>OY992882.1:127466211-128113711 GCA_963921405.1 Cepaea hortensis | reverse complement strand
CTTCTTCCTTGTCTAGGATGTGAGTACACCGCTGCCCTTCCTCGCACTGTCCCTTCTTCCTTGTCTAGGATGTGAGTACACCGCTGCCCTTCCTCGCACTATACCTTCTTCCTTGTCTAGGATGTGAGTACACCGCTGCCCTTCCTCGCACTGTCCCTTCTTCCTTGTCTAGGATGTGAGTACACCGCTGCCCTTCCTCGCACTATACCTTCTTCCTTGTCTAGGATGTGAGTACACCGCTGCCATTCCTCGCACTGTCCCTTCTTCCTTGTCTAGGATGTGAGTACACCGCTGCCCTTCCTCGCACTATACCTTCTTCCTTGTCTAGGATGTGAGTACACCGCTGCCCTTCCTCGCACTGTCCCTTCTTCCTTGTCTAGGACGTGAGTACACCGCTGCCCTTCCTCGCACTATACCTTCTTCCTTGTCTAGGATGTGAGTACACCGCTGCCCTTCCTCGCACTATACCTTCTTCCTTGTCTAGGATGTGAGTACACCGCTGCCCTTCCTCGCACTATACCTTCTTCCTTGTCTAGGATGTGAGTACACCGCTGCCCTTCCTCGCACTATACCTTCTTCCTTGTCTAGGATGTGAGTACACCGCTGCCCTTCCTCGCACTATACCTTCTTCCTTGTCCAGGATGTGAGTACACCGCTGCCCTTCCTCGCACTATACCTTCTTCCTTGTCCAGGATGTGAGTACACCGCTGCCCTTCCTCGCACTATACCTTCTTCCTTGTCTAGGATGTGAGTACACCGCTGATCTTCCTCGCACTATACCTTCTTCCTTGTCTAGGATGTGAGTACACCGCTGCCCTTCCTCGCACTATACCTTCTTCCTTGTCTAGGATGTGAGTACACCGCTGCCCTTCCTCACACTATACCTTCTTCCTATTCTAGGATGTGAGTACACCGCTGCCCTTCCTCGCACTGTCCCTTCTTCCTTGTCTAGGATGTGAGTACACCGCTGCCCTTCCTCGCACTATACCTTCTTCCTTGTCTAGGATGTGAGTACACCGCTGCCCTTCCTCGCACTATACCTTCTTCCTTGTCTAGGATGTGAGTACACCGCTGCCCTTCCTCGCACTATACCTTCTTCCTTGTCTAGGATGTGAGTACACCGCTGCCCTTCCTCGCACTATACCTTCTTCCTTGTCTAGGATGTGAGTACACCGCTGCCCTTCCTCGCACTATACCTTCTTCCTTGTCTAGGATGTGAGTACACCGCTGCCCTTCCTCGCACTATACCTTCTTCCTTGTCTAGGATGTGAGTACACCGCTGCCCTTCCTCGCACTATACCTTCTTCCTTGTCTAGGATGTGAGTACACCGCTGCCCTTCCTCGCACTATACCTTCTTCCTTGTCTAGGATGTGAGTACACCGCTGACCTTCCTCGCACTATACCTTCTTCCTTGTCTAGGATGTGAGTACACCGCTGACCTTCCTCGCACTATACCTTCTTCCTTGTCTAGGATGTGAGTACACCGCTGCCCTTCCATGCGCTATACCTTCTTCCTTGTCTAGGATGTGAGTACACCGCTGCCCTTCCTCGCACTATACCTTCTTCCTTGTCCAGGATGTGAGTACACCACTGCCCTTCCTCGCACTATACCTTCTTCCTTGTCTAGGATGTGAGTACACCGCTGCCCTTCCTCGTACTATACCTTCTTCCTTGTCTAGGATGTGAGTACACCGCTGCCCTTCCTCGCACTATACCTTCTTCCTTGTCTAGGATGTGAGTACACCGCTGCCCTTCCTCGCACTATACCTTCTTCCTTGTCTAGGATGTGAGTACACCGCTGCCCTTCCTCGCAATATACCTTCTTCCTTGTCTAGGATGTGAGTACACCACTGCCCTTCCTCGCGCTATACCTTCTTCCTTGTCTAGGATGTTAGTACACCGCTGCCCTTCCTCACACTATACCTTCTTCCTTGTCTAGGATGTGAGTACACCGCTGCCCTTCCTCGCACTGTCCCTTCTTCCTTGTCTAGGATGTGAGTACACCGCTGCCCTTCCTCGCACTATACCTTCTTCCTTGTCTAGGATGTGAGTACACCGCTGCCCTTCCTCGCACTATACCTTCTTCCTTGTCTAGGATGTGAGTACACCGCTGCCCTTCATCGCACTATACCTTCTTCCTTGTCTAGGATGTGAGTACACCGCTGCCCTTCCTCGCGCTATACCTTCTTCCTTGTCTAGGATGTGAGTACACCGCTGCCCTTCCTCGCACTATACCTTCTTCCTTGTCTAGGATGTGAGTACACCGCTGCCCTTCCTCGCACTATACCTTCTTCCTTGTCTAGGATGTGAGAAATGTCCTTCCCTGTCCTCATACTGACCCTTCTTCCTTGTCTAGGATGTGAGAAATGTCCTTCCCTGTCCTCACACTGTCCCTTCTTCCTTGTCTAGAACGTGAGAAATGTCGCTTCATGTCCTTAAACTGTCCCTTCTTCCTTGTCTAGAATGTGAGAAATGTCGCTTCCCTGAACTCTCACTAACTCTTCTTCCTTGTCTAGGATGTGAGAAATGTCGCTTTCCTGTCCTCGAACTGTCCCTTCTTCCTTGTCTAGAATGTGAGTAATGTCCTTCCCTGTCCTCACACTGTCCATTTTTCCTTGTCTAGAACGTGAGAAATTTCGCTTCATGTCCTTAAACTGTCCAATCTTTCTTGTCTAGGATGTGAGAAATGTTGCTTCCCTGTCCTCACACTGACGCTTCTTCCTTGTCTAGGATGTGAGAAATGTTGGTTCCCTGTCCTCACACTGACGCTTCTTCCTTGTCTAGGATGTGAGAAATGTTGCTTCCCTGTCCTCACACTGACGCTTTTTCCTTTTCTAGGATGTGAGAAATGTCGCTTCCTGTCCTCACATTGTCCCTTCTACCTTGTCTAGAACGTGAGAAGTGTCGCTTCCCTGTCCTCACAATGTCCCTTCTTCCTTGTCTAGAACGTGAGAAGTGTCGCTTCCCTGTCCTCACACTGTCATTTCTTCCTTGTCTAGGATGTGAGAAATGTCGCTTCCCTGTCATCACACTGACCCTTCTTCCTTGTCTAGGATGTGAGAAATGTCGCTTCCCTGTCATCACACTGTCCCTTCTTCCTTGCCTAGGATGTGAGAAATGTCGCTTCTCTGTCATCACACTGTCCCTTCTTCCTTGGCTAGGATGTGAGAAATGTCGCTTCCCTGTCCTCACACTGTCCCTTCTTCCTTGTCTAGGATGTGAGAAATGTCGCTTCCCAGTCATCACACTGTCCCTGCTTCCTTGTCTAGGATGTGAGAAATGTCGCTTCCCTGTCCTCACACTGACCCTTTTTCCTTGTCTAGGATGTGAGAAATGTCGCTTCCTTGTCCTCGAACTGTCCCATGTTCGTTGTCTAGGATGTGAGAAATGTCGCTTCCCTGTCCTCACACTGACCCTTCTTCCTTGTCTAGGATGTGAGAAATGTCGCTTCCCTGTCTTCGAACTGTCCAGTCCTCCTTGTCTAGGATGTGAGAAATGTCGCTTCCCTGTCCTCACACTGACCCTTCTTCCTTGTCTAGGATGTGAGAAATGTCGCTTCCCTGTCTTCGAACTGTCCAATCTTCCTTGTCTAGGATGCGAGAAATGTCGCTTCTCTGTCCTCACACTGACCCTTCTTCCTTGTCTAGGATGTGAGAAATGTCGCTTCCCTGTCCTCGAACTGACCCTTCTTCCTTGTCTAGGATGTGAGAAATGTCGCTTCCCTGTCCTCACACTGACCCTTCTTCCTTGTCTAGGATGTGAGAAATATCGCTTCCTGTCCTCACATTGTCCCTTCTACCTTGTCTAGAACGTGAGAAATTTCGCTTCATGTCCTTAAACTGTCCCTTCTTCCTTGTCTAAAATGTGAGAAATGTCGCTTCCTGTCCTTAAACTGTCCAATCTTTCTTGTCTAGGATGTGAGAAATGTTGCTTCCCCGTCCTCACACTGACGCTTCTTCCTTGTCTAGGATGTGAGAAATGTCGCTTCCCTGTCGTCACACTGACGCTTCTTCCTTGTCTAGGATGTGAGAAATGTCGCTTCCCTGTCCTCACACTGACCCTTCTTCCTTGTCTAGGATGTGAGAAATATCGCTTCCTGTCCTCACATTGTCCCTTCTACCTTGTCTAGAACGTGAGAAATTTCGCTTCATGTCCTTAAACTGTCCCTTCTTCCTTGTCTAAAATGTGAGAAATGTCGCTTCCTGTCCTTAAACTGTCCAATCTTTCTTGTCTAGGATGTGAGAAATGTTGCTTCCCTGTCCTTAAACTGTCCAATCTTTCTTGTCTAGGATGTGAGAAATGTTGCTTCCCTGTCCTCACACTGACGCTTCTTCCTTGTCTAGGATGTGAGAAATGTCGCTTCCCTGTCGTCACACTGACGCTTCTTCCTTGTCTAGGATGTGAGAAATGTCGCTTCCCTGTCCTCACACTGACCCTTCTTCCTTGTCTAGGGTGTGAGAAATGTCGCTTCCCTGCCCTCACAAAGACTCTTCTTCCTTGTCTAGGATGTGAGAAATGTCGCTTCCCTGTCCTCGAACTGTCCAAACTTCCTTGTCTAGGATGTGAGAAATGTCGCTCCCTTGTCCTCGCACTGTCCCTTCTTCCTTGTCTAGGATGTGAGAAATGTCGAAATTTGGCAAATACACGCACACACAATCATCATTCACCAGAACGCATGCGTGAAAGCACGTTAACAAGATGTTAAGTTCACCACTATTCAGGCCTGTTCCCCAAGCCACACAAGATGTTACGTTGACCATTGTTTATGTTGGTTACCCAGGCCACACAGAGTTACAAGACGTTAAGTTGACCACTGTTCATGTCTGTTCCCCAGGCAACACAAAACTGCAAGAGCACCTGAAGCAGCACGAGGCCAAGATTGAGGCCATGAAAGACAAGTACCTGGAGAAGATAAGCGACTGGGGAGTAAGTACTGTCTGCTTGTGTACATCTAGTGAATGCTGGAGGAGTAACTACTGTCTGCTTGTGTACAACCAGGTGAATGCTGGAGGAGTAAGTACTGTCTGCTTGTGTACACTAAGGTGAATGCTGGAGGAGTAAGTACTGTCTGCTTGTGTACACTAAGGTGAATGCTGGAGGAGTAAGTACAGACAACCTGCGTATGATTGGATGAATGATTGAGGATTAAGTACAGTCTGCCTGTCTATGATTAGATGAATGATGGAGGAGTAAGTACAATTGTCCTCTGTATGATATGATGGGAGCTCCAGGAGAAGGTACAGTCAGCCTCTGTATGATGTGACGGGAGTTCCAGGAGAAGGTACAGTCAGCCTGTGCATGATATGGTGGGAGCTCCAGGAGAAGGTACAGTCAGCCTGTGTATGATGTGACGGGAGTTCCAGGAGAAGGTACAGTCAGCCTGTGTATGATATAATGGGAGTTCCAGGAGAAGGTACAGTCAGCCTCTGTATGATGTGACGGGAGTTCCAGGAGAAGGTACAGTCAGCCTCTGTATGATGTGACGGGAGTTCCAGGAGAAGGTACAGTCAGCCTGTGCATGATGTGACGGGAGTTCCAGGAGAAGGTACAGTCAGCCTGTGTATGATATAATGGGAGCTCCAGGAGAAGGTACAGTCAGCCTGTGTATGATATAATGGGAGTTCCAGGAGAAGGTACAGTCAGCCTCTGTATGATGTGACGGGAGTTCCAGGAGAAGGTACAGTCAGCCTGTGTATGATATAATGGGAGTTCCAGGAGAAGGTACAGTCAGCTTCTGTATGATGTGACGGGAGTTCCAGGAGAAGGTACAGTCAGCCTGTGTATGATATAATGGGAGCTCCAGGAGAAGGTACAGTCAGCCTCTGTATGATGTGACGGGAGTTCCAGGAGAAGGTACAGTCAGCCTGTGTATGATATAATGGGAGCTCCAGGAGAAGGTACAGTCAGCCTCTGTATGATGTGACGGGAGTTCCAGGAGAAGGTACAGTCAGCCTGTGTATGATATAATGGGAGCTCCAGGAGAAGGTACAGTCAGCCTGTGTATGATATAATGGGAGTTCCAGGAGAAGGTACAGTCATCCTCTGTATGATGTGACGGGAGTTCCAGGAGAAGGTACAATCAGCCTGTGTATGATATAATGGGAGCTCCAGGAGAAGGTACAGTCAGCCTGTGTATGATATAATGTGAGCTCCAGGAAAAGGTACAGTCAGCCTCTGTATGATGTGACGGGAGTTCCAGGAGAAGGTACAGTCAGCCTGTGTATGATATAATGGGAGCTCCAGGAGAAGGTACAGTCAGCCTGTGTATGATATGATGGGAACTCCAGGAGAAGGTACAGTCAGCCTGTGTATGATGTGACGGGAGCTCCAGGAGAAGGTACAGTCAGCCTGTGTATGATATAATGTGAGCTCCAGGAAAAGGTACAGTCAGCCTGTGTATGATATAATGGGAGCTCCAAGAAAAGGTACAGTCAGCCTGTGTATGATATAATGGGAGCTCCAGGAGAAGGTACAGTCAGCCTGTGTATGATATGATGGGAGCTCCAGGAGAAGGTACAGTACAGAACACGGAAACAAACCCCAGATCACTGGCATGTGAAGCCAATCTTGAGCTACAACCTACGATGAGTGACGTTGTAGTATTCTGTTGTGATAATTTGGCCGTGTCCAGCGTGTGCCGCATGGTCTAGTGTTTACACACCTGCTTCACACGCCAGTGATCCGGGGTTTGTTTCCGGGTCCGGTCAAGGATATGCACTACTGATGAGCTCAAACGAGAGCGAAACTCGAGTCTAGTGCTTCCACATTGACGTGGATAGGCCTTAGGTTCATACCAGAATACGATCAGTGTTGCCAGTAGTGGGTTGTGCGCAATATTTAAATCTCAAATCCCGAAACAACCAAATAAATCAATCACACTGTAATCCAGGAACACATTTCATATTAATATATTCGAGGAAGTTGGGATCTCTGGGCGTAATTGCCCCGCGCTCTGTGGTCGTGATCGCGATCGTCTGCAGCTGTCAGACCTGGAGTGCAATGTCTCCGGTGAACTTGCATGTGTACTTGAACAATTCTGACGTTATGGCTGTTTCTGATGTCCACAAATCGAGGGAGAGTCTGTGTACTTGAATAATTCTGACGTGATTTATTTCTGGTGACCACAGATCGAGGGAGAGTTTATCCGCATCAACCACGACAAGCCTGGACATGCAATTGTTGAGTGTGCTGAGGAGAAGCAGGTCACTTTCGTTGTCATAGGTCAGTATCCATGGTTGTGGTCATCTCAATGGTCAGTATATATAGCTGTGGTCATATCAATGGTCAGTATATATAGCCGTGGTCATCTCAATGGTCAGTATATATAGCCGTGGTCATCTCAATGGTCAGTATACATAGATGTTGTCATGTCATTGTTCAGCATCATTAGAAGTGGTTATGACATTGGTCAGTGTGCATACAACTTGTAATATCTGGCAAACGAGGTCGAGAGTTTCAAACCGAGAGTACAGTGAGCTTGTGGGTCATCTCTGAATGTGTCCGTGGTATTGGGGACACCCAGGCACAAGGCGGTCATCTCATGTTGGAGCAGGGATAGCCGTGGTCATCTCATGATGGAACAAGACAGACGTGGTTGCGGCCTTGTGGGAGCACGTGTACACCTCGGAGGAGCACATGGGTCATCATGGTCTGGCAAGAATGAGACAGCGAGGTGTGACGAGGGGATCTGGCCGACGCTCGACGCTCGGAGGAAAGGCGAGACGGACATATAATCAGATTGCTACTGGAACTATTAGTGTTGGAACTCTTCGCTGGCTGCTGAGGATGGGGACGGAGCGCTTATGGGAATGTCCCGAATGCTGTGATGTCGGTTCCTGAATCAATCAATCAATCAATTAATCTCATGATGGAGCTGGGATAGACGTGGTCATCTCATGATTCATCATATGACCTAATTTTCCATCAGGTAGAGATTTGGTCACCTGACTGGTCAACATTGGTAGTTGTAGATATAGTCACTTCATTGGTCAGTACATGTTAGTGTGGTTATTATGGCAGTTTGGGCTGCGGTAATTGTGTGCCTTTTCAGTACCCATCCCCCACTGGTCCAAGCCTGACACCCAGCTCGTGCCTGTGGCTCCTAGTAGCTGTCAGCATGTGACAGCGGCCACCCCCCGGGCAACAGCTGTGAGAGGCTGGCTAAACCAGGCATGGGTAGCCGATTTGGAGTCAAACCAAGCGGTAAACTAGGGTATGCCTACCCATCATGTGAAGACAGGATTCGGCAGACAGCGCGGAAGAAATCATTCCTGATTCAACGGGCAAGATGGCGTTTACCTGCAAAGCGTTGTGGAACGTAATGAGCACGGCAAGGCACGTAGAGCGCCCTGGTCATCCACTGCAGCTGTATTCGTCTCCAGTCGTCTCGACATGTCTTGCTACTGGACTCAGATGGACTCAGGCGAGATAGTGAGGTCGACGAATTGCGCAACTCTTCCTCACTTTAATCCAAGTCATCGCGCAAGTCATTCTTCATCCAACGTCATATATCACCTTCAAGCCCTGTGGCGATGGGCGAGCGGCGAAGCGGCAGGCGTGGGTACGCTGGCAGCCGTAGTCACAGACCTGCACACAGACGGCTCAGGCCATATGGTCGTCTTCTACTGACCGGAGCAGCAGTGGGATTCGGCAGTCCCCTGAGCGACTGAGCAGCCCTCTATAGGAACACACTGCTCACCTCCATAGCATGAGGAAGGGGCTAGAAAAGGTGCCCTAAACATTGTCTGCTCCATCACTACCTAACCAGCCAGCCGCGGTTGGTGGGTACCCTTAACTGCGGTCGACATACAAACAAAGATAAAACAAGCAAAGCTAAAAGAGTAAACCATATCCCCTTAACAATTGGAACTTGGAATGTACGCACCCTACTTGACAGAAACGGCACGTCGGGTCCAGAGAGACGAACAGCACTGATTGGGAGAGAGCTGGGCAGGTACAACATCGACATTGCAGCCTTGAGCGAGACACGACTTGCAGAAGAAGGCCAAATCTGTGAAATAGGTGCCGGATACACATTTTTCTGGAGTGGAAGGAAAAGCGAGGAAAGACGCCAATCCGGTGTGGGATTTGCCATTAAGTCGGCCCTGGTCGGCAAATTAGCTGGATTTCCAAAGGCTATAAACGACAGGCTCATGACCATGAAGTTGCCCCTGCTGAATGGAAGGAAGCATGCAACCATTGTGAGTGTCTAGCACCAACTATGACCAACGAAAATGATGTCAAGAACAAGTTCTATGAGGACCTGCACAATGTATTAACATCTGTTCCCAAAGGAGACAAACTTATACTGCTTGGGGATTTCAATGCCAGAGTAGGCACGGACACCACCTCTTGGAGTGGCATTATTGGAAAGCATGGAGTCGGAAATTGCAACAGCAATGGATTCCTCCTCCTTCAGACATGTGCCGAACATGATCTCCTGATTACGAACAGAATTTTCCGTCTCCCCATGAGAAATAGGACATCGTGGATGCATCCTCGCTCGAAACACTGGCACCTCATTGACTATGTCATCGTCAGGAGGAGTGACAGACAAGACGTTCGAGTGACAAAATCCATGTGTGGTGCCGAATGTTGGACAAACCATCGTCTCATTGTCTCGAAAATAAACATTCACATCAGGCCACCACGGCGTCCTCAAGGGGTGAAAATGCAAAAAAAGCTAAATGTCACCCGCCTAAACAGCAAGAAAATGCAGCAGTCGTTTGAAAATATGCTGGAAGACCGCCTCAAGCCCAATGCTACAGCTTTGTTGTTTGTCCATCAAGAATGATGATGACCATTCATTTCTCCAGTGGGGTTGAAGGTATGGAGCCGTGGGTTCTAAGATGGCTGGTAAGGCCTATTTTAGCTCGAAATGTTCTTTGACAATGTGGGCAAAGAATGCTTGACGTTTCTGGAGGAGGATTTCCTGCAGTGGTTTTTCTGTCCTGCCTTTTCTTCACAGCTCTTGCAGTCCTGGTTGCCTCACATATGACTGCACCCTTGCGTAATGATGCACGCCACGAATTTCGGTCTCTGGCTGCAGCCTCCCATTCCAAAAGCATTCAATGAGATTTTCAGAGTGTCTTTAAAGCATTTCCTCTGGCCACCTTGGGGGCGTTTACCACAACGCAGTTTGCTGTAAAAAAATTCGTTTAGGGAGCCTGTGATCTGGCATGCGAGTCAAGTAACCAGCCCAGCGAATCTGATTCTTCATCAGTAGAGTGTGGATACTGGGCATGGACGCTCTTTCTAGGACTTCAGTGTCTGGAATCTTGTCTTGCCATTTAATCTTCAGTAGCTTCCTTAGGCAGACTGTGTGGAAGTGATTTAATTTCCTAGCTAGCGTGTCGCTGATAAACAGTCCAGGTTTCACAAGCATATAGCAGTGTGGATAATACAACTGCTTTGTAGACTTTTAGCTTTGTTTGCAGGCTTATTCCAGTTCTGTCCCATACATTCTTGTACAGTCTGCCAAAGGCCGCACTGGCCTTGGAGATTCTTGCATTCACTTCATCATCAATTGTAGCAGCTTGTGGCACAGTGCTGCCAAGATAGGTGAATTTGTCCACAACACTTAGTCTATGATCATTCACTTTGATATTCGGCACAGTGTGATTATTCCCTGGAGCTGGCTGGTACATAACTACAGTCTTCTCCAAGTTGATATTGAGCCCAAAGTTGGCACAGGCATGTGAGAAAGCTGAAACATTATGTTGCATGTCCACCTCTGAGTTGGCGTATAGAGCGCAATCATCAGCAAACAGTAGCTCTCTGACGGTGTCGCTGTTAATTTTGGTTTTAGCTTTCAGCCTTCTGAGATTGAATAACTTTCCATCCATACAGTAGTTGATGTCTATTCCAATGTCGTCGTTCTCGAAGGCATTCATCAACATGGCTGAAAACATGAGGCTGAACAGTGTTGGTGCCAGGACACATCCTTGCTTCACTCCATTGGTGACAGGAAAGGGTTCAGACAGTTCACCATTTTCCTGTACTCTTGCCTGCATGCCATCATGAAATAGCCGCACTATTTGGACAAACTTTCGTGGACAGCCATATTTTGCCATAATCTTCCACAGTCCTTCTCTGCTGACTGTATCAATAGCCTTGGTAAGGTCAATGAAAGTGGAGAACATTTCCAGTTCTGTTCCTGACATTTCTCTTGCAGCTGCCTTGCAGCGAAAATCATGTCAACAGTTCCACGTTCTTTTCTGAAGCCGCTTTGACTCTCAGGAAGAAGACCTTGATCGAGATGGACTGTGAGGCGATTGAAAAGAATTCTGGCGAGTATCTTCCCTGCAATTGAAAGCAAAGAGATGCCTCAGTGGTTGTCACAGGATTGGCGGTTTCCTTTACGTTTGTAAAGGTGGACTATTGACGCGTCCTTGAAATCTTGTGGCATGGTCTCGTTCACCCATATGTTTGTAAATACTTGGTGAAGCTGCTCTGTTAGGAACGGCCCACCTGACTTGTATATTTCTGCTGGGATGGAGTCAGGACCAGGTGCCTTGCCGCTGGAGAGTTGCTGGATGGCTTTGTTTACTTCCACTATGGTTGGCAGGTCATCAAGTGTCTCATTGGTGGCAACTTGAGGAAGGCAGTTGATGGTTTCATCATCGAAGAAGGAAGTTGCATTTAAGATGTTGCTGAAATGCTCTGCCCAGCGTTGAAGGATTTCTTTCTTATCGGTGACCAGTGTTCCCCCATCTGCACTGAGGAGGGGAACTATGCCTGGTGATGTAGGACCATAGACCGCTTTCAGTGAGTCGTAGATGTTTTTCATATCATGTCTGTCAGCATTACATTCGTCCTTCCTAGTGACGACCATAATCCGTGTCTCCTGACAACCTCATGAGTTATGTAATTCTGTATTTATTGCAATCCCAAAGAAATCAGGAGCCTTGGAATGTGATCAACATCGAACAATTAGTATAATGAGTCACATCACGAAGATTTTGCTAAGAATTATCATGCAAAGAGTTAGGAGGAAAATACAACCTGAAATAGGAGAAGAACAATGTGGGTTTGTGGAAGGCAAGGGTACAGTAAATGCTGTGTATATACTGAGAAACATAGTCGAACGTTCTATAGAAGTAAACAAAGATCTACACCTTTGCTTTATTGACTACACAAAGGCTTTTGATAAAGTGAGACATGTCAACATGATAAGGATGCTTGAAGATCTACAAATTGATGGAAAAGATCTTAGACTTGTAAAAAACATATATTGGAAACAACAAGCTGCCATAAGAGTTGATAATGAAGTAAGCCAATATCAGCCTATTAAAAGGGGTGTGAGACAGGGATGTGTAATGTCTCCAGATCTGTTTTCCCTGTACAGTGAAAGTATTTTCAGAAATATTGAAGATATGGAAGGAATCAACATTGGGGGACGATGCATCAATAACATTAGATATGCAGATGATACAGTATTAATTGCAGACAATGAACAGGACTTGCAAAATTTAGTAGATGCGATTGTTACACACAGTGAACAACTAGGGTTAGAATTAAATTGTAAAAAGACACGGATTATGGTCGTCACTAGGAAGGACGAAATACCACAATGTAATATACAAGTAAATGGGAATATTCTTCAACAAGTGAGCAGGTACAATTATCTCGGAACAGTAATAACATCTGATGGGAGATGCCTTGAAGAGATTAGAACAAGAATCGCCATGGCAAAAGTAGCCTTTAGCAAGATGAAAAACATATTGACCAATAAAAAGATGTCAATTGAAACGAGAAAAAGAGTGTTGAGATGCTACATTGAACCTGTACTTTTGTATGGATGTGAAGCGTGGACAATGAGCAGTCAGGCTGAGAAACATCTGATGGCTGTAGAGATGTGGTTTCTGAGGAAAATGCAAAGAATACCGTGGACAGCCAGAAAGACCAATGAACAAGTCCTTCAAGAAACAAATGAAGATCGTAAATTGATTAGAGAAATTAGACGTAGACAGTCAAAATTTTTTGGGCATGTTATGAGAAGAAATGGATTGGAGAATTTGGTGACAACTGGTAAGATCGAGGGGAACAGACCAAGGGGAAGACCTAGAAGCAAGTACATGGACGGCTTGGCCTTGTGGCATGGTCGAGACAGAAACACGGAGCTGATCCACGACTCTGGTGATCGAGTGAGATGGCAGAACATGACCGCCCACGCTTACCGGCATGGCACATGATGGATGGATGGATGGTCTGTCAGCAAAGCCCTGAATTTCATCAGCTTTGCTGCTCAGCCAGGAGTCCCGCATGTGCCGAAGTTTCTGCTGCACTACTCTCTGAATGTTCTTGAAGGCATCTTTTTTATGTTGACTTCGGGTCATTCAAATGTGCCTTGAGGAGAAGATGTTTCTCGGCCAGCAATTGGTTGATGTCTTCGGAATTTTCATCAAACCAGTCTTTATGCTTTCGGGGGGCCGATCCCAGGATTTCCCTAGCAGTGTTGTAAATTATGTCCTTTAGGGCTCTCCATTCTGTTTCTGTATCCTGTTTAGCTGCAGCATTGGGCTTGAGGCGGTACTGTAGCCCTCCTACTGTAGCAAGGATGTGTCCTGGCACCAACACTGTTCAGCCTCATGTTTTCAGCCATGTTGATGAATGCCTTCGAGAACGACGACATTGGAATAGACATCAACTACCGTATGAATGGAAAGTTATTCAATCTCAGAAGGCTGAAAGCTAAAACCAAGATTAACAGCGACACCGTCAGAGAGCTCCTGTTAGCTGATGATCCAACTCAGAGGCGGACATGCAACATAATGTTTCAGCTTTCTCACATGCCTGTGCCAACTTTGGGCTCAATATCAACTTGGTGAAGACTGTAGTTATGTACCAGTCAGCTCCAGGGAATAATCACACCGTGCCGAATATAAAAGTGAATGATCATGTGTTGTGGACACATTCACCTATCTTGGCAGCACTGTGTCCCAAGCTGCCACAATTGATGACGAAGTGAATGCAAGAATCTCCAAGGCCAGTGCGGCCTTTGGCAGACTGTACAAGAATGTATGTGACAGAACTGGAATAAGCCTGCAAACAAAGCTAAAAGTCTACAAAGCAGTTGTATTATCCACACTGCTATATGCTTGTGAAACCTGGACTGTTTATCAGCGACACGCTAGGAAATTAAACCACTTGCACACAGTCTGCCTAAGGAAGCTACTGAAGATTAAATGGCAAGACAAGATCCCAGACACTGAAGTCGTAGAAAGAGCGTCCATGCCCAGTATCCACACTCTACTGATGAATAATCAGATTGGCTGGGCTGGTCACTTGACTCGCATGCCAGGTCACAGGCTCCCTAAACGAATTTTTTACAGCGAACTGCGTTGTGGTAAACGCTCCCAAGGTGGCCAGAGGAAACGTTTTAAAGACACTCTGAAAATTTCACTGAATGCTTTTGGAATTCATCATGACACCTGGGAGACTGCAGCCAGAGACCTAAATTCGTGGCGTGCATCATTACGCAAGGGTGCAGTCATATGTGAGGCAACCAGGACTGCAAGAGCTGTGAAGAAAAGGCAGGACAGAAAAACCACTGCAGGAAATCCTCCAGAAACGTCAAGCAATCTTTGCCCACATTGTCAAAGAACATTTCGAGCCAAAATAGGCCTTATCAGCCATCTTAGAACCCACGGTTCCATACCTTCAACCCCACTGGATGAAATGAATGGTCATCATCATTCTTGATGGACAAACAACAATTGTGTGCTGAACGTATCAGCGCGCAGCGCGTCTTTCTCTGGTGGTCAGTCTCTGTTTTGACCGTTTCTCACTTGACTGTTACATCGCTTAACAGTGTGCATTGTGTGAATTCCAGTATACTATGTGAATCTATAATGAGATGGATAGGCTAATTTCAGATATATATTACAAAAGGAGGTCAGTTATGTGCCTGGTCTGGCTTTCATCTAATCACAGCAGACACACTCCGCCCCCCCCCCCCCCCCCCCAATTACCATGTGAGCGGGAGTGTTTCCATATATTAAATAGCCGTTAGTATTTCTCAATATAGTCTGTGTGTGTGTGTGTGTGTGTGAGAGAGAGAGAGAGAGAGAGAGAGAGAGAGAGAGAGAGGGAGAGAGAGAGGGAGAGGGAGAGAAAGAGAGAGTGGAAGATCTGATTCTATATAGTGCTACAGTCTGTGTGTCTGTGAAAGATCTGATGGTATTTACATGAGCTACATGTATTAACTGATTGATGTTGCTACCTGTGGCAGGCACGCGAGGCCAGAGCCAGGTCAGGCGCACCATCATGGGCAGCTGCAGTGACTACATCGTCCACCACTCGCCCGCCCCGGTCCTGCTCTGTCGCCACTCCAGGGGCTGGCAGAAAATCTTTAAGACCAAGGAGAAAAAAGAGAAAAAGGTCAAGGGAAAGAAAACTGACAAATGAAAAACAACATGTAACTTGTCATGATCTCTCTCTCTCTCTCTCTCTCTCTCTCTCTCTCTCTCTCTCTCTCTCTCTCTCTCTCTCTCTCTCTCTCTCTCGCTCGCTCCCTCTGCCTGCCTCCATTCTCTATCTGTCTTACTCTCTCCCTCTCTCTTCTCTCTCCCTCTGTCTCTCTCACCACTCTCTCTTCCTCTCTGTCTTTCTCTCTCCTCTCCTCTCTCTCTCTCTCTCTCTCTCTCTCTCTCTCTCTCTCTCTCTCCATCCTCTCCTTTCTCATAACGCGACAGAAACACATAAACCACGATACACAAAGTCAACACACAGTTGTATCTTTGCAACACACAGCCACCATACAAAAAGTCCACACAAAAGTGTATCTTTCAGTTTGCCAATATCCTGATAGTATAACATCTCGGTTACACACTGGTGTTCACAGTTACGCTTACACTGTCCTCATACAAACATATACATCGCCGATGTCATCCATGCCAGATCTGGACACACGAAGGTCATCTATGCCAGATCTAGACACACGAAAGTAATCTATGCCAGATCTAGACACACGAAGGTCATCTATGCCAAATCTGGACACTTAAAGGTCATCTATGCCAGATCTAGACACACGAAGGTCATCTATGCCAAATCTGGACACTTAAAGGTCATCTATGCCAGATCTAGACACACGAAGGTCATTTATGCCAGATCTAGACACACGAAGGTCATCTATTCCACATCTGGACACTTAAAGGTCATCTATGCCAGATCTAGACACACGAAGGTCATCTATGCCAGATCTAGACACACGAAGGTCATATATGCCAGATCTGGACACACGAAGGTCATCTATGCCAGATCTGGACACACGAAGGTCATCTATGTCAGATCTAGACACACGAAGGTCATCTATGCCAGATCTAGACACACGAAGGTCATCTATGGCAGATCTAGACACACGAAGGTCATATATGCCAGATCTAGACACACGAAGGTCATCTATGCCAAATCTGGACACTTAAAGGTGATCAATGCCAGATCTGGAGACACAAAGGTCATTGGAGCGAGAACTTACTATCTCCTAGCCTTCCCTATACTGTCTCCTCATCTTCCCTTATACTGTCTCTTCATCTTCCTCTATACTGTCTCCTCATCTTACCCTATACCCTCTGCTCATCTTCCCCTATTCTGTCTCCTCATCTTACCCTATACCCTCTCATCATCTTCCCCTATACTGTCTCTTCATCTTCCCCTATACTGTCTCCTCATCTTATCCTATACCCTCTCCTCATCTTCCCCTATACTGTCTCCTCATCTTACCCTATACTGTCTCCTCATCTTCCCCTATACCCTCTCCTCATCTTCCCCTATACTGTCTCCTCATCTACCCCTATACTGTCTCCTCATGTTCCCCTATACTGTCTCCTCATCTTCCCCTATACCCTCTCCTCATCTTCCCCTATACTGTCTCCTCATCTACCCCTATACTGTCTCCTCATCTTCCCCTATACTGTCTCCTCATCTTACCCTATACTGTCTCCTCATCTTCCCCTATACTTTCTCCTCATCTTCCCCTATACTGTCTCCTCATCTTCCCCTATACCCTCTCCTCATCTACCCCTATACTGTCTCCTCATCTTCCCCTATACTGTCTCCTCATCTACCCCTATACTGTCTCTTCATCTTACCCTATATCCTCTCCTCATCTACCCCTATACTGTCTCCTCATCTTTCCCTATACTGTCTCCTCATCTACCCCTATACTGTCTCCTCATCTTCCCCTATACTGTCTTATCATCTACCCCTATACTGTCTCCTCATCTTTCCCTATACTGTCTCCTCATCTAACCCTATACTGGCTCCTCATCTTACCCTATACTGTCTCCTCATCTACCCCTATACTGTCTCTTCATCTTACCCTATACCCTCTCCTCATCTTCCCCTATACTGTCTCCTCATCTTCCTCTATACGGTCTCCTCATCTTCCCCTATGCTGTCTCCTCATCTACCCCTATACTGTCTCCTCATCTTCCCCTATACTGTCTCCTCATCTTCCCCTATGCTGTCTCCTCATCTTCCCCTATACTGTCTCCTCATCTTCCCCTATATCCTCTCCTCATCTTCCCCTATGCTGTCTCCTAATCTACCCCTATACTGTCTCTTCATCTTACCCTATACTGTCTCCTCATCTTCCCCTATACTGTCTCCTCATCTACCCCTATACTGTCTCCTCATCTTCCCCTGTACTGTCTCCTCATCTTCCCCTGTACTGTCTCCTCATCTTCCCCTGTACTGTCTCCTCATCTTCCCCTATACTGTCTCATCTTCCCCTATACTTTCTCCTCATCTTCCCCTATACTGTTTCCTCATCTACCCCATACTGTCTCCTCATCTTCCCCTGTACTGTCTCCTCATCTTCCCTTATACCGTCTCCTCATCTTACCTTATACTGTCTCCTCATCGTCCCATATACTGTCTCCTCACCTTCTCATGTACTGTTTTCCCGATATGCTGCTATACTGTCTCCTGGTCTCTCCCTATACTGTCTCCTGGTCTCTCCTATACGGTCTCCTGATAATGGAGGTTTTGATGTCTCATGATCCCTCCCTATTCTGTGTCTGTGTTGTCAACTGATCTCCTACTGTAGCCCTCCTACTGTAGCCCTCCTACTGTACACTCCTACTGTAGCCCTCCTACTGTACACTCCTACTGTAGCCCTCCTACTGTACACTTCTACTGTAGCCCTCCTACTGTACACTCCTACTGTAGCCCTCCTACTGTAGCCCTCCTACTGTAGCCTTCCTACTGTAGCCCTCCTACTGTACACTCCTACTGTACACTCCTACTGTAGCCCTCCTACTGTACACTCCTACTGTACACTCCTACTGTACACTCCTACTGTACACTCCTACTGTAGCCCTCCTACTGTACACTCCTACTGTACACTCCTACTGTATCCCTCCTAATGTAGCCCTCCTACTGTACACTCCTACTGTAGCCCTCCTACTGTAGCCCTCCTACTGTACACTCTTACTGTACACTCCTACTGTAGCCCTCCTACTGTAGCCCTCCTACTGTACACTCCTACTGTAGCCCTCCTACTGTACACTCCTACTGTACACTCCTACTGTAGCCCTCCTACTGTACACTCCTACTGTACACTCCTACTGTACACTCCTACTGTACACTCCTACTTTACACTCCTACTGTAGCCCTCCTACTGTAGCCCTCCTACTGTACACTCCTACTGTACACTCCTACTGTAGCCCTCCTACTGTAGCCCTCCTACTGCGCACTCCTACTGTAGCCCTCCTACTGTAGCCCTCCTACTGTACAATCCTACTGTAGCCCACCTACTTTAGCCCTCCTACTGTAGCCCTCCTACTGTACACTCCTACTGTAGCCCTCCTACTGTAGCCCTCCTACTGTAGCCCTCCTACTGTAGCCCTCCTACTGTAGCCCTCCTACTGTAGCCCTCCTACTGTAGCCCTCCTACTGTAGCCCTCCTACTGTAGCCCTCCTACTGTAGCCCTCCTACTGTACACTCCTACTGTAGCCCTCCTACTTTAGCCCTCCTACTGTACACTCCTACTGTAGCCCTCCTACTGTACACTCCTGCTGTAGCCCTCCTACTGTAGCCCTCCTACTGTACACTCCTACTGTAGCCCTCCTACTGTACACTCCTACTGTAGCCCTCCTACTGTACACTCCTACTGTACACTCCTACTGTACACTCCTACTGTACAATCCTACTGTAGCCCTCCTACTGTAGCCCTCCTACTGTAGACCTCCTACTGTAACCCTCCTACTGTAGCCCTCCTACTGTACACTCCTACTGTAGCCCTCCTACTGTACACTCCTACTGTAGCCCTCCTACTGTAGCCCTCCTACTGTAGCCCTCCTACTGTACACTCCTACTGTAGCCCTCCTACTGTACACTCCTACTGTACACTCCTACTGTAGCCGTCCTACTGTAGCCCTCCTACTGTACTCCTACTGTACACTCCTACTGTACAATCCTACTGTAGCCCTCCTACTGTAGCCCTCCTACTGTAGCCCTCCTACTGTACACTCCTACTGTACACTCCTACTGTACACTACTACTGTACACTCCTACTGTACACTCCTACTGTACACTCCTACTGTACACTCCTACTGTAGCCCTCCTACTGTAGCCCTCCTACTGTAGCCCTCCTACTGTACACTCCTACTGTACACTCCTACTGTACACTCCTACTGTAGCCCTCCTACTGTAGCCTTCCTTCTGTAGCCAACACGCTTGCCTATGGCCCGAATGGTCATGCTTTCAAATCCTAATTGCACCGGGTCTTTTGTTTTTGTTTCTAAAATTCAGATATGCTCCCAGGTGATCTAGCACGTAATATGCCTGATATAACCACACAGACACGTCTAGATACACACACACACATACACACACACATACACGCGCGCGCGCGTTAATCGTGGTGCATATAAACAGAGCCACGCTAAACTAGACTAACAAAACACAACCACTTTAAATGTAGCCCAACTAAACAGAATCACATGAACCAGAAGACCTGGATGCAACAGAGCACATATTTAGGAGAAATACATCGAGATGGAGCCAAGCCGATTTCTCGTAATTAAATATGGAATAAAGACACGTGGCTGATATCTAGTGTCCTCTTGTATGATGTAGGATATGTCCTCTTGTATGATGGAGGACCTGTCCTCTTGTATGATGTACGACCTGTCCTCTTGTATGATGGAGGGCATGTCCTCTTGTATGATGTAGGACCTGTCCTCTTGTATGATGTTGGACCTGTCCTCTTGTATGATGTAGGGCCTGTCCTCTTGCATGATGTAGGACCTGTCCTCTTGCATGATGTAGGACCTGTCCTCTTGCATGATGTAGGACCTGTCCTCTTGTATGATGTAGGACCTGTCCTCTTGCATGATGTAGGACCTGTCCTCTTGCATGATGTAGGACCTGTCCTCTTGTATGATGTAGGACCTGTCCTCTTGTATGATTGAGGACCTGTCCTCTTACAAGATAGGGAATTATTTTGTATGGTCTCAGATCCTAACAAAGAACATATCACCACAAGAATTGATGGAGAACATCAAGAGACGTGAACTCGTACGCCACTGGGCAAGACACGTAATGATGATGATGCCTTGAATCCTGTCCTTGTTTCGATTTGTTCAGCGTCTGATCATGACCCGGGCACGTCACTGATGTTTTGTTATACAGCGGCGGTGGCTGTCGATGATTTGCTGTATCCGGCAAGTGTTTCATGAACGGTGTATGTTTTCAAATAATGCCAGATTGTGGGAATCATTACGTGATCTCAGCTTATATGTGAACAATGCTATGGTGTCTCCAATCTGTATGTGCATGTTAGCAATAATGACATATTGTGTCCAGTCATGGCATGGCGTACGTTAAATACAATGACATATTGTGTCCAGCCATGTCATGGCGTATGTTAATTACAATGACATATTGTGTCCAGTCATGGCATGTCGTACGTTAAATACAATAACATATTGTGTCCAGCCATGACATGGAGTATGTTAAATACAATAACATATTGTGTCCAGCCATGACATGGAGTATGTTAAATACAATAACATATTGTGTCCAGCCATGACATGGAGTATGTTAAATACAATAACATATTGTGTCCAGCCATGACATGGTCTATGTTAAATACAATGACATATTGTGTCCAGTCATGACATGGAGTATGTTAAATACAATAACATATTGTGTCCAGCAATGACATGGAGTATGTTAAATACAATGACATATTGTGTCCAGTCATGACATGGAGTATGTTAATTACAATGACATATTGTGTCCAGCCATGACATGGAGTATGTTAATTACAATGACATATTGTGTCCAGTCATGACATGGAGTATGTTAATTACAATGACATATTGTGTCCAGCCATGACATGGAGTATGTTAATTACAATGACATATTGTGTCCAGCCATGACATGGAGTATGTTAATTACAATGACATATTGTGTCCAGTCATGACATGGAGTATGTTAATTACAATGACATATTGTGTCCAGCCATGACATGGAGTATGTTAATTACAATGACATATTGTGTCCAGCCATGACATGGAGTATGTTAATTACAATGACATATTGTGTCCAGTCATGACATGGAGTATGTTAATTACAATGACATATTGTGTCCAGTCATGCCATGGAGTATGTTAATTACAATGACATATTGTGTCCAGTCATGACATGGAGTATGTTAATTACAATGACATATTGTGTCCAGCCATGACATGGAGTATGTTAATTACAATGACATATTGTGTCCAGTCATGCCATGGAGTATGTTAATTACAATGACATATTGTGTCCAGTCATGGCATGGAGTATGTTAATTACAATGACATATTGTGTCCAGCCATGACATGGAGTATGTTAATTACAATGACATATTGTGTCCAGTCATGACATGGAGTATGTTAATTACAATGACATATTGTGTCCAGTCATGACATGGAGTATGTTAATTACAATGACATATTGTGTCCAGCCATGACATGGAGTATGTTAATTACAATGACATATTGTGTCCAGTCATGACATGGAGTATGTTAATTACAATGACATATTGTGTCCAGTCATGACATGGAGTATGTTAATTACAATGACATATTGTGTCCAGTCATGACATGGAGTATGTTAATTACAATGACATATTGTGTCCAGCCATGACATGGAGTATGTTAATTACAATGACATATTGTGTCCAGTCATGACATGGAGTATGTTAATTACAATGACATATTGTGTCCAATCATGCCATGGAGTATGTTAATTACAATGACATATTGTGTCCAGTCATGACATGGAGTATGTTAATTACAATGACATATTGTGTCCAGTCATGACATGGAGTATGTTAATTACAATGACATATTGTGTCCAGTCAGGCCATGGAGTATGTTAATTACAATGACATATTGTGTCCAGTCATGCCATGGAGTATGTTAATTACAATGACATATTGTGTCCAGTCATGGCATGGAGTATGTTAATTACAATGACATATTGTGTCCAGCCATGACATGGAGTATGTTAATTACAATGACATATTGTGTCCAGTCATGACATGGAGTATGTTAATTACAATGACATATTGTGTCCAATCATGACATGGAGTATGTTAATTACAATGACATATTGTGTCCAGCCATGACATGGAGTATGTTAATTACAATGACATATTGTGTCCAGTCATGACATGGAGTATGTTAATTACAATGACATATTGTGTCCAGTCATGCCAATTCAAACGTTAGTGTTACCAGAGTGACACTTGATATGAACATTATTGAAATTGTGTTATGTAATTACCACATTATTGTCATATATTATTATCATCTACAAAATAGTGATCTCTCACAACTCTTGTTGTTTCTTGTCGCAAATATGCCACTCATGTGGTAGGTATCAATGTATTTGCCATGAATCCGTTGTTTCTTGTCGTGAATATTACTGTCAAGTAACTAGTAGTTATTTTATGTTATATGTCATGAATTTGTTGTTTCTTGTCGTGAATATTGGCCTCATGTAGCAAGTAGCAATGTTAGTTTATTTACTCCAGAAAACAAATAGACACTTCTCTTCTATACAAGCCAGCATTAAACCAAATATTTGATTGCCTTTTAGAAATAAAATTATTGATGAGCTATCGAGTTTTATTTGTTAGTTTACCAGTGTTTGCTTTTTTCCGTACCGACTCATTGCAGCATACCCCTTTCCCCCCCCCCCACTCGTGAAAAAAAAACAGTAGGGGCTTCTGGTGGTCAGAAGCGGTCCCCCTTCCAGATATCACAACACTTCAAAGAACAAACGCATATCAATAGATACTTAAAACAGCACTCAAAACAATGTTCCCACCAACTCTATGTTACCAATGCCAAACATGGACAATGAAAGAAAAAGAGAACAGAAAAATCACAAAACCAGAAATGAGATTCCTGAGAAGAATACTCAATGTATCAAGAAGACAGAAATGAAGAAATCCGGACTAAAATGGAGGATATAGCAGCGCTAGATTTTATCAGAAGGCAGCGAATTAAATGGTTTGGCTATGTAACTAGATTACCAACTAACACAATGGTTCTCAATCTTGTTTGGCCCATGCACCCTTTCACCATATGTCAGAATGTCATTCCCCCCTTTTAAAAATTGCCAGCCTCAAAAGGTGCATTCAAAATAACATGCCTATAATACTGAAAATCCCTTATTTTCTTCCATTTTTGTACATAACCTTTGCATGCACATATTAATTTTATAGAGTAGTTGTATGCATGTAATGGCACATGAATATGCTGATAGATAATAAAGCTTAAATACAAGCACTTTTATATTCAAAATATGTTATTAACGCACCAAATTAATCATATTACAATAAAAAAACAGCTAAAACGTCAAAGAATTGTAACTTAATACACGAAACCAGAATGCCAGATAAATGTGCTTCATCAAACAAAATGCTCAATAGAAAATCAGGATATTGTAGATTTGTAATTAACTTAATCCAAATGAAGATTGTAATCAATGAGAACACTGTGATTGTTTTTTTTTTCCTTCAGCAATTCTGAAATACGTGGAGGAGTGCTTGAAAGGGCACAACGGAGATCTTTTTCAACATCTAATCTATTACGTCGTTTCGTGTTAATTTCCAACAGAGCTGAAAAGCCTGACTCACAAAGATATGATGACACAAATGTAAATAATGCACGGATTGCTTTTTCTGCCACTTTTGGGTAGGAATCGTACACCAAAGGAAAAATTTCCGTGATTGGTCTCTCATCGAACACATCTCTTTCACCCGAATCAGCTTTCAGCTTCAGAAATGCATCTTGACAATCATCATAAACTTTTTCGACTGATAATGTGAATGAGTTTCTTACCAAATCCACCTCATCGTCACTAAGTTCAGGAAAATACGGCTCAAATTCATTTTATAGTGCTGTCAAATGTTGCAAACTTTCTTTCTTTTTTTTTTTTTTTTTCTTTTGCAAATTTTGGAAGTACTTGGTCTTTACCAAGTCTTTAACTTTTTTTTCTTATCAACCATCAACATCAAGAACGGGTGATAACTTCTCAAACATTGCAACATTTTTCATATTGACCTTTCTTTTCCAATTTTCCAGCTTGCTCATAAAAACTTTCAAGGCATTCACAAACTGTATGAGATGTGTATTACTTTCATGCATCTGAAGATTTAATGTATTCAGCTGCTCACAAATATCAACTAAACAGGCAAGTTGTATGGTCCATTCCTCATCATGCTGCCAGGCAAAAGATTTCATCTTACCCTGAACTTCAAAAAAAAATAATTTGAGCTCGTCTCTCAGCTCGTGCAGTTATATTTCATTTTGACAGCCATTGAAAATGTGTGTGGAAAAGAAGCAAATGGTCGCCTGCGTACATATTAATGCATAATTGTTTGAAAAGTCGTGAGTTGAGAGCGCCTCCTTTGAAACAATTCACTATCTTATTGGTTTGATCCAAAACCTTCCCCAATGGAGCTGGGAGTGTTTTGGAGGCATGTGCCTGAAGATGGATCATGCCTTTCACTTTTGGGACACGTTTCTTTACTAATTTGAAATTTTGGTCCCCAATATAGCTGGTGCTCCATCTTTACATCACCCACACATATTATCCCATTAAAGATTTCCTGATTCAAGGAAAGATGAAACTTTTCCCAAAATATCAGAGGCCTTGGTAGTTGTTTCAAGATGTAGCGTAGCTCTAGCTAATTTATAGAGTTATTCAAAAGTGGCGACAAGTAGACTTTCAGAAATAGAAAGACAATTCACTGCCGAAGACAAGATCAAATGGCTCGTGAAACTAGGTTTATGAAATTACAGGCCCCAGAAGAGATCTGGTATTCCAACAGTGACCAGGCTGGAAAAGGAAGACGAACAACTGTACTAATATATATATATATATATATATATATATATATATATATATATATATATATATATATATATATATATATATATATACACACACACACACACACACACACACACACATATATATATATATATATATATATATATATATATATATATATTCCGTTACGTGTGCCTGGGAAGTAAAGGAGCCTCCAAATTTATTCCTTAAATATAAAGTTGCAAGACTTTCGCCCTGTCACTCTGAATGACTCTACTAATCTTAATTAATATTGCAAAAGACTATGTTGCTTAAAGTTTAAAATTACAACACGTATTTATTTTAATGATTGATTGTTTTAGGAATCGACATCACAGCATTCGGGACATTCCCATAAGCACTCCGTCCTCCTCCTCAGCAGCCAGCGAAGAGTTCCAAAACCAATAGTACCAGTAGCAATCTGATTATATGTCCGTCTCGTCTTTCCTCTGAGCGTTGAGTGTTCTCGTCTTTCCTCTGAGCGTTGAGTGTCGGCCAGATCCCCTCGTCACTCCTCGCTGTCTCATTCTTGCCAGACCATGGTAATCCATTTGCTCTTCCGAGGTGTTCACGTGCTCCCACAAGGCCGCAACCACGTCTGTCTTATCATGTATCAATACTCCACCAAGTTCTCCAGAGCCAGCCAATCTGTCCGCCTGTTCATTTCCCAGCACACCAGTATGCCCCGGAGAAAGGATCCAGACAATGCTTGCCACCCGTGACTTCCGAAGCGAAGCAAGCCACTCTGCACGAAGCTTGCCCGTCCTCACCCTCGTCAGCATGCTTTTTGAGTCAGTTACAATCACGATGTGTGTGTATCGTATTCTCTATCTAGCGGAAAGCTGCACTGACTGACTCCACCTCCATTCTTAAGCTAGATGCTGTGGTATCATATGCCAGGCTCTCCTACACCAAACGTCGACCATTAGCCTTTGCCAAGAACCCCCAGGCACTTATACTACCTCTCAACACCGAACCATCTGTGTAGATAATCACATCACCCGGGCGAGCATTATCCTGAATTAGTTGCTGGATTTCCACTTCCGTGGCCTCTGCTGGCCACTCCCTGCACTCCCGGCTCAATGTGATTATAACTCTGCACAAGTCTAACTGCTCCGCTGGCACTCTGACCCACTCCTCTCCTCGCCTAAAGTTCTCCAAGATGCACACCTGTCTGATTGTATCCTCCGCCTCAACCATCCATGATTTCCCTTTTATCAGTCGCTGGCCCTTAACTGCGTCCAGCGCCTCATGCAACGGGTGATCTGTGTCAGCAGCTACTCTGAGGTATGCCTTCGTCTGCATCACCTTGAGCCTACCAGCAACAGTCGGCAAACCAAGGATGTACCGCATACACACTACTGGGGTGTCTCTGGTGCATCCCAGAATGATCCGCATAGCCTCGTTCTGTATGGGCTCCAATCTCACCAGCTGACTCTTTTAGACAGTGAGCAGTCCTAGTCCATAATCAATTACTGAGAGGATCAAGTGCTGGTATAGTGTGCAGAGCATTCTCTGCTCTGTGTTCATTGTAGACATAGTTTTAAGTGCGTTGAGTCCCTTTTGAGATCTTGTCACAACCGTCTCCACATGATCCTTGAAGGACAGGCTCCTGTCAAATGTTATTCCCTGATACTTCAGTTTGTTCTCTCTGTTGACGCTTCCACCATCTATATTATAATTAATAACACTGACATAATAAAAAGATGGACAGAGCACACAGAAGATTTATTCTGGGACAACAGAGTCAATAGACCACCATTGTATAATACTCAAGATGGACCAAACATATTAAAGACTGAAGTAGAAAAGGCTATTAAAAAAGATTAAAAAAGGAAAGGCTACAGGTCCTGACAAGATAAACAACAGAGATGATAAAATCCTTACCCAACTTTGGCATTGAAACTATCACAGAATTATGTAATGATGTTAGTTAGTTAGTTAGTTAAGTTAGTTAGTTAGTTAGTTAGTCGAGGCTCCAGCTTTACGGCAACGGGTCGTCCCCATTATGCTCCGTTCCTGTGCCAGTGAATATCACACAAAATGCTCCCCACTGTCCAATATGAAAAGTGGAATAGGCAGGAGTCTCGGCAATCCAACAGCCCGCACAGGTACACTGTGCATAATGCCGCCGCCAGAATGCCAACACAAAATTCATCCACGAAAACCACAGTTCCTCGTCGATGGACTCGGCAGTCACCAGAAAGACCTCATTAATCCGAGTTTACTCACATGGTTTGGTCTTTTACCGCAGGGCGACCCGCCTAAAGTGTCGCATAAAGCACGAACTCCGCAGCTTCAGTGCCGACTCCCGGGAGTCTCCTGAAAAATGCACTCGTGAACCGAAAGGGCAACTCAGTCAATTCAGCAACAGCCGGTAGCCATTGTTCCGAACATGCAGGTCACTGTACAGGACAGAGATAAAACCATTCCTCGCGAATTTCACAACTCACAGTGTCGCCAACGCATTCACTCAGTAGCAAGGCGACGAACCATATACTACCAGTCCAACATGAGAAAAATGCGATTGCAAACCGTAACTGCAAGCATAAACACGCCACAGGCCTTAAAGCCTAACCGCCACGTTATGATGTAAATAAATATATATATATTTGATTGATTGAGCTATAAGATACTATCCGCGGTATTAATAAATAGACTAAAACCATATTCAGAAGACATATTAGGTGACTACCAGGCAGGTTTCAGACAAAACAGATCAACAATAGATCAGATATTTATCTTACTACATATAGCCGAGAAAAGTTGAGAATATAAAAGAGATCTCCATAACATTTTTGTGGATTTTAAACAGGCTTATGATAGTGTCCATAGGAATAGTCTATGGAATGCTATGCAGGAATTAGGAATACCAAGGAAGTTAATCAACATGACCAGACTATGCATGGAAGAAACTTATAATATAGTAACATATAAAGGCAGGAAATCAGACCCTTTCCAAATAACATCTGGCTTGAGACGGAGTAATGCACTATCGCCGCTCCTTTTCAATCTGGCTCTAGA
This sequence comes from Cepaea hortensis, assembly GCA_963921405.1. Taxonomy (NCBI): domain Eukaryota; kingdom Metazoa; phylum Mollusca; class Gastropoda; order Stylommatophora; family Helicidae; genus Cepaea; species Cepaea hortensis. Next base: position 128,085,308 of record OY992882.1, on the reverse strand, counting down.
GAAAGTTGTAAGGAAGGTAAAGGAGGATTGTGCTACTAGAGGAACATCCAAACTGCTTGGTTATGCAGATGATATAGATATTATAGGGGAAAATGAACAAAAGACGTTGGAAATATTGATTCACTTAAAGGAAAAGGCTCAACAAATGGGGCTGGTTATCAGCCACGATAAGACAGAATATGTGGTAATTTCAAGAGAAGGAACGGCTAAAAACTCTGGCCACATACAAATAGATAATATGACCATTAAAAGAACGGAAACATACAAATACCTGGGTACAATCTTCAACTGCTCCAACATAATAAGAGAAGAAATACAAGCTAGAATCAACTCTGGAAATAAGATATACTATGCACTACAACATCTACTAAAATCAAAGACGCTATCTCGTAACACCAAAATCACAATATACAAAACACTGATCAGACCAGTTGTGCTGTATGGCTCTGAAACCTGGAGTACAACTAAAGGAGACGAAGCCTTGTTACAAATCTTTGAGAACAAAGTTTTAAGACGCATTTTTTGGCCCATTAGGGATACACAAAGTGGGGAGTGGAAAAGAAGAAGCAACAAAGGCATTTATGATCTGTTTAAGTCCCCGCTAATCACTGGTATCATGAAGGCTAATAGACTGCAATGGCTGGGGAATATAGAAAGAATGGAAGATAATAAGGAAACAAAATTCGCTTACACTCAAGAAATAAATGACCGTAGACCCCGAGGTAGACCAAGAAGACGGCGGAGAGATAATATACATACAGACCTACAAGCACTTGGAATCAGCGACTGGCAAGAAAAGGTCAACCAGAGAGACGAATGGAGACGGCTTGTATCTGCTGCAAAGAAGCTCAATGGCTCGTAATGCTGAAGAAGAAGATATATATATATATATATATAATACTGGGTACATCCCCAAGGATTTGAAAACGCCCATTTTCATCACACTACCGAAGAAGCCAAGAGCTGTTGATTGTGAGGATTACAGAACAATTAGCTTAATGAGCCACATAACTAAGATACTACTCAAGTCATACAAGAAAGGATTCAACATAAAATAGATGAGGAAGTAGATGAAGAACAATTTGGGTTCCACAAAAACAGCGGCACCGGAGAAGCAATTATCTGTTTGAGGATGTTAATTGAAAAATATATAGAAGTTAAAAAAAGTATATATGTTTGTTTTATAGACTACTAGAAAGCTTTTGATAGTGTACACCAAGAACGACTAATTGCGTGCCTTCAAGATATGTTGTTTGTCCATCAAGAATGATGATGATCATTCATTTCATCCAGTGGGGTTGAAAGTATGGAGCCGTGAGTTCTAAGATGGCTGATAAGGCCTATTATGGCTCGAAATGTTCTTTGACAATGCGGGCAAAGAATGCTTGACGTTCCAGGAGGAGAATCTCCTGCAGTGGTTTTTCTGTCCAGCCTTTTCTTCACAGCTCTTGCAGTCCTGGTTGCTTCACAAGTGACTGCACCTTTATGTAATGATGTACGCCATGAATTACGGTCTTTAGCAGCAGTCTCCCAGGTGTCAAGATGAATTCCAAAAGCTTTCAGTGAGACTTTCAGAGTGTCGTTAAAACGTTTCCTCTGGTCGCCTTGGGAGCTTTTACCACAACGCAGCTCGCCATAAAATTTTTTTTAGGGAGCCTGTGATCTGGCTTACGAGTTAAGTGACCAGACCAGCGAATCTGATTTTTCATTAGTAGAGTGTGGATACTGGACACGGATGCTCTTTCTAGAACTTCAGTGTCTGGGATCTTGTCTTGCCATTTAATCTTCAATAGCTTCCGAAGGCAGACTGTGTGGAAGTGGTTTAATTTCCTAGCATGTCGCTGGTAAACAGTCCAGGTTTCACAAGCATATAGCAGTGTGGATAATACAACTGCTTTATAGACTTTCAGCTTTAATGCAGGCTTATTCCATTTCTGTCCCATACATTCTTGTACAGTCTGCCAAAGGCCGCGCTGGACTTGGAGATTCTTGCATTCACTTCGTCATCAATTGTGGCAGTTTGTGACACGGTGCTGCCAAGATAGGTGAATTTGTCCGCAACACTTAGTGTATGACCGTTCACCTTGATATTCGGCACGGTGTGATTATCTCCTGGAGCTGGCTGGTACATAACTACAGTTTTCTCCAAGTTGATATTGAGCCCAAAGTTGGCACAGGCATATGAGAAAGCTGAAACATTGTGTTGCATGTCTGCCTCTGAGTTGGCATATAGAGCGCAATCATCAGCAAACAGCAGTTCTCTGACGGTGTCGCTGTTAGTTTTGGTTTTGGCTTTCAGTCTTCTGAGATTTAACAACTTTCCATCCATGCGGTAGTTGATGTCTATTCCAATATCACTGTTTTCGAAGGCATTCGTCAGCATAGCTGAAAACATGAGGCTGAACAGTGTTGGTGCCAGGACACATCCTTGCTTCACTCCATTGGTGACAGGAACGGGCTCAGACAGTTCACCATTTTCCTGTACTCTTGCCTGCATCCCATCATGAAATAACCGCACTATTTGGACACAGTTTTGTGGACAGCCATATTTCGCCATAATCATCCACAGTCCTTCTCTGCTGACTGTATCAAAAGCCTTGGTAAAGTAATAGTCATAACCCTGTCATTTATAGCCTTTGGAAATCCAGCTAATTTGCCGACCAGGGCCGACTTAATGGCAAATCCCACACCGGATTGGCGTCTTTCCTCGCTTTTCCTTCCACTCCAGAAAAATGTGTAGCCGGCACCTACTTCACAGATTTGGCCTTCTTCTGCAAGTCGTGTCTCGCTCAAGGCTGCAATGTCGATGTTGTACCTGCCCAGCTCTCTCCCAATCAGTGCTGTTCGTCTCTCTGGACCCGACGCGCCATCTCTGTCAAGTAGGGTGCGTACATTCCATGTTCCGATTGTTAAGGGAATATGATTTGCTCTTTTAGCTTTACCTGTTTTTACTTTGTTTGTATGTCGACCGCAGTTTAGGGTACCCACCAACCGCGGCTAGCTGGTTAGGTAGTGATGGAGCAGACAATGTTTAGGGCAACTTTTCTAGCCCCTTCCTCATGCTATGGAGGTGAGCAGTGCTTTCCTATAGAGGGCTGCTCAGTCACTCAGGGGGCTGACTGCTGCTCCGGTCATAGAAGACGACCATATGGCCTGAGCCGCCTGTGTAGAGGTCTGCGACTACGACTGCCAGCGTACCCACGCCTGCCGCTTCGCCGCTTGCCCGTCGTCACAGGGCTTGAAGGTGATAAATGAAGTTGGATGAAGAATGACTTGCGCGATGAATTTGTATTAAAGTGAGGAAGAGTTGCGCAATTCGTCGACCGCACTCTCTCGCCTGAGTCCATCTGAGTCCAGTGGCAAGACAAGTCAAGACGACTGGAGACGAATACAGGTGCAGTGGATGACCAGGACGCTGTACGTGCCTTGCCGTGTTCATTGCGTTCCACAACGCTTTGCAGGTAAACGCCGTCTTGCCCGTTGAATCATCAGTGATTTCATCCGCGCAGTCTGTCGAATCCTGTCTTCGCAAGCTGGGTAGGCATACCCTAGTTTACCGCTTGGTTTGACACCAAATCGGCTACCCACGCCTGGTTTAGCCAGCCTCTCACCGCTGTTGCCCGGGGGGTGGCCACTGTCGCATGCTGACAGCTACTAGGAGCCACAGACAGGAGCTGGATGTCTGGCTTGGACCAGTGGGGGATGGGTCCTGAAAAAGACATGAGAGTCATCCTTACCAAAGGTGCTACCAACTTCAAGATATAGGAGTAGACGGAAAGGGCATAAGACTCGTAATTAACTTGTACTGGGAACAAGTGGCGTCTGTTAGATGCGGAAATAACTATTCCTCGCCTACAGAGATAAAAAGAGGAGTACGACAGGGTTGTGTACAGTCCCCAAGCCTCTTCAACATATACACAGAAAGAATGTTTAACAAGTTAAAATGCCTGGACTTAACATCAATGGAAGAATCATAAACAATCTTGGGTATGCTGACGATACTGTGTTACTAGCAGAAAGCGAGCAAGCGTTACAAGATCTAGTGGAACAAGTAAGCAGGCATAGTGCAGAATGTGGCTTAGATATTAACATCCAAAAAACAAAAACTATGATAATTAGCAGTGAAAAGGAATGAACACCACAGTAAACGGGCAGATACTAGAACAAGTAACAAGTTTCTCCTATCTTTGACATACAATAACAGATGATGGCAGACGTGAAATGGAAATCAAAAAGAGAATAGGAATGGCCAAAAATGCTTTCAACGGCATGAAATCAGTATTAACATCTAGAGAGATTAATAACGCATTAAAAATGAGAATTGTCAAATGCTACGTATATTCAACGCTACTGTATGGCTCGGAAGCCTGGACATTGAACAAGCAACTAGAAAGTCGCATAGAAGCCCTGGAGATGTGGATATACAGACGAATATGTTGTATTTCATGAAAACAAAAACAATCAAATGCAGAGTTTCTAGAAAAACTGGGAAAGAAGAGAGATTTGATGAAAGAAATAAAGAGGAGGCAAGTGAAATATTTCGGCCACTATAACCTGGTAGTCAGTCAGTGCTGGCACCGCCTGTTGCTAGGCGACAAGGGAGGTCAGTGTTAGAGCTGCCGTGTTAGAGGCCAGCCCAGTACTCACATCACATCAACATCATCACATCACATCACATCAACATCATCACATCACGAGTTCCAGGTTACAAGCAACAGGTAAGCAATGGTGAAGTTCCTCACGGCTGGCCACTAGTATTTATTTACTATTTGAAATCACTGTGTTTGTTTTGTCTAAACCAGCCATTTGAGTTTGAAAGTGGCATACCTGTGTGTGGATGTGTACGTGTTGTGAACTGTTGTAAGTTGTAAAGTTATTAAATTAAATATTTTTTATAACTGTCCAACCTGTCTATGGGAGACGACCCATTTTACATTTTCAGTTGTCTATCTTATAATATGCTGGCTTTCTGATCTAGAGGTTAGCGACTTTTCTCCGTAATATCGTATACTCTCGTAGGTAACGTGATGACGGTGAGAATCAGCAGTGGTTCGAATCGCGTCGGTAAGTTACGGGGTATGTGAGCTGGCCGCTCAGAAAGCAATGGCAAACTACTGAGCGTAATCTTGCCAAGAAATCAACAATCAGCTGAAAGATTCTGCTGTTGACAGCGATGTCCTGTAAAGGATATGCAAAAAAAAAAAAAAAAAAATCTTATAATATGCGAGCAGCATAGTTTGATTAATGGTTCATCATAGGTCTAGATAAATATATAATAATCCAACAGTCATCTGCACCTCACAAGTCTTCACTCCCACTGCAGATAGGAATTGTTGACAGGTTGGAATTGTTGACTTATAGGAATTGTTGACATATAGGAATTGTTGACAAGTTTCAGGCTAGTTCACAGATAGGAATTGTTGACATATAGGAATTGTTGACAAGCTTCAGGCTAGTTCACAGATAGGAATTGTTCACAAGCTTCAGGGTAGTTCACAGATAGGAATTGTTGACAAGTTTTAGGCTAGTTCACAGATGGGAATTATTGACAAGCTTCAGGCTAGTTCACAGATAGGAATTGTTCACAAGCTTCAGGCTAGTTCACAGATAGGAATTGTTGACATATAGGAATTGTTGACATATAGGAATTGTTGACAAGTTTCGGGCTAGTTTACAGAAAGGAATTGTTGACAGGTTGAAGGCTAGCTCCCTCTCACCTCTGTGTGAGCCCATCGGTCTGGGTCCTGATGTAGACGAGATCTAATACATGCCTGTTCTGTCCTTGCCTGGACAGATCCCACAAGATGGCAGCCCTTGAGCTGAACAAAGTCTACCAAGTGGGTGTCAGTGAGAAAGTCAAGGAAATGGAGGCTGAACTGGAGCATGAACTAGCAGAACTGAGAGCAGAACTGGAGGAGGTCGACTTGCCAGTTAGGACAACCAGGTCAGGTGTACAGAGTTTTCACACACTAAAATATTTATTCTTAACGGCAAACATTAACCTACTTTCTTTCATTTTAAACATCATTTACATCATTCTAACAAACTTTAAGTTGATCTTACACTACAATTATTGAACTTGCGATGTTTTGTCAATCATATTTTCACTTCTGTAGCATGAGTGTAATAACTATATATGTGCCGTGATTGCCATTACTGTATCATGATTGTGATTACTGTAGCATCATTGTGATTATTGTACCATGACTGTGATTGTTGTATTATGTTTGTAATTTTTGTGTCATGATTGTGATAACTATTATTGTTGCAGGTTCAGAATTGACTATCTCCTTTATTTCAAAACAATGTTGGAATTACAGTAGTAATACAGGGGTTGTGCAGTATTTATAACGAACATAACAATGTTTAAGTTATCAGCAGTAATGTAGGGGATATTTGGGTAGTTATAACTGGAACATAACAATGTTTAAATTATCAGCAGTAATGTAGGGGATATTTGGGTACTTATAACTGGAACATAACAAAACAAACTGTTCAGCAGAAGTGACCTTGAAATGAACGCTGGAAAATGTCAGCCCGACAAATTGACCTCTTGACCTTTATAGTCATTAAATGTGAGAAAATAACTAAATATAAGATGTGATCCACATTTGTGAAACACATACATATAACACAGACGAGTTGAAAGTGGACAAACTACGGATGGAAAGATGGCCACACTGTGGCTTAAATGTGTGCACAAAAATGTCCATACCACAGCTTGTGTCTCCATCATGTAGTTAATGAATTCATGTACTTGTGTGTTTGTATCAGCCATGAATGTTTGAGTGTTTGTATAAATTATAAATACTTCAATGTGTATGATTGTTTCAGTTATGAATGTTTGAGTATGTTTGTAAAATCGTAAATGTTTGAGTTTGTTTGTAGCCCCCATTGAGTATTTGAGTATGTTTGAATAAATCATGAATGTTTGAGTGTGTTTGTATAAATCATGAATGTTTGAGTATGTTTGTATAAATCATGAATATTTTAATATGTTTGTACAAATCATGAATATTTTAGTATGTTTGTATAAATCATGAATAGTTGAGTGTGTTTGTATAAATCATAAATATTTGAATACGTTTGTATAAATCATGAATGGTTCAGTGTGTTTGTAACCCCCATGCGTGTACTCACCTGTAGTCATCTAACATCATGTTTGTTCTATTCCAGCTCTGTCCCTCTACCAGCAAACCCAGAACATTTCAGGAGAGAAAGAAAACTGGTCATACAGAGGGTGCTGGAGGTAAGCACTGAATCGGGACAGTCAACATTTAAACTTGTCATGACACAGTCATTTGTTGCCAGAGAGGTGATGTGTTGCCTGTGAGGCCATGTGTTGCCTGTGAGGCCATGTGTTGCCTGTGAAGCCATGTGTTGCCATGAGGTCATGTATTGCCATGAGGTCATGTATTGCCATGAGGTCATGTGTTGCCAGCGAGGTCATGTGTTGCCAGTGAGGTCATTTGTAGCTAGTTAGGTCATGTGTTGCCATTGAGGTTGTGTGTTGCCAGTGAGGTCTTGTGTTGCCATTGAGGTCATGTGGTGCCATAAGGTCATGTGTTGCCATTGAGGTCATGTGGTGCCATAAGGTTGTGTGTTGCCAGTGAGGTCATGTTTTGCTAGTGAGGTAATGTGTTGCCAGCGAGGTCATGTGTTGCCAGTGAGGTCATTTGTAGCTAGTTAGGTCATGTGTTGCCATTGAGGTTGTGTGTTGCCAGTGAGGTCTTGTGTTGCCATTAAGGTCATGTGGTGCCATAAGGTCATGTGTTGCCATTGAGGTCATGTGGTGCCATAAGGTTGTGTGTTGCCAGTGAGGTCATGTGTTGCTAGTGAGGTCATGTGTTGCCATAAGGTCATGTGTTGCTAGTGAGGTCATGTGTTGCCTTAAGGTCATTGTTGCCAGTGAGGTCATGTGTTGCCATAATGCCATAAGGTCATGTGTTGCCAGTGAGTTCATGTGTTGCCATAAGGTCATGTGTAGCCAGTGAGGTCATGTGTTGCCATAAGGTCATTGTTGCCAGTGAGGTCATGTGTTGCCATAAGGTTGTGTGTTGCCAGCGAGGTATTGTGTTGCCAGTGAGGTCATTTATTGCCAGTTAGGTCATGTGTTGCCAGTGAAGTCATGTGTTGCCATAAGGTCATGCGTTGCCAATGAGGTCATGTGTTGCCAGTGAGGTATTGTGTTGCCATAAGGTCGTGTGTTGCCAGTGAGGTCATGTGTTGCCATTAGGTCATGTATTGCCAGTGAGGCCATGTGTTGCCATAAGGTCATGTGTTGCTAGTGAGGTCATATGTTGCCATAAGGTCATGTGTTGCCAGTGAGGTCATTGTCAGTGAGGTCATGTGTTGCCAGTGAGGTCATGTGTTGCCATAAGGTTGTGTGTTGCCAGTGAGGTCATGTGTTGCCATAAGGTCATGTGTTGCCATAAGGTCATGTGTTGCCAGTGAGGTAATGTGTTGCTAGTGAGCTAATGTGTTGCCATAAGGTCATGTGTTGCCAGTGAGGTAATGTGTTGCTAGTGAGGTAATGTGTTGCCATAAGGTCGTGTGTTGCCAGTGAGGTAATGTGTTGCTAGTGAGGTAATGTGTTGCCATAAGGTCATGTGTAGCCAGTGAAGTCATGTGTTGCCAGTGAGGTCATATGTTGCCAGTAAGGTAATGTGTTGCCAGTGGGTCATGTGTTGCCATGAAGTCATGTATAGCCAGTGAAGTCATATGTTGCCAGTGAGGTCATATGTTGCCAGTGAGGTCATGTGTTGCCAGTGAGGTCATATGTTGCCAGTGAGGTAATGTGTTGCCAGTGGGTCATGTGTTGCCATGAAGTCATGTGTTGCCAGTGAGGTCATATGTTGCCAGTGAGGTCATGTGTTGCCAGTGAGGTCATATGTTGCCATTGAGGTCATGTGTTGCCAGTGAAGTCATGTGTTGCCAGTGAGGTCATAGGTTGCCAGTGAGGTTATAGGTTGCAAGTGAGGTCAAATGTTGCCAGTGAGGTCATGTGTTGCTAGTGAGGTTATGTGTTGCCAGTGAGGTCATGTGTTGCCATAAGGTCGTGTGTTGCCAGTGAGGTAATGTGTTGCCATAAGGTCATGTGTTGCCAGTGAGGTCATGTGTTGCCATAAGGTCACGTGTCACCAGTGAGGTCATGTGTTGCTAGTGAGGTCATGTGTTACCATAAGTCATGTGTTGCCAGTGAGGTCATATGTTGCCAGTGATGTAATGTGTTGCCAGTGGGTCATGTGTTGCCATGAAGTCATGTGTACCCAGTGAAGTCATGTGTTGCCAGTGAGGTCATATGTTGCCAGTGAGGTAATGTGTTGCCAGTGAGGTCATGTGTTGCCAGTGAGGTCATGTGTTGCCAGTGAGGTCATGTGTTGCCAGTGAGGTCATGTGTTGCCAGTGAGGTAATGTGTTGCCAGTGAGGTAATGTGTTGCCAGTGATGTCATGTGTTGCCAGTGAGGTCATGTGTTGCCATAAGGTCGTGTGTTGCCAGTGAGGTCATGTGTTGCCATTAGGTCATGTATTGCCAGTGAGGCCATGTGTTGCCATAAGGTCATGTGTTGCTAGTGAGGTCATATGTTGCCATAAGGTCATGTGTTGCCAGTGAGGTCATTGTCAGTGAGGTCATGTGTTGCCAGTGAGGTCATGTGTTGCCATAAGGTTGTGTGTTGCCAGTGAGGTCATGTGTTGCCATAAGGTCATGTGTTGCCATAAGGTCATGTGTTGCCAGTGAGGTAATGTGTTGCTAGTGAGCTAATGTGTTGCCATAAGGTCATGTGTTGCCAGTGAGGTAATGTGTTGCTAGTGAGGTAATGTGTTGCCATAAGGTCGTGTGTTGCCAGTGAGGTAATGTGTTGCTAGTGAGGTAATGTGTTGCCATAAGGTCATGTGTAGCCAGTGAAGTCATGTGTTGCCAGTGAGGTCATATGTTGCCAGTGAGGTAATGTGTTGCCAGTGGGTCATGTATTGCCATGAAGTCATGTATAGCCAGTGAAGTCATATGTTGCCAGTGAGGTCATATGTTGCCAGTGAGGTCATGTGTTGCCAGTGAGGTCATATGTTGCCAGTGAGGTAATGTGTTGCCACTGGGTCATGTGTTGCCATGAAGTCATGTGTTGCCAGTGAGGTTATATGTTGCCAGTGAGGTAATGTGTTGCCAGTGAGGTCATATGTTGCCAGTGCGGTCATGTGTTGTCAGTGAAGTCATGTGTTGCCAGTGAGGTCATGTGTTGCCATAAAGTCATAGGTTGCAAGTGATGTCAAATGTTGCCAGTGAGGTCATGTGTTGCCATGAAGTCATGTGTTGTCAGTGAGGTCATGTGTTGCCATAAGATTGTGTGTTCCAGTGAGCAAAGTTTGTCACTTCACAATGTCAAGGCAGAGAGTACAGTTTGTCACTTCACAATGTCCAGGCATAGAGCACACACAGATTGTCACTTCACAATGTCCAGGCATAGAGCACACACAGATTGTCACTTCACAATGTCCAGGCATAGAGCACACAAAGATTGTCACTTCACACTGTCCATTCATCAAACGAATTATTGGCACAGATTTTGCCCAATACAGAAAGGGAATCTGGCCAACAGAACACATCCTTCAAGATAAACCATCTGGGACTGATGAAGGCATCACACATGCTGCCCTGTTCATGATCCATGGAATAAATACACAGTACAGTTGATGGCTGAAGAAGTACAAGAAGAAATTTAATTCTAGAGATTTATTTGTTTCTATCATCTGAATGTAGGTCAGTGGGGCCGAACCTGTCTGTATCCAAGCTGACCAGATGAAGAGAGAGATGGAAATCACAGAACAGAATGAATACACCTGTGAGAGTCTCCCACTTTTGTTGCTTCAGGTGAGAGATTGTTCTGTACACACCTGTAGGTGACCTACTCTTGTTGGATAGTTTGGTACCCACCTGTAGGTGACCTACGCTTGTTGGATAGTTCTGTACACACCTGTAGGTGACCTACTCATGTTGAATAGTTCTGTACACTTCTGTAGGTGACCTACTCATGTTGAATAGTTCTGTACACTTCTGTAGGTGACCTACTCTTGTTGGATAGTTCTGCACACACCTGTAGGTGATCTACTCTTGTTGGATAGTTCTGTAAACACCTGTAGGTGACCTACACTTGTTGGATAGTTCTGTACATACCTGTAGGTGACCTACTCATTTTGGATAGTTCTGTACACACCTGTAGGTGACTTACTCTTGTTGGATAGTTCTGTACACACCTGTAGGTGACCTACTCTTGTTGGATAGTTCTGTACACACTTGTAGGTGACCTACTCTTGTTGGATAGTTCTGTACACACCTGTAGATGGTCTACTCTTGTTGGATAGTTCTGTACACACCGGTAGGTGACCTAATTTTGTTGGTGTCAGGGTCTTGCGTGAGGCAAGAAATGTAGCTCGTTTACTGACAAGTGAGATACTAAATATTACTACTAAATAACTCGACGTGAATACCCAGTGATATAATTCGCACTCTTTATTCGCGCAATGCACTCATCAGAAACAATACAGGCATCGCGCAATCATAATACACAATGTCATTATATCATAAATACAATCAATCAAAGAATACATCAATGCAATCCACTTACAAGTCAAACACACCAGGCGTTCAGTCTCCAACAGTCATACAGGCTAGCTATCAATGCTTGCTCAAACACTCAGGCTTCATTCAATTTCGTCCGTCCAGTACGGCTCCCAAGCCCTGTCTGACCAGCCGTTCAGCATACACGTTAGTTGGGGTCGAGTCACCTTGCGTGACCCACAATGTTCACGCTGTGTTCCCGCTGACCCACGACTGCTTAGCATCACTCAGTGTTGAACCCGGCTGGGCTTCTCTGGGGCTGTCAAAGAAGCCGTGTTATAACTGTGGTGTTTAACATAGCTCAGCGTTGAGCTCGGTTGCATTGCCTGGCGTTGGTACAGACAACGGGTTGCATCTCCGGGTGAGACTCTGACACTCTCCACCCCCCTTTATCATGAAAGGTTTTCCTTTCATGTACTCTATATAGCTGTTATTTACCTTGTCAGAATCGAACTTTGTACTTCATCTGACATAAATCTTTGCTTGTTATTAACATGTACAGGTGATTAGCAAACAATAAGCATACAATCTTTATGCTTAACCATCAAGTACATCCGTCAAGTACAATCACTTTGATGGATATTACCTCTCTGTATTGTGACACAGCCAGTCCGGTAGGTTACGGCTAACTCGCCCCTACCTCTCAACCAAAAAACAAAAATTCCAAATCATCAGGTCAGACCGTGAGTATCTACCTGTAAGATAACTCCAACATTAGACCTCTAACCTTATTTAATCAGAGTGTCCAATGAAGGTCTACAGTTTTGGCAATTCTCTCCATACACAAATGACGTCACCTTGACGTGTTACCCATCAGGCAAACATGTTGATAGTTTCAATACATATTTACACATCACCAACAGTTTTTAGTTATGTCCCTTGGTTATAATACGAAAGTTTAGGGACGGTAATTTTATCATGCTTTCAACGAAATGAATTACAAGTAAAATTTCAGTTCTTAGTGTCATAATTTGATACTTATTGACAAAAGTGCACAAAAGGTCACTGTTGTGAAAAAGTAAATCAAGTTACGATGCTGAGATTACATATAACAAAAATCAACATATACAATTCCGTATATGGAAATATTTCATACCCAAAGTTTCATACAATTGTCATAGATTTATGAACATTTTAGTATCGTCTGCTAACTTTCAAATTAATATGCAAAAATACCAGAAGTGTACAGCTGTGTTGTTCCACAAATGTGTTATGTTGACATTCACATTAAGGTCTTCCGTTCTAAATGGACTTTAAACAAACGGAGCAACCAGTTGTTGTAATCAGCTGTTGGATAGTTTCTTCCATGTTCTTCTCGGATTAGGTTGTCACGGTTATCATTTGTACTTGTTAAAACGCAGTGGACTCATCTTTGTGCATGTACTCAAGATTACTTGACGCAGTTCGAGTTCGGTAAGTCTTTGGGTCCTGTAGTACTGTCCTGTGACACTTGTAGTGTCTGTTTCTTATAATATTACATATTTACAATACTATTCACATTCTTTCACATATCTCACAGTTATACGACACATTCATTCACATAATAATAATATCTACACAATTTATTTACAATGGGAGATTAAATCTTCCCTATCACATCATTCTTCACAGCGTTACTGACATGATGTCACAATTGGCTGTGGTTTTGAGCACTATTTAATTTGCAGTTTATACACCATCTGCCGTGTGCTCGGGTGTTACATGGCTACTGGGTAAGTCGTATGGACATCTAGATAGAAGATCGGCCAGTGAGTTTTGTGAGCCTCTTATATGTCTGATTTCGAAGCTAAAGTCCTGCAGAAGAAGGGACCATCTTGCCACTTTGTGGTTACTTGGAGTTCCTCTGGTGATAATCGTCAATGGACTATTGTCTGTCTCTACAATGAAATGTTTTCCTAACAGAAATCTTGAAAGCTTACGTACCAAAAACACAAGAGCGAGGGCTTCAAGTTCCGGCGTGCTGTAATTCTGTTCCCTGGTGTTCAGTTTTCGAGAGACGTAGTATACAGGGTACAAGATTTGGTCGTGTTCTTGAAGAAGCACCCCTCCAATGGCTACGGAGCTCGCATCACATCTTAACCTGAAAATAGTGCTAAGATCGGGTAATTTTAGAATAGGTTCACTAGAAAAATAACCTAATACTTTCGCAAATGCAGGCCTTAAACATTCGCTGTTCACAATGACATTAGGTTGTTTATTTGTTAGTAAATCAGTGAAACATTTGGTCAATTTAGCAAAATGAGGAATAAATTGTCTATAATAATTTAAAAGACCTAACACTTCGCAACTCTTTCTTGGTTGTCGGAAGCGACAATTTCAAAATTCTGGACATGATGTTATCGTCAGTCGATATAAAGCCATTTGAGATCTTATAGCCCAAAAATGAAATTTCTTGAAAGGCTATATCGACTTTAGATGGTTTTACTGTCAGTCCATGTTGTCTAATCCTGTTGAATGTCTGCTGTAGTGCTGTTATGTGGTCTGTCATGTTCTTTGTATGTATGCAAATGTTGTCCATGTACCAAATGATGTTAGAAATGTCTGTCAAAAGAAGTCTTGTCATTCTGACAAATGTGGCTGGAGCATTAACTAGCCCGAATGGTAATTTGCACCATTCGTATAGTCCCCAGGGTGTGGCAAATGCTGTCAGATGTATGCTGTCAGCATGTACAGGTATTTGCCAGTAACCTTTCATCATGTCAAGTTTAGTAAAGTAACGTGAGTCAGTCAGTTCAGTTAGTATGTCTTCACAGTTGCTCATTGGCTCCAAATCCAACTGTGTAATGCTGTTGAGTTTCCGATAGTCAACACAGAGTCTTATTGTGTTGTCCTTTTTCCTCACAATGACAATCCATCCATCCATCATGTGCCATGCCGGTAAGCGTGGGCGGTCATGTTCTGCCATCTCACCCGATCACCAGAGTCGTGGATCAGCTCCGTGTTTCTGTCTCGACTATGCCACAAGGCCAAGCCATCCAGGTACTTGCTTCTAGGTCTTCCCCTTGGTCTGTTCCCCTCGATCTTACCAGTTGTCACCAAATTCTCCAATCCATTTCTTCTCATAACATGTCCAAAAAATTTTGACTGTCTACGTCTAATTTCTCTAATCAATTTACGATCTTCATTTGTTTCTTGAAGGACTTGTTCATTGGTCTTTCTGGCTGTCCATGGTATTCTTTGCCACAATGACAATAGGTGAACAAAAATGTGATTGTGAACGTCGGATGATATGGTTTGCTTCTAAATCAATAATTTCTTGGTGTAGTTTGTCTTTGTAATGTATAGGAATGGAATATGGTCTGCATTTTATTGGGATGTCGGATGTCAAAATAATATGATGATGCACTAAGTCTGTCTGTCCTGGATTGTTAGAAAAAATTGTACTGTATTCTTGTAACACTTGTCTGCAACTGTCAGTCTGTGTCTGCGTCAGCTTAGGATTTACCTTTATGTCCTGTAGGTTGGTTGTCTTCCCTGTGGTAATATGGTTTAAGCATGTTAATATGAACTATACACTACTCCTACTCAATGACATTCAAGGACATGGCCGCCATTTTTGTTTTTATCTTTTTCACTAGATCGGTTGAAATTCACTAAGTACGAAGACGCGACGTTTAGACTTATAATGCAGTCTTCGCACTTATGGTTTATATAAATCAACACGAAAGATCGTACTTATCCGTTAATTTATAGTTATTTTATCACTTAAACGCTGTTAACACATTCGCACTTCTGCTCTATCTTATATTTTACACGTTCGCATTTGTTCAAAAACCCGGACGAAAAGCCTCCACGTTCGCACTTGTCAGGGTCTTGTGTGAGGCAAGAAATGTAGCTCGTTTACTGACAAGTGAGATACTAAATATTACTACTAAATAACTCGACGTGAATACCCGGTGATATAATTCGCACTCTTTATTCGTGCAATGCACTCATCAGAAACAATACAGGCATCGCGCAATCATAATACACAATGTCATTATATCATAAATACAATCAATCAAAGAATACATCAATGCAATCCACTTTCAAGTCAAACACACCAGGCGTTCAGTCTCCAACAGTCATACAGGCTAGCTATCAATGCTTGCTCAAACACTCAGGCCTCATTCAATCTTGTCCGTCCAGTACGGCTCCCAAGCCCTGTCTGACCAGCTGTTCAGCATGCACGTTAGTTGAGGTAGAGTCACCTTGCATGACCCACAATGTTCACGCTGTGTTCCCGCTGACCCACGACTGCTTAGCGTCGCTCAGTGTTGAACCCGGCTGGGCTTCTCTGGCGCTGTCGAAGACGCCGCGTTATAACTGTAGTGTTTAACATAGCTCAGCGTTGAGCTCGGTTGCATTGCCTGGCGTTGGTACAGACAACGCGTTGCAACTCCGGGTGAGACTCTGACAGTTGGATAGTTCTGTACACACCTGTGGGTGACCTACTCTTGTTGGATAGTTCTGTACACACCTGTGGGTGACCTACTCTTGTTGGATAGTTCTGTACACACCTGTGGGTGACCTACTCTTGTTGGATAGTTCTGCACACACCTGTAAATGGTCTACTCTTGTTGGATAGTTGTGTACACACCTGTAGGTGACCTACTCTTGTTGGATAGTTCTGTACACAACTGTAGGTGACCTACTCTTGTTAGATAGTTCTGTACACACCTGTAGGTGACCTACTCTTGTTGGATAATTCTGTACACACCTGTAGGTGACCTACTCTTGTTGGATAGTTCTGTACACACCTGTAGGTGACCTTCTCTTGTTGGATAGTTCTGTACACACCTGTAGGTGACCTACTCTTGTTGGATAGTTCTGTACACACCTGTAGGTGGCCTACTCTTGTTGGATAGTTCTGTACACACCTGTAGGTCTTCGACATCAGAACAATCTGAAAATGGTCTAGTACCCCTCTCTATGGGGCAGATGGGACGAGTCCAGAGATGTTCTGGTCATGACAATCCCCTTGCCTGTGCTGGGGTTTCAACACATTCTGTCACGTGATCTCTAACTTGGACAACTAGGGAACATGTTGACAGGAAACATCTCTAACTTGGACAACTATGGGACATATTGACAGGAAGAATTGTAGCACAGATGAGAGAAGGCAACAACATTCTGTCATCTGTTCTCTAGCTTAGACAGCTAGGGGACATATTGACAGGAAACATCTCTAACCTCGACAACTAGGTGACAGATTGACAGGAAACATCTCTAACTTGGACAACTAGGGACATATTGAAAGGAAAAATTTCTACCTTGGACAATTAGGGGACATTTTGATAAGAACCATCTCTAACTTGGATAACTAGGCACATGTTGACAGGAAACATCTCTAACTTGGACAACTGGGGCACACATTGACAGGAAACATCTCTAACTTGGACAACTGGGGCACACATTGACAGGAAACATCTCTAACTTGGACAGCTATGGGACATATTGACAGGAAACATCTCTAACTTGGACAACTAGGGCACACATTGACAGGAAACATCTCTAACTTGGACAACTGGGGCACATGTTGACAGGAAACATCTCTAACTTGGACAACTAGGGCACACATTGACAGGAAACATCTCTAACTTGGACAACTAGGGCACACATTGACAGGAAACATCTCTAACTTGGACAAATATGGGACATATTGACAGGAAACATCTCTAACTTGGACAACAATGGGACATATTGACAGGAAACATCTCTAACTTGGACAACTATGGGACATATTGACATGAAACATCTCTAACTTGGACAACTAGGGCACACATTGACAGGAAACATCTCTAACTTGGACAACTTGGGGACATATTGATGCATACTATCATATCACATACACTGCCATATCACACATACTATCATATCACACGTACTATCATATCACATATGCTGCCATATCACACATACTATCATATCACACATACTATCATATCACATATGCTGCCATATCACATACACTGCCATATCACACATACTATCATATCACACATACTACCATATCACACATACTATCATATCACACATACTATCATATCACATACACTGCCATATCACATACACTGCCATATCACATACACTGCCATATCACACATACTATCATATCACACATACTATCATATCACACATACTATCACATCACGTATACTGCCATATCACATACACTGCCATATCACACATACTATCATATCACACATACTATCATATCACATACACTGCCATATCACACATACTATCATATCACACATACTATCATATCACACATACTATCATATCACACATACTATCATATCACATACACTGCCATATCACACATACTATCATATCACACATACTATCATATCACACATACTATCATACCACACATACTATCATATCACATACACTGCCATATCACACATACTATCATATCACACATACTATCATATCACACATACCATCATATCATGCATACTATCATATCACACATACTATCAAATCACATACACTGCCATATCACACATACTATCATATCACACATACTATCATATCACACATACTATTATAACACACATATGATCATATCACACATACTATAATATCACATATACTGCCATATCACAAATACTATCATATCACACATACTATCATATCACATACACTGCCATATCACACATTCTATCATATCACATATACTGCCATATCACACATATTATCATATCACATACACCACCATATCACACATACTATCATATCACACATACTATTATATCACACATACTATCATATCACACATACTATCATATCACACATACTATCATATCACACATACTATCATATCACACATACTATAATATAACATACACTGCCATATCACACACACTATCATATCACACATACTATCATATCACATACACTGCCATATCATACATACTATCATATCACACATACTATCATATCACACATACTATCATATCACATACACTGCCATATCACACATTCTATCATATAACATGCACTATCATATCACATACACTGCCATATCACACATACTATCATATCACACATATGATCATATCACACATACTATCATATCACATACACTGCCATATCACACATACTATCATATCACACATACTATCATATCAAACATACTATCATATCACATACACTGCCATATAACACATTCTATCATATCACATGTACTATCATATCACATACACTGCCATATCACACATACTATCATATCACATATACTGCCATATCACACAGACAATCGTATCACATTCACTTACATATCACACATATTATCATATCACACATATTATTATATCACATACACTACCATATCACACATACTATCATATCACACATACGATCATATCACACACACTATCATATCACATACACTGCCATATCACACATACTATCATATCACACATACTGCCATATCACACAGACAATCATATCACACATATCACACATACTATCATATCACACATACTGCCATATCACACAGACTATCATATCACACATACTGCCATATCACACATACTATCATATCATACATATGATCATATCACACATACTATCATATCACACATACTATCATATCACATACACTACCATATCACACATATTATCATATCATACATACTATCATATCACACATACTATCATATCACA
This sequence comes from Cepaea hortensis, assembly GCA_963921405.1. Taxonomy (NCBI): domain Eukaryota; kingdom Metazoa; phylum Mollusca; class Gastropoda; order Stylommatophora; family Helicidae; genus Cepaea; species Cepaea hortensis. Next base: position 128,066,037 of record OY992882.1, on the reverse strand, counting down.
TACACTGCCATATCACACATACTATCATATCACACATACTATTATATCACACATACTATCATATCACACATACTATCATATCACACACATGATCATATCACACATACTATAATATCACATATACTGCCATATCACACATACTATCATATCACACATACTATCATATCACATACACTGCCATATCACACATACTATCATATCACACATACTATCATATCACACATACTATCATATCACACATACTATCATATCATACATATGATCATATCACACATACTATCATATCACACATACTATCATATCACATACACTACCATATCACACATACTATCATATCACACATACGATCATATCACACATACTATCATATCACATACACTGCCATATCACACATACTATCATATCACACATACTATCATATCACACATACTATCATATCACATACACTGCCATATCACACATTCTATCATGTCACATGTACTATCATATCACATACACTGCCATATCACACATACTATCATATCACACATACTATCATATCACACATACTATCATATCACATACACTGCCATATCACACATTCTATCATATCACATGTACTATCATATCACATACACTGCCATATCACACATACTATCATATCACACATACGATCATATCACACATACTATCATATCACATACACTGCCATATCACACATACTATCATATCACACATACTATCATATCACACATACTATCATATCACATATACTGTCATATCACACAGACAATCATATCACATTCACTTACATATCACACATATTATCATATCACACATATTATCATATCACATACACCACCATATCACACATACTATCATATCACACATATGATCATATCACACATACTATCATATCACATACACTGCCATATCACACATACTATCATATCACACATACTCCAATATCACACAGACAATCATATCACATTAACTTACATATTACACATATTATATCACACATATTATCATATCACATACACTACCATATCACACATACTATCATATCACACATACGATCATATCACACATACTATCATATCACATACACTGCCATATCACACATACTATCATATCACACATACTGCCATATCACACAGACAATCATATCACATTCACTTACATATCACACATATTATCATATCACACATATTATCATATCACATACACTACCATATCATACATACTATCATATCACACATACTATCATATCATACATATGATCATATCACACATACTATCATATCACACATATTATCATATCACATACACTACCATATCACACATACTATCATATCTCACAGATGATCATATCACACATACTATAATATCACATATACTGCCATATCACACATACTATCATATCATACATACGATCATATCACACATACTATCATATCACATTCACTGACATATCACACATACTATCATATCACACATACAATCATATTACATACACTGCGATATCACACATACTATGATATCACACATACTATCATATCACATACACTGCCATATCACATACACTGCCATATCACACATACTATCATATCCATCCATCCATCATGTGCCATGCCGGTAAGCGTGGGCGGTCATGTTCTGCCATCTCACCCGATCACCAGAGTCGTGGATCAGCTCCGTGTTTCTGTCTCGACTATGCCACAAGGCCAAGCCATCCAGGTACTTGCTTCTAGGTCTTCCCCTTGGTCTGTTCCCCTCGATCTTACCAGTTGTCACCAAATTCTCCAATCCATTTCTTCTCATAACATGTCCAAAAAATTTTGACTGTCTACGTCTAATTTCTCTAATCAATTTACGATCTTCATTTGTTTCTTGAAGGACTTGTTCATTGGTCTTTCTGGCTGTCCATGGTATTCTTTGCATTTTCCTCAGAAACCACATCTCTACAGCCATCAGATGTTTTTCAGCCTGACTGCTCATTGTCCACGCTTCACATCCATACAAAAGTACAGGCTCAATGTAGCATCTCAACACTCTCTTTCTCGTTTCAATTGACATCTTTTTATTGGTCAATATGTTTTTCATCTTGCTAAAGGCTACTTTTGCCATGGCGATTCTTGTTCTAATCTCTTCAAGGCATCTCCCATCAGATGTTATTACTGTTTCGAGATAATTGTACCTGCTCACTTGTTGAAGAATATTCCCATTTACTTGTATATTACATTGTGGTATTTCGTCCTTCCTAGTGACGACCATAATCTGTGTCTTTTTACAATTTAATTCTAACCCTAGTTGTTCACTGTGTGTCACAATCGCATCTACTAAATTTTGCAGGTCCTGTTCATTGTCTGCAATCAAGACTGTATCATCTGCATATCTAATGTTATTGATGCATCGTCCCCCAATGTTGATTCCTTCCATATCTTCAATATTTCTGAAAATACTTTCACTGTACAGGGAAAACAGATCTGGAGACATTACACATCCCTGTCTCACACCCCTTTTAATAGGCTGATATTGGCTTACTTCATTATCAACTCTTATGGCAGCTTGTTGTTTCCAATATATGTTTTTTACAAGTCTAAGATCTTTTCCATCAATTTGTAGATCTTCAAGCATCCTTATCATGTTGACATGTCTCACTTTATCAAAAGCCTTTGTGTAGTCAATAAAGCAAAGGTGTAGATCTTTGTTTACTTCTATAGAACGTTCGATTATGTTTCTCAGTATATACACAGCATTTACTGTACCCTTGCCTTCCACAAACCCACATTGTTCTTCTCCTATTTCAGGTTGTATTTTCCTTCTAACTCTTTGCATGATAATTCTTAGCAAAATCTTCGTGATGTGACTCATTATACTAATTGTTCGATGTTGATCACATTCCAAGGCTCCTGATTTCTTTGGGATTGCAATAAATACAGAATTACATAACTCCTGAGGTATATTTCCAGTATCATATATTGTATTAAGCAGACTGGTAACTTGATCTATTCCATATTCTTCTAAAGCATTAATCATTTCTGTTGTGACGCTGTCTGAACCGGGGGTCTTGCCAGATTTCATATGGTTAAGAGCATTCTGAACCTCCATCTTCAAAATTGCTGGTCCTTCATTATTATTTTGAACATCATACTGTTCGTCTCTGTTGTCGTCATACAGGTTTTTCACGTAATCTGACCATTCATGTAATATCTGATCTTTTTCTATTATGACTCTTCCATCTTTTGTCTTTAGGCAGCCTGCTGATGTACGTGTTCTTTGATTAGTAAGCTCCTGAATTCTTTTGTGCATTAGGTTCGCATTGTTACTGTTGTGTTGTTTTTCAATTTCTCTGCAATTTTTCTCAAGCCATGTTCTATCATATCACATATGCTATCATATCACATTCACTGACATATCACACATACTATTTCTACCATCCAGTGACTGAAGCACAGACATGACCACTCTAGACAGTTATGATCCCACAGTGATGTACTAAGACACTCCAGACAGTTATGATCCCACAGTGATGTACTAAGATACTCCAGACAGTTATGATCCCACAGTGATGTACTAAGACACTCCAGACAGTTATGATCCCACAGTGATGTGCTAAGATGTGTATGTGATCCCACAGTGATGTGCTAAGATGTGTATGTGATCCCACAGTGATGTGCTAAGATGTATGTTGTGATCCTACAGTGATGTGCTAAGTGTGTTTCCAGCACTTTACAGTTGTGATTCCACAGTGATGTGCTAAGATGTATGTTGTGATCCCACAGTGATGTGCTAAGTGTGTTTTCCAGCACTTTACAGTTGTGATTCCACAGTGATGTGCTAAGATGTATGTTGTGATCCCACAGTGATGTGCTAAGATGTATGTTGTGATCCCTCAGTGATGTGCTAAGTGTGTTTTCCAGCACTTTACAGTTGTGATTCCACAGTGATGTGCTAAGATGTATGTTGTGATCCCACAGTGATGTGCTAAGATGTGTATGTTTTCCAGCACTTTACAGAGAGAATCCAGCACTTGTTACACCTGAGACATCAGTACATGCTTCGATGGAGGAGGTTCTCTAGGCATACTAGTGCCATGGAGGCTCTCTACCCAGCATACAGCCAGAGGCTGGGGTAAGTCCTGCGTGCTTCTTTCTGTTTGTGTAGTTATTTGATTTCTCCAACATTCCTTGGCTGGGTGTTTGTTTGACTGGACCTGGGTTTGCTCATGACAGCTCACCTGGAAGGAGAAGTCAGTCAGTCAAATTGGAATGAAATATTGTAAGTTAGCCAAATTTGGAATGAAAGTTGTAAGTCGGCCAAATTTGGAATAAAAATTGTGAGTCGGCCAAATCGAATGAAAAGGCAAAATAAATGTAGACATACAATAATCATACAGTCAGACTAGAAGGCATCATGAATGTAAGCATGCAACAATTACAATCAGACTAGAAGGCAACATGAATGTAAGCATGTAACAGTCATACAGTCATGCTGTAGGAACAAGTTGTGGGACATGGGAGTGGGACATTGGAGTCATGGGAGTGGGACATTGGAGCCATGGGAGTGGGACATTGGAGTCATTCGAGCGCGACATTGGAGTCATGGGAGTGGGACATTGGAGTCATGGGAGTGGGGCATTGGAGTCATGGGAGTGGGGCATTGAAGTCATGGGAGTGGGACATTGGAGTCATGGGAGTGGGACATTGGAGTCATGGGAGTGGGACATTGAAGTCATGGGAGTGTGACATTGGAGTCATGGGAGTGGGACATTGGAGTCATGGGAGTGGGACATTGGAGTCATGGGAGTGGAAATAGGAGTCATGGGAGTGGGACATAGGAGTCATGGGAGTGGGACATTGAAGTCATGGGAGTGGGACATTGGAGTCATGGGAGTGGGACATTGGAGTCATGGGAGTGGGGCATTGGAGTCATGGGAGTGGGACATTGGAGTCATAGGAGTGGGACATTGGAGTCATGGGAGTGGGACATTGGAGTCATGGTAGTGGGACATTGAAGTCATGGGAGTGGGATATTGAAGTCAAAGGGGTGAGGTGTTGAAGTCATGGTAATGAGTTATTGTGTGTATGTGCCTTGTTCACAATGTGTGGGTCTGCCTCGTTCACAAAGTGTGTGTCTGCCTTGTTCACAATGTGTGGGTCTGCCTCATTCACAATGTGTGGGTCTGCCTTGTTCACAACTTGTGGGTCTGCCTTGTTCACAATGTGTGGGTCTGCCTCGTTCACAATGTGTGGGTCTGCCTTGTTCACAAAGTGTGTGTCTGCCTTGTTCACAATGTGTGGGTCTGCCTTGTTCACAAAGTGTGTGTCTGCCTTGTTCACAATGTGTGGGTCTGCCTTGTTCACAATATGTGTGTCTGCCTTATTGACAATGTGTGGGTCTTTCTTGTTCACAATGTGTGGGTCTGCCTTGTTCACAATATGTGTGTCTGCCTTGTTGACAATGTGTGGGTCTTTCTTGTTCACAATGTGTGGGTCTGCCTCATTCACAATGTGTGGGTCTGCCTTGTTCACAACTTGTGGGTCTGCCTTGTTCACAATGTGTGGGTCTGCCTTGTTCACAAAGTGTATGTCTGCCTTGTTCACAATGTGTGGGTCTGCCTTGTTCACAATGTGTGGGTCTTTCTTGTTCACAATGTGTGGGTCTGCCTTGTTCACAACTTGTGGGTTTGCCTTGTTCACAATGTGTGGGTCTGCCTCGTTCACAATGTGTGGGTCTGCCTTGTTCACAAAGTGTGTGTCTGCCTTGTTCACAATGTGTGGGTCTGCCTTGTTCACAAAGTGTGTGTCTGCCTTGTTCACAATGTGTGGGTCTGCCTTGTTCACAATATGTGTGTCTGCCTTGTTGACAATGTGTGGGTCTTTCTTGTTCACAATGTGTGGGTCTGCCTTTACCCCACTCCTGCAACCACAGAGAGATCCTGGATGAGTACAGGGACAGCGTGCAGAGAGCCCAGAGGCTGTCGCTGGCCAGGGAGACCTTGATGCTAGACAAGCCAGAGGCAGCCGTGACTGCTGTCAGTGTGGAGGACCTGCTGATCTACCTGCGCTGGCTGGTCTGCCACCTACACTCACTGAAGCCGTTCCACCAGTTCCTCAAGGTAGTCATTCTTCCCTGTCTCTGACACATTTCAGAATTTTGTACACACGTGACACTGGATATATATATATCTCTCTCTCTGTCTCTCTCTCTCTCTCTCTCTCTCTCTCTCTCTCTCTCTCTCTCTCTCTCTCTCTCTCTCTCTCTCTCTCTCTCTCTCTCTCTCTCTCTCTCTGTGTGTGTGTGTGTGTGTGTGTGTGTGTGTGTGTGTGTGTGTGTGTGTGTGTGTGTGTGTGTGTGTGTGTGTGTGTGTGTGTGTGTGTGTGTGTGTGTGTGTGTGTGTGTGTGTGCGTGCATGCATGTGCATGCCTGCTCCCGTGCATGCACAACACACATCTTACACACACACATACACACAGAGATAGAGAGAGAGAGAGAGAGAGAGAGAGAGAGAGAGGGGGGGGGGGGTAAAAGATCTCGGGGTCAGCCTCAACTTTGCTACAAAGATGTGTGTAAGCGGTACGTGATTGATACAGGCATTGATAATGCACCTTGGGAGCAAGTCGCTGCTGATTGTGTTGCATGGGGGGAAAATATCAGGAAAGGAATAAAGAAAAAGGAGAAAATGATTGCAGATAGGTCAGACACTGAGCGAGTGAGACATCAGATAGTGCATGATGGTGGAAATGGCCGTGTGTTCATATGCATGCATTGTGTATGAACATTTACAGCGCGAATTAGTCTGATCAGTCACATTCGCTACCACCATGGGTTGTAGTTATTATGCCTTTTTTATAGCACAATGTAACAAACTATCATCTGTCAAGACGGAAAGGAGCCAGTAATAATATATGGTCATTTAGGTAATACATGGACATATCTGTGGGTGTGGGGAGGACATATATACATCTGTGTGTACCTGTGGGGAGGACATATATACATCTGTGTGTACATGTGGGGAGGACATATATACATCTGTGTGTACATGTGGGGAGGACATATAAACATTTGTATGTACATGTGGGGAGGACATATATACATCTGTGTGTACCTGTGGGGAGGACATATATACATATGTGTGTACATGTGGGGAGGACATATATACATCTGTGTGTACCTGTGGTGAGGACATATATACATATGTGTGTACATGTGGGGAGGACATATATACATATGTGTGTACATGTGGGGAGGACATATATACATCTGTGTGTACCTGTGGTGAGGACATATAAACATTTGTATGTACATGTGGGGAGGACATATATACATCTGTGTGTACCTGTGGGGAGGACATATATACATATGTGTGTACATGTGGTGAGGACATATATACATCTGTGTGTACCTGTGGTGAGGACATATATACATATGTGTGTACATGTGGGGAGGACATATATACATATGTGTGTACATGTGGTGAGGACATATATACATCTGTGTGTACCTGTGGTGAGGACATATATACATATGTGTGTACCTGTGGTGAGGACATATAAACATTTGTATGTACATGTGGTGAGGACATATATACATATGTATGCACATGTTGGGAGGACATATATACATATGTGTGTACCTGTGGTGAGGACATATAAACATTTGTATGTACATGTGGGGAGGACATATATACATATGTATGCACATGTTGGGAGGACATATATACATATGTGTGTACATGTGGGGAGGACATATATACATATGTATGCACATGTTGGGAGGCCATATATACATCTGTGTGTACATGTGGGGAGGACATATATACATCTGTGTGTACATGTGGGGAGGACATATATACATCTGTGTGTACATGTGGGGAGGACATATATACATCTGTGTGTACCTGTGGTGAGGACATAAACATTTGTATGTACATGTGGGGAGGACATATATACATCTGTATGTACATGTGGGGAGGACATGTGTACATTTGTATGTACATGTAGGGACGACATATATATATATATATATATATATGGGGAGGACATAGAAACATCTGTATGTACACGAGGGGAGGTGTTAAAATATTGACTGTACTGTGTGACATGTTGGTTGTGCTGTATGACATATTGATTGTGCTGTATGACATATTGATTATGCTGTATGGCATCTTCAATGTACTATGTGACCTATTGATTGGGTAGTGTGAAAGGTTGATTGGATGGTGTCACATGTTGATTGTGTTGTGTGACATGTTGATAAGGTGGTGTGACATATTCATTGTGCTGTGATATGTTGATTGTGCTGTGTGATCTGTTGATTGCGTGGTGTGACATATTGAATACAATCTGTTATATGTTGATTGTGATGTGTGACATGTTGATTTTGCTGTAAGAATCTTGTTAATTGAGTTACCTTGTTGTGAGCCTAATGTGGTGTATGACCACTGACAGCTCTGTGTGATGTGTGACCACTGACAGCTCTGTGAGATGTGTGACCACTCTCAGCTCTGTGTGATGTGTGACCACTGACAGCTCTGTGTGATGTGTGACCACTCTCAGCTATGTGTGATGTGTGACCATTGACAGCTCTGTGAGGTGTGTGACCACTCTCAGCTCTGTGTGATGTGTGACCACTGACAGCTCTGTGAGATGTGTGACCACTCTCAGCTCTGTGTGTTGTGTGACCACTGACAGCTCTGTGTGATGTGTGACCACTGACAGCTCTGTGTGATGTGTGACCACTGACAGCTCTGTGTGATGTGTGACCACTGACAGCTCTGTGTGACCACTGACAGCTCTGTGTGATGTGTGAGCACTGACAGCTCTGTGTGACATGTGACCACTAACAGCTCAGTGTGATGTGTGAGCACTGCCAGCTCCGTGAGATGTGTAACCACTGACAGCTCTGTGTGATGTGTAACCACTGACAGCTCTGTGGGATGTGTAACCACTGATAGCTCTGTGTGATGTGTGACCTCTGATAGCTCTTTGTGATGTGTGACCACTGACAGCTCAATGTGATGTGTGACCACTGACAGCTCTATGTGATGTGTAACCACTGACAGCTCTGTGTGATGTGTAACCACTGATAGCTCTGTGTGATGTGTGACCACTGACCGCTCAATGTGATGTGTGACCACCGACAGCTCTGTGTGACATGTGACCACTGACAGCTCTATGTGATGTGTAACTACTTACAGCTCAGTGTGATGTGTGACCACTGATAGCTCTGTGTGATGTGTGACCACTCAGAGATCTTTGTGATGTGTGACAACTGACGGCTCTGTGTGATGTGTGACCACTGAGGGCTCTGTGTGACGTGTGACCACTGATAGCTCTGTGTGATGTGTGACCACTGAGAGCTCTGTGTGATGTGTGACCACTGATAGCTCTGTGGACCAGTGACAGCTCTGTGTGATGTGCGACCACTGATAGCTCTGTGTGACCAGTGACAGCTCTGTGTGACCAGTGACAGCTCTGTGTGATCAGTGACAGCTCTGTGTGATGTGTGACCACTGACATCTCTGTGTGACCAGTGACAGCTCTGTGTGATGTGTGACCACTGATAGCTCTGTGTGATGTGTGACCACTGATAGCTCTGTGTGAAGTGTGACCACTGATAGCTCTGTGTGATGTGTGACCACTGATAACTCTGTGTGATGTGTGACCACTCTCAGCTCTGTGTGATGTGTGACCACTGACAGCTCAATGTGATGTGTGACCACCGACAGCTCTGTGTGACATGTGACCACTGACAGCTCTATGTGATGTGTAACTACTTACAGCTCAGTGTGATGTGTGACCACTGATAGCTCTGTGTGATGTGTGACCACTCAGAGCTCTTTGTGATGTGTGACAACTGACGGCTCTGTGTGATTTGTGACCACTGAGGGCTCTGTGTGACGTGTGACCACTGATAGCTCTGTGTGATTTGTGACCACTGAGAGCTCTGTGTGATGTGTGACCACTGATAGCTCTGTGTGACCAGTGACAGCTCTGTGTGATGTGCGACCACTGATAGCTCTGTGTGACCAGTGACAGCTCTGTGTGATGTGCGACTCTGTGTGACAGTGACAGCTCTGTGTGACCAGTGACAGCTCTGTGTGATGTGTGACCACTGACAGCTCTGTGTGACCAGTGACAGCTCTGTGTGATGTGTGATCACTGATAGCTCTGTGTGACGTGTGACCACTGATAGCTCTGTGTGAAGTGTGACCACTGATAGCTCTGTGTGATGTGTGACCACTGATAGCTCTGTGTGATGTGTGACCACTGATAGCTCTGTGTCACCCAACTCTCGTCTAGGTTCTCCAGTGGCTGCCCACAGTTCACAAGGATGACATTGTTCCCCCTGATGTTAGTTCTGATGACAAGGTATGTTACCAGTCATTGGTTATTATCTAGTCACTTGTGTGGCCTGTTGTGTACCTGAAAATAATGTTACATGTCATTAGTCAGACACAATTAGCTGGATATCATCAGTTATGTATGATCTATTACATATCATTGGACATTTATCATTGTTACATGTCATCATATATATACTTGGATACACATCATGGACTACAGATATCATTGGCTACACATGTCATTGGCTACACATGTCAGTGCCTAAACATATCATTGGCTACACATGTCATTTGCTATACACATTATTAGCTACATGTCAGTGCCTAAACATATCATTGGCTACAACATGTCAGTGCCTAAAGATATCATTGGCTACACACATTACTGGCTACACATATCATTGGCTACACACATTATTGGCTACACATGTCATTGGCTACACATTGTCACATACATGTCATTATTTCCATGTTACTGCCATGCTATGATCTGCTGATATGTAAGCTCACTGTGTTTTCTGCTTGGCACATGATTGTGTGTATCCTGCTATATCAGTCTGACAGTGTTGTGTGTGGAGATGTATGTGATTGTGTGTATCCTGCTATATCAGTCTGACAGTGTTGTGTGTGGAGATGTATGTGATTGTGTGTATCCTGCTACATCAGTGTGGAGATGTATGTGATTGTGTGTATCCTGCTACATCAGTCTGACAGTGTTGTGTGTATCCTGCTACATCTGTCTGACAGTGTTGTGTGTATCCTGCTACATCTGTCTGACAGTGTTGTGTGTGGAGATGTATGTGATTGTGTGTATCCTGCTACATCAGTGTGGAGATGTATGTGATTGTGTGTATCCTGCTACATCAGTCTGACAGTGTTGTGTGTATCCTGCTACATCTGTCTGACAGTGTTGTGTGTATCCTGCTACATCTGTCTGACAGTGTTGTGTGTGGAGATGTATGTGATTGTGTGTATCCTGCTACATCAGTGTGGAGATGTATGTGATTGTGTGTATCCTGCTACATCAGTCTGACAGTGTTGTGTGTATCCTGCTACATCTGTCTGACAGTGTTGTGTGTATCCTGCTACATCAGTCTGACAGTGTTGCGTGTATCCTGCTACATCAGTCTGACAGTATTGTGTGTGGAGATGTATGTGATTGTGTGTATCCTGCTACATCAGTGTGGAGATGTATGTGATTGTGTGTATCCTGCTACATCAGTCTGACAGTGTTGTGTGTATCCTGCTACATCTGTCTGACAGTGTTGTGTGTATCCTGCTACATCTGTCTGACAGTGTTGTGTGTGGAGATGTATGTGATTGTGTGTATCCTGCTACATCAGTCTGACAGTGTTGTGTGTGGAGATGTATGTGATTGTGTGTATCCTGCTACATCAGTCTGACAGTGTTGTGTGTATCCTGCTATGTCTGTCTGACAGTTTTGTGTGTATCCTGCTACATCAGTCTGACAGTGTTGTGTGTATCCTGCTACGTCTGTCTGACAGTGTTGTGTGTATCCTGCTACATCAATCTGACAGTGTTGTGTGTGGAGATGTATGTGATTGTGTGTATCCTGCTACATCAGTCTGACAGTGTTGTGTGTATCCTGCTACACCTGTTTGACAGTGTTGTGTGTATCCTGCTACATCAGTCTGACAGTGTTGTGTGTATCCTGCTACATCAGCCTGACAGTGTTGTGTGTGGAGATGTATGTGATTGTGTGTATCCTGCTACATCAGTGTGGAGATGTATGTGATTGTGTGTATCCTGCTACATCTGTCTGACAGTGTTCTGTGTATCCTGCTACGTCTGTCTGACAGTGTTCTGTGTATCCTGCTACGCCTGTCTGACAGTGTTCTGTGTATCCTGCCATGTCTGTCTGACAGTGTTCTGTGTATCCTGCTACGTCTGTCTGACAGTGTTGTGTGTATCCTGCTACGTCTGTCTGACAGTGTTCTGTGTATCCTGCTACGCCTGTCTGACAGTGTCCTGTGTATCCTGCTATGTCTGTCTGACAGTGTTCTGTGTATCCTGCTATGTCTGTCTGACAGTGTTGTGTGTATCCTGCTACGTCTGTCTGACAGTGTTGTGTGTATCCTGCTACGTCTGTCTGACAGTGTTATGTGTATCCTGCTACATCTGTCTGACAGTGTTCTGTGTATCCTGCTACGTCTGTCTGACAGTGTTGTGTGTATCCTGCTACGTCTGTCTGACAGTGTTGTGTGTGGAGATGTATGTGATTGTGTGTATCCTGCTACATCAGTCTGACAGTGTTGTGTGTGGAGATGTATGTGATTGTGTGTATCCTGCTACATCAGTGTGGAGATGTATGTGATTGTGTGTATCCTGCTACATCTGTCTGACAGTGTTCTGTGTATCCTGCTACGTCTGTCTGACAGTGTTCTGTGTATCCTGCTACGCCTGTCTGACAGTGTTCTGTGTATCCTGCTATGTCTGTCTGACAGTGTTCTGTGTATCCTGCTATGTCTGTCTGACAGTGTTGTGTGTATCCTGCTACGTCTGTCTGACAGTGTTCTGTGTATCCTGCTACGCCTGTCTGACAGTGTTCTGTGTATCCTGCTATGTCTGTCTGACAGTGTTGTGTGTATCCTGCTATGTCTGTCTGACAGTGTTGTGTGTATCCTGCTACATCTGTCTGACAGTGTTGTGTGTATCCTGCTACGTCTGTCTGACAGTGTTATGTGTATCCTGCTACATCAATCTGACAGTGTTGTGTGTATCCTGCTACGTCTGTCTGACAGTGTTCTGTGTATCCTGCTACGTCTGTCTGACAGTGTTGTGTGTATCCTGCTACGTCTGTCTGACAGTGTTGTGTGTGGAGATGTATGTGATTGTGTGTATCCTGCTACACCTATCTTATCCTGCTACATCTGTCTGACAGTGTTGTATTTCAACAAATTAGAGCATTTTGCTGTCCCTGTCCTAATGATGATGACATTAGGTGGTAGCCATCTTGGACTGTGTAAAGTGATGTGTGTAATGATGCTGAATAAGTCATGTTGAATGACTGGAATTGACAGAATCATGTTCAAGTGAATAGTATTAGGGGAATCATATCATGTGAATAATGTAGAGTGAATGTTGTCAAGTGAACAATGTGAAGTGAGTGATGTGATGGGAATGATGTGACAGGAATTATGTGATGTGAAGTGAATGATGTCAATGATGTGATGTAAGTGCAGGGAGTGTGAAGTGAGTGATATTGGTGCAGGGAACTGTGAAGTGAGTGATGTGAAATGAGTGCAGGGAATGTGAAGTAAGTCATGTGAATGATGTGAAGTGAGTGATGTGATGTGAATGAGGGAACAAACTTTATTTTGAAAGGGTGACAAATTGGGCATACAGGCCTGTCTTACATTCGGCCCTTCCAATCACGCATCTCTCGTACAGCAATGAACTATTTTGCATGGTACAATTACATAGGAAAGGGAAAACATTGTCAAATGGAAGTTGTGAACATAGACAATGCATATTACAGTGTTATGAGACAGGCAGATAGCCAGACACATATACACATGCACATACATACCTGCAAACACACTTACATCATTTACACAAACTCTCACAGTTATGCACCCACTCAATAGCACACAAATACACACTCCTTGATGTGAGTGATGTGACAGGAGTTATGTGAAAGTAGTGATGTGAAGGGAACAAAGTGAAGTGAGTGCTGTGAAGGGAATAAAGTGAAGTGAATGATATGAAGTGAGTGATGTTTGTTGTTCTGGTTTATGATGCAGAAGTAACCTGGTGATGTACAGCGGTGGGTTCTGAGACACGGCATGTACACACATACATGCACACACAAACACATTCTTGCATACACACACACACACATTCTTACATACACACACTTACATGCACACATACATGCACACATGCACACTCACACAAAACCGTCTGAGGGTGATGAAGCACCCACGTGTTTACCTGAAGTGCCACAAGCCAGGCCTCTACACAAACAACAAATCAATGGCTATGATCAATGCTGGGGATAGAGACCATGTCCTGCAGAAGTTCTGTGATGGCATCAGTTTAAACCTGTTCTGATCACATACAGGAGGGGGAGAGGGTAGACCAGGCCTCACTGATGGCATCTCGTTACCATGACAACAAGTTCACACACAACCTGGCTGGCAGATCCAGGTCAGCTTCCGTGAGATCAGACAACATTCTTGCTTCACCTCCGCCAGCGCCGAACCCTGCCCTCCTGTCAGCAGCTGCCACTCCCTCTGCACTTCTGTATGCAGCTGCGGCTTCAGGTAATGTTTGATAAATGTTTTGTTGATGTTGTTTGATGTTTTAAGTTTAATACACACATGTACACACACACACATACAAACATACACACCTACATCATCATCATGTGACGTACCAATAAGCATAGGCGGTCATGTTTTACCATCTCACACAATCACCAGAATCATGAATCAGCCTTGTTTTCTTGTCCCGACCATGAAATTTTGCCTAGCCATCTAGATATTTACTTCTTTGCCGTCCTCTTGTTCTTATTCCCTTTATCTTGCCAGATGTCACCAAGTTCTCTAGTTTATTTCTTCTTCAAAATGCTTTATGTTCCCTCAAGGTTGTCTGCCCCGTGTGCTTGTACAAGATCTACCTGTCAGGGGAAAGGAAGATTAATCCATTATCCTTTCTGTAGGGCTGTGAGTGGATATCCTAGGAAAAGATCTACCTGTCAGGGAAAAGGAAGATTGATCTATTATCCTTTCTGTAATCTCTTCTAAGTCTATCTTAGTTTTCCTCTCCTATGTGCTATACTTAAATTGTACACATCACTGGGAAAGTAGACTGAATACTGATCCTAAGAAACTAAATTCTATACTTCATAGATATGAATTTTGGAATAAATCAAGAATGTGAAGTGTCAAAGACTGGAATACGAGGCCAGAGGTCTGCCTCAAGATAGAACACCACCGGGATGTGGTCAACCTCATATAGATTAGAGAGGATACATTGCCCGGGATAAGGGCAGGGTAGGGGATAGAATGGAGAACTATTAACTAGTTCTCTCATGAGACACGGAGACGGTGACCAGATAGTTATAACTCTGGTCATGACAGAATCACGGCGCCTACATGATAGCCACGATTGCTAATCAACAGAAAATAGCTAATGTAAGCGTGCCAAACAGAACGGCACGCAGAAAGCCGAAGGACACCTCAAGGTCCTTCCGCGTGGTGTGTAACCACGGGAGGAAGCTAGTCAGACTGGGGACTGACTTTGTAGCGGGCACCTCGTTGTAGTATTGATAGGAGATTTGTGTAACCAAATAGATAGAATTAGCATTAGGGTTTAGAAACTAGGGATAGTAATTCTGTGGCTTTGTGTGTGGTTTTGATAGCGACTGTTATGTACTTGTAAAGAGCCAACGGCAATAAAATGTATCATTTATTTCCTATCACACGACTTGCAAGTTTCTTGTGTGGTGCGAGAGAAGTAATCTGATGATGCCTTACACATGAGTTGTTGACAGGCAAAGATTAATGTGGTGTCAGAAGTGGAATCTGCCCCAGCTAAAGCACTGTACAGATGAAGAAATATCTGTCTGGGAGGAGAAGAATGGTTTCACTCCAGTAAACAGTGAAGATATCCTCGGACATCACAGTCCTAACAAAGGTGCTAGACCCGTAACACTTGAAACTGGTCAATACATAATGGTGCTACTACCAGACAAGCATAATAAAATGTTAACTTCATGGCAAGGGCCTTTCAAAGTGATACAACAACTTTCAGATGTTGACTATGAAATATCAATAAACGGACACTTAAAGATATTCCATGTCAACATGCTGAAACCTTACTTTTCACGACAAGAGACAGAAGTAGAGACAGACGAACACAGTGCACCCACACCAAATGATCAGACGACAGACATACACAACGCAACTACACTAGTTAGCGAGACTGGCATATCCGACGATATCCATACATCTAGCGAGAATACAGAATACGCATTTAGTACCACCACTGTACTGAATCAGGTAGACGACGACGGAATGGAACTACCCGTTCCTATTGTGGACAAGACTGCCACATTAGATAGCATACAGATAGAACAGGGACTAACAGACAGTCAACGACGACAATTAGTAGAATTAGTGACGGAATACAAAGACATATTTTCTGACATTCCAGGTAGGACGGACAGAATCGAACACTCCATTCTTCTTTCGGACTCTAAGCCTATTAAATGCAGGCCGTACTCAATCCCACTTAGCTATAGGGAGAATCTAAATAAGGAAATTCTTAATTTAGAAGCTAGTGGGATCATCCAGAAATCCACTTCTGAGTACTCTTTTCCAATCGTCCTAGTTAAGAAAAAGGACTCTACAATTCGTCTCTGTGTGGACTATCGAAAACTCAACAACGTCACTAAGATCGACGCAGAGCCAATTCCTTCCTGCGAAGATCTTATTCTTGACATGTCCACCTCCAAAATCTTTTCTAAACTAGATCTTACTAAGGGATATTGGCAGGTCCCTATGCAGTCTCAATCCATCCATCTTACTGCTTTTTCAACACCTTTAGGACTATACGAGTGGCGTTTTCTTCCTTTCGGACTTCGAAATGCTCCTGCCACTTTCGTACGCTTAACTAGAGATCTACTTCATGGAGTGACGAATACAGTGACCTATATAGATGATATATGTGTCCATACTGATGACTGGACAACACACTTACTGAAACTAAGACATGTCTTTGATAGGTTGCGACTCTTCGGGCTCACTGTCAAACCGAGCAAAGTCGAATTGGGCCTAAAAGAAATTGACTTTTTGGGTCATGTCATTTCTCAGGGTCAACTAAAGACTGACAATAGAATTATTACCATAATTATGAACCTGACCATGCCTACCACAAAGAAGCAGGTCAGAAGCCTTTTGGGGTTAGTAAATTACTATAGCAAATTCATACCAAATTTAGCGGAAATTACAAGTGTATTTTCCA
This sequence comes from Cepaea hortensis, assembly GCA_963921405.1. Taxonomy (NCBI): domain Eukaryota; kingdom Metazoa; phylum Mollusca; class Gastropoda; order Stylommatophora; family Helicidae; genus Cepaea; species Cepaea hortensis. The sequence continues at coordinate 128,048,714 of OY992882.1, read as the reverse complement.
ATGTTTTAAAAGCATCTGTAAAATTAGATGTCAAAGATGCATTATTAATTTCTGCATTGTCAAAATTGAAAATCCTTTTTAGTAATGTACCAATTCTCCGCTTGCCTAATCCTAGGCTCGTTTATTATCTTAGGACAGATGCCAGCAGAATCTCCATTGCTGCAGTATTAGGCCAATTTTATGATGGCATCTTCCACCCGATTTGCTACGTGAGCCGTAAGATCACACCAACTGAGTCCAGATATTCCATATCAGAGTTGGAAGCCCTAAGCATCATCTATGCGGTGAGGAAGCTCCATCGATTCTTGGCAGGTGTTCACTTCATTGTCCAGACTGACAACTCCCCAATCACGGTCATACAGAGTGGTGTGCATCGGAATGACCGTATATACAGGTGGTCGCTAATACTACAAAATTACACGTTTAGTATAGAACATATCAAGGGTAAGGATAACATCTTGGCTGATACCCTTAGTCGACCATCTGAGGTAGAAATACCAGAAATACCACATAAGAGTGTAGAGTAATAGATGTTAACTTAGTACAGTAAAAAATTCTATGTTAAATATGTTACAAATACATAGACATTATGTGCTGAACTAGGTACTAAGAACATTCAATTTCTATGTGTCCGTAGACATCAAAATTAAGAACTTTGCTCTGAGAACTAATATATCACTTTGTGAACGAGGACAGCTCATTACTTGCTAAGCTCCATATTTGTTCCAGTGAATCATTTGTGTTAAGCAGAGAAAAAAGTGTCAGAACATTACATGAATACAGACACGAAAACAGTGGTCTACGACACAAGCGAACTCTACAGGTGCAAGACCCATAAGACACAAGTGTGACTGTGTAATGTATTTCATATACCCAGGACAATTGTATAGATAGTATGCCAATGAAACCATTTTCTGAACATTAAGGGCAACGACTAACCTGAGGTATTTAAATACCATGTATATAAATACTCATTGTGATATGTATTATAACGTTTTAATATAGTCATAAATTATAGGTAGATTATCTCATTTAAGTTATATTTAGATTTAGATAATATAATAGTTTTCATTTTTTTTAAACGTTAGATAGATTATTAATTTACCCACTTACTTACCTGAAAAGTAGAATAGGATAGTAATTTAAACATAACAACTAATTATAAAACTACAATAATAAATTTAGATAGTGATAGTAACATTTAGTTTATTACATTTCACTTTGTTTCATTTCATTTAAGTTCATTCCATTTGAATGATCCAATCCATTAAACAAACATTATCATTTAGTATTATAATTAGTTTAACACCGTAATAGGATAAATAGATTATACAAGTAAAATACATCATTCACACCATTTAGAATAAGATATCATTCATATAGGGTTGTTCATTTAAAAACATTAGTGATAATTGTGTTATATTTCACATCACCCATATTAGAAAGGTACGTAACTTATTACATTTCACATTACCCATTTCACAAAGGTACATAACTCATCTCACATCAATTTCATTTTAAATAGTTAGATTACATCCCTTAAATTAGATAAATATTAGGAGTAATGTAAGCTTGTTTAAGGATTAATGTCCACAGCTAAAGATTAATGTTTGAGGATTAATGGGACAGATAGATTAAAATAGGTAACACATTAAATATATATTTATATAACTAGTATTAGTATGTCAGTATTTAGAATATTATTGTAATAGAATATAGTGGTGAATAATACCAGGGTACAAACCATCAACCCTTTTTCTTACATGTAAATATGGTGTATATACTTGACGTGTGCAGCAATTTACGCACAGTCATGAGGCTCAACTCTGTCAAACTGAGCCAAACTTGTACAGTGTCACTCCAAGGTTTTTAAATAACTGAGGGTAAAAAGATGTATGACAGAAGTGATGGTAAAAGATGTGTGACAGAAGTGTGAAAGTGAAAGATGTTTGACAGAAGTGTGAAAGTGAGAGCGAATGTAAATTATACAAGAGAGAGTGAGATCGGTCAGCGGATTTTTCTGCCGCTCAACGCGACGTTTTATTTTTTGTCTGCGTCAAATGTGTGCTTTCTTTGTTGTGCTGTGATGAATGTGTTGTGTGTAGTTTAGTGTAGATCTTAGAGAAAGTATTTTAAGTCTCATAAGACGGAAATGTAGTCACTAATTAGTGTGGTACACTTCTTTGTGGCCTCATTCAACCGAATTATGGCACTTGAAAACTTACTTACATACACATGATAGTTAGATACACATGTTAGAGAGTAGATTATACGATTAATATAATCCAAACACGCAAACAACCAGAAAAACAAACATATAAATTGCATACACTTTTTGTAGATCAAAAGGAGATAACTCCGGGTCAGGGGACATAATAGACAACGAAACACTAACTTAACAGTGAAAGATAACTTTACACGCGGAAGCGAGATAGGTAAAGCCTGTCGCACACAGCTTGTGTAATGGTTGTTTAATATTATATGGGGGACATGAAGCAATTCATGTGTTGACCCTAAGAAAGTCAACTTTGTATGGGTAGTGAGTTAATTTACTATTTGAGGGCAGGTCTTATTAGACAACGGTCCGGTTCAGACATACCTCTAATTAATATAATATTGCGATTGAGAATAGGGCTCACGCCAACCAAACAAGTTTGTGGCGATTGCCAGTAACCAAGTAAAGTGATACGACATTGTGACATTAGGCAGTAGAAGTCTATTGAGTAGCCCAAAGCCAGGTTATCTACAGTCTTTGACAAAAATTAGATACACTAATTTTTTAGAAACCTCTTGCGTCACAACTAATGAGTCAAAGTTGATGACGCAACACAGGAGGGGAGGGTGTGTGTCAAAGACTGGAATACGAGGCCAGAGGTCTGCCTCAAGATAGAACACCACCGGGATGTGGTCAACCTCATATAGATTAGAGAGGATACATTGCCCGGGATAAGGGCAGGGTAGGGGATAGAATGGAGAACTATTAACTAGTTCTCTCATGAGACACGGAGACGGTGACCAGATAGTTATAACTCTGGTCACGACAGAATCACGGCGCCTACATGATAGCCACGATTGCTAATCAACAGAAAATAGCTAATGTAAGCGTGCCAAACAGAACGGCACGCAGAAAGCCGAAGGACACCTCAAGGTCCTTCCGCGTGGTGTGTAACCACGGGAGGAAGCTAGTCAGACTGGGGACTGACTTTGTAGTGGGCACCTCGTTGTAGTATTGATAGGAGATTTGTGTAACCAAATAGATAGAATTAGCATTAGGGTTTAGAAACTAGGGATAGTAATTCTGTGGCTTTGTGTGTGGTTTTGATAGCGACTGTTATGTACTTGTAAAGAGCCAACAGCAATAAAATGTATCATTTATTTCCTCTCACACGACTTGCAAGTTTCTTGTGTGGTGCGAGAGAAGTAATCTGATGATGCCTTACACATGAGTTGTTGACATGAAGCAATCTGAATCTGACAATCAATGTGAATATAAATCACTCATGTCGCATACTTAAATCCTAACAATCAGTGAAATCATGCTATGAATGAAATTGTATCAATCACTGAGATCCTTATGGTTATTGAAAACGCTGTGAACAATGCACTCACATAAAATTCTAGCAATCATGAATTCACTACAATCAAAGATTTCAAGCAACAAACTTATGTACTACTTTGATGGTGGATCTTGATGAAAGTATCTGTGCATGAATCGCTTGTTCACACTTTATGTTAAATCTAACAAACATTCTGCCATAACTTGATGATACTTGTCACACATGTGGCTTGAAAGTAATTGTGTTGAAGAATTTAATTAATTCTACCTCGTGGATAATTAATCCTTACATACTTTATAAAATACAATAAGCGACTAGCAAGCTTGGGCTTGAAGCAATCGCATTGAAGAATGTAATGAATCCCACTTAGTGGACAGTAATTCTACCACATGTTTTAATGTAACTGATTAATGCTAACAAGCATGATCTTGAAGCAATCGTATTGAAGAATGTAATTAATTCCACCTCGTGGACACATAATTCTATCATACAGTATACTATCACTATACACTACTAGTACGCATGTAGGCTTGACTTAGTCGTATAGAAAGTTAAATTTAATCCACCTCGTGGACAAATAATTTTAAAATACCTTATAATATAAATATTTGGTTGAGACAGGAACACGGAGCTGATCCACAAATCTGGTGATCGAGTGAGATGGCAAAACATGATCACCCACTCTTATCGGCATGGCACATGATGGATGGATGGATAGATGGATAAATATACGATACTAGCAACACATGTAAGCTTGCAGCAATTTTATAGAACAAAAAATGTAATCCACGTCGTGGACACATAATTATAGAAGTAAATGCAATAATAATTATAGCAAGTTTTCTTACCCTACTGGTGTTGCGTTCTATGACTTAACAACTGGGCCCTATGATGCTACTAGACTTGAGCTAGCGTGAATCAAATGACTGAGATCTTACTTTTTTTTCCCAGCACACCGCTCAACCCATACAAAATTACATGTATGGTTTACACATTTATAATTATATGAATAATTCCTTCTTTGTCATAAGCAAAGGTGAGGCTTTCCAAGTAACTCACCACATTGTCCATGCTTCACATCCATACAAAAGTACAGATTCTTTGTATCACTTCAACACTCTTTTTCTTGTTGCAATCTACACTTTTTATTGGTCAGTATGTTTTTCATCTTGCAAAAGGCTACCTTAGACATAGTGATTCTTCAGTGCACTTCCCATCAGATGTTATGACTGTTCCAAGATAGATTACTGATTCACTTGTTTAGAATATACCCATTTATTTGTATATTACATTGTGGTATTTCTTTCTTCCTAGTGACAATCATAACCTGTGTCTTCTTACAATGTAATTCTAACCCTAGTTGTTCGCTGAGTACCATAACCACATCTACTAAATGTTGCAGATCCTGTTTGTTGTCTGTAATCAATACTGTATCATATCCATATCTAATGTTATTGATCTTATGTCCCCAATTGGTGATTCTTCTCATATCTTCTACATTTCTAAAAACATTCTCACGGTATCGGAAAAAATAAATCTGGAGACATTACACATCCCTGTCTCACACCTCTCTTAATAGGCTGATATTGACCTATTTCATTATAAATCTTTATGGCAGCTTGTTGTTTCCAATATATGTGTTTTTGACCTATTTCATTATAAATCTTTATGGCAGCTTGTTGTTTCCAATATATGTGTTTTACATGTCTAAGGTCTGTCCCATCAATTTGTAGATTTGCAAGTAGCTTCATCATGTCGACATGTCTTACTTTATCGAAAGCCTTTGTGTAGTCACTAAAGCAAAGATGTAGATCTTTATTTACATCTATTGAACACTCAATTAATGTTTTCAGCAAATACACAGCATTTATTGTACCCTTGCCTTCTATGAACCAACATTGTTCATCCCCTTACTTTGTGTTGTATTTTCTCCCTAACTCTTTGCATCCACAGACATACAGATAGACAGACACACACACATGCACGCAAGTATGCACACACACATGATAAACTACACTTTCATCCTTTCCACACCCAACTCCAGGTGGAGCCCTGGCCTCGGAGGAGCACGTGTTGCATATCCCTGTATGTAGAGTTGACCTGGAGTACTTTCGACCTCAGCTGACCTTCCTCATCAATGTTTACGCTATTGACTTTGTGAGTATCTCACCTGCAAGGTAAATATTGTCGCTGTGCCAGCTCTCAGAGATCATCTTTATTTAGACAGAGCATTGCCCAGGTCCTACCTAGTGTATTGCTGTCTTAAGGAATACAAATCTGGACTACAGCAGGATATAACAATATAGAGTCAAGCAAACAGGAATGTTCAGATCCTGGGAAGAAACCACACACACAAACACAGCTTACCAGGACCTCAGCAAGTTATACCAGAGAAAGTCATTAAGTAACAGGAACCTCATTCATAAAGTGCATGGAAGGGTAAGGACAATGGGAAATCTGATTTCAGGACACAAACTGGCTCTTAAACAATACTCCATGTAGAGGTCGTGAGGACTGAGTGGTTTGTGCATGTGCAAAAGCAATTACAAAATGACTGCTCCACTATTGACAACGAGGCATTATTTATTTTGTGTGTCAAGCCATGTTCACCCACATTGACTCTGTCGCCACAACCTCAGTCAAACCACCTGTCTGCTTCACAACCTCAGTCAAACCACCTGTCTGCTTCACAACCTCAGTCAAACCACCTGTCTGCTTCACAATCTCAGTCAAACCACCTGTCTGCTTCACAACCTCAGTCAAACCACCTGTCTGCTTCACAACCTCAGTCAAACCACCTGTCTGCTTCACAACCTCAGTCAAACCACCTGTCTGCTTCACAACCTCAGTCAAACCACCTGTCTGCTTCACAACTTCAGTCAAACCACCTGTCTGCTTCACAACCTCAGTCAAACCACCTGTCTGCTTCACAACCTCAGTCAAACCACCTGTCTGCTTCACAACCTCAGTCAAACCACCTGTCTGCCTCACAACCTCAGTCAAACCACCTGTCTGCTTCACAACCTCAGTCAAACCATCTGTCTGCTTCACAACCTCAGTCAAACCACCTGTCTGCTTCACAACCTCAGTCAAACCACCTGTCTGCTTCACAACCTCAGTCAAACCACCTGTCTGCTTCACAACCTCAGTCAAACCACCTGTCTGCTTCACAACCTCAGTCAAACCACCTGTCTGCTTCACAACCTCAGTCAAACCACCTGTCTGCTTCACAACCTCAGTCAAACCACCTGTCTGCTTCACAACCTCAGTCAAACCACCTGTCTGCTTCACAACCTCAGTCAAACCACCTGTCTGCTTCACAACCTCAGTCAAACCACCTGTCTGCTTCACAACCTCAGTCAAACCACCTGTCTGCTTCACAACCTCAGTCAAACCACCTGTCTGCCTCACAACCTCAGTCAAACCACCTGTCTGCTTCACAACCTCAGTCAAACCATCTGTCTGCTTCACAACCTCAGTCAAACCACCTGTCTGCTTCACAACCTCAGTCAAACCACCTGTCTGCTTCACAACCTCAGTCAAACCACCTGTCTGTTTCACACCCTCAGTCAAACCACCTGTCTGCTTCACAACCTCAGTCAAACCACCTGTCTGCTTCACAACCTCAGTCAAACCACCTGTCTGCTTCACAACCTCAGTCAAACCACCTGTCTGCCTCACAACCTCAGTCAAACCACCTGTCTGCCTCACAACCTCAGTCAAACCATCTGTCTGCCTCACAACCTCAGTCAAACCACCTGTCTGCTTCACAACCTCAGTCAAACCACCTGTCTGCTTCACAACCTCAGTCAAACCACCTGTCTGCCTCACAACCTCAGTCAAACCACCTGTCTGCTTCACAACCTCAGTCAAACCACCCACCAGCTTCACAACCTCAGTCAAACCACCTGTCTGCTTCACAACCTCAGTCAAACCACCTACCAGCTTCACAACCTCAGTCAAACCACCTGTCTGCTTCACAACCTCAGTCAAACCACCTGTCTGCTTCACAACCTCAGTCAAACCACCTGTCTGCTTCACAACCTCAGTCAAACCAACTGTCTGCTTCACAACCTCAGTCAAACATACCTACCAGCTTCACAACCTCAGTCAAACATACCTACCAGCTTCACAACCTCAGTCAAACCACATGTCTGCTTCACAACCTCAGTCAAACCACCTGCCATCTTCAAAACCTCAGTCAAACCACCTGTCTGCTTCACAACCTCAGTCAAACCACCTGTCTGCTTCACAACCTCAGTCAAACCAACTGTCTGCTTCACACTCAGTCAAACCACCTGTCTGCTTCACAACCTCAGTCAAACCACCCACCAGCTTCACAACCTCAGTCAAACCACCCACCAGCTTCACAAGGTCAGTCAAACCACCTGTCTTCATGTGTTCCCCCAGGACATATCCAGAGTTCACAACAGCGCTGACGAGATGGAGATGTTTAGTGCCATCAACCGCAAGTTCAAGCAGATCTTTGCCAGGCAAGAACAGCTGGGTCATCTGAGAATGTACGGCTTGTTTAAGGTGAGCATCACCTGCTGCCTCTTGCTGTTTCTGAGTTCATGTCCTATTGGCTCACAGCAGCGGGGTATTTCTCATGTCCTATTGGCTCACAGCAGCGGGGTATTTCTCATGTCCTATTGGCTCACAGCAGCGGGGTATTTCTCATGTCCTATTGGCTCACAGCAGCAGGGTATTTCTCATGTCCTATTGGCTCACAGCAGCGGGGTATTTCTCATGTCCTATTGGCTCACAGCAGCGGGGTATTTCTCATGTCCTATTGGCTCACAGCAGCGGGGTATTTCTCATGTCCTATTGGCTCACAGCAGCAGGGTATTTCTCATGTCCTATTGGCTCACAGCAGCGGGGTATTTCTCATGTCCTATTGGCTCACAGCAGCGGGGTATTTCTCATGTCCTATTGGCTCACAGCAGCAGGGTATTTCTCATGTCCTATTGGCTCACAGCAGCGGGGTATTTCTCATGTCCTATTGGCTCACAGCAGCGGGGTATTTCTCATGTCCTATTGGCTCACAGCAGCGGGGTATTTCTCATGTCCTGTTGGCTCACAGCAGCAGGGTATTTCTCATGTCCTATTGGCTCACAGCAGCGGGGTATTTCTCATGTCCTATTGGCTCACAGCAGCAGGGTATTTCTCATGTCCTATTGGCTCACAGCAGTGGGGTATTTCTCATGTCCTATTGGCTCACAGCAGTGGGGTATTTCTCATGTCCTATTGGCTCACAGCAGCGGGGTATTTCTCATGTCCTATTGGCTCACAGCAGCGGGGTATTTCTCATGTCCTGTTGGCTCACAGCAGCAGGGTATTTCTCATGTCCTATTGGCTCACAGCAGCGGGGTATTTCTCATGTCCTATTGGCTCACAGCAGCGGGGTATTTCTCATGTCCTATTGGCTCACAGCAGCGGGGTATTTCTCATGTCCTATTGGCTCACATCAGCGGGGTATTTCTCATGTCCTATTGGCTCACAGCAGCGGGGTATTTCTCATGTCCTATTGGCTCACAGCAGCGGGGTATTTCTCATGTCCTATTGGCTCACAGCAGCGGGGTATTTCTCATGTCCTATTGGCTCACAGCAGCGGGGTATTTCTCATGTCCTATTGGCTCACAGCAGCGGGGTATTTCTCATGTCCTATTGGCTCACAGCAGCGGGGTATTTCTCATGTCCTATTGGCTCACAGCAGCGGGGTATTTCTCATGTCCTATTGGCTCACAGCAGCGGGGTATTTCTCATGTCCTATTGGCTCACAGCAGCGGGGTATTTCTCATGTCCTATTGGCTCACAGCAGCGGGGTATTTCTCATGTCCTATTGGCTCACAGCAGCGGGGTATTTCTCATGTCCAGTTAGCTCACAGCAGCGGGGTATTTCTCATGTCCTATTGGCTCACAGCAGCGGGGTATTTCTCATGTCCTATTGGCTCACAGCAGCGGGGTATTTCTCATGTCCTATTGGCTCACAGCAGCGGGGTATTTCTCATGTCCTATTGGCTCACAGCAGCGGGGTATTTCTCATGTCCTATTGGCTCACAGCAGCGGGGTATTTCTCATGTCCTATTGGCTCACAGCAGCGGGGTATTTCTCATGTCCAGTTAGCTCACAGCAGTGGGGTATTTCTCATGTCCTATTGGCTCACAGCAGCGGGGTATTTCTCATGTCCTATTGGCTCACAGCAGCGGGGTATTTCTCATGTCCTATTGGCTCACAGCAGCGGGGTATTTCTCATGTCCAGTTAGCTCACAGCAGTGGGGTATTTCTCATGTCCTGTTGGCTCACAGCAGCGGGGTATTTCTCATGTCCAGTTAGCTCACAGCAGTGGGGTATTTCTCATGTCCTGTTGGCTCACAGCAGTGGGGTATTTCTCATGTCCTGTTGGTTCACAGCAGCAGGGTATTTCTCATGTCCTGTTAGCTCACAGCAGTGGGGTATTTCTCATGTCCTGTTGGCTCACAGCAGCAGGGTATTTCTCATGTCCTATTGGCTCACAGCAGCAGGGTATTTCTCATGTCCTGTTGGCTCACAGCAGCAGGGTATTTCTCATGTCCTGTTGGCTCACAGCAGCAGGGTATTTCTCATGTCCTGTTGGCTCACAGCAGCAGGGTATTTCTCATGTCCTGTTAGCTCACAGCAGTGGGGTATTTCTCATGTCCTATTGGCTCACAGCAGCAGGGTATTTCTCATGTCCTATTGGCTCACAGCAGCAGGGTATTTCTCATGTCCTGTTGGCTCACAGCAGCAGGGTATTTCTCATGTCCTGTTAGCTCACAGCAGCAGGGTATTTCTCATGTCCTGTTGGCTCACAGCAGCAGGGTATTTCTCATGTCCTATTGGCTCACAGCAGCAGGGTATTTCTCATGTCCTGTTGGCTCACAGCAGCAGGGTATTTCTCATGTCCTGTTGGCTCACAGCAGCAGGGTATTTCTCATGTCCTGTTGGCTCACAGCAGCAGGGTATTTCTCATGTCCTATTGGCTCACAGCAGCAGGGTATTTCTCATGTCCTATTGGCTCACAGCAGCAGGGTATTTCTCATGTCCTGTTGGCTCACAGCAGCAGGGTATTTCTCATGTCCTGTTAGCTCACAGCAGCAGGGTATTTCTCATGTCCTGTTAGCTCACAGCAGTGGGGTATTTCTCATGTCCTATTGGCTCACAGCAGCAGGGTATTTCTCATGTCCTATTGGCTCACAGCAGCAGGGTATTTCTCATGTCCTATTGGCTCACAGCAGCAGGGTATTTCTCATGTCCTATTGGCTCACAGCAGCAGGGTATTTCTCATGTCCAGTTAGCTCACAGCAGTGGGGTATTTCTCATGTCCTATTGGCTCACAGCAGCAGGGTATTTCTCATGTCCTGTTAGCTCACAGCAGTGGGGTATTTCTCATGTCCTATTGGCTCACAGCAGCAGGGTATTTCTCATGTCCTATTGGCTCACAGCAGCAGGGTATTTCTCATGTCCTATTGGCTCACAGCAGCAGGGTATTTCTCATGTCCAGTTAGCTCACAGCAGTGGGGTATTTCTCATGTCCTATTGGCTCACAGCAGCAGGGTATTTCTCATGTCCTATTGGCTCACAGCAGCAGGGTATTTCTCATGTCCTATTGGCTCACAGCAGCAGGGTATTTCTCATGTCCTATTGGCTCACAGCAGCAGGGTATTTCTCATGTCCTATTGGCTCACAGCAGCAGGGTATTTCTCATGTCCTATTGGCTCACAGCAGCAGGGTATTTCTCATGTCCTATTGGCTCACAGCAGCAGGGTATTTCTCATGTCCTATTGGCTCACAGCAGCAGGGTATTTCTCATGTCCAGTTAGCTTACAGGAGTCTGGTATTTCTCATGTCCTGTTAGCTCACAGCAGTGGGGTATTTCTCATGTCCTGTTAGCTCACAGCAGCAGGGTATTTCTCATGTCCTGTTAGCTCACAGCAGTGGGGTATTTCTCATGTCCTGTTAGCTCACAGCAGCAGGGTATTTCTCATGTCCTGTTAGCTCACAGCAGTGGGGTATTTCTCATGTCCTATTGGCTCACAGCAGTGGGGTATTTCTCATGTCCTGTTAGCTTACGGGAACCTGGTATTTCTCATGTCCTGTTAGCTTACGGGAACCTGGTATTTCTCATGTCCTGTTAGCTTAAGCGAACCTGGTATTTCTCATGTCCAGTTGGCTCACAGCAGCAGGGTATTTCTCATGTCCAGTTAGCTTAAGCGAACCTGGTATTTCTCATGTCCTGTTAGCTTACGGGAACCTGGTATTTCTCATGTCCTGTTAGCTTACGGGAACCTGGTATTTCTCATGTCCAGTTAGCTTACGGGAACCTGGTATTTCTCATGTCCTGTTAGCTTACGGGAACCTGGTATTTCTCATGTCCAGTTAGCTTACGGGAACCTGGTATTTCTCATGTCCAGTTAGCTTACGGGAACCTGGTATTTCTCATGTCCAGTTAGCTTACGGGAACCTGGTATTTCTCATGTCCAGTTAGCTTACGGGAACCTGGTATTTCTCATGTCCAGTTAGCTTACGGGAACCTGGTATTTCTCATGTCCAGTTAGCTTACGGGAACCTGGTATTTCTCATGTCCAGTTAGCTTACGGGAACCTGGTATTTCTCATGTCCAGTTAGCTTACGGGAACCTGGTATTTCTCATGTCCTGTTAGCTTACGGGAACCTGGTATTTCTCATGTCCAGTTAGCTTACGGGAACCTGGTATTTCTCATGTCCAGTTAGCTTACGGGAACCTGGTATTTCTCATGTCCAGTTAGCTTACGGGAACCTGGTATTTCTCATGTCCTGTTAGCTTACGGGAACCTGGTATTTCTCATGTCCAGTTAGCTTACGGGAACCTGGTATTTCTCATGTCCATTTGGCCTACAATAGCCTGGTATTTCTCATTTCCAGTAGGCCTACAGTTAAACTTAGCTGCTTGTTCTGTCCAGGAGGTTGCCATCAACCCCAGCATTTATTTGCTGCTTGTTATTGACCAGACAGTTTAGGTTCAGTAGTGTTTCATTGCTGTCTGAATGGCTGCACCTCATGCTGTGGAAATCAATGCAAAACAGCCTACTGTCATATTGCTGGCACTTGATTGTGTCCCCCTAGAGTGGGTGTGTCATATTGCTGGCAGGTGATTGTGTCCCCCTGGAGTGGCTGTGTGATATTGCTTGCAGCTGATTGTGTCCCCCGTGGAGTGGATGTGTCATATTGCTGGCAGCTGATTGTGTCCCCCTGAGTGGGTGTGTCATATTGCTGGCAGGTGATTGTGTCCCCCTGGAGTGGCTGTGTGATATTGCTTGCAACTGATTGTGTCCCCCGTGGAGTGGATGTGTCATATTGCTGGCAGCTGATTGTGTCCCCCTGAGTGGGTGTGTCATATTGCTGGCAGGTGATTGTGTCCCCCTGGAGTGGCTGTGTGATATTGCTTGCAGCTGATTGTGTCCCCCGTGGAGTGGATGTGTCATATTGCTGGCAGCAGATTTTGTCCCCTGGAGTGGGTGTGTCATGTAATGAGGACACTGCATGTCTCGCTATTCTCACAGCCACACTGTTGGCTGCTGTCAAGTTTTGCCCACACAATGATATCCCCATCACACCCCTACTGTTGGTACACTCCTGCTGTTGGTACACCCCTGCTGTTGATACACCCTTGCTGTTGGTACACCCCTGCTGTTGATACACCCTTGCTGTTGGTACACCCCTGCTGTTGGTACACCCCTGCTGTTGGTACACCCCTGCTGTTGGTACACTCCTATTGTTGGTACACCCCTACTGTTGGTACACCGCTGCTGTTGGTACACCGCTGCTGTTGGTACACCCCTGCTGTTGGTACATTCTGTATGTTGGTACACCCCTGCTGTTGGTACATTCCGTATGTTGGTACACTCCTGCTGTTGGTACACCACTATGTTTGGTACACGCCTGCTGTTGGTACACTGCTACTGTTGGTACATGCCTACTGTTGGTACATTCCTACTGTTGGTACACCCCTGCTGTTGGTACACCCCTATTGTTGGTACACCCCTACTGTTGGTACACCCCTGCTGTTGATACAACCTTGCTGTTGGTATACCCCTGCTGTTGGTACACCCCTGCTGTTGGTACACCCTTGCTGTTGGTACACCCCTGCTGTTGGTACACCCTTGCTGTTGGTACACCCCTGCTGTTGGTACACCCCTGCTGTTGGTACACCCCTGCTGTTGGTACACCCCTGCTGTTAGTACACTCCTGATGTTGGTACACTCCTGCTGTTGGTACACCCATACTGTGGTACATCCCTGCTGTTGGTACACTGCTGCTTTTGGTACACCCCTACTGTTGGTACACCGCTACTGTTGGTACATCCCTACTGTTGGTACACTCCTGCTGTTGGTACACTCCTGCTGTTGGTACACTCCTGCTGTTGGTACACTCCTGCTGTTGGTACACTCCTGCTGTTGGTACACTCCTGCTGTTGGTACACTCCTGCTGTTAGTACACCTCTACTGTTGGTACACCGCTACTGTTGGTACACCGCTACTGTTGGTACACCGCTACTGTTGGTATACCCCTACTGTTGGTACACCGCTACTGTTGGTACACCGCTACTGTTGGTACACCGCTACTGTTGGTATACCACTACTGTTGGTATACCACTACTGTTGGTATACCACTACTGTTGGTACACTCCTGCTGTTGGTATACCACTACTGTTGGTATACCACTACTGTTGGTACACTCCTGTTGGTACACTCCTGCTGTTGGTACACCCCTACTGTTGGTACACCGCTACTGTTGGTACACCTCTACTGTTGGTACACCGCTACTGTTGGTATACCTGTCAGAAGTCGGGGTGCCCCACCGGCTAGATGAATGTATTATTCACTGGCGAGCAACCCCAGATAGTCAGAAACTGACTAGGGACAAAATCTATATGGCTGAACTACAGATTAAGCCCTTGAATATCCAACATACAGTCCTAGTGGCTCGTTACAAAATGAAATGAACTGTGCTGAATATTCGCCAAGGACCAGGAAAGAGAAGTTTAGCTGAGATAGATGTTTAAGTCTAAATATATGAATATAGACGACTATTCTCAGTACAGGTTTTTCTCCCTGACTGCTCCCTTCCTTGGTGTGTAAGTGAACCCCCACCAATGTACACACACAACACGTATGCACAATTGGAATTAAAAGATAACGACAGAACTATGAGTTACAATACTACAACATTTATTTACTAATCATAATCATAGACATCTGATGGTTCAAGATGAGGATGATGAAATCATATACATATTGATATTGATGACAAACATTACGTAACTTTACTTGTTACTTCATCTATCTGGAACTGTGGTCCAGATCCCCACTCTCCAGTAGACTCAAAAAAGAAAAAGAACAGCTTGCCGGTATTCTGAGATCCTGTCAGTCCTGACACTCCTAGTCAGTAGTCTCTAGTCTTGAGATCTATAACATAGGGCTCCTTGTGAGAGCTTGAAAGAAAGTCAAGAATGTGTTATATCAGTTCTACATCAGCGCAATCCTAATTAAAACATATCATAACACTGACATATACAATGACCAGTCTGGCCAAGTTTATCTTCCAGCTCTACTGTGTTCAGTCTGGGACGGGCTTTTCAATTGTCTCACACGCCTGTAATGATTACATTTCTGCCGCCCCATGTCCATGTCGCTAATACAGAAATTCTGTGTCGTACAGCCGCTCCGTCCAATGTTAGTTTAGCAGCTCACAGGGTCGGTAAGGGTATTATAACAATGCCTGATCATCCGGGCTTGCAAGCCGTGACCAGTAGCTGTGCCAGGTTTCCGTGCATTACCGTGGACGCACGCCCACAATACACTGAGAAAGTTTAGCACCATATACCCCATAACACTTGTGGGTAATGTCTGTACCATTACACCTCTGCTACAAATGCAATCGATGGTTAGTGTGCCAATGCGCACACCATAATATAACACGTCATATTGATAGGCTAGCATATGACAAATCAATATACCAAACATGAAATACACATAAAACATTAATTAAACTAGACATATTATGATACTTTAACATAATAGCATAATGCACTAGTTAGTTTGTAGGTATACGAAATGAGATGTATATACACAAAAAGAATATGTACGAAGCATATTCCTAGCATCGTATATTCATATGAAATTACACATACATACATCCAACATATCCGTAAACATTATATTACTTCAAGATAGACATCTAATGATACTCACATAATAGCATCAGGCATTATTAATGAGTACTAATATTGTATAGCTACAAAATGAGATATACAACAAGTCTAATTGAAGTGACCAAACAGACCAGCTATATTTGCTGAGCTGCCCGGTTTAATCACCACCGAGTTACTGCTGTCGTAAGAATTAAATAAATAGTCAGTTGACTATATTCTGTACAACAAATGCACACACCAAAAGGCAACTAGGATAGTGTACAAAGAAATGACAAGCATCTACCAAGACACCTAAAAGTCTACCCAGACAAGATCTGTCTCACATAAGGCTCTATTTCTCAGAAGAATAACACTTTAAAGCAATATGATATTGAACGCAGAACTTAGAAAGAACACTCAAGTAATCTATGACAATGATAGTTCTTGCAATAACCTAGATCAGATATAGACTGAAAATCGGTCCATCCATCTAAGAAACTAAGAGACTTACTAAGGGACTAGTTACTAAGAAATAATTCCTAGCAGCCAACATAATATTCATGCATATGACTACAGACATTGAGATAGTTCCTACCTGTTCTGAAGGCAAACTTAATCTAACCTAAAACAGGCTAGGGACCCTTATTTAAGCTAAGTCAAGCAGACCATATTATCTCCTTGGCATTCCCATCATAAATTCTTCTTATCTCCTCCTGACAGTAATTGCCCTTATCATTGCAATTAACTCCAAGTCTGTCCAGTCATAAAAATTCTTTTAACCACTAACCCTCACCATAGTGTCACACCTGGATGGTTTTGCGTTGCCAGCCCCAGATCAGTTTCACAGTCTTATCAGTGATTTCACACCTTGCAGAGTCTGCCAGTCCGAGTGGACCGGGCTTGTGTACCGCCCTGGGGCCATTATCTCTCCCTGTGTCAATGTTGTTCACGCCTGGGTGGTTTCCTACCTGTGCTTATCAGGTGTCAGCCTGGTCAGTTTTAATTACACAGTCCATGGCCCCTTCATTGTTGATTCAGCATGTCTGGGTCAGCAGTTTCCCCAGGTGTATACTAATTATCTAGTTGCCATTTTACTTGCCATCTGCAAGCTTACGTCATGGCTAGAGGCTTTTTTGTGAATAATCTTACCTCACGACTAGATAATTTTGGAGTAGTGTGATTAATTCATTCCTTCTCAATTTGGCCTCTCAAATTTGGAGACCGAGAAAAATATTCTGGGATGTTAAGGCGGCCAATTCGTGACAGAGCTTTCCCCTTAAAAAAAAAGTTTCTGCCAGAAATCTTTTGTCAAAGCACGCCGTACATCCCAGAATAATGCCTAAGCACTCTCCGTTCTGTATCTGCCTACAGGTTTCCAATATTCCTTGTGGCAGTGGGTTGTCCTGCATCTGCATAAAGACGTTCCATTTCCATAACCCAAAGATACACGGGATAGATCCTTGTACCTGGTTTTAGGCCGGGATTCCATGCAATAGCTTGGTAAAATCCGGTAATTGTCAGAAGGTTGTAATTTTACCCCTCTGGGAAAGATCACAATCAACGGGATTCTTCTACGCCTCTGGGCAGCAATTGTTTTACACCATTCACTCACGTGATTTACTCCTTGCAGCCGAGGATGTACCCGTAGTGAGGTCTTGCATAAGCTGGCCACCGCAAAGCTTGTCTCCGTGATTTTCCTCCGTCCGTTATAGATTCTCAACTGATCTTTCAATAACTTCCTTTTGAAAGGAATAATGTTACACATCATGGTCCCATGATATAAATTCAACTGGCGCTTTCTTCCTTCAAAGTTGGGCGTAACAATTTTCCCTCCTCGGTGTCGCGGTTTCTTCCCCTGATAATCAGTTAACGGGCTGAGTTTCGCTGCAGTAGAGTTTCGTGTGAAAACCGTGCTAGAAATTGGAAATTTAGTGGGCCAAGTTGTCCAGCCTTGAGAAATAACATAGTTACTCCAGGGCGATAAAGTGGTGTTACTTTTGAATAAAGTATCCACAAATAGCTGATCTACTCCTATCAAATCGACCTGACTGAAGGGTAGATTGAGTCCTAAGAATGTTGATTCCAAACCACTCTTGACTTCTGTTACTTCAGGTCCCTGTTGCTGGAATTCCCTGATAACTTCAGCTAATGAGATGATAGGCGTTTCTTCCTCCATCTTGTGCAAAGAATTTTCTTCTTTAGCAACTACAGACAATGTTGTCTGCACAATATCAGAGTCCATATTCTGGCTCCTAACGATTCCCTGTGTTTCATGAGTCTCCGACCTGGTATACTCTGAGATAACAACTGGAAATGTTTCCTGCTCTGGATGTTCCTCTCTGGTCGTGCTTTCATGGGCTAAGTCCAGTTGAGGTAACTCCTGTGGTGGGCTGTCTAAGCAATCCATCACATTACGTAAATCATTTGAACTGATATCTAGTGTCTTTTCCTGAGCTGCAGCCTCAAAGATCACAAAGGGTTCCGGGTCATCCTTCATCCCACTGTCAGTCAAATTTAATCCCACTTCTTCCTCGTCTGGGCTGAAGGGAATAATAAAGTCGGTTACCTTTCGATCTCCGACCTCCTTAAAAGATGTCCTCAGGTCATCTTCCTCTTGAGTTTCACCTCTCGTTGAAGTAAAATGAGATTCCTGGGAGTCTTGTACTGGCAAACCGTAGTGCAAACAGTTGTCCTCTGGGTAACTGTTACTGGGTAAATTATCTGAACTGATAATTAGTGACTCTTCCCGCGTTGCAGCAGTGAAATTCACCTGGGATTCTGTTCCTTCCTTCCTCCCTATTTCAGTCAGATGTAATTCCACTTCGTGATTCTGTGACCAGAAGGGAATGTGAGAATCGGCTAGGTCTCCGCCTGCGACCTCATTAAAGGTTGTCTTCAGTTCCTCTTTCTCTCGAGATTCATTTCTCGTAGCAGTCAAGTGGTTTTCCTGAAGGTCCTCTACTGTCAAACGACTATTGCCGTGGTGCAAACAGTTATCACGTTTGTGACTGTTTGAAATGCCCTTGGCACGTTTTTTCTTCCCTCTTTTCCGTTTAGGACTGGGTCGAATGAGAACCTGTAGTTCCCGGTCCACTAACTCTGATTCCGCGGTGGTTGGCAAAGATGTCCCTTCCTTCCTGGTTGGGTGCGCATCCATATCTCCTACCTTATGTTCCGCTAGAACGGTTAGCTTCTCTGCATTGACTACTTCCATATGCTGTTTATTAATCTCTGCTTCTTCAGTTTTGCTACGCTCTTGTGCTCCAAAGAACTCATCATTTTCTTTAAACATAATTTCTTCTTCTTGGTCCCACCATTCTAACTCAGCTATGATATACATTTCTAGTTGCTCCCCCTTTAAGCCTTTTCTTATGCCCCACCCTTTCGCGGACTCTGAGAAATCTGCGCGCGCCTTCATGTCCTCTTCGGGATTCCGGTAACGTAAGGCCATAATTGCAAAGGACTATATTCAGGTAAGCTCCTATGTATATATCAAAAATCAGATCTAAGCTAGAAAGACAAGAGTTAACTACTGACAGTCTACGCTATCCAATGTGTATAGTTTAGCCTCAGCAGTGAAAGACAACTGAAAATAATATTCAAGTAGTACCTGGCGACAGCAGTGAAGTAAGTGTGAGAGATATACTACACAGTAATCAACAGTAATATTTATCTAAATAAACATTAAAATGCACTGCATACATGTCAAAATGAACATGGCATATATTAGCATAAAATTGCAAATCAGTCAAGCAGTTAAATCATCAAACACATCAATGTAAATATGATTAAAGTGTTCAATTATCAATAAATGATTAATGGTAACACTAATTGATAATAGTTACAAACAGTTATCAATAAATGATAGATGATGGTAGTTTTCTCATAAGTTCTTATCTGTTATACTTTTGAAAAGTTATATATGTACTCTGAAACTTCCTCAACTAAAAGTAGCTACATTTGATGATAGTCTATTTTGATGACTGAAGATTACAAGAGTTAACTTTGAAAAATCGTTTGTCTAGGGTCTAGTAGAATCACTATGATTACTAGAATCCTGGTTCAGGATCGCGGACTGGACCCCAAATCTGTCAGAAGTCGGGGTGCCCCACCGGCTAGATGAATGTATTATTCACTGGCGAGCAACCCCAGATAGTCAGAAACTGACTAGGGACAAAATCTATATGGCTGAACTACAGATTAAGCCCTTGAATATCCAACATACAGTCCTAGTGGCTCGTTACAAAATGAAATGAACTGTGCTGAATATTCGCCAAGGACCAGGAAAGAGAAGTTTAGCTGAGATAGATGTTTAAGTCTAAATATATGAATATAGACGACTATTCTCAGTACAGGTTTTTCTCCCTGACTGCTCCCTTCCTTGGTGTGTAAGTGAACCCCCACCAATGTACACACACAACACGTATGCACAATTGGAATTAAAAGATAACGACAGAACTATGAGTTACAATACTACAACATTTATTTACTAATCATAATCATAGACATCTGATGGTTCAAGATGAGGATGATGAAATCATATACATATTGATATTGATGACAAACATTACGTAACTTTACTTGTTACTTCATCTATCTGGAACTGTGGTCCAGATCCCCACTCTCCAGTAGACTCAAAAAAGAAAAAGAACAGCTTGCCGGTATTCTGAGATCCTGTCAGTCCTGACACTCCTAGTCAGTAGTCTCTAGTCTTGAGATCTATAACATAGGGCTCCTTGTGAGAGCTTGAAAGAAAGTCAAGAATGTGTTATATCAGTTCTACATCAGCGCAATCCTAATTAAAACATATCATAACACTGACATATACAATGACCAGTCTGGCCAAGTTTATCTTCCAGCTCTACTGTGTTCAGTCTGGGACGGGCTTTTCAATTGTCTCACACGCCTGTAATGATTACATTTCTGCCGCCCCATGTCCATGTCGCTAATACAGAAATTCTGTGTCGTACAGCCGCTCCGTCCAATGTTAGTTTAGCAGCTCACAGGGTCGGTAAGGGTATTATAACAATGCCTGATCATCCGGGCTTGCAAGCCGTGACCAGTAGCTGTGCCAGGTTTCCGTGCATTACCGTGGACGCACGCCCACAATACACTGAGAAAGTTTAGCACCATATACCCCATAACACTTGTGGGTAATGTCTGTACCATTACACCTCTGCTACAAATGCAATCGATGGTTAGTGTGCCAATGCGCACACCATAATATAACACGTCATATTGATAGGCTAGCATATGACAAATCAATATACCAAACATGAAATACACATAAAACATTAATTAAACTAGACATATTATGATACTTTAACATAATAGCATAATGCACTAGTTAGTTTGTAGGTATACGAAATGAGATGTATATACACAAAAAGAATATGTACGAAGCATATTCCTAGCATCGTATATTCATATGAAATTACACATACATACATCCAACATATCCGTAAACATTATATTACTTCAAGATAGACATCTAATGATACTCACATAATAGCATCAGGCATTATTAATGAGTACTAATATTGTATAGCTACAAAATGAGATATACAACAAGTCTAATTGAAGTGACCAAACAGACCAGCTATATTTGCTGAGCTGCCCGGTTTAATCACCACCGAGTTACTGCTGTCGTAAGAATTAAATAAATAGTCAGTTGACTATATTCTGTACAACAAATGCACACACCAAAAGGCAACTAGGATAGTGTACAAAGAAATGACAAGCATCTACCAAGACACCTAAAAGTCTACCCAGACAAGATCTGTCTCACATAAGGCTCTATTTCTCAGAAGAATAACACTTTAAAGCAATATGATATTGAACGCAGAACTTAGAAAGAACACTCAAGTAATCTATGACAATGATAGTTCTTGCAATAACCTAGATCAGATATAGACTGAAAATCGGTCCATCCATCTAAGAAACTAAGAGACTTACTAAGGGACTAGTTACTAAGAAATAATTCCTAGCAGCCAACATAATATTCATGCATATGACTACAGACATTGAGATAGTTCCTACCTGTTCTGAAGGCAAACTTAATCTAACCTAAAACAGGCTAGGGACCCTTATTTAAGCTAAGTCAAGCAGACCATATTATCTCCTTGGCATTCCCGTCATAAATTCTTCTTATCTCCTCCTGACAGTAATTGCCCTTATCATTGCAATTAACTCCAAGTCTGTCCAGTCATAAAAATTCTTTTAACCACTAACCCTCACCATAGTGTCACACCTGGATGGTTTTGCGTTGCCAGCCCCAGATCAGTTTCACAGTCTTATCAGTGATTTCACACCTTGCAGAGTCTGCCAGTCCGAGTGGACCGGGCTTGTGTACCGCCCTGGGGCCATTATCTCTCCCTGTGTCAATGTTGTTCACGCCTGGGTGGTTTCCTACCTGTGCTTATCAGGGGTCAGCCTGGTCAGTTTTAATTACACAGTCCATGGCCCCTTCATTGTTGATTCAGCATGTCTGGGTCAGCAGTTTCCCCAGGTGTATACTAATTATCTAGTTGCCATTTTACTTGCCATCTGCAAGCTTACGTCATGGCTAGAGGCTTTTTTGTGAATAATCTTACCTCACGACTAGATAATTTTGGAGTAGTGTGATTAATTCATTCCTTCTCAATTTGGCCTCTCAAATTTGGAGACCGAGAAAAATATTCTGGGATGTTAAGGCGGCCAATTCGTGACAATACCACTACTGTTGGTACACTCCTGCTGTTGGTACACTCCTGCTGTTGGTACACTCCTTATGTTGGTACACCATTGCTGTTGGTACACCCTTGCTGTTGGTGCTCTCCATATGTTGGTACACCCCTGCTGTTGGTACACCCCTGCTGTTGGTACACCCCTGCTGTTGGTACGCCCAAATGTTGCATTTGTCTCTTCCTTATGGTCGTGAATACTCATCCCATGGTATTCTCTGCCACAATATTCACATCCACATCTGGGACCACATCTTTGCTGCGTCTGCTGTCTTCATCATGTCATGACTAGTCTTTGGACGTCCACATCAACCACATTGACTCTCAATGTTAGCCTCTTGGCTCACTAACATTGTCTCAGTGTTAGCCTCTTGGCTCAGATTGTTTCAATGTTAGTCTCTTGGCTCAATTATATTGTCTCAATGTTAATATCGTGTTTCAGTCACTTTGTCTCAATGTTAGTCTCTTGGCTCAATTATATTGTCTCAATGTTAGTCTCTTGGCTCAATTATATTGTCTCAATGTTAATATCGTGTTTCAGTCACTTTGTCTCAATGTTAGTCTCTTGGCTCAGTTACATTGTCTTCAGTTTTCTTTTCAGTCTGGAAAAGACACTTCTGATCCGGAAGGCATGACCTACATTTACAAGAAGGAGGCAAACTGGTGCCAGTTTGTCAAATTGTCCCCGGAGAAGGAGCCTCAGCAGCAGAAAGTCTGGGCAGACCTGCAGCAGCAGAAATATGTTGATGAGCTCCTCACTGTCCAGGCTCATTTTGTCAACGTTAAACACTACAAGGTGAGGGTGTGAGGTTAAACACTACAAGGTGAGGGTGTGACAAGTACTATTGCTTCTTAAGGGTGTGGTTACAAGGTGTGGGTGTGAATGATAGGTGAGGATGTGAATGATAGAAGGTGAGGATGTGAAGTAACCTACCTCTACATCCAAGAGTATAAGAGGATACACAGTCAACATCAAACAGTCAACTTCAGACAGTCAACATCAAACAGTCAACATCAAACAGTCAACATCAAACAGTCAACATATACTTGGAGTGTTGCTGAGAGGTGGCTAGGTATGTTGTCTGAGGTCACCATGTGTCTGGTGCTAATTGGTATTGAGGGATAGAGGTTCTTATGTGGTACATTCACATGGTGGTGTAGTGATGTGGTAAGTGGCGTTTCAAACAGTTGTACAGCAACCATAAAATACTAAATTGTTTACTAGTGAAATATGTCCATATCAAAACTGTTCACTTGCTGTCAACATCTATTGTTGGTGTTGTTGGAACACCAACATTTCACTTGCTGTCAACATCTATTGTTGTTGTTGTTGTTGTTGTTGGAACACCAACATTTCACTTGCTGTCAACATCTATTGTTGTCATTGTCGCTGCGCACAAACATGCATGCATGCACACACATCCACACACACACCCACAGAGAGAGAGAGAGAGAGAGAGAGAGAGAGAGAGAGAGAAAGAGAAAGAGGTGACTGGTAGTACAGAGATATCAGGACAATCTGCTACTACTACTACTACTACTACTCTCTCTCTCTCTCTCTCTCTCTCTCTCTCTCTCTCTCTCTCTCTCTCTCTCTCTCTCTCTCTCACACACAGCCACCCACCCACACACATGCAGGCACGCACGCATGCACACACACACACACACACACAAGAGAGAGCGAGAGAGAAAGAGGTGACTGGTAGTACAGAGATATCAGGACAAACAATCTGCTACTACTACTCTCTCTCTCACACACACACACACTCACACACACACTCACACTCACACACAAACACACACATAGAAAGATAGAAAGATAGAGATATAAATAAAGAGAGAGAGTTGACTGGTAGTACAGAGATACCAAGACAAATCATCTGGAGCCACACACACACTCTCTCTCTCTCTCTCTCTCTCTCTCTCTCTCTCTCTCTCACACACACACACATACACACACACACGCACAAACACACGCGTAGAGATAGAAAGAAAGAGAGTTGACTGGTAGTACAGAGATGCCAAGACAAATCATCTGGAGCCATACACGCAGATTCCCAGGCATGGAGTCATCCAGCTTGGTGGTACAATAATGAACTGTGTGGACTGTCCATTGACTCTATTAGCTAGACTGACACATGATAGTCACATAACTGTGGGTAATACACTAGATTTATGGTCAACAACATACTACATCAGCAACCCAAACTCATGAACAGATCTCAACTAGTCAACCAGTTTGACTATCATCCTTGAATACCCATCTCGAACATTACAAATGTAATTGTACAAGTTGTGTACAAGTGTAAGTATTCAGGTAATTGACAAGTTGTGTACAAGTGTAAGTATTCAGGTAATTGACAAGTTGTGTACAAGTGTCAGTAATCAGTAAATGTTATACATGTACAAGTGTCAGTAATCAGTAAATGTTGTATGTGTACAAGTGTCAGTAATCAGTAAATGTTGTATGTGTACAAAGTGTCAGTAATCAGTAAATGTTGTATGTGTACAAGTGTAAGTAATCAGTAAATATTATACATGTATAAGTGTAAGTAATCAGTAAATGTTGTACAAGTGTCAGTAATCAGTAAATGTTATACATGTACAAGTGTCAGTAATCAGTAAATGTTGTATGTGTACAAGTGTCAGTAATCAGTAAATGTTGTATGTGTACAAGTGTCAGTAATCAGTAAATGTTGTATGTGTACAAGTGTCAGTAATCAGTAAATGTTGTATGTGTACAAGTGTCAGTAATCAGTAAATATTATACATGTACAAGTGTAAGTAATCAGTAAATGTTGTACAAGTGTAAGTAATCAGTAAATGTTATACATGTACAAGTGTCAGTAATCAGTAAATGTTGTATGTGTACAAGTGTCAGTAATCAGTAAATGTTGTATGTGTACAAGTGTAAGTAATCAGTAAATGTTGTACAAGTGTAAGTAATCAGTAAATGTTATACATGCACAAGTGTCAGTAATCAGTAAATGTTGTATGTGTACAAGTGTCAGTAATAAGTAAATGTTGTATGTGTACAAAGTGTCAGTAATCAGTAAATGTTGTATGTGTACAAGTGTAAGTAATCAGTAAATATTATACATGTACAAGTGTAAGTAATCAGTAAATGTTGTACAAGTGTCAGTAATCAGTAAATGTTGTATGTGTACAAGTGTCAGTAATCAGTAAATGTTGTATGTGTACAAGTGTCAGTAATCAGTAAATGTTGTATGTGTACAAGTGTCAGTAATCAGTAAATGTTGTATGTGTACAAGTGTCAGTAATCAGTAAATGTTGTATGTGTACAAGTGTCAGTAATCAGTAAATGTTGTACGTGTACAAGTGTCAGTAATCAGTAAATGTCCTACCTGTACAAGTATCAGTAATCAGTAAATGTCGTATGTGTACAGAAAGTTCAGGACACCCTGAAGAAGCATGCGACCCAGGTCCAGGACCCACAGCCAGTAGCGGGGGCCTCAGTGTCATCTCACAGACTCCAGCACAACACCAGGTTGACCTGGAAGAAGATCTACTCTGACCCTGACCTATATAATGTGTGAGTTGATGATTGTTCTCTTGGTTTGTCTCTAACATGTAAACACCCCTGCAGGCCAGGTGCCATAATTGTAAACATTCCTGGAGGTCAGGTGCCATAATTGTAAACATTGCTGTAGGCCAGGTGCCATAAATGTAAACATCGCTGTAGGCCAGGTGCCATAATTGTAAAAATCACTGTATGCCAGGTTTCATAATTATGAACATTGCTTTAGGTCAGGTGCCATAATTGTAAACATTGCTGTAGGTCAGGTGCCACATGTCCAGCTGTAGGTTTTACTATGTCCATATGTCCAGCTGTAGGTTTTACTATGTCCATATGTCCAGCTGTAGGTTCTGCCAGGTCCACACTTGCATGTGATAAAGCAGAGACCAAGATTATGTATGTGTTTATTCCCACTGTTATCCAAAGAATAGTTATTTGCTTCCACAGGTCAGGGGTGTGGCGGACATCACTGATACATTCGATAGGTCTCATTCTCTTTCTTCTGTTGCAAGTTCAGCTGTTTCATTTCTGGCTCCTCCAAAATGGGGTGGTTCCACCTGCTTTGTAGTTGGCTGTCTGGTAGCAACTTTGCCTAGGTCACTTCTCTGTCATGGAAGCTACAACATCCAAGATCATGGCACAACCATTTGTCTTTAATGCTACAGTCAATACATGTACTGATATTGACACTATAATCAGAATACTGAATATAATTGGGATAATTCTGGTGAAGATGAACTGGTTTGGTGATGAACAGTTTGTCTTTCTGAACAAACTATCCAGACTCAGGTGTTGTGTGGTAGCATAGACTGATGTGAAATGTGGTGCTTGCCTGGGCGATGATAGGAACAAGTTTGTTGTAGAAGTTTTAGTGTAACAGATAGTTGGCGTGTTGTTGTGTGACTGACATGTGAAAGTGTGAACAGTTGGTATGTTGTTGTGTGACAGACATGTGAAAGATGTGACAGACATGTGAAAGTGTGAACAGTTGGTGTGTTGTTATGTGACAGATATGTGAAAGTGTGAACAGTTGGTATGTTGTTGTGTGACAGACATGTGAAAGTGTGAACAGTTGGTATGTTGTTGTGTGACAGACATGTGAAACTGTGAACAGTTGGTATGTTGTTGTGTGACAGACATGTGAAAGATGTGACAGATATGTGAAAGTGTGAACAGTTGGTATGTTGTTGTGTGACAGACATGTGAAAGTGTGAACAGTTGGTATGTTGTTGTGTGACAGACATGTGAAAGTGTGAACAGTTGGTATGTTGTTGTATGACAGACATGTGAAAGTGTGAACAGTTGGTATGTTGTTGTATGACAGACATGTGAAAGTGTGAACAGTTGGTATGTTGTTGTGTGACAGACATGTGAAAGTGTGAACAGTTGGTATGTTGTTGTATGACAGACATGTGAAAGTGTGAACAGTTGGTATGTTGTTGTGTGACTGACATGTGAAAGTGTGAACAGTTGGTATGTTGTTGTGTGACAGACATGTGAAAGTGTGAACAGTTGGTATGTTGTTGTGTGACAGACATGTGAAAGTGTGAACAGTTGGTATGTTGTTGTATGACAGACATGTGAAAGTGTGAACAGTTGGTATGATGTTGTGTGACAGACATGTGCAACTTGATATGATGTTGTGTGGCAGACATGTGAAAGTGTGAACAGTTGGTATGTTGTTACATGACAGACATGTGAAAGTGTGAACAGTTGGTATGTTGTTACATGACAGACATGTGAAAGTGTGAACAGTTGGTATGTTGTTGTATGACAGACATGTGAAAGTGTGAACAGTTGGTATGTTGTTGTGTGACAGACATGTGAAAGTGTGAACAGTTGGTATGTTGTTGTGTGACAGACATGTGAAAGTGTGAACAGTTGGTATGTTGTTGTATGACAGACATGTGAAAGTGTGAACAGTTGGTATGTAGTTGTGTGACAGACATGTGAAAGTGTGAACAGTTGGTATGTTGTTACATGACAGACATGTGAAAGTGTGAACAGTTGGTATGTTGTTGTATGACAGACATGTGAAAGTGTGAACAGTTGGTATGTTGTTACATGACAGACATGTGAAAGTGTGAACAGTTGGTATGTTGTTACATGACAGACATGTGAAAGTGTGAACAGTTGGTATGTTGTTGTATGACAGACATGTGAAAGTGTGAACAGTTGGTATGTTGTTGTATAACAGACATGTGAAAGTGTGAACAGTTGGTATGTTGTTGTATGACAGACATGTGAAAGTGTGAACAGTTGGTATGTTGTTGTATGACAGACATGTGAAAGTGTGAACAGTTGGTATGTTGTTACATGACAGACATGTGAAAGTGTGAACAGTTGGTATGTTGTTGTATGACAGACATGTGAAAGTTAGAACAGTTGGTATGTTTCTGTGTGGCAGATAGGTGTGACAGACATGTGAAAGTTATAGCAGCTGTTATACTGTTGTGTGACAGGCATGTAAAAGTTGTGTGACAGATATGTGAAAGTGTGAACAGTTGGTATGTTGTTGTGTGACAGACATGTGCAACTTGATATGATGTTGTGTGGCAGACATGTGAAAGTGTGAACAGTTGGTATGTTGTTGTGTGACAGACATGTGAAAGTGTGAACAGTTGGTATGATGTTGTGTGACAGACATGTGCAACTTGATATGATGTTGTGTGGCAGACATGTGAAAGTGTGAACAGTTGGTATGTTGTTACATGACAGACATGTGAAAGTGTGAACAGTTTGTATGTTGTTACATGACAGACATGTGAAAGTGTGAACAGTTGGTATGTTGTTACATGACAGACATGTGAAAGTGTGAACAGTTGGTATGTTGTTACATGACAGACATGTGAAAGTGTGAACAGTTGGTATGTAGTTGTGTGACAGACATGTGAAAGTGTGAACAGTTGGTATGTTGTTGTATGACAGACATGTGAAAGTGTGAACAGTTGGTATGTTGTTGTATGACAGACATGTGAAAGTGTGAACAGTTGGTATGTTGTTGTATGACAGACATGTGAAAGTTAGAACAGTTGTTATGTTTCTGTGTGGCAGATGTGTAAAAGGTGTCCCAGACATATGAAAGGTGTGACAGACATGTGAAAGTTATAGCAGCTGTTATACTGTTGTGTGACAGGCATGTAAAGGTTGTGTGACAGATATGTGAAAGGTGTTACAGACATGAGAAAGTTGTGTGACAGATATGTGAAAGTTGTATCAGCTGGTATGCTGTTGTGTGACAGACATGTGAAAGGTGTGACATATATGTGAAAGCTGTGACAAACATGTGAAAGGTGTGACAGACATGTGAAAGGTGTCACAGACATGTCAAAGGTGTGACAAACATGTGAAATGTGTAACAGACACATGAAATGTGTGTGACAGATGTGTGAAAGATGTGACAGATGTGTGAAAGGTGTGACATATATGTGAAAGCTGTGACAAACATGTGAAAGGTGTCACAGATATGTCAAAGGTGTGACAAACATGTGAAATGTGTGACAGGCATGTGAAATTTGTGTGACAGATGTGTGAAGATGTGACAGATGTGTGAAAGATGTGACAGACATGTGAAAGGTGTAACTGACAGACATGTGAAAGTTGTAGCAGCTGGTATGAGCTAATGTTGTCATTGTTCAGCACAGAGCCAGAGGAGAGTGTCTTGTTGCCAGACGTGGATGAGACAGACGTGGAGAGTGTGTCACACAGAGCTGGCAGTGCCCCCGGCAGGAAGGACAGCTATGATTATGTGAGCACAATTCAGATGTTGGGTGAGTACATATGTCACCATCATTGTGTGCCAGGTCAGCTGGCATAGGCGTTCTTGTGTCTTCCACAGATCTTGGTCCTTGGTGTTCTGGAGCAACTCTTCTGAGGATATTCCTCCATGGCACCCTCTCAGTCCATCCAGCATCATGTCTCTCGGTCGGCCTCTGAACTCACTGAACCTTTCAGTCATCATGATGTTTTCCTGTGCACCTCTTCTCATCACATGAGCACAAACTGCGGTTGAGTCCCTGTATACAGTTGTTACGCACATTCTTTGGCACCTGACATGTCTTTTTTTGTTGAATATTTAATTAAAGACAAGAAATGACATCTGTATAGTGCACACGTCCCATCATGCATATCTGTCTCCCATTTCCAGCTTGGCATATGGCAATAACATTAGACATGAAGACGATACAGTCTTGATTACAGACAATAAACAGGACCTGCAGTATTTAGTAGATGCGGTTGTTGCACACAGTGAACAACTAGGGTTAGAATTGAATAGTAAGAAGACACAGATTATGGTCGTCACTGGAAAGCTGGAAATACCACAATGTGATATACGAGTAAATGGGCACATTCTTAAGCAAGTGAATCGGTTCAGTTATCTCTGAACAGTCATAACATCTGATGGGAGATGCCTTGAAGAGATTTGAACAAGAATTGCCATTGCGAAGGTAGACTTTTGCAAGATGAAAAACATACTGACCAAAAACAAGATATCAATTGAAACGAGAAAAAGAGTGTTGAAGTGCTACATAGAACCTGTACTTTTGTATGGATGTGAAGCGTGGAGCAGTCAAGCTGAAAAACCTCTGATGGCTGTGGAAATGTGGTTTCTGAGGAAAATGCAAAGAATATCATGGACAGACAGAAAAACCAATGAACAAGTCCTTCAAGAAACAAATGAAGATCGTAAACTGATTAGAGACATTAAACGTAGACAGTCAACATTTTTTGGGCATGTTATGAGAAGAAATGGATTGGAGAACTTGGTGACGACTGGCAAGATCGAAGGGAACAGACCAAGGGGAAGACCGAGAAGTAAATACCTGGATGGCTTGGCCAGGTGGCATGGTCGAGACAGGAACACAGAGCTGATCCACGACTCTGGTGATCGAGTGAGATGTCAGGACATGATCACCCACGCTTATTGGCATGGCACATGATGGATGGATATGGAGCTTCCTGGTGGTCATATTTTAATTTGCGCAGAATTACACACACACTAGCACATGACCCACCAAGTGCCAATTGGTCTCTCTCTCTCTCTCTCTCTCTCTCTCTCTCTCTCTCTCTCTCTCTCTCTCTCTCTCTCTCTCTCTCTCTCTCTCTCTCTCTCTCTCTCTCTATTACTGAGTCGTGTAGTTTTGATGTTTGCATTTTGCCCATGCCTTTATAATGCATATCTTTTATATTGTTGCTGTTCTTTGTTAGCCTTGAATTATGTGTGAATGAAATAATGTAAGAAAGAGAGTGATAGAAGGGCAGAATGTTAGACTGGCCTGCATGCCCAATTCTTAACCCTTTGAAAATAAAGTTTGTTCATTCGTTCGTTCGTTCGTTCGTTCGTTCGTTCTCTCTCTCTCTCTCTCTCTCTCTCTCTCTCTCTCTCTCTCTCTCTCTCTATATATATATATATATATATATATATATATATATATATATATATATATATATATATATACACACACACACACACACGCACGCATGCACATGCGCGTGCATACACACAGACACACACACACACAAATGCACACACACACACACGTGCAACCCACTGCGTGCTTTTGGTCCAAAAAAAACGTGCCTACACCCCATATGCCTAACACACCTGACTTGTACTGGCAGAAACACCAGCCAGCCGCAGTGGTGAAGTGGCTAGCACACTGGCCTGTTGCCCCAGTGGTCACGTGTTTGGATCCCACTAATTGTTTCCACTGACCCAGGCACCCAGCTCAACCCAGCCTCAAGTGAATCATACGCACAATACCACTCATGATTTGACTTGACCTGACTTGTACTGGCAGAAACACTGTCTCAGTCAGGCAAATAATGTTGGCAGTATCTCACTGGGGATTAAACCGAAGACTGTTATGACAACAGAACTGTGCCACTCTTCCACCCCAGAGCAGCCTTGTGTTGTCACATGACAGTCAAACATCTGGAGAGGATCTCAATTTGGTTCACTGTGTTGTTACATGACAGTCAAACATACCTGGAGAAGATCTCAGTTTGGTTCACTGTGCACCTGCAACTACCTGTTTACACATTTTATAACCTAATGCCAGGTTGTCACCATGTTTTACTTTTCTAAATCTTCTGTCAAATGATTAGTTTTGCAACAACGAACTGAAGCAAACAAAACGCTGTGCTGAGATCTTACACAGACACAACAAACTCGTGTACTATACCTCACAGACGCCAGTCCAAGTCAACAGACATCACAGTGACACCAATGGCATTTATACCTGTATGGCAACTATATTTAGAAACATACACAAATTATAAAATATATTGTATACTCTGTATATTTGTAACATATATTCATGAATGGGATTGCTGTGGTTGACTCTTCACCTGGCTTGGTACCCGTGAGATATAGTGGATGAGTTTATTGTTTGTGTGCAAGATTTCAGTCGTTGTTTTGTTTTATTATATATTGCTATATCCTGCAGTGGTGAACACATTTTGTGCTGTATATCCTGCAGTGATGAACACATTTTATATTACTTGTACATGTTTCTTGCACATTAAGATACGAATACCTCATCTTCACATGTGTTCTTGTTGCTTACAAAAATTTCAGGTTTGGATGATGGAGAGAAAGACAAAGCAGATCCAGTGACAACTCACGGAGCATTCCTGTCTTATCTGCATCTTCGTCACTTACGAATCCGTGACATGAAGAGAACCGTAAGTAACCAGAACTAACATACAAACCACACTGTAACTGTCAGCTTGTCTGTAACTGTCAGCTTGTCTGTAACTGTCAGCTTGTCTGTAACTGTCAGCTTGTCTGTAACTGTCAGCTTGTCTGTAACTGTCAGCTTGTCTGTAACTGTCAGCTTGTCTGTAACTGTCAGCTTGTCTGTAACTGTCAGCTTGTCTGTAACTGTCAGCTTGTCTGTAACTGTCAGCTTGTCTGTAACTGTCAGCTTGTCTGTAACTGTCAGCTTGTCTGTAACTGTCAGCTTGTCTGTAACTGTCAGCTTGTCTGTAACTGTCAGCTTGTCTGTAACTGTCAGCTTGTCTGTAACTGTCAGCTTGTCTGTAACTGTCAGCTTGTCTGTAACTGTCAGCTTGTCAGCCAGTCCAGGCCAGAATATCTGTTTCTTTCTGGTTTTCTCAGCTTGTCAAACTCTAACTATACGGTCATGTTTTCAGACCGCCTGGCATGTTCACCACTAAACTTACAGAAACATTGCCAGGAAGCAGCAACATTGTAAGACCAAACATGCACTGGACATATGTGATTAAAATATGTAGAGGGACATTTCTGGTTCTACCCATCACAGCCAGTCTGCTCATTGATGGCACTCAGTTCTACCCAACACATCCAGTCTGCTCATTGATGGCACTCAGTTCTACCCAACACATCCAGTCTGCTCATTGATGGCACTCAGTTCTACCCAACACAGCCAGTCTGCTCATTGATGTCACTCAGTTCTACCCAACACAGCCAGTCTGCTCATTGATGGCACTCAGTTCTACCCAACACAGCCAGTAATTGATGGCACTCAGTTCTACCCAACACATCCAGTCTGCTCATTGATGGCACTCAGTTCTACCCAACACATCCAGTCTGCTCATTGATGGCACTCAGTTCTACCCAACACAACCAGTCTGCTCATTGATGGCACTCAGTTCTACCCAACACAACCAGTCTGCTCATTGATGGCACTCAGTTCTACCCAACACAACCAGTCTGCTCATTGATGGCACTCAGTTCTACCCAACACAGCCAGTCTGCTCATTGATGTCACTCAGTTCTACCCAACACATCCAGTCTGCTCATTGATGGCACTCAGTTCTACCCAACACAACCAGTCTGCTCATTGATGGCACTCAGTTCTACCCAACACAACCAGTCTGCTCATTGATGGCACTCAGTTCTACCCAACACAACCAGTGTGCTCATTGATGGCACTCAGTTCTACCCAACACAACCAGTGTGCTCATTGATGGCACTCAGTTCTACCCAACACAGCCAGTAATTGATGGCACTCAGTTCTACCCAACACAGCCAGTAATTGATGGCACTCAGTTCTACCCAACACAACCAGTAATTGATGGCACTCAGTTCTACCCAACACAGCCAGTAATTGATGGCACTCAGTTCTACCCAACACAGCCAGTAATTGATGGCACTCAGTTCTACCCAACACAGCCAGTAATTGATGGCACTCAGTTCTACCCAACACAGCCAGTAATTGATGGCACTCAGTTCTACCCAACACAGCCAGTCATTGATGGCACTCAGTTCTACCCAACACAGCCAGTCATTGATGGCACTCAGTTCTACCCAACACAGCCAGTCATTGATGGCACTCAGTTCTACCCAACACAACCAGTAATTGATGGCACTCAGTTCTACCCAACACAACCAGTAATTGATGGCACTCAGTTCTACCCAACACAACCAGTAATTGATGGCACTCAGTTCTACCCAACACAACCAGTAATTGATGGCACTCAGTTCTACCCAACACAACCAGTAATTGATGGCACTCAGTTCTACCCAACACAACCAGTAATTGATGGCACTCAGTTCTACCCAACACAGCCAGTAATTGATGGCACTCAGTTCTACCCAACACAGCTAGTCATTGATGGCACTCAGTCCTACCCAACACAACCAGTAATTGATGGCACTCAGTTCTACCCAACACAACCAGTAATTGATGGCACTCAGTTCTACTGGCAGTATTTCTACAGTCTCTAGGACATTAGCAGTGTAACAGTTATCTCTGTCTGTGGTGTCTTCTATCCATCTGATTCTCTCTGTCTGTTGTGTCTTCTATCCATCTGATTCTCTCTGTCTGTTGTGTCTTCTATCCATCTGATTAATTCTGTCTGTGGTGTCTTTATTCATCTGATTCTCTCTGTCTGTGGTGTCTTCTATCCATCTGATTATTTATGTCTGTAGTGTCTTCTATCCATCTGATTATTTCTGTCTGGTGTCTTCTATCCATCTGATTATTTCTGTCTGTAGTGTCTTCTATCCATCTGATTATTTCTGTCTGTGGTGTCTTCTATCCATCTGATTATTTCTGTCTGTGGTGTCTTCTATCCATCTGATTATTTCTGTCTGTAGTGTCTTCTATTCATCTGATTCTCTCTGTCTGTGGTGTCTTATATCCATCTGATTATTTCTGTCTGTGGTGTCTTCTATTCATCTGATTCTCTCTGTCTGTGGTGTCTTCTATCCATCTGATTATTTCTGTCTGTGGTGTCTTCTATCCATCTGATTATTTCTGTCTGTAGTGTCTTTTATTCATCTGATTCTCTCTGTCTGTGGTGTCTTCTATCCATCTGATTCTTTCTGTCTGTGGTGTCTTCTATCCATCTGATTATTTCTGTCTGTAGTGTCTTCTATTCATCTGATTCTCTCTGTCTGTGGTGTCTTCTATCCATCTGATTATTTCTGTCTGTGGTGTCTTCTATTCATCTGATTCTCTCTGTCTGTGGTGTCTTCTATCCATCTGATTATTTCTGTCTGTGGTGTCTTCTATCCATCTGATTATTTCTGTCTGTAGTGTCTGTTATTCATCTGATTCTCTCTGTCTGTGGTGTCTTCTATCCATCTGATTATTTCTGTCTGTAGTGTCTTCTATACATCTGATTCTCTCTGTCTGTGGTGTCTTCTATCCATCTGATTATTTCTGTCTGTGGTGTCTTCTATCCATCTGATTATTTCTGTATGTAGTGTCTTCTATTCATCTGATTCTCTCTGTCTGTGGTGTCTTCTATCCATCTGATTCTCTGTCTGTTGTGTCTTCTATCCATCTGATTCTCTCTGTCTGTGGTGTCTTCTATCCATCTGATTAATTGTGTCTGTGGTGTCTTCTATCCATCTGATTCTCTCTGTCTGTTGTGTCTTCTATCCATCTGATTCTCTCTGTCTGTTGTGTCTTCTATCCATCTGATTAATTCTGTCTGTGGTGTCTTTATTCATCTGATTCTCTCTGTCTGTGGTGTCTTCTATCCATCTGATTATTTCTGTCTGTAGTGTCTTCTATCCATCTGATTTTTTTCTGTCTGTGGTGTCTTCTATCCATCTGATTATTTCTGTCTGTGGTGTCTTCTATCCATCTGATTAATTGTGTCTGT
Source organism: Cepaea hortensis (assembly GCA_963921405.1). Classification (NCBI taxonomy): domain Eukaryota; kingdom Metazoa; phylum Mollusca; class Gastropoda; order Stylommatophora; family Helicidae; genus Cepaea; species Cepaea hortensis. Next base: position 128,012,603 of record OY992882.1, on the reverse strand, counting down.
GGTGTCTTCTATTCATCTGATTCTCTCTGTCTGTGGTGTCTTCTATCCATCTGATTATTTCTGTCTGTGGTGTCTTCTATCCATCTGATTATTTCTGTCTGTGCTGTCTTCTATCCATCTGATTATTTCTGTCTGTGGTGTCTTCTACTCATCTGATTCTCTCTGTCTGTGGTGTCTTCTATCCATCTGATTATTTCTGTATGTGGTGTCTTCTATCCATCTGAATATTTCTGTCTGTGGTGTCTTCTATTCATCTGATTCTCTCTGTCTGTGGTGTCTTCTATCCATCTGATTATTTCTGTCTGTGGTGTCTTCTATTCATCTGATTCTCTCTGTCTGTGGTGTCTTCTATCCATCTGATTATTTCTGTCTGTAGTGTCTTCTATCCATCTGATTTTTTCTGTCTGTGGTGTCTTCTATCCATCTGATTATTTCTGTCTGTAGTGTCTTCTTTTCATCTGATTCTCTCTGTCTGTGGTGTCTTCTATCTATCTGATTATTTCTGTCTGTAGTGTCTTCTATCCATCTGATTATTTCTGTCTGTGGTGTCTTCTATTCATCTGATTCTCTCTGTCTGTGGTGTCTTCAATCCATCTGATTATTTCTGTCTGTAGTGTCTTCTATCCATCTGATTATTTGTCTGTGGTGTCTTCTATTCATCTCATTCTCTCTGTCTGTGGTGTCTTCTATCCATCTGATTATTTCTGTCTGTAGTGTCTTCTATCCATCTGATTATTTCTGTCTGTGGTGTCTTCTATCCATCTGATTATTTCTGTCTGTAGTGTCTTCTATTCATCTGATTCTCTCTGTCTGTGGTGTCTTCTATCCATCTGATTAATTGTGTCTGTGGTGTCTTCTATTCATCTGATTCTCTCTGTCTGTGGTGTCTTCTATCCATCTGATTATTTCTGTCTGTGGTGTCTTCTACTCATCTGATTCTCTCTGTCTGTGGTGTCTTCTATCCATCTGATTATTTCTGTCTGTGGTGTCTTCTATCCATCTGATTCTCTCTGTCTGTGGTGTCTTCTATCCATCTGATTATTTCTATCTATGGTGTCTTCTACTCATCTGATTCTCTCTGTCTGTGGTGTCTTCTATCCATCTGATTATTTCTGTCTGTGGTGTCTTCTATCCATCTGATTATTTCTGTCTATGGTGTCTTCTACTCATCTGATTCTCTCTGTCTGTGGTGTCTTCTATCCATCTGATTCTCTCTGTCTGTGGTGTCTTCTATCCATCTGATTATTTCAGTCTGTGGTGTCTTTTATCCATCTGAGTCTCTCTGTCTGTGGGTTCTTCTATCCATCTGATTATTTCTGTCTGTGGTGTCTTCTATCCATCTGATTATTTCTGTCTGTGGTGTCTTCTATCCATCTGATTATTTCTGTCTGTGGTGTCTTCTATTCATCTGATTCTCTCTGTCTGTGGCGTCTTCTATCCATCTGATTATTTCTGTCTGTAGTGTCTTCTATCCATCTGATTCTCTCTGTCTGTGGTGTCTTCTATCCATCTGATTATTTCTGTCTGTGGTGTCTTCTATCCATCTGATTATTTCTGTCTGTGGTGTCTTCTATCCATCTGATTATTTCTGTCTGTGGTGTCTTCTACTCATCTGATTCCCTCTGTCTGTGGTGTCTTCTATCCATCTGATTATTTCTGTCTGCGGTGTCTTCTATCCATCTGATTCTCTCTGTCTGTGGTGTCTTCTATCCATCTGATTCTCTCTGTCTGTGTTGTCTTCTACTCATCTGATTCTCTCTGGGCTTCATAACATGGTAATTAGCCTTGTTTATGTTTACGACATTCATTTCACAATGTTTATTTTATCTTCCTATGTAAATGTATAATGCTCTTGATGAACGAAAGACGAGTGATTGGAAGGGCCGAATGTAAGACGGGCCTGCGCGCCCAATTTGTGACCCTAATAAAGTTGATTTGATTTGATTTGATTTGTCTGTGGTGTCTTCTACTCATCTGATTATTTCTGTCTGTGGTGTCTTCTACTCATCTGATTCTATCTGTCTGTGGTGTCTTCTATCCATCTGATTATTTCTGTCTGTGGTGTCTTCTATCCATCTGAGTCTCTCTGTCTGTGGTGTCTTCTATCCATCTGATTATTTCTGTCTGTGGTGTCTTCTATCCATCTGATTATTTCTGTCTGTGGTGTCTTCTATTCATCTGAGTCTCTCTGCCTGTGGTGTCTTCTTGTTCAAACAAAAACTTGTATTTATATTGTCATTTCAGTTGCCAGCATCATAATACTGCTCCAGCAGTTTTAGGTTCTGGATCAAACTCCTGGAGTTTTTGTTTGGCAGCAAAACTCACCAAACTTGCCAGGCCAAGCCTAAGAGATGCCACACGTGGGAATACAATTATTCAAATATATGAATATGTCAAACCAATCAGGAACAAGCACACAAGATCACATGTTGATTATTTCAGTGTTTGTCACGGCTGAACTGGGAGTACCCAATCAATTGAATAATTCCATGTGCAGTGAAAATGATCTGACAACTAACTAACTGACTAATGGACTGTTTCACATGATGATTTCAGTGTTTGTCAGTCCTGAACTACTTCCGGTCAATCGAGAGGACTCTGACCATCAATGACCAGGGGCTGATAGGTGATGAAGAAAATCTACAGCGTGGCAGGTGAGATAATTATTCTATCTTTCTTCTTCTTCTTCAGCATTCCGAGCCATTGAGGGTCTTTGCTGCAGATACAATCCGTCTCCATTCGTCTCTCTGGTTGACCCCTCTTGCCAGTATTCTATCTTTACACTGCAATAATTGCGATACTTCTGTTAACCGTAGAGTAATTGCAATATATGTGTAAATATTTTAGTAATTCCATGACATCTGTAACTTCAGTACACATGTAAACATTGCAATAATCCCAATACATTTGTTAACAGTGCGGTTCCAAATGTTGCTGTTATGTAGCTCAGGTGACATCGAATAGATCTGGCCAAATAGATCATTGCCCAGGTGACATCAGATAGATCTGGCCAAATAGATCACTGCCATGGGACATCAAATAGATCACTGCCATGGGACATCAAATAGATCACTGCCATGGGACATCAAATAGATCACTGCCATAGGACATCAAATAGATCATTGCCCAAGTGACATCAAACAGATCTGGCCAAATAGATCATTGCCTAGGTGACATCAAACAGATCTGGCCAAATAGATCATTGTCCAGGTGGCATCAAACAGATCTGGCTAAATAGATCATTGCCCAGGTGACATCAAACAGATCTGGCCAAATGGATCATTGCCCAGGTGACATCAAACAGATCTGGCCAAATAGATCATTGCCCAGGTGACATCAAACTGATCTGGCCAAATGGATCATCGCCCAGGTGACATCAAACAGATCTGGCCAAATAGATCATTGCCCGGGGGACATCAAACAGATCTGGCCAAATAGATCACTGCCATGGGACATCAAATAGATCACTGTCATGGGACATCAAACAGATCTGGCCAAATAGATCACTGCCATGGGACATCAAACAGATCTGGCCCAATAGATCACTGCCATGGGACATCAAATAGATCTGATAAAATAGATCATTGCCCAGATTACATCAAACAGATCTGGCCCAATAGATCACTGCCATGGGACATCAAATAGATCTGGCCACATTGATCACTGCCATGGGACATCAAACAGATCTGGCCAAATAGAGTCGGAAGGACATTTCCTTAGTTAAACATTTCTCATTGATACAATTGCTGCCTTTTTAATTCCTACTTAAGTTTTTCTTTGTTGTAAAATGAGAGATTAATTCTGATGTTATCCGAAGCATTTCATCACAGCCAGTAGCAGACGTTAAATTAGTATGTGGGAAATACAGGGATACACTTGCCCTGTTGCTGTACCGTGTGCTTTCTTAGAGGTCAACACAACTTATACTCTCACCCTATTGCTGTACCATGTGCTTTCTTAGAGGTCAACACAACTTGTACTCTCACCCTGTTGCTGTACCATGTGCTGTGATTTAGAGGTCAACACAACTTGTACTATCACCCTGTTGCTGTACCATATGCTTTCTTAGAGGTCAACACAACTAGTACTCTCACCCTGTTGCTGTACCATGTGCTGTGACTTAGAGGTCAATGCAACTAGTACTCTCACCTGTTGTTGTACCATGTGCTTTCTTAGAGGTCAACATAACTTGTACTCTCACCCTGTTGTTGTACCATGTGCTTTCTTAGAGGTCAACACAACTTATACTCTCACCCTGTTGCTGTAGCATGTGCTTTCTTAGAGGTCAACACAACTTGTACTCTCACCCTGTTGCTGTACCATGTGCTGTGATTTAGAGGTCAACACAACTTGTACTCTCACCCTGTTGCTGTACCATGTGCTGTGATTTAGAGGTCAACACAACTTGTACTCTCACCCTGTTGCTGTACCATGTGCTTTCTTAGAGGTCAACACAACTTGTACTCTCGCCCTGTTGCTGTACCATATGCTGTGACTTAGAAGTCAACAGAACTTGTACTCTCACCCTATTGCTGTACCATGAGCTTTCTTAAAGGTCAACACAATTTGTACTCTCACTCTGTTGCTGTACCATGTGCTGTGACTTAGAGGTCAATGCAGCTTGTACTCTCACCCTGTTGCTGTACCATGTGCTGTGATTTAGAGGTCAACACAACTTGTACTCTCACCCTGTTGCTGTACCATGTGCTATGATTTAGAGGTCAACACAACTTGTACTCTCACCCTGTTGCTGTACCATGTGCTGTGATTTAGAGGTCAACACAACTTGTACTCTCACCCTGTTGCTGTACCATGTGCTGTGACTTAGAGGTCAACACAACTTGTACTCTCACCCTGTTGCTGTACCATGTGCTTTCTTAGAGGTCAACACAACTTGTACTCTCTCCCTGTTGCTGTACCATGTGCTGTGACTTAGAGGTCAACGCAACTTGTACTCTCACCCTGTTGCTGTACCATGTGCTGTGATTTAGAGGTCAACACAACTTGTACTCTCACCCTGTTGCTGTACCATGTGCTGTGATTTAGAGGTCAACACAACTTGTACTATCACCCTGTTGCTGTACCATATGCTTTCTTAGAGGTCAACACAACTAGTACTCTCACCCTGTTGCTGTACCATGTGCTGTGACTTAGAGGTCAATGCAACTAGTACTCTCACCTGTTGTTGTACCATGTGCTTTCTTAGAGGTCAACATAACTTGTACTCTCACCCTGTTGTTGTACCATGTGCTTTCTTAGAGGTCAACACAACTTATACTCTCACCCTGTTGCTGTAGCATGTGCTTTCTTAGAGGTCAACACAACTTGTACTCTCACCCTGTTGCTGTACCATGTGCTGTGATTTAGAGGTCAACACAACTTGTACTCTCACCCTGTTGCTGTACCATGTGCTGTGATTTAGAGGTCAACACAACTTGTACTCTCACCCTGTTGCTGTACCATGTGCTTTCTTAGAGGTCAACACAACTTGTACTCTCGCCCTGTTGCTGTACCATATGCTGTGACTTAGAAGTCAACAGAACTTGTACTCTCACCCTATTGCTGTACCATGAGCTTTCTTAAAGGTCAACACAACTTGTACTCTCACTCTGTTGCTGTACCATGTGCTGTGACTTAGAGGTCAATGCAGCTTGTACTCTCACCCTGTTGCTGTACCATGTGCTGTGATTTAGAGGTCAACACAACTTGTACTCTCACCCTGTTACTGTACCATGTGCTATGATTTAGAGGTCAACACAACTTGTACTCTCACCCTGTTGCTGTACCATGTGCTGTGATTTAGAGGTCAACACAACTTGTACTCTCACCCTGTTGCTGTACCATGTGCTGTGACTTAGAGGTCAACACAACTTGTACTCTCACCCTGTTGCTGTACCATGTGCTGTGATTTAGAGGTCAACACAACTTGTACTCTCACCCTGTTGCTGTACCATGTGCTTTCTTAGAGGTCAACACAACTTGTACTCTCTCCCTGTTGCTGTACCATGTGCTGTGACTTAGAGGTCAACGCAACTTGTACTCTCACCCTGTTGCTGTACCATGTGCTGTGATTTAGAGGTCAACACAACTTGTACTCTCACCCTGTTGCTGTACCATGTGCTGTGATTTAGAGGTCAATGCAACTTGTACTCTCATCCTGTTGCTGTACCATGTGCTGTGATTTAGAATTCAATGCAACTAGTACTCTCACCTGTTGTTGTACCATGTGCTGTGACATAGAGGTCAATGCAACTAGTACTCTCACCCTCTTGCTGTACCATGTGGCTTTCTTAGAGGTCAACACAACATGTACTCTCGCCCTGTTGCTGTACCATGTGCTGTGACTTAGAGGTCAACAGAACTTGTACTCTCACCCTATTGCTGTACCATAAGCTTTCTTAGAGGTCAACACAACTTGTACTCTCACCCTGTTGCTGTACCATGTGCTGTGATTTAGAGGTCAACACAACTTGTACTCTCACCCTGTTGTTGTACCATGTGCTGTGATTTAGAGGTCAACACAACTTGTACTCTCACCCTGTTGCTGTACCATGTGCTGTGACTTAGAGGTCAACACAACTTGTACTCTCACCCTGTTGCTGTACCATGTGCTGTGATTTAGAGGTCAACACAACTTGTACTCTCACCCTTTTGCTGTACCATGTGCTTTCTTAGAGGTCAACACAACTTGTACTCTCTCCCTGTTGCTGTACCATGTGTTGTGATTTAGAGGTCAACACAACTTGTACTCTCACCCTGTTGCTGTACCATGTGCTGTATCTTAGAGGTCAATGCAACTTGTACTCTCACCCTGTTTTTGTACCATGTGCTGTAACTTAGAGGTCAACACAACTTGTACTCTCACCCTGTTGCTGTACCATGTGCTGTAACTTAGAGGTCAACACAACTTGTACTCTCACCATGTTGCTGTACCATGTGCTGTGACATAGAGGTCAACACAACTTGTACTCTCACCCTGTTGCTGTACCATGTGCTGTGATTTAGAGGTCAATGCAACTTGTACTCTCACCCTGTTGCTGTACCATGTGCTGTGACTTAGAGGTCAACACAACTTGTACTCTCACCCTGTTGCTGTACCATGTGCTTTCTTAGAGGTCAACACAACTTGTACTCTCACCCTGTTGCTGTACCATGTGCTGTGACTTAGAGGTCAACACAACTTGTACTCCTCACCCTGTTGCTGTACCATGTGCTGTGATTTAGAGGTCAGTGCAATTTGTATTCTCACCCTGTTGCTGTACCATTTGCTGTGATTTAGAGGTCAATGCAACTTGAACTCTCACCCTATTGCTGTACCATGAGCTTTCTTAGAGGTCAATGCGACTTGTACTCTCACCCTGTTGCTGTACCATGTGCTGTGACTTATTGTTTGCATAAACAGCAAAATCATCAGCTGTGCAACTCATGGTTTTTCAGTTTCCAGAATCATCGCACAGGAACAGAGGCAGATGGCAGCACTGGCGGAGGAGGTGGGCTTGGTTACCATGGATACCAACACAGCAATCCGGCAGATTTTAAGTAATGAGCCAGATAATTGTTGTGTATTGTCAGCAAATAGACATCATAAGTAAATAGATTTTGATTGGTCTGTACAAGTTTAGGTATAGCACCATATACCAGTGCAGCTGAAGGCATGGACATGGTTGTTGATTGGCAGACTATAAATAGGTGGCTAATCTTCCACCGTAGAACATGGTTGGTGATTGGCTGGCTATAAATGTATGATAATCTTCCACTATAGAACATGATTGTTGATTGGCTGGCTATAAATGTATGATAATCTTCCACTGTAGAACACGGTTGTTGATTGGTTGGCTATAAATAGATGACCAATCTTCCACTGCAGAATATGGTTGTTGATTGGCTGGCTATTAATAGATGACCAATTTTCCACTGTAGAACTTGTACTCTCACCCTGGCTATAAATAGATGACAATCTTCCACTTTAGAACATGGTTATTGCCTGGCTGGCTATAAATAGATGGCAAATCTTCCACTGTAGGACTTGGTTGTTGATTGGCTGGCTATAAATAGATGACAATCTTCCACTTTAGGACATGGTTATTGATTGGCTGGCTATAAATAGATGACCAATCTTCCACTGTAGGACATGGTTGTTGATTGGCTGGCTATAAATAGATGACAATCTTCCACTGTAGAACATGATTGTTGATTTGCTGGCTGTAAATAGATGACCATTTGTAGGACAGGCTTTTGTTTTCATCGGTGTTTATTGCCAACAGTCAGTGACCAGGGATTTGGCTATTCCACTGTGTCAACAGTGGCAGAAAATATAACATCATTGTGACAGATAAAATCGCACAGCATGTGTATCATTGTGACAGATAAAATCAAATAATATGTGTATCATTGTGAGAGATAAAATCAGACAACATGACATCATTGTGAGAGATAAAATCAGACAATATGACATTATTGTGAGAGATAAAATCAGACAATATGACATCATTGTGAGAGATAAAATCAGACAATATGACATCATTGTGAGAGATAAAATCAGACAATATGACATCATTGTGAGAGATAAAATCAGACAATATGACATTATTGTGAGAGATAAAATCAGACAGTATGACATCATTGTGAGAGATAAAATCAGACAATATGAGGAATTCAAACAAAACAATAAGGTACTTGTACATCCCAGTAAGAGAAGAGGACAGACTGTACATAGTTATAAGATACACATGAGCCACAGGTGGAAGAGGACAGACTGTATGTGATGTGAGATACACGTGTGCCATAGGTGGAAGAGGACAGACTGTACATGGTTGTGAGATACATGTATGCTACAGATGGAAAGGGACGTACTATAAGTAATGAATGGATGTTGTTTTGCCCATTTCAGGATAAGTGAGTCAGATTTCATCCAGTTCTCTGAGGTGAACAACCACGAGGATTTCTACGTGATTGAAGACGACCATGTCAGTGTTATCGACCAGAAGGGCTACCGAGTCGTCTATGACAAGGCGTTGGATGACCTTGGGTAAATGTCTCAAAATGACACAACTTTAGAAGCTGTTGGATGCATTCTTCTTGCTGTCTATACATATTTTCAGGAAGGGAACTGGCCTCTGAACCTCTTTAAGACTTGGCTTAGAATATGGGGAGATCTTCACATTCTATTTGTTAAGACTTGGCTTAGAATATGGGAAATCTTCACACTCTATTTGATAAGACTTGGCTTAGAATATGAGAAGATCTTGTGTGGTCAGTATCTGGCGTGGTCAGTGTCTGGTGTTGTCAGTGTCGGATGTGGTCAGTGTCTGGTGTGGTCAGTGTCTGGTGTGGTCAGTGTCTGGTGTGGTCAGTGTCTGGTGTGGTCAGTGTCTGGTGTGGTCAGTGTCTGATGTGGTCAGCGTCTGGTGTGGTCAGCGACTGGTGTGGTCAGCGTCTGGTGTGGTCAGTGTCTGGTGTGGTCAGTGTCTGGTGTGGTCAGTGTCTGGTGTGGTCAGTGTCTGGTGTGGTCAGTGTCTGGTGTGGTCAGTGTCTGGTGTGGTCAGTGTCTGGTGTGGTCAGTGTCTGGTGTGGTCAGTGTCTGGTGTGGTCAGTGTCTGGTGTGGTCAGTGTCTGATGTGGTCAGTGTCTGATGTGGTCAGTGTCTGGTGTGGTCAGTGTCTGGTGTGGTCAGTGTCTTGTGTGGTCAGTGTTTGATGTGGTCAGTGTCTGGTATGATCAGTATCTGGTGTGGTCAGTATCTGGTGTGGTCAGTGTCTGGTGTGGTCAGTGTCTGGTGTGGTCAGTGTCTGGTGTGGTCAGTGTCTGGTATGATCAGTGTCTGATGTGGTCAGTGTCTGGTATGATCAGTGTCTGGTGTGGTCAGTGTCTGATGTGGTCAGTGTCTGGTGTGATCAGTGTCTGGTGTGGTCAGTGTCTGGTGTGGTCAGTGTCTGGTGTGGTCAGTGTCTGATGTGGTCAGTGTCTGGTGGGGTCAGTGTCTGGTGTGGTCAGTGTCTAGTGTGGTCAGTGTCTAGTGTGGTCAGTGTCTGGTGTGGTCAGTGTCTGGTGTGATCAGTATCTGGTGTGGTCAGTGTTTGATGTGGTCAGTGTTTGGTGTGGTCAGTGTCTGGTGTGATCAGTATCTGGTGTGGTCAGTATCTGGTGTGATCAGTATCTGGTGTGGTCAGTGTCTGATGTGGTCAGTGTCTGATGTGGTCAGTGTCTAGTGTGGTCAGTGTCTGGTGTGATCAGTATCTGGTGTGGTCAGTGTTTGGTGTGGTCAGTGTTTGATGTGGTCAGTGTCTGGTGTGATCAGTATCTGGTGTGGTCAGTGTCTGGTATGGTCAGTGTCTGTGTGGTCAGTGTCTGGTGTGATCAGTATCTGGTGTGGTCAGTGTCTGATGTGGTCAGTGTCTGGTGTGGTCAGTGTCTGGTGTGGTCAGTGTCTGATGTGGTCAGTGTCTGATGTGGTCAGTATCTGGTGTGATCAGTGTCTGATGTGGTCAGTGTCTGGTGTGATCAGTATCTGATGTGGTCAGTGTCTGATGTGGTCAGTGTCTGATGTGATCAGTATCTGGTGTGATCAGTTTCTGGTGTGGTCAGTGTCTGATGTGGTCAGTGTTTGATGTGGTCAGTGTCTGGTGTGGTCAATGTCTGATGTGGTCAGTGTCTGATGTGGTCAGTGTCTGGTGTGGTCAGTGTCTGGTGTGGCCAGTGTCTAGTGTGGTCAGTGTCTGGTGTGATCAGTTTCTGGTGTGGTCAGTGTCTGATGTGGTCAGTGTCTGATTTGGTCAGTGTTTGATGTGGTCAGTGTCTGATGTGGTCAGTGTCTGGTGTGATCAGTATCTGGTGTGGTCAGTGTCTGGTGTGGTCAGTGTCTGGTGTGGTCAGTGTCTGGTGTGGTCAGTGTCTGGTGTGGTCAGTGTCTTGTGTGGTCAGTGTCTGATGTGGTCAGTGTCTGGTGTGATCAGTATCTGGTGTGGTCAGTGTCTGGTGAGGTCAGTGTCTGGTGAGGTCAGTGCGGTTCTGGCATCCTTTGCTTCCTAGAATATCTCATGGTACTTATATATATATATATGTGTGTCTGTGCATGCGTGCGTGAACGCGCGCACATGTGTGCATGCATGCATGTGCGTGCCCAGATGGGGATTGGAACACGCACATGTCGTCCACTGCATCACCCTGGCTCCTTGGGCCAGATTTACATGAATTCAGTCTCTGATCAGACATCAGTAAATTTCATTTGTGTTCCTGTTAATTAGGTCACTGGAAGCCGACCTTCTCCTTGTCTGCAGTCATTACATTCAGCATGATCATGACCTTCGATCTAGTGCACAAGGTCAACTGTCTGGATCTCGAAGACCTCTATTGGTAAGTTATGTTTGAGGACGTCTGGTGTGCCATGTGAGACTGAGTGTTCGAGAGTAAGACACAAGACCTCCTGTTGTTTCTTCTTATCCGAGAAGGCTAGGATCTGGTCTCACTACCCATGAGATCAGGGGGACGTGCTATTATTAGATACCAGTGGTTCTTGGAACATATCCGGGCCTAGGCTAGGATCTAACCTGTTACCTTCTGGGCTGAGATGAACATTGTAACCACCCCGGCCACGGTTTACCTTAACATAATTAGCAACTTGTGTAAAACAGATCACAATTAGCAACTTGTCTAAAATAGATCATAATTAACAACTTGTCTAAAATAGATCACAATTAGCTACTTGTTTATCATAGATCATATTTAACAACTTGTCTATGATAGATCATATTTAACAACTTGTCTATGATAGATCATATTTAACAACTTGTCTATGATAGATCATATTTAACAACTTGTCTATGATAGATCATATTTAACAACTTGCATAAAGCAGTGTAACAGAGCTGCTGTGAGAGTCCTGGCAGTAAACAATAACCAATTTCATGTATTTGTCTTTCAGAATCAAGCGGGGGATTTTGACATCGCCAGTTATGCCCATGAGGATGTTGACAGATTTGGCATGCTGCTGGATGTCTGGACAAACGAGGCCACCTTCCAGAAGTGTAAAAGAGAAGTATGTCAGCATGACATCATTTTTCTGTCACCGGGCACCAGGTCACTCACAGACATAAATCAAGATGGAGTATTTAAACAAAGGGGTTAAAGGGCAATGGGATCATCTTCATTGCACCAGGTTTTCTCTCGTCTAGCTCAGTCTCTTTCTGTAGAGCAGTCGACTGCCTGCGGAAACTGTCCCAACTCTGGACCTCAACCTGTGGAAACTGTCCCACAGAGCACAAACTCTGGACCTCAACCTGTGGAAACTGTCCCACAGAGCACAAACTCTGGACCTCAACCTGTGGAAACTGTCCCACAGAGCACAAACTCTGGACCTCAGGTGAAGACCCCCAGGTGTCTCTGATCAAATTGAATTTGTCAATCAAATGATCTATTCTGAAGTAGAGCCAACAACAGGAAATGAAGATTAATAATTAGCAGCAACAGGCAGCATAGATGCAACGTCACTAACAAGCGAAATAATTACAGTGACTTGACGGGTTGGAGCATGTGAGAGCAGATACCAGCATCGTTGGCACAAGAGCAAGGATGGCATAGTCTGGGAACAAACTGAGTCAGAACTACCTATTCTATGGTAATCTCCTCATAGAGATGTCACACCAGACTAAATCTGAGAGAATCTCCTGATAGAGATGTCACACCAGACTAAATCTGAGAGAATTTCCTGATAGAAATGTCACACCAGACTAAATCTGAGAGAATCTCCTGATAGAGATGTCACACCAGACTAATTCTGAGAGAATCTCCTTATAGAGATGTCACACTAGACTAAATCTGAGAGAATCTTCTTATAGACATGTCACAAATAAGCGACTAAATATGAGAAACTCTCCTTACTGTGCAGTAGCCTGGCATTGAATGTCCACATAGTTCCATGTTCTCTCTGTATTTTCTGCACTAGGAAGAAAGAAATACCACAATGCAATATACAAGTAAATGGAAATATTCTTAAACAAGTGAGTCTGTACAATTATCTTGGAAGAGTCATAACATCTGATGGGAGATGCCTTGAAGAGATTAGATCAAGAATCACCATGACGAAGGTAGCCTTTTGCAAGATGGAAGACATACTAACCAATAAAAGGATGTCACCTGCAATGAGAAAAAGAATGTTGAGCTGTTAATTGAACCTGTACTTTTGTATGGATGTGAAGCGTGGACAATGAGCAGTCAGGCTGAAAAACATCTGATGGCTGTGGAAATGTGATTTCTGAGGAAAATGCAAAGAATGCCATGGACAGGCAGAAAAACCAATAACCAATTCCTACAAGGAACAGATGAAAACTGTAAACTCGTTAGAGAAATTAGATGTAGACAGTCACAAATTTTTGGACACGTTATGAGAAGAAATAAATTGGAGAACTTGGTGACAACTGGCAAGATTGAGGAGAAAAGAACAAGGGAAAGACAGAGAAGTAAATACTTTAATGGCTTGGCCACATGACATGGTCGAGACAAGTACACTGAGCTGATCCACGACTCTGGTGATCACGTGAGATGGCAAAACTTGACTGCCCATGTTTATCGGCATGGCTCATGAAGATGATAATTGTGTAATTTAGTGATGTATTTTCTACAGTTCCAACTGTAACCACATGTTGTATGACCATGTCCTGTTGTTGCTACATTCGATAATTATGACCTGATTGTTATTGTTGTTTCCTCATGCTGTCCTTCCATCATGAACTTGTTTCATCATCTCTCCCATCCTGATATACTGTCCTTCCATCATTAACTTGTTTGATCATCTCTCCCATCCTGCTATGTTGTCCTTCCATCATGAACTTGTGTGATAATCTTTCCCATCCTGCTATGTTGTCCTTCCATCATGAACTTGTGTGATCATCTCTCCCATCCTGCTATGTTGTCCTTCCATCATGAACTTGTTTGATCATCTCTCCCATCCTGCTATGTTGTCCTTCCATCATGAACTTGTTTGATCATCTCTCCCATCCTGCTATGTTGTCCTTCCATCATTAACTTGTTTGATCATCTCTCCCATCCTGCTATGTTGTCCTTCCATCATGAACTTGTGTGATCATCTCTCCCATCCTGCTATGTTGTCCTTCCATCATTAACTTGTTTGATCATCTCTCCCATCCTGCTATGTTGTCCTTCCATCATTAACTTGTTTGATCATCTCTCCCATCCTGGTATGTTGTACTTCTGTCATGAACTTGTGTGATCATCTCTCCCATCCTGCTATGTTGTCCTTCCATCATGAACTTGTGTGATAATCTCTCCCATCCTGCTATGTTGTCCTTCCATCATTAACTTGTTTGATCATCTCTCCCATCCTGCTATGTTGTCCTTCCATCATGAACTTGTGTGATCATCTCTCCCATCCTGCTATGTTGTCCTTCCATCATTAACTTGTTTGATCATCTCTCCCATCCTGCTATGTTGTCCTTCCATCATTAACTTGTTTGATCATCTCTCCCATCCTGCTATGTTGTCCTTCCATCATGAACTTGTGTGATCATCTCTCCCATCCTGCTATGTTGTCCTTCCATCATGAACTTGTTTGATCATCTCTCCCATCCTGCTATGTTGTCCTTCTGTCATGAACTTGTTTGATCATCTCTCCCATCCTGCTATGTTGTCCTTCTGTCATGAACTTGTTTGATCATCTCTCCCATCCTGCTATGTTGTCCTTCTGTCATGAACTTGTGTGATCATCTCTCCCATCCTGCTATGTTGTCCTTCCATCATGAACTTGTGTGATCATCTCTCCCATCCTGCTATGTTGTCCTTCCATCATTAACTTGTTTGATCATCTCTCCCATCCTGCTATGTTGTCCTTCTGTCATGAACTTATGTGATCATCTCTCCCATCCTGCTATGTTGTCCTTCTGTCATGAACTTGTTTGATCATCTCTCCCATCCTGCTATGTTGTCCTTCCATCATGAACTTGTTTGATCATCTCTCCCATCCTGCTATGTTGTCCTTCTGTCATGAACTTGTTTGATCATCTCTCCCATCCTGCTATGTTGTCCTTCTGTCATGAACTTGTTTGATCATCTCTCCCATCCTGCTATGTTGTCCTTCTGTCATGAACTTATGTGATCATCTCTCCCATCCTGCTATGTTGTCCTTCTGTCATGAACTTGTTTGATCATCTCTCCCATCCTGCTATGTTGTCCTTCTGTCATGAACTTGTATGATCATCTCTCCCATCCTGCTATGTTGTCCTTCCATCATGAACTTGTTTGATCATCTCTCCCATCCTGCTATGTTGTCCTTCCATCATGAACTTGTTTGATCATCTCTCCCATCCTGCTATGTTGTCCTTCTGTCATGAACTTATGTGATCATCTCTCCCATCCTGATATACTGTCCTTCCATCATGAACTTGTTTGATCATCTCTCCCATCCTGCTATGTTGTCCTTCCATCATGAACTTGTGTGATCATCTCTCCCATCCTGCTATGTTGTCCTTCCATCATGAACTTGTTTGATCATCTCTCCCATCCTGCTATGTTGTCCTTCCATCATGAACTTATGTGATCATCTCTCCCATCCTGCTATGTTGTCCTTCCATCATGAACTTGTTTGATCATCTCTCCCATCCTGCTATGTTGTCCTTCCATCATGAACTTATGTGATCATCTCTCCCATCCTGCTATGCTGTCCTTCCATCATTAACTTGTTTGATCATCTCTCCCATCCTGCTATGTTGTCCTTCCATCATTAACTTGTTTGATCATCTCTCCCATCCTGCTATGTTGTCCTTCCATCATGAACTTATGTGATCATCTCTCCCATCCTGCTATGTTGTCCTTCCATCATGAACTTGTTTGATCATCTCTCCCATCCTGCTATGTTGTCCTTCCATCATGAACTTGTGTGATCATCTCTCCCATCCTGCTATGTTGTCCTTCCATCATGAACTTGTGTGATCATCTCTCCCATCCTGCTATGTTGTCCTTCCATCATGAACTTGTGTGATCATCTCTCCCATCCTGCTATGTTGTCCTTCCATCATTAACTTGTTTGATCATCTCTCCCATCCTGCTATGTTGTCCTTCCATCATGAACTTGTTTGATCATCTCTCCCATCCTGCTATGTTGTCCTTCCATCATGAACTTGTTTGATCATCTCTCCCATCCTGCTATGTTGTCCTTCCATCATTAACTTGTTTGATCATCTCTCCCATCCTGCTATGTTGTCCTTCCATCATTAACTTGTTTGATCATCTCTCCCATCCTGGTATGTTGTCCTTCTGTCATGAACTTGTGTGATCATCTCTCCCATCCTGCTATGTTGTCCTTCCATCATGAACTTGTGTGATAATCTCTCCCATCCTGCTATGTTGTCCTTCTGTCATGAACTTGTGTGATCATCTCTCCCATCCTGCTATGTTGTCCTTCCATCATGAACTTGTTTGATCATCTCTCCCATCCTGCTATGTTGTCCTTCCATCATGAACTTGTGTGATAATCTCTCCCATCCTGCTATGTTGTCCTTCTGTCATGAACTTGTGTGATCATCTCTCCCATCCTGCTATGTTGTCCTTCTGTCATGAACTTGTGTGATCATCTCTCCCATCCTGCTATGTTGTCCTTCCATCATGAACTTGTTTGATCATCTCTCCCATCCTGCTATGTTGTCCTTCCATCATGAACTTGTGTGATAATCTCTCCCATCCTGCTATGTTGTCCTTCCATCATGAACTTATGTGATCATCTCTCCCATCCTGCTATGTTGTCCTTCTGTCATGAACTTGTGTGATCATCTCTCCCATCCTGCTATGTTGTCCTTCCATCATGAACTTGTTTGATCATCTCTCCCATCCTGCTATGTTGTCCTTCCATCATGAACTTGTGTGATAATCTCTCCCATCCTGCTATGTTGTCCTTCTGTCATGAACTTGTGTGATCATCTCTCCCATCCTGCTATGTTGTCCTTCTGTCATGAACTTGTGTGATCATCTCTCCCATCCTGCTATGTTGTCCTTCCATCATGAACTTGTTTGATCATCTCTCCCATCCTGCTATGTTGTCCTTCCATCATGAACTTGTGTGATAATCTCTCCCATCCTGCTATGTTGTCCTTCCATCATTAACTTGTTTGATCATCTCTCCCATCCTGCTATGTTGTCCTTCCATCATGAACTTGTGTGATCATCTCTCCCATCCTGCTATGTTGTCCTTCCATCATGAACTTGTGTGATCATCTCTCCCATCCTGCTATGTTGTCCTTCTGTCATGAACTTGTTTGATCATCTCTCCCATCCTGCTATGTTGTCCTTCCATCATGAACTTGTTTGATCATCTCTCCCATCCTGCTATGTTGTCCTTCCATCATGAACTTGTGTGATCATCTCTCCCATCCTGCTATGTTGTCCTTCTGTCATGAACTTGTTTGATCATCTCTCCCATCCTGCTATGTTGTCCTTCCATCATTAACTTGTTTGATCATCTCTCCCATCCTGCTATGTTGTCCTTCTGTCATGAACTTATGTGATCATCTCTCCCATCCTGCTATGCTGTCCTTCTGTCATGAACTTGTTTGATCATCTCTCCCATCCTGCTATGTTGTCCTTCCATCATGAACTTGTTTGATCATCTCTCCCATCCTGCTATGTTGTCCTTCCATCATGAACTTGTTTGATCATCTCTCCCATCCTGCTATGTTGTCCTTCCATCATTAACTTGTTTGATCATCTCTCCCATCCTGCTATGTTGTCCTTCTGTCATGAACTTATGTGATCATCTCTCCCATCCTGCTATATTGTCCTTCTGTCATGAACTTGTTTGATCATCTCTCCCATCCTGCTATGTTGTCCTTCCATCATGAACTTGTTTGATCATCTCTCCCATCCTGCTATGTTGTCCTTCTGTCATGAACTTGTTTGATCATCTCTCCCATCCTGGTATGTTGTCCTTCTGTCATGAACTTGTTTGATCATCTCTCCCATCCTGCTATGTTGTCCTTCCATCATGAACTTGTTTGATCATCTCTCCCATCCTGCTATGTTGTCCTTCCATCATGAACTTGTTTGATCATCTCTCCCATCCTGCTATGTTGTCCTTCCATCATTAACTTGTTTGATCATCTCTCCCATCCTGGTATGTTGTCCTTCTGTCATTAACTTGTTTGATCATCTCTCCCATCCTGGTATGTTGTCCTTCTGTCATGAACTTGTTTGATCGTCTCTCCCATCCTGATATATTGTCCTTCTGTCATGAACTTGTTTGATCATTTTTCCCATCCTGCTATGCTGTCCTTCCATCATGAACTTGTTTGATCGTCTCTTCCATTCTGATATGTTGTCCTTCCATCATGAACTTGTTTGATCATCTCTCCCATCCTGATATATTGTCCGTCCGTCATGAACTTGTTTGATCATCTCTCCCATAATGCTCATGTTGTCCTTCCATCATGAACTTGTTTGATCATCTCTCCCATCCTGATATTTTGTCCGTCCGTCATGAACTTGTTTGATCATCTCTCCCATTCTGATATGTTGTCCTTCCATCATGAACTTGTGTGATCATCTCTCCCATCCTGATATATTGTCCGTCCGTCATGAACTTGTTTGATCATCTCTTCCATCCCAGCTGCTGGACTGCTACTATGAAGCGTACCAGCATGTGGTTGACCGAGACGAGCGTCGCCGGCTGGCTCAGGTCATCACCAACATCATGCACCAGCGCCCTCGCTTTGACCTACAGTCGGAGTACTTCGTACAGATGTACCGAGCTGAATGTGCAGTCCTTCGCAAGCACGCAGCCCTGGTGAAGTCAGTGCTGGACCGGCACATGGACCACCAGCGAGAATATATTCTCCGAGTCACGCGGGACAGAGACACAGAGATCGGACTGCCTCACAAGATTATACCAAAGCAGCCAATCGCTGTCAATCTGTGCAGGTTATTGTGCCTTATAACAATACACAACTTCTTCTTTACGCACAGATCGGCAGGGATATCAGGTGTTTTATGTAGTTTAGTTCATTTCCTGCAGATTGTTAAATGTATCAGCTGCCTATCTCTTGTATCATACCAATAATTATAATATTAATAAACTATCTCTGGTCGCCGTGGTTCTCTGGTGGCTGTGGTCCTCTGGTGGCCGTGGTTCTCTGGTGGCCGTGGTAGAGAGTTTGTTCCACATGCCAATCAGTTGGGCTTGTTGACTTCGCATCCTTGACTTTGGCACGTAAATTACAAGTAGCTAGAAGTCAGCCATGGATTTTTGTTCATTGGCTTGTGCACCCAGGTTGACCCAGGGTGACCCAGCTGTAACAGGACATTTCCTGGGAAGTCAAGGCTGCTGGGTCACATTGATGCCTTCACCTGATGAGTGCTGATTGGTCTAACAGTATGGGGTTGGCACCATATACCCAACACACCTCATGGCACAAACAGGGGTCATTGACTGTTGTTTCTGTCTGTGGCAGAGACCAGACTTTGACTGTTGTTATTGTCTGTGGCATCCACACACCAAACACCAGACTTTGACTGTTGTTACTGTCTCTGGCATCCACAGGGCAAACACCAGACATTCTTGATGGAAAATATTTGAGAATGGACAGATCACACTGCCATGGGTTAAAATTGAAATTATGGGTCGATAGTGAGACTTACTGTTGGTACATTGAGTTTCCATGGATCATAAAGGATTATTACTCATGGTGCAATGAGTTCGCTGTGGTTAACACCACTTTTGGATGCCAGCAGTCACTTTGACATTGGACATGTCATGGCCCGTTATATAGGTTTAGGGATAAGAATATTTGGGCCATCTCAAGGATGTCATAGCCACAACGAGTCTTGACCGGTCTGTCCTCGACCATGGTCTTCCCTCCAAGTTGCAGATTCAGGAAATACGCTTTTCTCCTGCACCCGGTCGAAAGTTTGCTTCTCGCATAAGGCAAATTATCCTCTCAGTTGTGATAGAGGTGTCAGTTTTAGTCATGCACATTGGCCCATGACACTGTCACCCTGGCCCTAAATAAAAATGAGTTGGATTCCAAACAATGCAGCTCATTTTTTCAAATCATTTCTCTATTCATTTATATGATTATTTATTTGTACACATACAATCAGTAATCTAATTCTGTTTCTAATCTAATTATATTGAGTTGCCATTCTGGCTTGAGTATCCATCGAAGTATGTTTCTTTGATGGAATGTTTATGATCTTTCAAGCACATCAGATGTTGTAAGTATTTAAAGTACATCAAATTTTGTAAGTCTTTCATTTACATCAGCTTTTGTAAGTCTTTAACATTTCATCATCTCCAGTTTACTAATGTTTACTGATGTCATTTTACTTTTATGTTTATCCCGGATGAGCCCTCAAAGTTGCCATAGGTCAATATTTAAATTATCGGTCGATAGTGAGACTTACTGTTGGTACATTGAGTTTACATGGATCATAAAGGATTATTGCTCGTGGTACAATGCGACAGATGCAAGAAAAATGCCGGGAACAAAATCAGCCACTGTTTATTGCCTTCATCGACCTCACAAAGGCATTCGATTTGGTCAGTCGCGAGGGTCTGTTCAAAGCACTAAAGAAGATTGGCTGTCCACCAACTCTTCTGTCCATTGTGGAATCGTTCCACACAGGCATGAAGGGTATAATCAAGTTTGACGGCTCAAATTCAGAAGAGTTTGAAATCAAGAGTGGAGTTAAGCAAGGTTGTGTACTATCCCCCACCCTCTTTGGGATATACTTTTCACTTCTACTGAAATATGCCTTTCGTGATCAGGATGACGGTATATACATTCACTCACGCTCAGATGGTGGCCTCTATAATGCTCAGAGATTGAAGGCCAAGACCAAAATTAGCAGGGTACTAATCAGAGAGTTGCCGGTCTCTCTGGCTGTGGGGTTACAACACTTTCTCTCTGTAATCCCGTTTATCACGCAGAGTCTCGCAGCGGAGCGAGAACTGAGGTGGTTCGACCCTCGCTCGTGACTTGCGGATACTGAGCCGGCCGCTCAGAAAGCAATGGCAAACTACTGAGCGTAATCTTGCCAAGAGATCAACAGACAGCTGAAAGATGCTGCTGTTGACAGCTAAGTCCTGTAAAAGGATACGCAAAACATTTTTTTTTTTTAATCAGAGAGTTGCTTTTTGCGGATAATGCTGCGATTACGACCCACTCTGAGGAAGAATTGCAACATCTACTATCTGCATTCTCCAATGCTTGTTCTGAATTTGGTTTAACAATTAACAAAAAGAAGACACAGATTATGTCACAAGGTGCACATGGTGTACCATCAATCTTTATTGACGACGCCGAACTGGAGATAGTAGACCATTTTACATATCTAGGATCAGAGGTAAATAGCAAATTATCCCTCGATCAGGAAATCAACATCAGGATTGGCAAGGCAGCAACAACAATGAACATGTTAGCAAAAATAGTCTGGGAGAACAGGAAGCTTACTGCCAAAACAAAAGTCCTTGTCTATCAAGCCTGTGTCCTTAGTACTCTTCTTTATGGCAGTGAAACCTGGACAACTTACTCACGCCAAGAGAAACGTTTAAACAGCTTTCATATGTGGTGTCTGCAAAGAATACTTGGTATTAAGGTGCAAGACAAAATCACAAATACTGAAGTATTGGAAAGATCAGGTTGTGTGACGGTGTATTCCATGCTCAGTCTTTGTAGACTTAGATGGATAGGACACGTTAGGAGGATGGATGATGGTAGAATACCAAAGGACATCTTTTTTGGTGAATTACAGACGGGTAGGAGATCTCAGGGTCGGCCTCTACTACGATACAAAGATGTGTGTAAGCGGGACATGATTGATACAGGCATTGATAATGCACATTGGGAACACGTCGCCGCTGAACGTGTTGCTTGGAGGGCAACTATCAGAAATGGAATAAAGACAAAGGAGAAAATGATTGCAGATAAAGCACACACAGAGCGTGAGAGACGTAAGATGGTGCAAAATGGTGGAAATGACCATGTTTTCACGTGCACCTACTGTGGGCAAACATTTGCAGCAAGAATTGGCCTTACCAGCCACACTCGCCACGCCATGGATCATAGTTATTAAGCCTTTTTGAAGCACAATGTACCAAACTATCGTCTGTCAAGACGGAAAGGTGCCAATGAACAATGAGTTAGCTGTGGTTAACACCACTTTAAGATGCTAGCAGTCACTTTGACATTGGATGTGCCATGGCCCATTATTTAGGCTTAGGCATAAGAATATTTCGGCCATCTCAAGGATGTCATAGCCATAACGAGTCTCAACCAGTCTGTCCTTGACCATAGTCTTTGCTCCAAGTGGCAAATCCAGGAGAGACCTTTTTCTCCTGGACCGGGCGAAAGTTTGCTTCTCGCACTAGGCAAATTATCCTTTTAACCATGATATGGGTGTGAGCTTTAGTCACACACATTGGTCGATGACACACACATGCATACGGTCCTGAAGATCAAGAGAGGTGAAAGAGCTGCTCAATAAACTCATCACTCATGAAACCTCAGTGACTCACACATGAACTCATCACTCATGCCACCGCAGTGACTTACAAATGAACTCATCAGTCATGAAATCTCAATGACTCACATATGAATTCATCAATCATGACAACTCAGTGACTCACTTTTGAAGTCAATAATCATGACAACTCTGTGACCACACATAAACTCATGAATCATGACAACTCAGTGACTCACACATAAACTCAATAATCATGACAACTCAGTGACTCACACATACACTCGATAATCATGACAACTCAGTGA
Organism: Cepaea hortensis; assembly: GCA_963921405.1. NCBI lineage: Eukaryota > Metazoa > Mollusca > Gastropoda > Stylommatophora > Helicidae > Cepaea > Cepaea hortensis. The sequence continues at coordinate 127,989,840 of OY992882.1, read as the reverse complement.
CTCACAGATACACTCAATAATCATGACATCTCAGTGACTCACAGATACACTCAATAATCATGACAACTCAGTAACTCACAGATACACTCAATAATCATGACAACTCAGTGACTCACAGATATACTCAATAATCATGACATCTCAGTGACTCACAGATACACTCAATAATCATGACAACTCAGTGACTCACAGATACACTCAATAATCATGACAACTCAGTGACTCACACATAAACTCATGAATCATGGAACCTCAGTGACTCATACATGGGGTTAATGTAAAGAGGACAAACGAGAGCACTGAACATGAACTCCTTGCAGTTATCACTTCCATCCAGTGATGCCCCATGTCATGAATGTAGCCAGTGGTGTCAGACAGTGTGTTTGCTGACTGCGTCACTCCACTACTGGCTGTAGACAAGTCATCACATCTCTGACTCCTAGTGACTCCACACTGACAGCAGTGGCTGCAGCAACAACAAGTGTCTCTCACAGGCCAAGATATGAGGACTACAAGCCAGGCTGTAGGAGGAACTCCAGCAGTGTAATGTTCGACATGACGTAACTGATGAATATGTGAATGATGATGATGAAGCTGTGTCAACAAAGCTTGACTTTGGTTATGTTTGTGTTGTAGGCCTGTCCTCAAGAATGTCTACATGCTGGAGTTCCATCCAACCCTTGCTATAGCCAGCAGGATACCTGCAGCGGTCAAGCACGCTTACTGGGTCAGTACATGTCTGTGGACATTTAGTAGTCGTCCGTCTTTTGTGGTTCTGTGTATGAATGTAGAAGACCATGTAAGAGGACTAACCCGTATGTGTTTCCTGTCTCCCAGGAACTGTGTGAGACTCATCAGCCGAGGACACTGTTGTCGGCCGTCATGATGGAGCAGAAACTGCTGCAAGCTGCATTGAAAGAATGGGATTCTCTGCCCATGATTGGTTCCAGTTTCTCAGCCCAAGTACAGAAAGATGTAAGCGAGGCATTGGTTTATCAACACATTCCTTTGATTCTTTGTTGTTTACTTGTTGTGTATGTGCTGTGCTTGCTTCTTAATTGCTTGCTCAAAGATGTCTTTATTTTCCTATATGTTGACAGTTTGTATTCATGCATTCTCTGAGCACATTATTGACAGTAGCATGGCTTGTTTAGTGTGTAGGTTTGTGTTGTCACCTGGCCACCCACAAGGAGGCTAGCAACAATGATGACGTTTCCTGACTGGCTATACTAACCACCTCACACTGCACCCAGTACTACTCAACTATACATGTCTACCCCAAATGTTCTCAATTATGCATGTCTACCCCAACTGTACTAAACTATGCATGTCTACCCCAGCTGTACTCAACTATACATGCCAAGCCATACTACACCTTGTTCTACTCAACAATATTTTTCTACCCCAACTATACTCAGCAATACTCTACACTCAAAAATAAACTCAGCACACACATCTAGCAACACCTGGTGACAGCGCACATGTCTAGCAACACCTGGTGACAGCACACACGTCTAGCAACACCTGGTGACAACACACACGTCTAGCAACACCTGGTGACAACACACATGTCTAGCAACAACTGGTGATGGCAGATGTGTGCTTTCTGAGGAGAGTGCCCAGAATACCTTGAAGGAAGAAGAAGAAAACAGTAGCCTTTCAAAAAGTAAGTGAAAATTATGCATTGAATAGACGCTGACATTAGAGATACGCAGGAGTTGTTGGGTATTTGTACAGAGAAATATATTTGGAGGTTTGGTGACAACCGGTACACTGGAGAAATATCAGAAGTCATATATTTTCTTACATCAGTGTTAGGTTCTGGGTACAGGTTTAGATCCCTTAACTTTGTCAGAATCTGCTAGGTGAGCAACCCACTTTGTCATAAATTGACTAAGTAGATCCCAGGCAGCAACCACTTTGTCAGAGGTGACTAATTTCTACCCCAGATTCCAAAGAGAAAACTTGGTACAAATGTTATCTTATAAGCTGATTGAAGAAACAGTCTCTGGATACTCAAGAACACAGCAAAGAAGTGGCTCGTTGAAAAGAAAGATAGATTTAGCTGCTCTTACTACCCCCAGGAGTGAGACAGAGGAATTAAGACATGCAGGATAAGCTTGGTGCAAAAGTGCTGCATAAGCAAGGTACCTCTCTGACTTATCCCCTCCTGGAAAGATAAACTTGAACCTCCACTAACTGTTTGCAAGTATTAGGCTAGTGCTACACAAACATTGACGTACAGGTAGAAATATGGAAGAACTATGAATAGGCTAGTGCTACACAAACATTGACATACAGGTAGAAATATGGAAGAACTATGCGTTTAAACAAGCCACTGTGTTTATTTACTTTTCATAACATTCACATGATGATGATGGTTATGATACTATTTGCTGGTTTAGATGCGGGTGGTATGCATTGAGAGGATGATGCACGAGCAAATGGCATGTCTATGTAGAAAATATTTACTGAATTTTCAATGATCTATTGACGAAGACTCTTAGGTCATCAGGCTGCATGGGGCGATGCGTTGCACATTCAGCCTGTAGGTTTCCCAATGGGTCCTTACACAAGGATCAGCCACTCCATTATGTGAGTGGATTGCTGACTGCCTGACATACATATTCACATTTACCTATATAATGGAGTGTTTCTCATATAAGTTCACCTCATTTACTCTCTCCTTCTCTCTCACACACTGTCAGAATGATTTTAGTCACACATTCCTGTCAAACATTAAAGGCCTTCCATGCACCTGTCTTGATGAATGAGTGGCCTAAGTCGTCTGTCTATCCTCATGCAGACATCATCATGCAGACGTCATCATGCAGACCAGGTGAACTGGTGACATTTCTTCCTCTAAGTTTCATACCAATCTTGGTAGACATTCAATGTGTTGGTCCAAATAAACAACGTTAATTTTGGATGGTAACAGTAGACCGCGTTACTTCAGGAATTTATCCTGTGTAGTCAGTCCTCTATGTGCATCGACCTCATGCAGGATGACTCAAAATGTCTATCCTGTATATGAATAGGCCAAGCACTCACATGGCTTGAATAATGTTGGATTTCTTCAAAATATAACATAAAACAATAAGAAAACAAGTTTTGCAGTGAAACAGTAAAGACTATAGCTGGAGCAATAAGTACAAAGAAAATCCACAAGCTTGAAGTTTAGGAGAGTACATGGAAACCAAAACTACAGCAAGCCCTCAGAATAGGAGACAGGGGATAAAAAATATATTGGTGTTACCTGAGTTTATAGCTAGGAAGTTCTTGCACAAGACGTCTTACTGACGTTGGACAGAAAAAGATAATGTCTCACCAGATAATTTAGGCTTCCCTGTTATACTATATGTGCTGGCATCTGAGGATTGTCTGCAGTGCCATATTATAAATAAGGTGTTATTCCAATACACTATTTTCGTTTCTCTCTTCCCCTTTTCACTTTGGAAAATTTCCTAGACGCAATATGTCCAGTCCTCTTTTAACTCTGCCCCTACTTTCACTATGGACTAACTTTCACCTGTCAGTCAATTTTGACTGACGTTACGCTATGCCCATGAAACACGCTTTCGCGGCTGCTAAGGAAAGTATGACATTACGTCATACATGAATTTCCATCTGCTGTTATATCCCCGCTTTCCCGGGTTTAAGCTCACTTTATCTCTGTGTTGCAAAGAAATGTCAGGCATGGGGTTTATTCTGACCGCTTTTGCTACTTTCATATGATTTTTGCTGCTGACTGTCTCTGCTGTAAAATGCGAGTTTACAACTCTTTAGTAGAAACCAGCCTTCGCTTTGCGTGTTGACGGGTCTAGTGACGTAACATTGCGTCATGTGGTTCTTCTTCTTCTTCTTTCGTTCGCTTGAAATATGTCTATAACTGAAATGTTGTATCCTGTATGAATTTAAATGTCTTTTTTAGTTCACACAACGGTCCATAGAGTTTATCTTCCACTGTCGTCTCTCTAGACCAGAAGGTTTGCCTAGATATGTTATATTTTGAGCAGTCTTGGAATATGTGCTCTGCTGTCTGCGACATCAATCCACATGTGCACATGGCTGTTTCACCAATCTTGAATTTTGTATACATGTGGTTGCGTAATCTATTGTGTCATGTTCTGAGGCGCAGAATAATTACTTGTTCTGGTCTGTCCATAATGTGGTAGTCATCTTGAGCAGGTTTTGGTGGCTTTCTGACTGATTTGATCATTCTTTTCTTTTGGTGGTATGTAACAGGCACATCAGGCTGTTCTTTGGCTCCTTCCTTAGCCAATTGATCAGCTCTGTCGTTTCCGGGTACTCCACAGTGGGATGGTATTCACTGTATGGTGACCTTATGCTGACTACTAAGTTCAGAAAGTAGTGTCCTTAGTACTGGCAATTTCCCAGACAGGAGCGCCTCGAGTACTGATTTTGCATCTGTCAATAGCACCACAGATTGTGTACCATTGCTGGTATTTAGTAATTTCTCTGTTGCTATCTTGATTGCCTCAATTTCAGCATCATAGTTATGGCAGTATTTTCCTGTTGGTACTCTGGCTGTGTCCCTAGTAAGTAGACACCTTGCAGTCTTGACAGACTAAAGTATGTGAGTGGAATGTGGCCAATATTCCATCACAATGTCTGGGCAGAGCTTCAGAGATCATGTGATGCCCAAACGACATGACCCCTCCCTCGGCCTAGTCTTGTGTATTCCAGAGGAATGGGTAACCAATACGTCTGGCACAAGGTAGGCTGCAGACGCTGGCGGCTCAGCGTCAATCCACCGAGACCTCACCACCACGAGCCGGTGGCGAGTTATGGCCAGACCCTGACACCCAAGGGACCCGGCTTAGAGACGTTCAGCCATGTCCCACAGGTGAGGGCCTTGTACGAGCCCGGACCATGAGGGCGCGCACATCTGTCAATCACAAGTGTCCGGACCTGTGTAAAGCGTGCACTATCGTCAGACTCCCCACCTGACTTATAGCGGTCCCCGCGACCAGCGGGAATAGGTCCGCCATAGCTTACCGCAGGAGATATTGCCTGTCTATTTGCAAGCAAATCTCCCATACTTCCACTGTGCGGATCTCGCGACCAGCGAGAATAGGCCCGCCGGAGATTTGCTCGTCTGCTGCGAACAAATCTCTACCGAGAGACTGAATAAGTAAAGAAACGATAAAAGTAGTGGTATTTCAATTGCGCTTGCGCTCCCACCTATGCTACACCCTTCATGTGTCTTCACAAAGTCGGACTAGAGTCAAGCTCAACAGGGTCTTCTTTCCCCGCTGATTCTACCAAGCCCGTTCCCTACCAAGCCAAGGGAACGGGCTTGTGTCCCTAGTATTATTTGGGTATTCTATGTACACTCCCGCTCCTCCATTTTGAACAGCATTTTGTGCTGACCCATCTGTGTAGACTCTGATCCAGAGGTCCTGTGGGTATTCTTCATCAAGGAAGCTAAGAGTGGCTGTTCTGCGCTGCACACTGTTCTGTTCTTCCTTGTCAAATATTCCTCTCATTTTTGTCTGGATTTGTAATGATAGTCTATGTTCATCTTTCCATGGAGTTTTCTCTGGAATAGTTGTTAGGGGGATACCAACTGTGGGCAGATCGGTGGTTTCTCTGCAGAGTTGTTTGGCCTGGTGGATAAAACTACTTCTTTTCAACCGCCCCATAGCTAGGTTTTCAAATCTGTTCTTCATAGGGTGGCCTGGCAAGCTGAGGAACTTTTCTGCTTGTATTAGCGTTTTCGTATCTCTGCGCTCACTCAGTGCTTGTGTCCTCCCCATCTTCTCCATTTCCACTATAGGGGTTGATCTCATCCCTCCTGTAGTGACTCTAAGTGCTTGATTTTGCACCTTGTCCAGCTCTTGTAGTGTGGTTTTTGATGCCGAACACCACGCAGTTGACCCATATTCCAGGTGTGGTCATATGCTCTGTTGATAAACTTTGCTAAGTATTTTCCCACTGGCTCCCTATGTGGTTCCACTTAGCTTTCTCAGGATGGCTATTTTCCTTCTAGCTTTTGCTACTGCTTTGTTGATGTGCTTTCTCCATGTCAGCCTGCCATCAAATGTTACTCCAAGGTATGTTGGTTCTTTATCTTCTCTTAGGGGTGTTCCATTTATCTGAATGACCCCTGCCTTTTATTTTGGAGAGGAGTAAATAGTGTGGTGCTGCACTTGTCATTGTTTATGCTGACACACCATCTATTTGCCCATGCAACAAATGTATCTACAGCTCTTTGTAGTAATCTGGTGGCCACTGATGCATGTTCCTTTGTGCTCCATAGAACCAGGTCATCGGCATACATTGCCGCTTTAATTCCATGCAGTAGATTAGCAACGAGATCATTGATGATGATTAGAAAAAGTGTGAACTGTTTCTCGCGCTGCCTGTAGTATGCATTTCCCAAACTCTTCAACTACTTTATTTATGTCTTTCTCAGTGTTCAGGTTTCTAACCAGTATGCTGGAGTGATGCTTGTACATTGCCCAGTCTGCTTTCTTGTAGTTCCACCTCGAGAGGGTGCTGCTTTCACTTACAAGCTCATTTTCTACAGTTAGAAAGACTGGACGATGGTCACTGCCACCAAGTTGTTTTCCAATGATTCGTGTAATGTTTCACTCCAGGTATGGTGAATGAAAAGCCAGATCAGGTGTAGTTTTAGTGTGCCATGATCTCGAGTAGAAAGTATGTGGGTCGGACGGCTTGTTAATCAAGATGAATCTATTCTCATCCTGCCAGTCTTCCAGTCTCTCTCCTCTCTGGTCCATGTGATCATAGCCCCAGCTCTGCGAGTGGCTGTTGAATTCGTCACACACAATCATTTTTCCTTTTAATGGTAGTGTGTCCAGTGCCTGTGGGCGGTCACTTGGACAGTAGCAATTGATCAGGTGAAGGTCTGTATTGTCTGTTTTAAGTTTAAGTGCCTGATACTCAGCCCCTTCCATGCAAACTTCAATTTGGGAAGCAGTGATGTTATTTTTACAAGGGTCAGTATCCCACCTTTTCACCTGTCCTTTCGGTCAGATCAGTAACACTGGTAGCCTCTGATTTTGAAGGCTATATTTTCGTTGAGGTGAGTTTCTTGCAAGCAACATACGCTTACTTTTTCTTGGTCCAGGATGTTTTCTAATTCTATTTTTTTTTGGTTGCTGACTGCCTCTGCATTCCAGTGCATTATTTTAAGTCTTTGTTTAGTATGGCCAGCCGTTCTATTCTAGGACATCTGAGAAGGACCTCCAGTAGTTGGGGTTGGACCCTTTCGAGACATTGGGCCCGCCGCGCACTGCACCTGCCTGGGGGTCCAGAACAGGGTGAGCACCATAACATTTAGAGGTATTCGACATATTCCATTTTGCGTAATTGCGTGGCATCCTGATTTCTGTGGTGCGCCTCCTGGCTGGTTGTCCCCGTCTTCAGCACCTTTCCTTTGCTAGAGCAGACTGTGGTCTCACTCGAGTGTAGATGTGTACGCGCGCACGCACGTGTCTGCACATGCATGTACATGTATACACATCTAGAGCATACTGGTTATTTTCCGGCGCCAGATACTCGCCATCGCCACTTCTCCTGTTAGTTTAAACAGTTCCGCCACGTGAAGGCCAGGAATTTGACCTTTGCTGCAGAGGTTATGTATTCACGAGCCATTGGGGTATTTAAGCAATGTTGGGCACTCACCCCAACACTGCGCCCCGGCTACATACAGCAACATTTGGAACTGTCATGTGGTTGATAACACAGAGCAGCACGGTGAAACTTTTATTTTATATCTTCTCATTCCTCTTTCATTTTTATTTATTTCTTGTGGAATTAGAAATGCGTTCTGGTGCTGCCAAGGCATTTCGTTATAAGGGGAAGAAATCTAGAGGAAGACATGGGTAAATGTTAAGGTGGGTTGGACAAATGACATCAGCGGGACAAGAAGGCAGACTGGATCTGTGACTGGTGATTGTGTGACATGGGTAACCATAATCGACCATAGTAATCAGCCTGGCACATAATGATGATGACTGATATCATTTGGTTATTCACATCCGTGCCTCCTTGACCTGTATCCACCCTGTTTTCATGTCTTCCTGGCCAGTTGTTTTCTGAGACATTTGCTGAAGACCCTGTGTTCCTGTGCCAGCTGGCAAGCTCATCACTCAAACAGCAGGAGGAAGCTGCCGGCAGACAGTCGTACAAAGAGAGGCAGATCAGCATGGTGCAGACACTGGGCAGGCTCATGAATGTGAGTGAGTGTGAGAAGGTGTGAGTGGGTGAGACTGGGTGAGAGTGGGGGTGAGTGGGTGTGAGCATGCACGGCGTATTTGAGTGTTTCATCCATCATCATCACCCACTAGCTTGTGGAAACTTGTGAAAAACTTGTACTCAAAGGCGCCAGTCAACTGTACATGCACTTCTGTAAAATTTGTACACAAAGGCAGATACAGGCTTTTAGCTGATGTTTTTAATGTCCTTATGTTACGCTCTCAGTTCTCTGACTTTTTGTCCCATCTGTTCCAATCCATCTAGTTGTTATTACTTTATGTTTTACAGAGCAATGTTTCTGCTTGTAACTTCTGTCAGCACATCTCCATCGCCCTCAGCACTGAGCCTAGATAGTGACAACTGCTCACTTCCTGTCATTTCTTTCATTGAAACATATTTCTGCTGAAATATTTGTTTACTGGCTGTCATTATCTGTGTTTTTATTGTACTGACGGATGAATGTTGGTTTCCAGTGTACTCTTGTGCTGACTTTTAGCTACTCAATCCCTGTGTGTGTTGATGCTGATGCTCATATTGTGTCGTCTGGACAAGGTCTGTTTTTACATTTGTTCCATACCAATCACAGCTCTAGAAGTTGATAAGCCACTCCCTTTGTGACCACATCACTAGATGTTTTACATAAAAGTCTGTCTTGTAACCAACGTATGATTCCTAATGATTGTCTTGTTCACAATTGTGATATGATTGAGATATTGTGACAACTGGTCAGTGGTGACATACATTAGCCACACATGTTGATTGTTTGTTGCCCTAACATCTTTGGCATAGAATCACGCGATGGATGTGTTTGTATCATCCACATGACAGTTGATAGTTCATTTTTCACATCTGAACACTGACTAGAGGTTGTCACTGACTAGAGGTCAGGAGAGAAGGACGAGTCATGACTCTGACTCAGTCATTGAAACATTTCCACCATTTGTTAGACAGACTTTATATGACACAGTGTCAAGTCTCAGTCATACTTTACAGGCAATCATATGACATCTTGTTGACTTCATCTGTGAATTTTCTTAACAAAACTAAAATAAAACCAAAGAGTGTACATGTAATGATATCACCTTACTTGCATAGGTCATCACACTGCGGCATCGGTTGATAGAGGCATGCTGGGAAAGTGAGATTCTCTCCAAGGTAGGCTACCTGTCTAGATAATCTGTAGACTTAGAATGACTTCCCCTATGTGCTTGCGTGCATGTATGTGTTGTACATTAGCAGTCATGATTTTATTGGGATGTGTATTGCCACGTTTAGAATGTTTGTTTCATTTTAATAACACATACTAGATCAGTGGTTCTCAACTGGTGGGGAATTCTCTCCCCCCCCCCCCCCCCCCCCCCAAGAGGGGAATTTTAGGGTTTCGGGGAGGGGGGGGGGGAATTAAGATTATTTCAAGATCGCGTTAATACAAGAACCGATTACTTGATATTGTTTTTCCCTTCATACTTTACGGTTCTGTACGTCTCACCCTTCTAAAATTCATTTTATAAAGTAAGTAGACCCACAAATCACATTTTTTATGTGGACGTCTAGACTTGTTTTAGTATGTGCTATTAAATTTAGCTTCCATTATTACGTATACTGTGTAGGGGTGTGGGATTTTTAGGTAGGAAATACGAAAGGGAGGAATGGCGTTGTGAAAATATGGTGAAGGGGGGCACGGGCCACATTTTTAGGTAGGAAATACGAAAGATGGGGAATGATGTTCTGAAAATATGGTGAAGGGGGGGGGGCATGGGCCAAAAAAGGTTGAGAACCGCGGTACTAGAGCAAGTTTAGACATTTACATAAAACGTGATTTGTGGGTCTACTTACATTATAAAACAAACTTCATTAGGGCGAGAAGTACAGAACAATATCAAGATCAAGTAACTGGTTCTTGTATTAATGCGATCTTGAAATTGGCTGGCTATGTGGTGTTAATATTTGAATATTTTCCTGTTTGTTGACATCTTTATTATTCACATGTTCATGTCAGTACTGTCACACGTCTGTGATAGAGTACTGTTGGATGCTGGCTGCCTGTGTTGTGTTGGACAGCTGTGCCTGGCACATCACACAGCCAGCTGTGTAATTATACCATATATACATGATTGTAATCAGCAGTCTCCCTGGCCTGGGGTTAACGTCTTTCTCCGTAATCCTGTATATTCTCGTGAGTAACATAACCTGCGCAAGAATCGGTAGCGGTTCTCACCATGTTGGTAACTTACGGGATATGTGAGGCGGTCGCTCAGAAAGCAATGGCAAACTATTGAGTGTAATCTTGCCTAGTACATCAACAGCAGCTGAATAATGCTGATGTTGACTGCAATGTCCTGTAAGGGATATGCAACCAAAAAAAAAAAACATCAGAGAAGAAGTCCACTGTTTGGTCTACGACACCCAGACAGTTCTGGCAATAATGTCAATGCTTTCCTGTCTCAGGTCTACCGGCAACAAGCTGCCGAGCTGGGCTTCCCAGAATTTCATCTCCATCTGAGATTTGTCCAGTTTGAGTTTGCCAGCTTCAAGGAGGAGGCGGGAAAACCCATCCCCATGTTCATGACCTCCGTACAGGAAGACGGTGCTGCTGTTGACAAGTAGGTCCACTCTTGTTGGTAAATATTGTACATGTGTTCGTCACAAGGCTTCTTTTTGTTTGTGGCAGTTTTGAACAAATAGAAATATTAACAAACAAAAGCTGCTTACAAATGTGAATAAAACAATTGTTGTTTAATACACAGCTCAATTGAATTAATTATGCAGCACTTTTAAAAATATAAATGTTAAATCTAAACATGATAAAACTAATTGATATACGTTTATTAAATCTATAACACAGCCGTAATTTTGTCAATGTTTCCTAAAACTATCTAGTGTGTAAACATCAAACAGGCATAGCCAGATAGTTGCAGCTCACATGTTTCTTTTCATGAAAATATTCATATTGCCAGATTAAGTTGTACCTCTTAACTCTTAACGGACTAGTATTTTGTGAGATAATATATAATATATTGATCTTTTATGGGTCTATAACCTCATTGGATGAAACAGTTGTCACAGAAACTGTGCCTGCATTGTAAAAAGACACTGAGTTAGTAAATAAGCGTGGAATGTGGAACAGGTTGTCTTTACAAAATCGCAGCCACAAATCTCAGAATGGATGTTGCAGCTAGAAAACCTCCATCAGCACACAAAATAAGAAAGACACTGACACATCTATTTTAAATAAATATAAGGGGCGTTCATTTGAAATCCATTCGTGCTGCACCGTGTGTAATTGCGTACGTTGAACATGATCATGTCATAGTCATGTGATAAATACTGACCAATGAATAAAAGAGCATATGACTATCGTCCCATGATGCATAGGTTTTGTTTCTGACCGTTGAGAAAATGGCTGGTTGATCCAAAATCCATCCAAAGAAGCTCAAAGAGCTGTGATTCAGTTTCTTTCATTTGAAGGATGTCGATGAGTGGACATTCATCGAAGAATGCAGGCAGCGTACGGTAACAAATGTGTGTCGAAGACAACAGTGACAGACTGGGCACGAATGTTTAGGAAAGGACAGATCTTCGACGGCCGTAACAAAAATTGATGCAGCAGTACAGATGAACTGTTGTCGAAGCATACATTCGCCTGCAAAAGAATTTGATGTGTCAATTGGGACAGTTCAAAATGTTGTTCGTAAGAAACTGCAATATCGGAAGGTGTGTTCACAGTGGATACCACGGATGTTGACCAACCACCAAAGAGAGGAACACATGGGATGGTGTTTGAACCACTTGCTGCATTACAGAGAGGAGGGTGATGCATTTCTCTTCCGCATAGTGGCAGGTGATGAATGATAGTGTCACCACTTTGAGCTGAGCAACAAAAGAGAGGTCATGCAATGGAAGCATGCTGGATCACCAAAAGCCAAAAAAATTCAAGTTACAGGTTTCCACTGGTAAGGTTATGCTGAGCGCATTTTTGGCCATGAAGGGCTATTGTTGGCCGACTTTAAAGAATCTGGTGTCAACATCAACTCTACCCACTACTTGCAAACATTAGACAAGCTGCAAAAAGCCATCAAGAATAAACGACATGGCATGCTTTCTCGGGTTGTGATTTTGTTGCATGAATATGCTCGTCCGCATGTCACAAAGATTGTGCAGGAAGCATTAGCAAGGAAGAAGTGGGAAATTCTGCAACATCCAGCCTATCATCCTGATTTGTCACCATGTGAATTTCACTTGTTCGGACCTCTAAAAAAAGCTCTCAAGGGGCAACGATTTCACACAGATGCAGACGTAATGAACGTGGTAAACACTTGATTCAGTGAGCAACCACAATCCTTTTTTGCGGACGGCATTCGCTGCCTACCTAAGCAATGGGATGCTTGCCTGAATGCCTACGGCAACTTCTTCTGATCAACCCATGGCGCATAATTAATTCAAAATGAATGCTTTGTTTGATTCTACCACACCTGTTAATGTTTCTTTCATGCTTTTGTAATAAAGCCATTGGAACGGGTTTCAAATGAACATCGCTAATACAAACAAGTCACTTAGACTTTATTGCAGGCAGATTGTTATGTCATCCAACAGGTACGCGCCATCTTGTCTGAGTCTGGCAATCCATGAGTTGGATGAGGGACACGTGGGCAGGTTTTCCTTCCACAGCGGGGATGCTATTCTACAGGTCTGTGGTACACCAATCACAGACATGCTTGTGTGTGGCAGACATTCATGTAGTCTGGTGTATGTGAGATCATTGTAGTGTGTTGTCAGACATGCTTGTGTGTGGGAGACATTCATGCAGTCTGGTTTATGTGAGATGACTGTAGTGTGTTGTCAGACATGCTTGTGTGTGGCAGACATTCATGTAGTCTGGTTTATGTGAGATGATTGTAGTGTGTTGTCAGACATGCAGGAAACACAACCTGAGCTGTATTGCTGTAAGGTGTTGTCAGACATGCAGGAAACACAACCTGAGCTGTGTTGCTGTAGTGTGTTGTCAGACATGCAGGAAACACAACCTGAGCTGTGTTGCTGTAGTGTGTTGTCAGACATGCAGGAAACACAACCTGAGCTGTGTTGCTGTAGTGTGTTGTCAGACATGCAGGAAACACAACCTGAGCTGTGTTGCTGTAAGGTGTTGTCAGACATGCAGGAAACACAACCTGAGCTGTATTGCTGTAAGGTGTTGTCAGACATGCAGGAAACTCAACATGAGCTGTGTTGCTGTAGTGTGTTGTCAGACATGCAGGAAACTCAACATGAGCTGTGTTGCTGTAGCTATAAGAGGAGAATCCACTCTAGGAGAAGTCAGAGTATGAAGAGAATGGACACATCAGTGTGTTTGTCAGTGTTTTCTAAGCAGAAGTCAGCAACCTAAACAATGACAGCCTGTGGTAGTCCAGACATGTCTGCTGACTTGCAGCGAGATGGTTGCAACAGAGGTGTTGCCATGCATTGTGATGTAACTAACGGGGGAATGGGTGAACTGACAGGGAAATAAGTGAACTGACAGGGGAATGGGTGAACTAATGGAGTGAGTGAACTAACAGTGGAAGGGGTGAACTAGTGGAGTGAGTGAACTATGAGGGGAATGGGTGAACTAACGGAATGAGTGAACTAACACAGGAATTAGTGAACTAATGGAATGAGTGAACTAACAGAATGAGTGAACTAACAAGGGAATGGGTGGATTGACAAGGAAATAGATGAATTATCAAGGCAGTGAGTGAACTAACAAGGGAATAAGTGAACTAACACAGGAATTGGTGAACTAATGAAATGAGTGAACTAACAAGGGAATGGGTGAACTAATGAAATGAGTGAACTAACAAGTGAATGGGTGAATTAAAAATGGAATGTGTGAGTTAACAAGGGAATGGGTGAACTAACAAGGGAATGGGTGAACTAACAAAGGAATGGGTGAACTAATAAGGGAATAGGTGTATTGACTGGAGAATGTGTGAACTAACATAGGAATGGCTGAACTAACAGGGGGATGGGAGAACTGACTGAGGGATGGGTGAACTAACAGGGGATTGAGTGAACTAATGGAAGAATGGGTGAGCTAACAAAGGAATGGGTGAACTAATGGGGGAAATGGTGAACTAATGTGGGAATCAGTGAACTAGCTGTGTGAACAAAGGAAAGTAGCCTTGCCTGGAGGTAGGTTGGGCATATTGTATTAGCCCACATATAGTAAACCACAAGTGGCATTCAATGGCTGATGTAGTCAACATCCCACTGGCCGCCTTCACTTCCCACTACATGTACTTGTGCCTACGGTGGGCTGGGTTGTCTTGGCAGCCCACTGGTGGGACATGGTGGGCTGGGTTGTTCTGAGAGCCTACTGGTGGGACATGGTGGGCTGCATTGTTCTGGGAGCCTACTGGTGGGACATGGTGGGCTGGGTTGTCTGGGAGCTCACTGGTGGGACATGGTGGACTGGGTTGTCTGGGAGCACACTGGTGGGACATGGTGGGATGGGTTGTCTGGGAGCTCACTGGTGGGACATGGTGGGCTGGGTTGTCTGGGAGCTCACTGGTGGGACATGGTGGGCTGAGTTGTCTGGGAGCCCACTGACAGGACCCATCTGGGAGCCCACTGGCTGGACATGGTGGGCTGGGACAGCAACAATTCTACATCTTCTAAACATTTAGTTAACTTACTGATTGTCCATGATTCACATACATACAGCAAGATTGATTCTGTCATATATTGAGATATACAGGTCTCGAATTCTGTGATACATTTTTTTTAATTTCCACTGAAGAAGATGTGTTGTCAAAGTAAACAATTGCTAGGGTTTTGTGTAACCAAGACCAAACATGTATCTGTATAGTTCTGTTACCATGTTTGACATTCATGACATGCTGTTGGCATTTCTGACATATAATCCCATGTCATGTCAAGCCAGAATAGATTTCAACACATAATGTCTCGTTGTGGCGCCAGGTGATGCGCCCTGGAGGTATGGAGAGCTTTCAAGTGGTGCTTAAGGCTCAGGTGGTCCACAAGAATGCCCTCATTGCCGCTGTACAGCAGGTCAACATGTGTAACCCCACCAAGGTCACTGAGAGGTAGAGGTCTCTTGTCTGTGTTATGTCTGATGATCTTTTGTGTGTATTATGTATGAAGATGATATTATCTTGTGTGTATTATGTCTGAAGATGATATTCTCTTGCCTGTGTTATGTCTGTGTTATGTGAAAGCAGAAGGAGAGACATGGACTGGTCAACACAATCACGGACAAAGGACATGAAGACACCACAGGTTCACAAATACATGAGGCAGGGAAACCGGTGGACGGTCAAGAGTCTTCCTGTGGGCTGTGAGAGATCAACAAACTACCTGATGTTGATGACTACATGATGATGATGTGTTGTGTCTGGGGGTAGAGGTCATGTCTGTTGATGTTTGTATGGTGGGAGAGGTCACGTCTGCTGATGTTTTTCTGGGGTAGAGATCACATCTGCTGACATTTGTCTGGTGGTAGAGGTCACGTCTGCTGATGTTTGTCTGGTGGTAGACACGTCTGTTTATGTTTGTCTGGTGGTAGAGGTCACGTCTGCTGATGTTTTTTCTGGGGTAGAGGTAACGTCTCCTGTGTTATATCTAGAGTAGAGGTCACGTCTGCTGTGTTATATCTAGAGTAGAGGTCACGTCTGCTGATGTATGTCTGATGGCATTCTGTTGTCTGTCTTATGTCTGGGAGTCTGTGTGTGGCCTGGTCAGTCACTACAAAGATTATTTATGTATTGACTTAATGTTATGTGTAACTCAACAGTATGCACCTGTCCAGGTGCAGCGAAGTATGGCAGGCAATAAATCATGCAACCAGTTGTTTGTGACTTCTGTGGTTACATTCATCAAGGGAATGCATTGTTTTGAATGTTGTTGTGTGTAAATATGATATGTTTGTATGACAACATATTGTTGCTTGTAAAAACATGCGTGCGCGCACACACGTGTGCGCGTGCATGTGTGTGTGTGCATGCATGCGTGCGTGTGTGTGTTAACTACGTTATTGTGTTGTTTATCATATTGTTGTGTGTCGTCAAAACATCATATATTTCTGTGTCAAAAAATATATTGTTGTGAGTCCAAGCATGACATTTTCATTAGTGATGGACGTGTCAGCCCCGCCGATACCAGAAGTGAAAAGAGCTCCATTACGCAGGTGACTAGCTTGTCCAGTACAGCGACCGGCACAGCTGCGGCTGGCACGCTGGTTCCCACAGACAGCAACAAGGTCAGGAAGACAGCCGAGGCTTTCTTCTCCCTGCAGCTGGAGAAGGTATGTCTGTCTGTCTGGCTGGCTGTCTGTCTGTCTGGCTGGCTGTCTGTCTGGCTGTCAGTCTGGCTGATTGTCTGGCTGGCTGTCTGTCTGTCTGTGGAGATTAGTCAAAACATTGTCATGTTATATCACACTGGTCTTGAGGTAGTTGTGACTGTGTGTTCCTCTCGTGTTCCTCTCCGTGTGGTCTAGGGATGTTAGTTTGAAGTGATGAACTTGAATGCGGCTGATTCTGTGTGTAGTTGGTATGATGACTCAGTCTAACATACAACAAAATCAACTGATCTGACAAACATAAGTAACACAGCAAGGATGACGTGAAGATGATTTCTGTATTCATTTCATGACACACTCAGAGCTCCACTGTTCCCTCTGGATTTTGGTGCCATCAGCGCTGTCACAACCATGTGTCTCTAGCTCTGTCACAACTGTGTGCCGTTAGCTCTGCCACAACCAGACGCCATCATGTCTGCCACAACCAGGTACCACAATCTGGTCTTATTCAGATATGTGTGCTTGCTATTTTCTACTCAATTCAACAGTTGGACAGGCCACCCATCATGTGATGACCTATAACCAGAACACTCGTTTACTTGTGTCTAGACATCGTCCCGTTGTTTTATCATCTGCTGTTCAAGTAAATAGAGTCTGATACCTGGGAGGGGATCTGTCTAGAGGAGTGGTTCTCAACAGGTGGGGAAATTCCATTTGGGGAAAATTCATGTTTCTCTGACAAAACTCATTTTTTATGTGTAGGATAGTGTGTGTGTGTGTGTGTGTGTGTGTGTATATGTGTGTGTGTGTTTGTGTGTGTGGCTGGGTGGGTGGGTGGGGGGGGGATTAATATTATTTCAAGAATGTGTTGATACAAGAACCAAATGCTTGGCATTGTTTTTCCTGCCCTACTTTACGGTTCTATACTTCTCGCCCTTCTGAAATTTGTTTTATAACGTGAGTAGACCCGCAAATCACGTTTTATGTATACATCTAGACTTGTTCTTGTATGTGTTATTAAATTTATCTTCCATTTTTATGTATACTGTGTAAGGGGGATGGGGGGATTTATAGGGAGGAGAAATGAAAGGGGGCTGGGGGAATGGCATTCTGAACATATGGTGAAGGGGTGCATGGGCCAAAAAAGGTTGAGAACCACTGGTCTAGAGGAAGCAAACACAAATGCATGTCAAAGTCGGGCACACTGAGCTCTGAGGTGCATGACTGGGTGTGACAAGACTCCTCTTGAAAGATGAATGGAGAGATAGAAGATCAGTGTAAACGTAATTCCTTTATTGAGGCAAGACCACTAACATTTGAATTTACATTTGTACTTTGAATGCAGTTAATCTCATAGAAAGAATACGGTTTCAGACTTTTTGGTCATCATTGTGAGCAGTGTAAAATGCCCACATTTCCTGGCACATATCTACATTTGGTAGGATGAAATAAGGGAGCACACAATGGGCTGACGGAGCTTACAAACCCTGGGAGGCAATCAGTCTATGTGCAGGACACAACGAATGCCAAATCTCCACCGCCTGGTGGAAGTGCTGGTAAAGACAAAGCAACACAGCCTGACAGAAAATGTGGGCAGGCAGAGCCCTTGATTCAGGGGAGAGCAATCTGTCTATGGGGGGAGGAATCCAGAAAATAAAGCTCAACCGTCAAAAGTCAGAAGATGTTGGCCCAAATGAGACTAGAAAGCGGACATTTAGGCACTACAGTGGATGTTAGACACTATCCTCTTGAATAGATGTATATCAAACGCCCGGGTGATGTGATTATCTACACGGATGGGTCGGTGTTGAGAGGTAGGAGAAGTGCCTGGGGGTTCTTAGCAAAAGCTAATGGTCGGCGTTTGGTGCAGGAGAGCCTGGCGTATGATGACACAACATCTAGCTTAAGAATGGAGGTAGAGGCGGTCAGTGCAGCTTTCCGCTGGACAGAGAACACGACACATACACACATTGTGATTGTAACTGACTCAGAAAGCATGCTGAGGAGGGTGAGAACAGGCAAGCTTCGTGCAGAGTGGCTTGCTTCGCTTCGGAGATCACGGGTAGCAAGCATCACCTGGATCTTTTCTTCGGGGCATGCCGGTGTGCTGGGGAATGAACAGGCAGACAGATTGGCTGGCTCGGCAAAACTTGGTGGAGTATTGATGTATGACAAGACAGACGTGGTTGCGGCCTTGTGGGAGCACGTGTACACCTCGGAGGAGCAAATGGATCACCATGGTCTGGTAAGAATGAGACAGCGAGGTGTGACGAGGGGATCTGGCCGACGATCGACGCTCAGAGGAAAGGCGAGACGAACATATAATCAGATTGCTACTGGAACTATTAGTGTTGGAACTCTTCGCTGGCTGCTGAGGATGGGGACGGAGCGCTTAAGGGAATGTCCCAAATGCTGTGATGTCAGTTCCTAAATTAATCAATCAATCAATCAATCAATCAAACGCTGATCGCAGGAGATGAACTGGTCACCAAATTCTCTAGTTTATTTCTACTCATAACGTACCCCAAAATATTCTGGCTGTTTAATTTCTCTAATCAGTTTCATCATGCCAATAAGCATCCCACACGATCACCAGAGTCGTAAACTCTCTTTTTATTCCTATTTTTTCTAGAACCTCTGTATTTGATTGTTTCTGTTTCTATGAAATACAACATATTCTTCTGTATATGTACATCTCCAGGGATCTATTCAATTTTCTAGTTTCTTGTTCAATGTCCAGCCTTCCGCGCCATACAATAGTGTTGAATATACATCACATTTCTCATTTTTCTCTGACAATTCTCATTTTTTATGTGTAGTTAATCTTTTTAGATGTTAATACTGATTTCATGCTGTTGAAAGCATTTTTTACCATTCCTATTCTCTGTTTGATTTCCATTTCACTTCTGCCATCATCTGTTATTACATGTGCAAGATAAGAAAAACTTGTTACTTATTCTAGTATCCCCCTTTTTACTTGTTCTAGTATCTCCCCATTTACTGTGATGTTCATTGATGACCTTTCCTTTCCACTGCTAATTATCATAGTTTTTGTTTTTATAATGTTAATATCTAAGCCACATTTTGCGCTATGCCTGTTTACTTGTTCCACTAGGTTTTGTAACTCTTGCTCGCTTTCTGCTAGTAACATGGTATCGTCAGCATATCTAAGATTGTTTATGATTCTTCCATTTATGTTAAGTCCAGGCAGTTTGACTTGTTTAAAAATGCTTTCTGTGTATAGGTTGAAGAGACTTGGTTACAATACACATCCCTGCCATACTCCTCTTTTTATCTCTATGGGCGACAAATATTTATTTCCGCATCTAATATACGCCACTTGTTCCCAAAACTAAGTTACTATTAAGTCTGATGTCCTTCCCATCTTCTCCTATATCTTGAAGACATTCATGCTGTACTCTATCAAAAGTTTTCTTGTAGTCTATAAAACAAAGATATATATTTTTTACTGAACTTCTATATATTTTTCAATTAATATCCTCAAACAGATGTATAGAATTACATAATTCAGGAGGTATATCTCCAGTATCATATCTTGTGTTCAGCTGTCTGGTGACTTGGTCTATTCCATATTCTTCTAAGACATTGATCATTTCTGTTGTAATGTTGTGTGGGCCCGGGGTCTTGCCAGTTTTCATATGGTTAAGAGCATTCTGAACTTCCATCTTCAAATTTGATGGTCCTTCATTATTATTCCGAATATCATTCTGTTCTTCTCTTGTATTATCATAAAGATCTTTCACATAATCTGACCACACATGTAAAATCTGTTCTTTATCTATTATGATTTTGCCATCTTTGGATTTTAGGTAACCTGCTGATGTGTGCATTCTTTTGTTAGTGATGTCATTAATTCTTTTATGCATTAATTTGGTATTCCAGGTTTTGTGTTGGTTTGCAATTTCCTTGCAATTTTCCTCAAGCCATGCTTCTTTTGTCTCTTTGCATAGTTTCCTAATTTTCCTGAGAATCTCTTCATAGTTTTCATGGTTATTTTTGTTATTTCTTCTTATTTCCATAAGTTTTAATATGTCTCCATCATCCATTTCTTATGTCCCATCATCTTTATTTTTTTTTTTAAATGGTTGTTTCTGCAGCTTGGTTGACTGGTTTCTTGAATATTTCCCATTGGTCGCTGACATCTTGAAATAATATTTCCATATCAGACAGTGCATCAAATGTGTTCTTTACCTCTATGTTGAATTGATCTTTTATGTCCTCACTCTTCAGTGCCTGTAGATCAAATTTTGTGTTTCTTGGTGTATATTTGACATTTCTTTAATTGTATATGCCTGAATACAAGAAAAATAGGCACCAACTCTTTCCCTCTCTTAGCGAGACAGCTACCCAGGTGCCAAACCCTCATCAGACCTGGCTCATGTCATCAACGTAGCTTCCTATTTAATGCTAATGCACCCGCTTGGCCTTGCAGGTGTGCTGGTCTAAATGTAAACAGTAATGTTGTTTAAAGTAAGCAGCAATAATGTTTAGTGTAAGTAATGATGTTTAATGTAAGCAATGTTGCATGATGTGATTAATGTTGTGTGATGTAATGTAATGTAACATGATGTTATCAGTGATGAGATGTTTTCCTTGCCATGTTCAGAACCCCAGTCGAGATTTGATGCTGAATGACTTTGTGGGCAAGAAGCAGCAAATGACCACCATGCTCAAGAACCCGCAGGAGATGGAGAAGGTCAAGCGGCAGCTGGTCTCAGCCTTCTGTGACAGGTTCCATGTCCGGCTGTCCCAGGCCTCGATGAGAGGTCAGCTGCTGGGTTACTACACCAGTGTGCTCAACCTGCTGTCCAGGTTCCCCACTGTCAGGTACTGTCTGACCTGTGCTGTCCCAGGCTGTCCAGGTTCCCCACTGTCAGGTACTGTCTGACCTGTGCTGTCCCAGGCTGTCCAGGTTCCCCACTGTCAGGTACTGTCTGACCTGTGCTGTCCCAGGCTGTCCAGGTTCCCCACTGTCAGGTACTGTCTGACCTGTGCTGTCCCAGGCTGTCCAGGTTCCCCACTGTCAGGTACTGTCTGACCTGTGCTGTCCCAGGCTGTCCAGGTTCCCCACTGTCAGGTACTGTCTGACCTGTGCTGTCCCAGGCTGTCCAGGTTCCCCACTGTCAGGTACTGTCTGACCTGTGCTGTCCCAGACTGTCCAGGTTCCCCACTGTCAGGTACTGTCTGACCTGTGCTGTCCCAGACTGTCCAGGTTCCCCACTGTCAGGTACTGTCTGACCTGTGCTGTCCCAGACTGTCCAGGTTCCCCACTGTCAGGTACTGTCTGACCTGTGCTGTCCCAGACTGTCCAGGTTCCCCACTGTCAGGTACTGTCTGACCTGTGCTGTCCCAGACTGTCCAGGTTCCCCACTGTCAGGTACTGTCTGACCTGTGCTGTCCCAGACTGTCCAGGTTCCCCACTGTCAGGTACTGTCTGACCTGTGCTGTCCCAGACTGTCTAGGTTCCCCACTGTCAGGTACCGTCTGACCTGTATATGGTGCTGTCCCAGACTGTCCAGGTTCCCCACTGTCAGGTACTGTCTGACCTGTGCTGTCCCAGACTGTCCAGGTTCCCCACTGTCAGGTACTGTCTGACCTGTGCTGTCCCAGACTGTCCAGGTTCCCCACTGTCAGGTACTGTCTGACCTGTGCTGTCCCAGACTGTCCAGGTTCCCCACTGTCAGGTACCGTCTGACCTGTATATGGTGCTGTCCCAGACTGTCCAGGTTCCCCACTGTCAGGTACTGTCTGACCTGTATATGGTGCTGTCCCAGACTGTCCATGTTCCCCACTGTCAGGTACTGTCTGACCTGTATATGGTGCTGTCCCAGACTGTCCATGTTCCCCACTGCCAGGTACTGTCTGACCTGTATATGGTGCTGTCCCAGACTGTCCATGTTCACCACTGCCAGGTACTGTCTGACCTGTATATGGTGCTGTCCCAGACTGTCCAGGTTCCCCACTGCCAGGTACTGTCTGACCTGTATATGGTGCTGTCCCAGACTGTCCATGTTCCCCACTGCCAGGTACTGTCTGACCTGTATATGGTGCTGTCCCAGACTGTCCAGGTTCCCCACTGTCAGGTACTGTCTGACCTGTATATGGTGCTGTTCCAGGCTGTCCATGTTCCCCACTGCCAGGTACTTTCTGTCCTGTATATGGTGCTGTCCCAGACTGTCCAGGTTCCCCACTGTCAGGTACTGTCTGACCTGTATATGGTGCTGTCCCAGACTGTCCATGTTCCCCACTGTCTGACCTGTATATGCTGCTGTCCCAGACTGTCCAGGTTCCCCACTGTCTGACCTGTATATGGTGCTGACCCAGACTGTCCAGGTTCCCCACTGTCAGGTACTGTCTGACCTGTATATGCTGCTGTCCCAGACTGTCCATGTTCCCCACTGTCAGGTACTGTCTGACCTGTATATGCTGCTGTCCCAGGCTGTCCATGTTCCCCACTGTCAGGTACTGTCTGACCTGTATATGGTGCTGTCCCAGACTGTCCATGTTCCCCACTGCCAGGTACTGTCTGACCTGTATATGGTGCTATCCCAGACTGTCCAGGTTCCCCACTGTCAGGTACTGTCTGACCTGTGCTGTCCCAGACTGTCCAGGTTCCCCACTGTCAGGTACTGTCTGACCAGTGCTGTCCCAGACGGTCCAGGTTCCCCACTGTCAGGTACCGTCTGACCTGTATATGGTGCTGTCCCAGACTGTCCAGGTTCCCCACTGTCAGGTACTGTCGGACCTGTATATGGTGCTGTCCCAGACTGTCCATGTTCCCCACTGTCAGGTACTGTCTGACCTGTATATGGTGCTATCCCAGACTGTCCATGTTCCCCACTGTCAGGTACTGCTGACCTGTATATGGTGCTGTCCCAGACTGTCCATGTTCCCCACTGCCAGGTACTGTCTGACATGTATATGGTGCTGTCCCAGACTGTCCAGGTTCCCCACTGCCAAGTACTGTCTGACCTGTATATGGTGCTGTCCCAGACTGTCCAGGTTCCCCACTGTCAGGTACTGTCTGACCTGTATATGGTGCTGTTCCAGGCTGTCCATGTTCCCCACTGCCAGGTACTGTCTGACCTGTATATAGTGCTGTCCCAGACTGTCCAGGTTCCCCACTGCCAGGTACTGTCTGACCTGTATATGGTGCTGTCCCAGACTGTCCAGGTTCCCCACTGTCAGGTACTGTCTGACCTGTGCTGTCCCAGACTGTCCAGGTTCCCCACTGTCAGGTACCGTCTGACCTGTATATGGTGCTGTCCCAGACTGTCCAGGTTCCCCACTGTCAGGTACTGTCTGACCTGTGCTGTCCCAGACTGTCCAGGTTCCCCACTGTCAGGTACTGTCTGACCTGTGCTGTCCCAGACTGTCCAGGTTCCCCACTGTCAGGTACTGTCTGACCTGTGCTGTCCCAGACTGTCCAGGTTCCCCACTGTCAGGTACCGTCTGACCTGTATATGGTGCTGTCCCAGACTGTCCAGGTTCCCCACTGTCAGGTACTGTCTGACCTGTATATGGTGCTGTCCCAGACTGTCCATGTTCCCCACTGTCAGGTACTGTCTGACCTGTATATGGTGCTGTCCCAGACTGTCCATGTTCCGCACTGTCAGGTACTGCTGACCTGTATATGGTGCTGTCCCAGACTGTCCATGTTCCCCACTGCCAAGTACTGTCTGACCTGTATATGGTGCTGTCCCAGACTGTCCATGTTCGCCACTGCCAGGTACTGTCTGACCTGTATATGGTGCTGTCCCAGACTGTCCAGGTTCCCCACTGCCAGGTACTGTCTGACCTGTATATGGTGCTGTCCCAGACTGTCCATGTTCCCCACTGCCAGGTACCGTCTGACCTGTATATGGTGCTGTCCCAGACTGTCCAGGTTCCCCACTGTCAGGTACTGTCTGACCTGTATATGGTGCTGTTCCAGGCTGTCCATGTTCCCCACTGCCAGGTACTTTCTGTCCTGTATATGGTGCTGTCCCAGACTGTCCATGTTCCCCACTGCCAGGTACTGTCTGATCTGTATATGGTGCTGTCCCAGACTGTCCAGGTTCCCCACTGTCAGGTACTGTCTGACCTGTATATGGTGCTGTTCCAGGCTGTCCATGTTCCCCACTGCCAGGTACTTTCTGTCCTGTATATGGTGCTGTCCCAGACTGTCCAGGTTCCCCACTGTCAGGTACTGTCTGACCTGTATATGGTGCTGTCCCAGACTGTCCATGTTCCCCACTGTCTGACCTGTATATGCTGCTGTCCCAGACTGTCCAGGTTCCCCACTGTCTGACCTGTATATGGTGCTGACCCAGATGTCCAGGTTCCCCACTGTCAGGTACTGTCTGACCTGTATATGGTGCTTGACCAGACTTCCCAGGTTCCCCACTGTCAGGTACTGTCTGACCTGTATATGGTGCTGTCCCAGACTGTCCAGGTTCCCCACTGTCAGGTACTGTCTGACCTGTATATGCTGCTGTCCCAGACTGTCCAGGTTCCCCACTGTCAGGTACTCTCTGACCTGTATAAGGTGCTGTCTCTGACTGTCCAGGTTCCCCACTGTCAGGTACTGACTGACCTGTATATGGTGCTGTCCCAGACTGTCCAGGTTCCCCACTGTCAGGTACTGTCTGACCTATATATGGTGCTGTCCCAGAATTTCCAGGTTCCCCACTGTCAGCTACTATCTGACCTGTATAACGTGCTGTCTCTGACTGTCCAGGTTCCCCACTGTCAGGTACTGTCTGACCTGTATATCGTGCTGTCCCAGACTGTGTAGGTTCCCCACTGTCAGGTACTGTCTGACCTGTATAATGTGCTGTCCCAGACTGTCCAGGTTCCCCACTGCCAGGTACTGTCTGACCTGTATAATGTGCTGTCCCAGACTGTCCAGGTTCCCCACTGTCAGGTACTGTCTGACCTGTATAATGTGCTGTCCCAGACTGTGTAGGTTCCCCACTGTCATGTACTGTCTGACCTGTATAATGTGCTGTCCCAGACTGTGTAGGTTCCCCACTGTCGGGTACTGTCTGACCTGTATTATGTGCTGTCCCAGACTGTGTAGGTTCCCCACTGTCAGGTACTGTCTGACCTGTATAATGTGCTGTCCCAGACTGTCCAGGTTCCCCACTGTCTGACCTGTATAATGTGCTGTCCTAGACTGTCCAGGTTCCCCACTGTCTGACCTGTATAATGTGCTGTCCTAGACTGTCCAGGTTCCCCACTGTCTGACCTGTATAAGGTGCTGTCCTAGACTGTCCAGGTTCCCCACTGTCTGACCTGTATAAGGTGCTGTCCTAGACTGTCCAGGTTCCCCACTGTCTGACCTGTATAATGTGCTGTCCCAGACTGTCCAGGTTCCCCACTGTCTGACCTGTATAAGGTGCTGTCCTAGACTGTCCAGGTTCCCCACTGTCTGACCTGTATAATGTGCTGTCCTAGACTGTCCAGGTTCCCCACTGTCTGACCTGTATAATGTGCTGTCCTAGACTGTCCAGGTTCCCCACTGTCTGACCTGTATAAGGTGCTGTCCTAGACTGTCCAGGTTCCCCACTGTCTGACCTGTATAAGGTGCTGTCCTAGACTGTCCAGGTTCCCCACTGTCTGACCTGTATAATGTGCTGTCCCAGACTGTCCAGGTTCCCCACTGTCTGACCTGTATAAGGTGCTGTCCTAGACTGTCCAGGTTCCCCACTGTCTGACCTGTATAATGTGCTGTCCTAGACTGTCCAGGTTCCCTGTCAGAAGTCGGGGTGCCCCACCGGCTAGATGAAAGTATTCTTCACTGGCGAGCAACCCCAGATAGTCAGAAACTGACTAGGGACAAAATCTATATGGCTGAACTACAGATTAAGCCCTTGAATATCCAACGTACAGTTCCTAGTGGCTCGTTACAAAATTGAAATGAACTGTGCTGAATATTCGCCAAGGATGGGAAGGAGAAGGTTAGTTAGAATAGATTTTTACGTCTGAATTAAAGTGTAAAGACAACTATTCCAGTACAGGTTTTTCTCCCTGACTGCTCCCTTCCTTGGTGTGTAAGTGAACCCCCACCAATGTACACACACAACACGTATGCACAATTGGAATTAAAATATAACGACAGAACTATGAGTTACAATACTACAACATTTATTTGCTAATCATAACAATAGACATCGGATGATTGTCAATATGAGGATGATAAAATCATATAACATATTGTGATGAGAAACATTACGTAACTTTACTTGTTACTTCATCTATCTGGAACTGTGGTCCAGATCCCCACTCTCCAGTAGACTCAAAAAAGAACAGCTTGCCGGTATTCTAACGTCTGCCAGTCCTGGCTCTACCTAGTCATAACTCGTTCTTGAGATCTATAACATAGGTGCTCCTTGTGAGAGCTTGAAAGAAAGTCAAGAATGTGTTATATCAGTACTACATCAGCGCAATCCTAATTAAACATATAACACAAACATATGCAATGACCAGTCTGGCCAAGTTTATCTTCCAGCTCTACTGTGTTCACCATCCTCCTTCTCCCTACTGTCTTTAGTCTGGGACGGGCTTTTCAATTGTCTCACACGCCTGTAATGATTACATTTCTGCCGCCCCATGTCCATGTCGCTAATACAGAAATTCTGTGTCGTACAGCCGCTCCGTCCAATGTTAGTTTAGCAGCTCACAGGGTCGGTAAGTGTATTATAACAATGCCAGATCATCCGGGCTTGCAGGAAGTGACCCGTAGCTGTGCCAGGGTTCCGTGAACTACCCTCCACCATACGATGAAAAAGGTTTAGCACCATATACCCCATAACACTTGTGGGTAATGTCTGTACCATTACACCTCTGCTACAAATGCAATCGATGGTTAGTGTGCCAATGCGCACACCATAATATAACACTTCATATTGGTAGGTTTGCATATGACAAATCAATATACCAAACATCCAATACACATAAACATATTGATTAAACTAGACATATGATACTTTAACATCATAGCATAATGCACTAGTTAGTTTATGAAATTACACATACATACATCCAACATCCGTAAACATTATATTACTTCAAGATGGACATATAATGATATTCAACATAATAGCATCAGTCATTATTAATGAGTACTAATATTGTATAGCTACAAAATGAGATATACAACAGGTCTAATTGAAGTTACCACACAGACCAGCTATATTTGCTGAGCTGCCCGGTTTAATCACCTGCTGTTGTAAGAATTAAATAAATAGTCAGTTGACTATATTCTGTACAACAAATGCACACACCAAAAGGCAACTAGGATAGTGTACAAAGAAATGACAAGCATCTACCAAGACACCTAAAAGTCTACCCAGACAAGATCTGTCTCACATAAGGCTCTATTTCTCAGAAGAATAACACTTTAAAGCAATATGATATTGAACGCAGAACTTAGAAAGAACACTCAAGTAATCTATGACAATGATAGTTCTTGCAATAACCTAGATCAGATATAGACTGGAATTCAGTACATACACCTAAAATACTTAGTTACTAAGAAATCTACATTTACTCTCTCTTCTCACCTGTTCTGAAGTCAAACTTAATCTAACATAAAACAGGCTAGGGACCCTTATTTAAGCTGAGTCAAGCAGACCGTATTATCTACTTGGCATTCCCATCATAAATTCTTCTTATCTCCACCGGACGGTAATTGCAATTAACTCCAAGTCTGTCCAGTCATAAAATTCTTTCTGCAGGCACACTAGCCTTCACACCTGTGGGTCTGACCATTATTAGCCCACTGAGTCTTATCAGTGATTTCACACCTTGCAGAGTCTGCCAGTCCGAGTGGATGGGGCTTGTTTACCGCCCTGGGGCCATTATCTCTCCCTGTGTCAATGTTGTTCACGCCTGGGTGGTTTTATTTCACTCACTGGCCCAGTTCATTGTTGATTCAGTCTGGGTCTACCTGGGCAAGAAGGTGCCAATGCGTCTGTGTGGTGTCATAGCCCGTCTGGGTCAGCAGTTTTCTAAGGGGTAGACTAATTTAAATTATCTAGTTGTGTCCGTCTCAAGTATCCCATTTTACTTGCCATCTGCAAGCTTACGTCATGGCTAGAGGCTTTTTGTGAATAATCTTACCTCACGACTAGATAACCTTGGAGTAGCGTGATTAATTCATTCTTTCTCAATTTGGCCTCTCAAATTTGGAGACCGAGAAAAATATTCTGGGATGTTAAGGCGGCCAATTCGTGACATTCCTCACTGTCTGACCTGTATAATGTGCTTTCCCAGACTGTCCAGAATTCCCCACTGTCTGACCTGTATAAGGTGCTGTCCTAGTCTGTCCAGGTTCCCCACTGTCTGACCTGTATAAGGTGCTGTCCTAGACTGTCCAGGTTCCCCACTGTCTGACCTGTATAATGTGCTGTCCCAGACTGTCCAGGTTCCCCACTGTCTGACCTGTATAAGGTGCTGTCCTAGACTGTCCAGGTTCCCCACTGTCTGACCTGTATAAGGTGCTGTCCTAGACTGTCCAGGTTCCCCACTGTCTGACCTGTATAATGTGCTGTCCTAGACTGTCCAGGTTCCCCACTGTCTGACCTGTATAATGTGCTGTCCCAGACTGTCCAGGTTCCCCACTGTCTGACCTGTATAAGGTGCTGTCCTAGACTGTCCAGGTTCCCCACTGTCTGACCTGTATAAGGTGCTGTCCTAGACTGTCCGGATTCCCCACTGTCTGACCTGTATAATGTGCTGTCCCAGACTGTCCAGGTTCCCCACTGTCTGACCTGTATAAGGTGCTGTCCTAGACTGTCCAGGTTCCCCACTGTCTGACCTGTATAAAGTGCTGTCCTAGACTGTCCAGGTTCCCCACTGTCTGACCTGTATAAAGTGCTGTCCTAGACTGTCCAGGTTCCCCACTGTCTGACCTGTATAATGTGCTGTCACAGACTGTCCATGTTCCCCACTGTCTGACCTGTATAAGGTGCTGTCCTAGACTTTCCAGGTTCCCCACTGTCTGACCTGTATAAGGTGCTGTCCTAGACTGTCCAGGTTCCCCACTGTCTGACCTGTATAAGGTGCTGTCCTAGACTGTCCAGGTTCCCCACTGTCTGACCTGTATAATGTGCTGTCTTAGACTGTCCAGGTTCCCCACTGTCTGACCTGTATAATGTGCTGTCCTAGACTGTCCAGGTTCCCCACTGTCTGACCTGTATAATGTGCTGTCCTAGACTGTCCAGGTTCCCCACTGTCTGCCCTGTATAAGGTGCTGTCCCAGACTGTCCAGGTTCCCCACTGTCTGACCTGTATAAGGTGCTGTACTAGACTGTCCAGTTTCCCCACTGTCTGACCTGTATAAGGTGCTGTCCTAGACTGTTCAGGTTCCCCACTGTCAGGTACTGACTGACCTGTATATGGTGCTGTCCCAGACTGTCCCGGTTCCCCACTGTCTGACCTGTATAATGTGCTGTCCCAGACTGTCCAGGTTCCCCACTGCCTGACCTGTATAAGGTGCTGTCCTAGACTGTCCAGTTTCCCCACTGTCTGACCTGTATAAGGTGCTGTCCTAGACTGTTCAGGTTCCCCACTGTCAGGTACTGACTGACCTGTATATGGTGCTGTCCCAGACTGTCCAGGTTCCCCACTGCAAGGTACTGTCTGACCTGTATATGGTGCTGTCCCAGACTGTCTAGGTTTGCCACTGTCAGGTACTGTCTGACCTGTATATGGTGCTGTCCCACACTGTCCTTGTTCCCCACTGTCTGACCTGTATAATGTGCTGTCCCAGGCTGTCCAGGATCCCCACTGTCTGACCTGTATAATGTGCTGGCCCGACTGTCCAGGTTCCCCACTGCCTGACCTGTATAATGTGCTGTCCTAGACTGTCCAGGTTCCCCACTGTCTGACCTGTATAATGTGCTGTCCTAGACTGTCCAGGTTCCCCACTGTCTGACCTGTATAATGTGCTGTCCCAGACTGTGTAGGTTCCCCACTGTCAGGTACTGTCTGACCTGTATAATGTGCTGTCCCAGACTGTCCAGGTTCCCCACTGTCAGGTACTGTCTGACCTGTATAATGTGCTGTCCCAGACTGTGTAGGTTCCCCACTGTCAGGTACTGTCTGACCTGTATAATGTGCTGTCCCAGACTGTCCAGGTTCCCCACTGTCAGGTACTGTCTGACCTGTATAATGTGCTGTCCCAGACTGTGTAGGTTCCCCACTGTCAGGTACTGTCTGACCTGTATAATGTGCTGTCCCAGACTGTGTAGGTTCCCCACTGTCAGGTACTGTCTGACCTGTATAATGTGCTGTCCCAGACTGTCCAGGTTCCCCACTGTCTGACCTGTATAAGGTGCTGTCCTAGACTGTCCAGGTTCCCCACTGTCTGACCTGTATAATGTGCTGTCCTAGACTGTCCAGGTTCCCCACTGTCTGACCCGTATAATTTGCTGTCCTAGACTGTCCAGGTTCCCCACTGTCTGACCCGTATAAGGTGCTGTCCTAGACTGTCCAGGTTCCCCACTGTCTGACCTGTATAATGTGCTGTCCTAGACTGTCCAGGTTCCCCACTGTCTGACCTGTATAATGTGCTGTCCTAGACTGTCCAGGTTCCCCACTGTCTGACCTGTATAAGGTGCTGTCCTAGACTGTCCAGGTTCCCCACTGTCTGACCTGTATAATGTGCTGTCCTAGACTGTCCAGGTTCCCCACTGTCTGACCTGTATAATGTGCTGTCCCAGACTGTCCAGGTTCCCCACTGTCTGACCTGTATAAGGTGCTGTCCTAGACTGTCCAGGTTCCCCACTGTCTGACCTGTATAATGTGCTGTCCCAGACTGTCCAGGTTCTCCACTGTCTGACCTGTATAAGGTGCTGTCCTAGACTGTCCAGGTTCCCCACTGTCTGACCTGTATAAGGTGCTGTCCTAGACTGTCCAGGTTCCCCACTGTCTGACCTGTATAATGTGCTGTCCCAGACTGTCCAGGTTCCCCACTGTCTGACCTGTATAAGGTGCTGTCCTAGACTGTCCAGGTTCCCCACTGTCTGACCTGTATAAGGTGCTGTCCTAGACTGTCCAGGTTCCCCACTGACTGACCTGTATAAGGTGTTGTCCTAGACTGTCCAGGTTCCCCACTGTCTGACCTGTATAAGGTGCTGTCCTAGACTGTCCAGGTTCCCCACTGTCTGATCTGTATAATGTGCTGTCCCAGACTGTCCCGGTTCCCCACTGTCTGACCTGTATAATGTGCTGTCGCAGACTGTCCAGGTTCCCCACTGTCTGACCTGTATAATGTGCTGTCCCAGACTGTCCAGGTTCCCTACTGTCTGACCTGTATAAGGTGCTGTCCTAGACTGTCCAGGTTCCCCACTGTCTGACCTGTATAAGGTGCTGTCCTAGACTGTCCAGGTTCCCCACTGTCTGACCTGTATAATGTGCTGTCCCAGACTGTCCAGGTTCCCCACTGTCTGACCTGTATAAGGTGCTGTCCTAGACTGTCCAGGTTCCCCACTGTCTGACCTGTATAAGGTGCTGTCCTAGACTGTCCAGGTTCCCCACTGTCTGACCTGTATAAGGTGCTGTCCTAGACTGTCCAGGTTCCCCACTGTCTGACCTGTATAAGGTGCTGTCCTAGACTGTCCAGGTTCCCCACTGTCTGACCTGTATAAGGTGCTGTCCTAGACTGTCCAGGTTCCCCACTGTCTGACCTGTATAAGGTGTTGTCCTAGACTGTCCAGGTTCCCCACTGTCTGACCTGTATAAGGTGCTGTCCTAGACTGTCCAGGTTCCCCACTGTCTGATCTGTATAATGTGCTGTCTTAGACTGTCCAGGTTCCCCACTGTCTGACCTGTATAATGTGCTGTCCTAGACTGTCCAGGTTCCCCACTGTCTGACCTGTATAATGTGCTGTCCTAGACTGTCCAGGTTCCCCACTGTCTGCCCTGTATAAGGTGCTGTCCCAGACTGTCCAGGTTCCCCACTGTCTGACCTGTATAAGGTGCTGTCCTAGACTGTCCAGTTTCCCCACTGTCTGACCTGTATAAGGTGCTGTCCTAGACTGTTCAGGTTCCCCACTGTCAGGTACTGACTGACCTGTATATGGTGCTGTCCCAGACTGTCCCGGTTCCCCACTGTCTGACCTGTATAATGTGCTGTCCCAGACTGTCCAGCTTCCCCACTGTCTGACCTGTATAATGTGCTGGCCCAGACTGTCCAGGTTCCCCACTGTCTGACCTGTATAATGTGCTGTCCTAGACTTTCCAGGTTCCCCACTGTCTGACCTGTATAATGTGCTGTCCTAGACTGTCCAGGTTCCCCACTGTCTGACCTGTATAATGTGCTGTCCTAGACTGTCCAAGGTCCCCACTGTCTGACCTGTATAATGTGCTGTCCTAGACTGTCCAGGTTCCCCACTGACTGACCTGTATAAGGTGCTGTCCTAGACTGTCCAGGTTCCCCACTGTCTGACCTGTATAAGGTGCTGTCCTAGACTGTCCAGGTTCCCCACTGTCTGACCTGTATAATGTGCTGTCCTAGACTGTCCAGGTTCCTCACTGTCTGACCTGTATAAGGTGCTGTCCTAGACTGTCCAGGTTCCCCACTGTCTGACCTGTATAATGTGCTGTCCTAGACTGTCCAGGTTCCCCACTGACTGACCTGTATAAGGTGCTGTCCTAGACTGTCCAGGTTTCCCACAGTCTGACCTGTATAATGTGCTGTCCTAGACTGTCCAGGTTCCCCACTGTCAGGTACTGTCTGACCTGTATAATGTGCTGTCCCAGACTGTTCAGGTTCCCCACTGTCAGGTACTGTCTGACCTGTATATGCTGCTGTCCTATACTGTCCAGGTTTCCCACTGTCAGGTACTGACTGACCTGTATATGGTGCTGTCCCAGACTGTCCAGGTTCCCCACTGTCTGACCTGTATAATGTGCTGTCCTAGACTGTTCAGGTTCCCCACTGTCAGGTACTGACTGACCTGTATATGGTGCTGTCCCAGACTGTCCAGGTTCCCCACTGCCAGGTACTGTCTGACCTGTATATGGTGCTGTCCCAGACTGTCCAGGTTCCCCACTGCCAGGTACTGTCTGACCTGTATATGGTGCTGTCCCAGACTGTCCAGGTTCCCCACTGCCAGGTACTGTCTGACCTGTATATGCTGCTGTCCTATACTGTCCAGGTTCCCCACTGTCAGGTACTGACTGACCTGTATATGGTGCTGTCCCAGACTGTCCAGGTTCCCCACTGACTGACCTGTATATGGTGCTGTCCCAGACTGTCCAGGTTCCCCACTGCCAGGTACTGTCTGACCTGTATATGCTGCTGTCCTATACTGTCCAGGTTCCCCACTGTCAGGTACTGACTGACCTGTATATGGTGCTGTCCCAGACTGTCCAGTTTCCCCACTGCCAGGTACTGTCTGACCTGTATATGGTGCTGTCCCAGACTGTCCAGGTTCCCCACTGCCAGGTACTGTCTGACCTGTATATGGTGCTGTCCCAGACTATCCAGGTTCCCCACTGCCAGGTACTGTCTGACCTGTATATGCTGCTGTCCCAGACTGTCCAGGTTCCCCACTGTCAGGTACTGTCTGACCTGTATAATGTGCTGTCCCAGACTGTCCAGGTTCCCCACTGTCTCACCTGTATATGGTGCTGTCCCAGACTGTCCAGGTTCCCCACTGTCTCACCTGTATATGGTGCTGTCCCAGACTGTCCAGGTTCCCCACTGTCTCACCTGTATATGGTACTGTCCCAGACTGTCCAGGTTCCCCACTGTCTCACCTGTATATGGTACTGTCCCAGACTGTCCAAGTTCCCCACTGTCTCACCTGTATATGGTACTGTCCCAGACTGTCCAGGTTCCCCACTGTCTGACCTGTATAATGTGCTGTCCCAGACTGTCCAGGTTCCCCACTGTCTCACCTGTATATGGTACTGTCCCAGACTGTCCAGGTTCCCCACTGTCTGACCTGTATAATGTGCTGTCCCAGACTGTCCAGGTTTCCCACTGTCTCACCTGTATATGGTGCTGTCCCAGACTGTCCATGTTCCCCACTGTCTCACCTGTATATGGTACTGTCCCAGGCTGTGTAGGTCTAGGGGGTTATGACATGGATGACAAAACTGTAGACAACAACAACAGCCTGACTCGCTCACACACCAGTCTGTGAACCATGTTGAGAGGATATCTCACATGTTGTGTATGAACATGTGAACCATGTTGAGAGGATATCTCACATGTTGTGTATGAACATGTGAACAATGTTGAGAGGACATCTCCCATGTTGTGTGTGAACATGTGAACCATGGTGAGAGGACATCTCCCATGTTGTGTATGAACATGTGAACAATGTTGAGAGGACATCTCCCATGTTGTGTATGAACACATGAACAATGTTGAGAAGATATCTTCCATGTTGTGTATGAACATGTAAAGAATGGTGAGAGGACATCTCCCATGTTGTGTGTGAACATGCCAACAATGTTGAGAGGATATCTCCCATGTTGTGTGTGAACATGCCAACAATGTTGAGAGGATATCTCCCATGTTGTGTGTGAACATGCCAACAATGTTGAGAGGATATCTCCCATGTTGTGTGTGAACATGCCAACAATGTTGAGAGGATATCTCCCATGTTGTGTGTGAACATGCCAACAATGTTGAGAGGATATCTCCCATGTTGTGTGTGAACATGCCAACAATGTTGAGAGGATATCTCCCATGTTGTGTGTGAACATGCCAACAATGTTGAGAGGATATCTCCCATGTTGTGTGTGAACATGCCAACAATGTTGAGAGGACATCTCCCATGTTGTGTGTGAACATGCCAACAATGTTGAGAGGACATCTCCCATGTTGTGTGTGAACATGCCAACAATGTTGAGAGGATATCTCCCATGTTGTGTGTGAACATGCCAACAATGTTGAGAGGATATGCAGCTAGAAAGAGTTGAGTGTCTCCATATTTGGTCTTATATTGCAGGGATGCCTACTTTGTGCTGGGTGAACCTAATGATTGAATGTCCCCATATTTGGTCTTATATTGCAGGGATGCCTACTTTGTGCTGGGTGAACCTAATGATTGAATGTCCCCATATTTGGTCTTATATTGCAGGGATGCCTACTTTGTGCTGGGTGAACCTAATGATTGAATGTCCCCATATTTGGTCTTATATTGCAGGGATGCCTACTTTGTGCTGGGTGAACCTAATGATTGAATGTCCCCATATTTGGTCTTATATTGCAGGGATGCCTACTTTGTGCTGGGTGAACCTAATGATTGAATGTCCCCATATTTGGTCTTATATTGCAGGGATGCCTACTTTGTACTGGGTGAACCTAATGATTGAATGTCCCCATATTTGGTCTTATATTGCAGGGATGCCTACTTTGTGCTGGGTGAACCTAATGATTGAATGTCCCCATATTTGGTCTTATATTGCAGGGATGCCTACTTTGTGCTGGGTGAACCTAATGATTGAATGTCCCCATATTTGGTCTTATATTGCAGGGATGCCTACTTTGTGCTGGGTGAACCTAATGATTGAATGTCCCCATATTTGGTCTTATATTGCAGGGATGCCTACTTTGTGCTGGGTGAACCTAATGAGAAAAAAGCAGATGACCATGAACTGGATGAACTGACCTCAGACCCCAGGACAGTGCAGAAGCGTCCACGACGACTCTTGTCACATGACGGCCAACGTGTGTTGAACTTGTGGTTTATACCTCACCATACAGAAGTATTGCTGACTTTCAAGACTCTTGATGATAGTGTGTGTAACCAGGCGCTGACCTACTCCCTGGCTATTGTGGCGTCACTTTATGACATCCTTCACTACCTCAGTGTCCACGCTAGTCTCGGAAACCCCCAGGCCAACAGGGCCTCGCATCCTTCGGAGTCTGTGCTCACAAACTGGGGAGTGACAGAAAGGATAGGTGAGTCAGCAAGAGAAAGAAGAGATATACAAGATACAAGTGTGTACAAGATAAGACATGAACTAGAGGAAGCAAGTGTGTGTGTACAAGATAAGACATGAACTAGAGGAAGCAAGTGTGTGTGTGTGTGTACAAGATAAGACATGAACTAGAGGAAACAAGTGTGTGTGTGTGGGTGTACAAGATAAGACATGAGATAGAGGAAGCAAGTGTGTGTGTACAAGATAAGACATGAACTAGAGGAAACAAGTGTGTGTGGGTGTACAAGATAAGACATGAGACAGAGGAAGCAAGTGTTTGTGTGTGTACAAGATAAGACATGAGATAGAGGAAGCAAGTGTGTGTGTGTATACAAGATAAGACATGAACTAGAGGAAACAAGTGTGTGTGGGTGTACAAGATAAGACATGAGGTAGAGGAAGCAAGTGTGTGTGGGTGTACAAGATAAGACATGAGACAGAGGAAGCAAGTGTTTGTGTGTGTACAAGATAAGACATGAGATAGAGGAAGCAAGTGTGTGTGTGTATACAAGATAAGACATGAACTAGAGGAAACAAGTATGTGTGGGTGTACAAGATAAGACATGAGATAGAGGAAGCAAGTGTGTATACAAGATAAGACATGAGATAGAGGAAGCAAGTGTTTGTGTGTATACAAGATAAGACATGAGATAGAGGAAGCAAGTGTTTGTGTGTGTACAAGATAAGACATGAGATAGAGGAAGCAAGTGTGTGTGTGTATACAAGATAAGACATGAGATAGAGGAAACAAGTGTGTATGTGTATACAAGATAAGACATGAGATAGAGGAAGCAAGTGTGTATGTGTATACAAGATAAGACATGAGACAGAGGAAGCAAGTGTTTGTGTGTGTACAAGATAAGACATGAGATAGAGGAAGCAAGTGTGTGTGTGTATACAAGATAAGACATGAACTAGAGGAAACAAGTGTGTGTGGGTGTACAAGATAAGACATGAGACAGAGGAAGCAAGTGTTTGTGTGTGTACAAGATAAGACATGAGATAGAGGAAGCAAGTGTGTGTGTGTATACAAGATAAGACATGAGATAGAGGAAGCAAGTGTGTATGTGTATACAAGATAAGACATGAGACAGAGGAAGCAAGTGTTTGTGTGTGTACAAGATAAGACATGAGATAGAGGAAGCAAGTGTGTGTGTGTATACAAGATAAGACATGAACTAGAGGAAACAAGTGTGTGTGGGTGTACAAGATAAGACATGAGATAGAGGAAGCAAGTGTGTGTGGGTGTACAAGATAAGACATGAACTAGAGGAAACAAGTGTGTGTGGGTGTACAAGATAAGACATGAGATAGAGGAAGCAAGTGTGTATGTGCGTACAAGATAAGACATGAACTAGAGGAAACAAGTGTGTGTGGGTGTACGCATGGTGATGTCCATCTGGTTGTGCCTGTATCATTAAGGTGCCTGCTATCTGCTTGTTATTTGGATGTACAGGGTAGAGGTATGTGAGGGCCAGGCATGTTTGGTCAAACCTTATTTATTGGGATGTGAGGGCCAGGCATGTTTGGTCGTCTTATTTATGGAGATGTGAGGGACAGAATGTTTGGTCAAGTCTTATTAATGGGGATGTGAGGGCCAGACATGTTTGGTCAAGTATTATTTATGGGTATGGGAGGGTCATAAATGTTTGGTCAAGTATTATTTGTGGGTATGGGAGGATCATAAATGTTTGGTCAAGTATTATTTATGGGGATTTGAGGGCCAGGCATGTTTAGTCAAGTCTTATTTATTGGGATGTAAGGGCCAGACATGTTTGGTCAAGTCTTATTAATGGAGATGTAAGGGCCAGACATGTTTGGTCAAGTCTTATTAATGGAGATGTAAGGGCCAGACATGTTTGGTCAAGTCTTATTAATGGAGATGTAAGGGCCAGACATGTTTGGTCAAGTCTTATTAATGGAGATGTAAGGGCCAGACATGTTTGGTCAAGTCTTATTAATGGAGATGTAAGGGCCAGACATGTTTGGTCAAGTCTTATTAATGGAGATGTAAGGGCCAGACATGTTTGGTCAAGTCTTATTAATGGAGATGTAAGGGCCAGACATGTTTGGTCAAGTCTTATTAATGGAGATGTAAGGGCCAGACATGTTTGGTCAAGTCTTATTAATGGAGATGTAAGGGCCAGACATGTTTGGTCAAGTCTTATTAATGGAGATGTAAGGGCCAGACATGTTTGGTCAAGTCTTATTAATGGAAATGTAAGGGCCAGACATGTTTGGTCAAGTCTTATTAATGGAGATGTAAGGGCCAGACATGTTTGGTCAAGTCTTATTAATGGAGATGTAAGGGCCAGACATGTTTGGTCGAGTCTTATTAATGGGGATGTGAGGGCCAGACATGTTTGGTGTAGTCTTTTTTATGAGGATATGAAGGACAGACATGTTTGGTCAAGTCTTATTAATGGGGATGTGAGGGCCAGACATGTTTGGTCGAGTCTTATTAATGGAGATGTAAGGGCCAGACATGTTTGGTCAAGTCTTATTAATGGAGATGTGAGGGCCAGACATGTTTGGTCAAGTATTATTTATGGGGATGTGAGGACCAGACATGTTTGGTCAAGTCTTATTTATGGGGATGTGAGAGCCAGACATATTTAGTGAAGTCTTATGAGGATGTGAGGGTCAAACATGTTTGGTGTAGTCTTTTTTGTGGGGATGTGAGGGACAGACATGTTTGCTCAAGTCTTATTTATGATAGTTTGAGGCCCAGGCATGTTTGATCAAGTCTTATTTATGGGGATGTGAGAGCCAGGCATGTTTTATCAAGTTTTATTTATGGCTATGTGAGGGTCAGACGTGTGGTTACCTGAACAGACCAGTGCCAGAAGATCTTCCAGATGTTCAGCCTGCAGAAGTTGAGTTCAGCAGATACTGGCTAAGCCGTGTGGGTAAAACAAAGTTGAGTTCATCAGAGAATGACTAAGCCATGTGGGTAAAACAAAGTTGAGTTCATCAGAGAATGACTAAACAGTGTTGGGTAAAACAAAGTTGAGTTCAGTAGAGAATGACTAAACAGTGTTGGGTAAAACAAACTTGAGTTTAGCAGAGAATGACTAAGCCGTGTGGGTAAAACAAAGTTGAGTTCATCAGAGAATGACTAAGCCGTGTGGGTAAAACAAAGTTGAGTTCATCAGAGAATGACTAAACAGTGTGGGTAAAACAAAGTTGAGTTCATCAGAGAATGACTAAGCCGTGTGGGTAAAACAAAGTTGAGTTCATCAGAGAATGACTAAGCCGTGTAGGGTAAAACAAAGTTGAGTTCAGCAGAGAATGACTAAGCCGTGTGGGTAAAACAAAGTTGAGTTCATCAGAGAATGACTAAGCCGTGTAGGGTAAAACAAAGTTGAGTTCAGCAGAGAATGACTAAGCCGTGTAGGGTAAAACAAAGTTGAGTTCAGCAGAGAATGACTAAGCCGTGTAGGGTAAAACAAAGTTGAGTTCAGCAGAGAATGACTAAGCCGTGTGGGTAAAACAAAGTTGAGTTCATCAGAGAATGACTAAGCAGTGTTGGGTAAAACAAAGTTGAGTTCATCAGAGAATGACTAAGCAGTGTTGGGTAAAACAAAGTTGAGTTCATCAGAGAATGACTAAGCAGTGTTGGGTAAAACAAAGTTGAGTTCATCAGAGAATGACTAAGCAGTGTTGGGTAAAACAAAGTTGAGTTTAGCAGAGAATGACTAAGTTGTGTGGGGTAAAACCTAGTGTCCTCTAGTTCTTGAGCCTGTAGCCCAAGGATAGACATGAAGCAACTCACGGACATTTTAAGAAATCTGTCAACCCTAAGGGTAAAAGAGGAAAGACTGAACAAGATCAGAAGAAATCTCTGCATCTCAGAATAAGAGATGAAAACAATGAATGAATTAAATGTTTGTGAAGTGTGTTTTCTCTATATGATTGTCTGTCTGTGGTTGTGATCACAGGCTCAGAATTGCGGGAGATACAGAAACAGATCCAGCATTTGTCAGAGCCCACCAACCCCCAGAGTGTGCTGGAGTTGCTGAACCTGCGACGTGACGTCATGTTCCTGGAGTTTGACATGGCAGTGAGACACTGTATGACGGATACATTTCTGTCCACAGGCAATGTAGTGGCATACAAGGTACAAGGTTTGGCATGAACCTCCATCTTATTTGTCTTCATTCTATCCTTCTCTGAGTAACACCCGTCTTCTTGTCTCTCTCTCAATCCTCATCTGTCTTCTTTCTATCCTTCTCTAAGTAACACCTGTCTTCTTGTATCTCTCTAAATCCTCATCTGTGATTGTGTTTGTATGTGTTTGTGCACATTTTTTCCTTTCCCACTCCTCTGTTTCTCTCTCTCTCTGTTTTACTTTCTCTCTCTCTACCCCACTCTATTGTTCTATTTCTGTTTTCCTGTGCATGAATGTAATGTATGCATCTTTCCTGTGGCAACATGTAGATGTGTCATGAATAATTTTGCTGTCTCAATAGAAGAAACTGGGCGTAGTGGAGCTGACATGTTACAGAAACAGTATTCCAACATCGCGGACCAAGGAGACGAATATCAGTGAAATTCTATCAGATCTGGACACGGAAGAAAACTGGCCCACAAAAAGCCTCATGGCTGGTCATTTGAGACACTTGGGTCATGTTCAGCATCACAGAAGCTGGGAGAGACCAGTCATGTTCAGCATCACAGAAGCTGGGAGAGACCAGTCATGTTCAGCATCACAGTGGCTTGTAGAGACCAGTCTTGGAAGGTGTAGTTCCTGGTAGAGACCAGCACAAGGTTGGTCACAGGACATTGCGGGCACCTTGGCCATGAGGATGCATGAGGCAGGACTCCGCCAGCACAAGGTTGGTCACAGGACATTGCGGGCACCTTGGCCATCAGGGTGCGTGAGGCAGGACTCAACCAGCACAAGGTTGGTCACAGGACATTGCGGGCACCTTGGCCATGAGGGTGTGTGAGGCAGGACTCAACCAGAAGGAGGATGGTCGCAGGACATTGCGGGCACCTTGGCTATGAGGGTGGATGAGGCTGGAGTAGTGACATGATATTGTGTGTGTGAGTGTAGTGTGGTTGCCGACTAATGATAGATTTCTCACACCAAAAGAAAGGACAAGTAGACTTTCTGAATGAAAGACTATTCACTGCCAAAGAAAATATCTAAATGGCTAGTAAATCTAGGCTGTATGAATGTACAGGCCCCAGAGATGATCTAGGCTTCTAAACAGTGACCAAGCAAAGGAAAGTAAGGAGACCAGCAGCAACTAAACTATAGGCTGGATGCCTAATGATCCTGCTACACTAAAACTGGGAAGTAGATAGAGCCCCCTGTCATACACTTTCTCACAACACAGAGATAGGAAGACAATCATTTAGTACAACCTTTCACCCTTTCTCACTAGATCAATACTATAACAGTAATTAAGGTTATAACAGAGTCATCTGTTGTAAATTTAAATCCATAAATGTGAATTATTACGTTACACACCGAGTGTTCTCCACTAGAGAAACACTGACATAAAGTGGTGGGTTTTCAGATGCCACGCAAGTTTTAATATATATTTATATCTCAATATTCCTACTGTCTAGTACTGTTTTAGAGTTTGGACTATTTGAGTTGTGAGTGCTCTTGGATCACTAATCACAACTAGTGAATGAGGCTTCAGGCCTAATTTTAGTTGATGGTGTATAGCAGACAGGAACTGCAGTCCTCGCAGCTGGCAGTCGTGGCCTTTAAGGTCTGATCTTTCCTCTCTTTTCTCTGATTATAATGAATCTTCTTGACACTCCACACTGGGTTTGGGTGGTTGGTCTTTGTGATTATTATGAAACTACTATCACAATGTATAGTCTGGTACTAAAGTTGTGCAGTTCATTCAATTTACTGAAGTTTGGGGCTTTTCTGCCCTTAATGTTGTTAGTAATGGCTTGGTATACGCTTGTGGTGGCAAGTAAGCCACGATGAAAATTTAATGGACGTTTATGTCTTGGGTAGATAGTACGTTGATGTAGCCAGGTATGGTTTTCAATCAGCAGTTGGGTACACAACAATCCAGTCTCCGAGATCTCTGTGGTATTCGCCAGGTTGCTACTATGTAATTTCAAAAGGAGGGTATAATTGTACCCATGATAACTGATTGTAATGTTTAGCTACTGCTGAATTTAGACAGCAATCTTTGACGCGACCTGCCACCTTGCACAACATTGCATGAATAGGCAGATCCTGGAATTCTGGTGGGCGATTTGACCAGTTCTTTGACCATGTTGCCAGGTTGGCTGTGTTCGACCAAAATGATTAGGCCAATTCCAACCAAAATTCTTGGTTTGGCTGTCATCTTAATGCGTCTATTGTCTATTCTACTTATATGAACACCCATTTTAATGGTACCCTATTTCAGTTATCAGTTATCAGTTATCAGTTGGGGTATCTTCGTTGCACTCCGGACATGTCCATAGGTGCTCAGATCCTCCCCCCAGCATATTCATCAGCGTCCGGTGGCTAATAGTGCCAGTTCTGTGTTGGTTGACGAGGCGCTTTGTTTTCCCGATGTACCTCTTGCGTCTGGCTGTGCCGATTCTTACTCCCAGGTCTTTCATCCTGGACAGAGATGTGGAATCACTGACGTCAAAGTCCTCTGTTCTCGCCATATCTTTAAGGACGTTAATAACATCGGCACGATCCATGGGCTGGCCATCTACAGGGGGTGCAGAGCCAG
This sequence comes from Cepaea hortensis, assembly GCA_963921405.1. NCBI lineage: Eukaryota > Metazoa > Mollusca > Gastropoda > Stylommatophora > Helicidae > Cepaea > Cepaea hortensis. Next base: position 127,946,643 of record OY992882.1, on the reverse strand, counting down.
CCAGTTTGTCAGCTCGTTCATTTCCCTCGACTCCCGCATGTCCCGGGACGAAGATGAAGGTGACTTTACGGACAACAGACTTCCGCAGCGATTCAGTCCACTGTCTACGTACAGATCCAGCTTCGACCTTCTGAATCATGCTCATTTAATCACTTAGTACACACACGTTGGTATAATGCTGTGATTCCAGCCATATGAAAGCCTGTGTAACTGCCATCACCTATTTATTATAGGCAAAAGGGGAGGGTTGTACTACGGATTCTGTCACTGTGAGTAAGTTTGTGTGCGTGAGAATGTATGTGTGTGTGTATATGTGTCTGTCTGTCTTGTCTGTGATGTTGCACACTTGACAGCATGTGTTAATGTTGCTGCACCCCTCATGGTAAATATATAACATATTCTGTACAACTAGTGTTAATGTTGCTGCACCCCTCATAGTGAATATATAGCCATATTCTGTACCTTGTGCTGTTCCCCTACACACTGAGCTCACCTTCAGAGGTGAGTTTCATGATTTGATGACTAAACTTCCACAGAATATCACCAGCAATGTCCGGTATGTTTCATGATTTAATGACTAAACTTCCACAGAACATCACCAGCAAAGTCCGGTATGTTTCATGATTTGTTGACTAAACTTCCACAGAACATCACCAGCAATGTCCGGTATGTTTCATGATTTAATGACTAAACTTCCACAGAATATCATCAGCAATGTCCGGTATGTTTCATGATTTAATGACTAAACTTCCACAGAATATCACCAGCAATGCCCGGTATGTTTCATGATTTAATGACTAAACTTCCACAGAATATCACCAGCAATGTCCGGTATGTTTCATGATTTAATGACTAAACTTCTACAGAATATCATCAGCAATGTCCGGTATGTTTCATGATTTAATGACTAAACTTCTACAGAATATCACCAGCAATGTCCGGTATGTTTCATGATTTAATGACTAAACTTCTACAGAATATCACCAGCAATGTCCGGTATGTTTCATGATTTAATGACTAAACTTCCACAGAATATCACCAGCAATGTCCGGTATGTTTCATGATTTAATGACTAAACTTCTACAGAATATCACCAGCAATGTCCGGTATGTTTCATGATTTAATGACTAAACTTCCACAGAATATCACCAGCAATGTCCGGTATGTTTCATGATTTAATGACTAAACTTCTACAGAATATCACCAGCAATGTCCGGTATGTTTCATGATTTAATGACTAAACTTCTACAGAATATCACCAGCAATGTCCGGTATGTTTCATGATTTAATGACTAAACTTCCACAGAATATCACCAGCAATGTCCGGTATGTTTCATGATTTAATGACTAAACTTCCACAGAATATCACCAGCAATGCCCGGTATGTTTCATGATTTAATGACTAAACTTCTACAGAATATCACCAGCAATGTCCGGTATGTTTCATGATTTAATGACTAAACTTCTACAGAATATCACCAGCAATGTCCGGTATGTTTCATGATTTAATGACTAAACTTCCACAGAACATCACCAGCAAAGTCCGGTATGTTTCATGATTTGTTGACTAAACTTCCACAGAACATCACCAGCAATGTCCGGTATGTTTCATGATTTGTTGACTAAACTTCCACAGAATATCATCAGCAATGTCCGGTATGTTTCATGATTTAATGACTAAACTTCCACAGAACATCACCAGCAATGTCCGGTATGTTTCATGATTTAATGACTAAACTTCTACAGAACATCACCAGCAAAGTCCGGTATGTTTCATGATTTGTTGACTAAACTTCCACAGAACATCACCAGCAATGTCCGGTATGTTTCATGATTTGTTGACTAAACTTCCACAGAATATCACCAGCAATGTCCGGTATGTTTCATGATTTGTTGACTAAACTTCCACAGATTATCACCAGCAATGCCCGGTATGTTTCATGATTTAATGACTAAACTTCCACAGAACATCACCAGCAATGTCCGGTATGTTTCATGATTTAATGACTAAACTTCCACAGAATATCACCAGCAATGTCCAGTATGTTTCATGATTTAATGACTAAACTTCTACAGAACATCACCAGCAATGTCCAGTATGTTTCATGATTTGATGACTAAACTTCCACAGAATATCACCAGCAATGTCCAGTATGTTTCATGATTTGATGACTAAACTTCCACAGAATATCACCAGTGTCAGAGTCTTGCATAACACAAGACTAGTAGCTCGTTTTCTGGCAAGTGTGAAGTAATATCAAACTATCAAATCACACGAAGTGAATATCCGAAAGTATTATTCACACGCTTTATTGACGCGTTGCATTAATTATCGCACAAACATCGCGCACTGACAATCTATAGCAATCATTTCAACATGAACAAGATCACTACAATACATAATAATACATGCAAGCAATAAACATCTCACTTACAGTTAAACTTATACAAGCATTCGACTCAGTCTCCCACTGTCGTACAGGCTAGCTCTCAAGGCAGATTCAAACTCGACTCGCATTCCCTTGCGACCTGTCCCTTCAACGATCTCAGCCCGTCTGCCAGTTCCTACACGCTTACACGCACACGTCAGCTGGTGTCCCCTGCACGGTTCACGGGGTGAACTCAATTGCTGTGCGTGGCTACCTATCCGGGCGTCGGTAACGACGCCGCGTTCTCTCTGCCGTGTTTCACATTACTCAGGGTTGCGTGTTGTTATGTTGTCTGGCGTTGGTACAGACAACGCATCGCAACCTCGGATGTGAGACCTTGACACTCTCCACACCCCTTTTTCATGAAAGGATTTCCTTTCATGTACAATATATATCTAGGTGTTATTAAACATGTCAAAGTCGAACATTATACATTAACAATTATAATAAATATATACAGGTGAATAGTCAACAATATGTATACACCACTTATGTTGCACTATGAAGTACAACAGTCAAGTACAATCTATTTAATGGGCATTACCTCGCTGTGACCCAGCTAGTCCGGTAGGTATCGGCTAAACTGGCCCCTACCTCACAACCAAGAACAAAAATACTAAAATAATCAGGTCAAGCCGTGAGCATCTCCCTCTGAGATGACTCCTCCATCAGACCTCTGTTTAGAGTTTCTAATGAAGGTTAACAGTTTTGGCAATATACTGTCCATATCTAAACGATGTTACATTGACATATTTATCAAGCACACATGTTCATGGTTACAATACATATTTACATATCACCAATAATCTAGAATAATGTCCCCTGGTTATTATACAGAAAAATTAGGAACAATAATTTATCGTCGTTTACAAGACATAAATTACAATTGGAATTTTATTTCTTAGTGTCATAATTTGATCCTTATTGACAAATGTGCACAAAAAGTCACGTTTGTAAAGAAGCAATCAAGTTATGATGCTGAGATTACATCCTATACAAATCAACATATACAATTCCGTATATGGGAATATTTTAAATCACATTTTTAATACAACGTCATACATTTATATACTTTTAATAATATGCAAAAACTCGGAAGTATATAGCTGTACTATTACATGTGTTGTGATGTCATTCAAACAAAGCTGGTCCGTTCTGGATGGATCTTCTATAAACGGAGTAGTAGTTGTTACTATCAGCTGTTGGATCATCTCTTCCGTCTTCTGCTCGGATTGTAATGTCACAGTCATCTTTCGTACCTTGTTAAAACGTCTTGGGCACCTCGGTCTGGATACTTTAGGATTACCTCACGTTTTAGTGGCTTGGTAACTTCTTGGATCCTCTAGTGTTGTCCCGTGACACTTCTCCGTAGTGTCTGGTTGTTAAAATATTTATGTATTTACAATAATAATTACATTCTTTCTCATATCTCACAGTTATACAACACATTAGTTTACATAATACTGATTTCATTCTTTCATATATCTCACAATTATATACGCATTCATTCGCATGATAATAATAAGAATCACAATATGTACATAAGTTATATACATTGGGAGATACAATCTTCCCCATCACAATGGTGTACACAGCGTTACTGACACATTGTCACAATTGGCTGTGGTACTGAGCACTATCTACGTTGCAGTTTTTATACACCCTCTGCACTGTGCTCTGGTGTCGACTGGGTATTAGGTTCGTTGTATGGACATCTCGACAAAAGGTCTGCAAGACAGTTTTGTGAACCTTTTATGTGGTTAACCTCATAGCTATAGTCCTGCAGAAGAAGGGACCATCTTGCCACCCTGCTGTTACTAGGCGTTCCTCTGGTAACAATTGTTAGCGGAGTATTATCTGTTTCAATAATGAAATGTTTGCCTAACAGAAATCTAGAAAGTTTACGTACCGAAAATACCATGGCAAGAGCCTCGAGTTCCGGTGTACTGTAATTTCGTTCGCTGGTGTTCAGTTTTCGAGAGACGTAGTATACTGGGTACAAGATTTGGTCCTGTTCTTGGAGAAGCACACCTCCAATGGCTACGGAGCTCGCATCACATCTTAATCTAAAAGTAATATTCAAATTTGGCAATTTCAAAATAGGTGATTTAGAAAAATAAGAAAGAATTTTCGTAAATGCTGGCCTTAAACATTCACTGTTTACAATCACATTGGGGTGTTTATTTGTTAGTAGATCAGTGAAACATTTGGTCAATTCAGCAAAATGAGGAATAAACTGTCTATAATAGTTTAACAGACCTAACACACTTCGCAACTGTTTCTTAGTTGTCGGAAGCGGCAATTTCAAAATTCTGGACCTGATGTTATCGTCCGTTGATATAAAGCCATTTGAGATCTTATAGTGTATCGGGATGGGCTATGGTCTACACTTAATAGGAACGTCAGATGTTAAGATGATTTGGTGTTGCACTAAATCTGTCTGTCCTGGGCTGTCAGAAAAGATAGTCCTGTAGTCTTGTATCAGTTGTCTGCAACTGTTAGTCTGTGTCAGGTTAGGATTTACCTTAATGTCTTGTAAGTTGGTCGTCGTGTCAAGACCTGGTGCCGGTATCTCGTCAGTGTCGTTGTCGTCCGTCTGGTCCACTATGGAGGTGCTTGCTGCAGTCTCTACTTGTTCGTCTTGCCTGTGGTGATAAGGTTTGAGCACGTTAATATGAAAAATCTTATGTTTGTCCCTAACTGCAATCTCATAATCTACCGTCGAAATTTGTCGTAGCACTTTGAACGGTCCTTGCCATGAGTCAGTTAGGAGATGTCTATCACTTGGCAAAAGAAGAAGCACGTCCTGTCCTGGCGTCAGTGTAATAGTTCTATTTCCTCTGTTGGCATATTGTCGGTAAATAGCTCCTGATTTTTGGAGAGCTTCTTTGGCTAATATACATGATTTCATAATTCTATCACGCAATAATGTTACATGTTCATATGGTGAAATGGGTATAGACACAGTTGTACTTTCAGTCAACATGGAGTGGTACATTACTAATGAGGAGTGAGTGAAATTGGTATTATGGCTCCCTAACTTAGTTCTAATATGGGAACAGACTTCCCTGATGTCTTTGGAAGTTATGGTTTTAGAAGGACTCGCTTCTGGCGAAATTTAGTACCTCTTGATATTATGTGGTCAAGAGGATCAATTCTGTCGACAGAGATATTTTTGAAAGGTCTGCTTGTTGACTCTGTTAATTGCAGTTCAGCTTGCGAGTGTTTCTTCACAAGCTTATGGCAGATGTCACAACTTCTGCAATACCGTTTGGTATCACTGCGAAACTTAGGCCAATAGAATTGAGTAAGTAATCTTGCTCTTGTTTTAGCATCAGCTATATGCCCTGCGAAGGGTATGTCATGTGCTAGCTTTAATGCTTGATTGCGGTTTTCTGCAGGTAGCACCGTTTGTTCTGTAGTGCTAGAACCTTTGGTATAGTACCGTGTCAGAATTCCGTTTTTCAGAGCAAAATACCATTTAGCATTCTTTGCTACTCGTGGCTTTTGGCCTATAAGTTTAAAATACTTCTGCAAAGATCGATCGGCTTTCTGGGCTGTTATAAACTTCTCCCTGGTTGTTTCAGGAGATGTCACAACTGGACTTATTTGTTGTAAAGCCTCTGTTTGATCGATTCGATCTTGCATTTGGGCAGTAGATCTGCTTACTGCATTTGTAATATCGCAACGATCATTCTCATCACACATTGATGTTACATTCACACAATTACATGTATGTTCTGGCATAGCCAGGTTGGTATTTGTACATTCAATTACAGGTGGTAATACATCATGAATGGTGATTGGTGATGAAGGTGAAGTGGTAGTATCAATATTACAACTGACAGATGATGTATTGATGTCATGTGGTATGTCATTCACTTCAGGAAGGTTTCCAATGATAATATCACAGCAAGGATTGGTTAATGCTGCGCATTTAACCTTTCCTGTAAGGAATGGTGTCGTTATATATGCCCATGCAAGTGGATATTTCTCTATGTTCCCTGAGAATGTCCTGCATGTGACATATTTACCACTATATTGTGTTGGTAAAATATAATCTCTCTTTACCCCAATGAGAGTACTATCACGCAAAACTGTGGCAGGTTTACCATTAACATACCCCTGGTGGATGTTCAGTCTACCTTTGGAGTTTACTACAGAATTGGCCTCTTCACTGGTAATAGGTATAGAATGGCCGCATGTTAAACTGCCATCCTCATGAAAAGAATTACAGATGGTACATCTATTAAGGTGAACCACCTCAATGGCATGTGCTGCATTTACAAAATGATGTTTCACACTTTCTTCATCTGAGGAAGAGCTATCACTCATGGCTGAATTAGTCTTTGCAATCATTTGCTTGCCTTTACAAGAGTGGCGTCAATGGCCATAAGCTTTACAAAGGAAGCATTTTGTGAGGCGTTTGTAGTTCTTCCTCTCTTTCTCTTGCTTAGAAATGTAATTATGCAAGTAAGTAGTGTACCCAGGATGTTGGTCGCACATATCATGCTCATTGTGTGCAGACTGGCAATATTTACACTGATAGTATTTCTCAGTATTTTGCTTGTATGGTCTCTGTTTATTGTGGGGCACTGACTTTGATTTACCATACGTAGCTGATGCTACGAAATCTGTACTAGTCAACCCACTAGCGAAACATTGTTTATTGGCTGCAAAATAACCAGAGCCACGACTTTCAATCTGTTGAACACTTTCACACTGACATTCCAACAAAAATTTAGAAAAGGGAGCTGGGAGAGATGCGATAATCTTATCTCTCAACATAAGATCAACTAATTTGTCATAACTTCCATTTACTTTGGCTGCTGACAGCCATTTAGAAAAAATATTTTGAATTGCTGAGATGTAATCAGAGAACGTGTGTGTTGGCTTAGGAGACAACTTCCTAAACTGTTCTCTATAACCTGATTCATGTAGCAAAAAGTGTGACATAATTTTTGCTTTAATGTAAAGATAATCCTCTTTCAGGTCATTTGGGATCGACTCTATGACTTTAAGAGGTTCCCCAGAAAGACTTCTTACATATAATATCCCCCATTCAGGTTTTGGGATTTTGTAATGATCCATAACAAATTCAAAATTTTGGGTGAATGCTGCTATGCAATCACCTGTGTTGTAACTTCTGATCAGACCTTGATACTTCTTATGAGGTTGATCTTTGTCTGTTTCTCTATTCACTTTATCTTTAGAACATTCAGCTTTTAGTTCAATTTTCATGTGTGTTTCTTGCTCTTCTTTCTTACTTTGTGCTAAGATCTCAGCTTGCCTCACTGCAGCTTCTGACTGTTTTAGAGCAGCTTCTGATTGTGCTTGTTGAAGCTTTAATGCAGCTTCTGATTCTGCATGTTGAAGCTTTAATGCAGCTTCTGACTGTTTTAGAGCAGCTTCTGATTCTGCCTGTTGAAGCTTTAATGCAGCTTCTGACTGCCTAACAGCCAAATCTAATTCACTCTGTTTGAAAGCCTCTTCGGCAGCTCTATCCTCACGTTCCCACTCTTCTTCTTGAACCAGAAGATATTCTGTATATTTATTCTTACTCCAGGCTCTCAATTCCTCACCAGACATATTCATTTTTAAACCCATTTCAATGAAATCGTTTAAAGAAGACATGATGAACAATAGATATGATGGAATAAATATAAACAAAATTACTTATGATGTTAGTAAGTTACAAATATTTATAGCACAGTTAATGTCTAAAGCCAGACTAACGAAAGTATAAAGAAAGCTGGAAAAAAATTTTATACTCAAGTAATCCTTGGGTACTGTGCTGTTCAGTGGTGCTCGAAATCACACTGGAACGTCTTTCGGGTTGACGCACAAAAATTTTTTTGAAGTTCACCAGACTCAGGTAAAGTTGTCACAAAAACCCTGTACTTTTTAAACTAAACGAAATTTAGAACGTTTGTAAATGTATGGTGTGTGTAATGTCACTAAAGTCTGTAAAGGTTTGTATGCTGTCAAGTATTATTGTTAGTCGTTACCACTTTCAACAACTTTCACGCTCACGCTAACCCTACTCAATGACATTCAAGGGCACAGCCGCCATTTTGGATTTTAGGTACAAAATTTGTTGAATTTAGTGCTAAGTCTGAAGACGCCTCGGTTGGCTTCAAATAATATCTTCACACTTATAATTTAATTAAATCAACTCTATTAATTCGTTACTTTACCTTAATTTATGACTTGCGCACTTCTATCGGCATGTTCACATTCGCTTCAAACTCGGACAAAAAAATGTATACGTTCGCATTTGATTCAAAACCCGGACGAAAGCCACCACATCGCACTTGTCAGAGTCTTGCATAACACAATACTAGTAGCTCGTTTTCTGGCAAGTGTGAAGTAATATCAAACTATCAAATCACACGAAGTGAATATCCGAAAGTATTATTCACACGCTTTATTGACGCGTTAATTATCGCACAAACATCGCTGTCGCGTAACGTATTCTACTAAGATGGAATTTGGATCAAAGTAGATACTAAATAGACTTCTACGAATAGAGAATCTAACCACTGCTGAAGAAGCGATCAAATGGCTCGCAATTCTAGAAGAATGATTATCAAAAGTCCCAGAATGGATCACTACTTCTAAACAGTGCCAGGCGGAAAGTTATGACGACGAACTGTGCTAACAAACGAAGACAGTATGTCAAGTGATTCCTGCTAACGTGCCTGGATGAAAAAAATGAGCCCCCACTGCCTAATGTATTCTCAAACAACAGGAGATAAGACAGAATGATACGTATAGATGTAGTCCTTTCACTCGTCACACAATCTGATGATGCTAATTCTATAATGACAGACGCAGTTGTTAAAAGTACCAATATAACATAACGTTTAATCCTAAAGAACACTACGTGAGCCCCACTGGGAACTCACTGACACATAAGAGATACGCAGATCCCTGAAATCTCTATATGATAATGTTCAGCTAGAGGATATCATCATAGACTCTTAGCCAATAGCGGACAAATTAGGATTGCTGTGCAGTGGCAAACGGGTGGGTAGCCACTCATCTGATAATTCTTAGCCTCCTGGATGGTAAGCTGGCAGTGCTGACTGGATCGTGGTATGGACTCCACTCTCTGCTGCATCAAGTGAGTGGTTCGTAGCTCAATCACCGGTCGTGACTACGGCTACAGATGATCAGGGTGCAGGCTCTGTGAATGACAGTGAGAAGGAGTGAATAATCCTTCAAGACAGCCTTGTAAATTCTTCTGGCCATGTCCTGCATGGCATCTTGTCTCATAAATTTTCATAGCATGTATTATTTAAATTTACAGGTTGATTCCTTATCTGAAATCTACAACAGCACACTGATCTCATGGAAACAGCATACAAATGATATCCTATTCTCTCTGCTGACATTTAGATCAAACATGTACAATCACAATGCTCTACTTCAAAGACCACATTCCAAATATATATTCTAAGTCATGATTACTCATGGAAGCATGAACCACAATTCACATAATGACTTAACAGTACATATAGGATGACTTCAATGGACTGAAACTCAGACGCCACAACTCCGACATCACATATACATTAACAAACCATTACATCGATGAAACACCACACATCATTTTTCAAGTATGGAAACACACAAACTACACTCCACACGATGAATTAACATCACATATTGATGAATTCCATAGAATGAAATGAAATCACACACAACAACTATAACTTCACGATGTACACGAGTGAACCATTAAAATCAATGAAACACCCCAAGTTCACTTAAAGAGTTATGAGTTGTACTACTAGCAAGTCTTCCTTATATTAATTAAAACATAATTAATTATCTAGAAGATTTCTTAGCTAGATTTAAGATTATTTTCACTATACACAAGAACAATATTAGGGTTGGAGAATTCCCCCAAGGTTTGAACTTTGTTAAGTGGGCCATCTTGGACCACATGGTAGTAATCTGACTATGGGCAAGATAGAGATTAATAAAGAATAATTAATGGTAACTTATTCACTCTCTGAACTAATTCCTTCAACTAATAAGTATATTATCTAGAGAAATCCGCTAGTTCCGAAGTTTAAGCACCTAATTAAATTATCTTAACTCTAATCGTCTACTGACTAACTCAGGTGTCCTTCCGCAGGCAGATACCTAATTTCGAGAATCACGTAATGTAATTTATCCATGTTTTTAATGCCACATGTGACGAGCTTTTCATTTTACCCTTGTCGGCAAGCCACATGGCACAAACATGGTCCTAATTCTAATATTAGTTAACTAACACTAGTTTTAAGTAATAGTATCTATTATCGATCGGCATGGCCGGTAGATTTTGCCGGCATTTTGACACACAGAAAAATGTTTAACAAAATTATTATTAACTCACCCTGCAACTAGATTTTGACTGGCCTATCGGGAGTGGAGACTATCATTGGCTTTTCTATGTTTTAGAGGGTTTTTCGGCTTAACAAGAGCCAGCAATAAAATATGTTTAAACACAGACAGGTGTTCAATTTTAGCCAATTGACGTGATAGCTCCTGCTCCTTCCAGGTTGCTAGAAAAAAAAATGGCAGATCTTAGGGTGCTACCGGAAGTTAACTTCTCATCCAGGAGAGTTCCCTTCCTGTGGCCAAATTATTTTTCATAGCCAAACCTGAATATAAATTCAGCCTGACTTGATTTCTTGGCTTGTAAACGAACTCTACCCTACATCTACTTCTAACTATAAGAAGAAATAGTATTTAACTCTCTCTATAGTTTTATGTATATAAATACACTAACCAAAGACGATTTTATCTAATATTTGAAAATATAGATAAAAATAAAAATTACTACAGGATACATAGAGGGGTTTACTGAGGGCTATCTCCATCTAGTAACAAAACGATCTGAGAGGTGGGCCAACCTGTCACAATCGCGCACTGACAATCTATAGCAATCATTTCAACATGAACAAGATCACTACAATACATAATAATACATGCAAGCAATAAACATCTCACTTACAGTTAAACTTATACAAGCATTCGACTCAGTCTCCCACTGTCGTACAGGCTAGCTCTCAAGGCAGATTCAAACTCGACTCGCATTCCCTTGCGACCTGTCCCTTCAACGATCTCAGCCCGTCTGCCAGTTCCTACACGCTTACACGCACACGTCAGCTGGTGTCCCCTGCACGGTTCACGGGGTGAACTCAATTGCTGTGCGTGGCTACCTATCCGGGCGTCGGTAACGACGCCGCGTTCTCTCTGCCGTGTTTCACATTACTCAGGGTTGCGTGTTGTTATGTTGTCTGGCGTTGGTACAGACAACGCGTCGCAACCTCGGATGTGAGACCTTGACAACCAGCAATGTCCAGTATGTTTCATGATTTAATGACTAAACTTCCACAGAACATCACCAGCAATGTCCGGTATGTTTCATGATTTAATGACTAAACTTCCACAGAACATCACCAGCAATGTCCGGTATGTTTCATGATTTAATGACTAAACTTCCACAGAATATCACCAGCAATGCCCGGTATGCCCTGACCTACATCAGCAGTGCTCAGAAACCCAGTTTGCTATCGACCTACTTAACTATACCAGAGCCGCTGGAAAGCAGGGACTTGGTGGCCAGAGTTCTCTTCCCTTGGAGAGCTTTCATTAACAGGTTTGTTTCATGCCTCCAAGAGATCAGCAGAGTGGTTAGGGGACTTGCCTCTTAAGGCAGGTGTCTGGGTTCAATCCCCAAAAGAAGTAGGATTATTTTTTTCCCCGGCCTGTATGGCTTTGTGGTTCAGCCAGCCTCATGAAGTTGGCTACCAGACAACATTCCAGAATGTTCTGGCCAGTATGGCTTTGTGGTCCAGCCAGCCTCATGAAGTTGGCTACCAGACAACATTCCAGAATGTTCTAGCCAGTAGGGCTTTGTGGTCCAGCCAGCCTCATGAAGTTGGCTACCAGACAACATTCCAGAATGTTCTGTCCAGTAGGGCTTTGTGGTCCAGCCAGCCTCATGAAGTTGGCTACCAGACAACATTCCAGAATGTTCTGTCCAGTAGGGCTTTGTGGTCCAGCCAGCCTCATGAAGTTGGTTACAATACAACATTCCAGAATGTTCTGGCCAGTATGGCTTTGTGGTCCAGCCAGCCTCATGAAGCTGGCTACCAGACAACATTCCAGAATGTTCTGGCAAAGAATAGAACAGGGTACGGGAATTGGCCTAGAATGTATGAAGTTTCAACAGTTCACATCCCACAGATAGAGTGTGCTACGGACAGAGTGTGCCACGGACAGAGTGTGCTTTGGAAAAACTTTCTCGGGATGTATTCCTTCATTCTTCATGATATCTTGTATATTTCTCTCTATTTATTCGTTCATTCGTCTGTCATCTGTTTTCATGTCTTCTTGTATATTTCTCTCTATCTATTCCTTCATTCCACCTGTCATTTATCTTCATGTCATCTTGTATATTTCTCTCTATCTATTCCTTCATTCCACCTGTCATTTATCTTCATGTCATCTTGTATATTTCTCTCTATCTATTCCTTCATTCCACCTGTCATCTATCTTCATGTCATCTTGTATATTTCTCTCTTCTGTTCCTTCATTCCACCTGTCATCTATCTTCATGTCATCTTGTATATTTCTCTCTATCTGTTCCTTCATTCCACCTGTCATTTATCTTCATGTCATCTTGTATATTTCTCTCTTCTGTTCCTTCATTCCACCTGTCATCTATCTTCATGTCATCTTGTATATTTCTCTCTTCTGTTCCTTCATTCCACCTGTCATCTATCTTCATGTCATCTTGTATATTTCTCTTTATCTATTCCTTCATTTGTCTGTCATCTGTCTTCATGTCTTCTTATATATTTCTTTCTATCTATTCTATCATTCCACCTTTCATCTGTCTTCATGTCATCTTGTATATTTCTCTCTATCTATTTCTTCATTCCACCTGTCATCTGTCTTCATGTCATCTTGTATATTTCTTTCTATCTGTTCCTTCATTCGTCTGTCATCTGTCTTCATGTCATCTTATATATTTCTTTCTATCTATTCCTTCATTTGCCTATCATGTTGTAACAGTGAGGGAATTAGGTTAGGAGTAAAGAGTTAAGGAATGCTGCGCATTCCTTGACTAGGGGGAAAACCATAGTGAACGTGTGTGCACGAATGAAGAAGTGTATCTAGGAGAACACACACGTCACTTGGGGCCAGCGAGAAGACATGTCAACACCGGGCAGGGTGTCTACCATCAAGTATGCTGTAGTATAACTATTCGGCCAATAAAGTATGTTTAAAACAACGCGGAGACTTGGGTCTATACGATCACGTGCTTAACCTGTCTTGTCCACACTATGACAGCAGGTTGATTTGGTGCCGTGAAAGTCTGAAACATGGGAGGTCGCGGAGAGAGTCATCCGCTATGGAAAATTGTTGTGTCTGGGCGTCTGGAGAAGGAAGTTTGTAAATATTGAGAAACGAAACAGATGAAAGCCGCCTGTTGATAGTTATTGTATACCTGTTTAACAAGGAGTTCCATTTTCAAGGACAGCGCTCAAAAAGGTTTGATTGATAAACTTATTTTTTTGAAAGACTGATGTTATTACATATTTAATCCTATAAATTAACTGGAGAATTGACCAACGCTAATTGAAAAATTGATCAAGTAATGCCGTTCTGCATCAAAAATCAGTACAAATTATGAAGTTTAACCCGTGGGACTGTTGAAGGTGAAGTCAAGGGTATGGTGCAAGTTTCATAATTATGAAATCAAGATCTGCAATACTTTCTACAGTCACTTCACATTTAGAAGGCATTGATAAAATTTGTCTCAACTTATAAGATAAAGCACTTTAAACTGACCATGGCGAGAGTCCCACATGAAAATAAGAGATTGGATAGCGTCAGCTTTAAATCAAATTGTTGTTGACTGGATTACGTTTGCGCTGAAATATATATCTGAAAAACCCAGATGGCTGTTGGAAACTGAGTTTTTTGTTGCTGAAGTCGTGAGCAGTTGTCGTTTGCGTGAAGGTGACCTTACTTGAAGGGAATCTACAGTTAATCAAGCAAGTAAACAAGCAGTCTTGTTGCGAGCCTGGTATCGAGCATAATTTTCGTCAGGAATTAATTGGAAAGAACTGACTTCGACTTCGATTAAATTATTATGGAAAGAAATCCGGAGGCTCTTCTTTGTTCTGCTCATTTCAACGAGCTTGATTAGAGTCCTTTGTTAATGTGGTGTAGGTAATTCTGAATCAATAGCTCATTTAAATTCTTTTATCAAAATTCAGGATTGAAACAGGAATATTCTTCGTCAGGATCTTCGAGTGGAGGCTTTAGTTAAGTTAATTAGATAATATTAGAGTAATTAACAGATTTTGTATTGTTGCTGAATTTGAAATTAACATTGCTTGAAATATTTGTATATTGCTTGATAATTATAGATTTTAGGATGGAATCCCAAGATTTTTCACAGGTACTGACTGGAGTTGGCGGGGTAATATCAAGGTTGGATGCAGTGTTAAGACAACAAAATGTAAACAGTGATGTTGAAAGATTTAGTGGTCAAGCAAATCAGTTTAAGAAATGGATCATTTCTATTGAGAAACATGCATATTTAATAAACGCTACAGATGGGGAGAAAAAGAATTTGGCATACAGAACAAGTACAAGTCCAGTTTCTGACCATATAAGAAGAAAATTAGAAGCAGCAGGAGGTGAAACCTGGGAAGAGTTTAAAGATGATCTCGCAAGAAAATATGCTGAAATTACTGATCCACAACACGCATTCTCAGTATTGCGACAGACTAGACAAAGCAGCACAGAAAGTGTCCAGTTATATAGTGACAGGTTAATCAATTTGGCGGAAGAGTCATTTTTAGGACAGAATGTACGAGCTGAAGAGGTGGAACGGATGTTAGTAGGGATTTTTGTTGATGGGATTAGGTCAGATGGATTGAAATTTAAATTATTAAGAGAGAATCCTGCAAGATTGTCACAAGCGGTAGATATCGCTATACAAGAGGAAAGCTTGAGGAGGAGGTTTAGGTTAAGAGTAGGACGAGAGTTAGGTAGTAGTTCAGAAGATAGAATTGAAGAACCTATGGAAATAGGACAGTATAGACATGGATGGAGAGGAAGACGAGGAGAAATACAGATGGTACAAAGAAACGAGAACGTATATAATCAAGATAGAAGAGGACAAGTGAGAAATACTGTAAGAAACATGGAAGGAAACACTAATAACTCGAATGTGGTTTGTTGGGGGTGTCATAAACGGGGGCACATTTTTCGCTTTTGTGGTAACAGAAGTGGCCCATCGAATACGCAAAATAGTAGAGGTGTTCAGTCGAGTATACAGAATAGAATTGCAAATGGCAGACCAGTAAATTGGAATTCTGGAGAAATACAGAGAAATTTTAGAAGGTCGGGATATCAGGAAAATGGGCATCCCGCTTACTGAATAGGGTCGGCAGTAGGAGGGAAGATAGTAAGATCCAAAAAGGGCATCAATATATTAAATACCCAAAGGATGAGTATAATAGAACATTTAGAAATAAAAAACAAGACGAGGTAAAACAATTGTCATTAAATATGGTAGATCCTAGCTCATGTATAGTACAGATAGGAAAATATAAAGTTAGAACATTAGTGGATTCGGGAGCACAAGTTAGCGTGATTAAAGAAGCATTTTTATATCGAATGTTAAAAAATTGTAAAATATTTAGAATTCAGGAGAATCTTCATTCGGTAACGGGACAAAAGTTAGAAGTGCTAGGACAAACGATGATAAATTTGAAATTAGGAGGGATAAATGTCAGGCATATGTTTCATGTGGTTAAAGAATTAAATAGAAATATGATATTGGGACGAGATTTTTTATTGAAAAATGGGGTGAGACTTTTATTTGATTTGCATAAATTAAAATTCCAAGATGTTTACGTAGATCTAGAAGAAGATATGCATGTGTCGACACTAGTTAGAGTTAAAACGACCATGAATTTAAAACCACAGTCAGTTAATTTAATACAAGCAAGACTGAAGAGAAACCCGTATTATGTAGCAGGAAACATAGTCAGAATCACGGAATTGCAAAATGAAATAATTGATGAGCCAGGTTTAGAAGTTCCGGATGGAATAATAGAATTAGATAAAAGTTTAACATTTCCAGTAATGGTTATAAATAACACAGGTAGAGAAATTAAATTATACAGAGGATGTGTAATAGCCAAGCTAGAACATAACGTTAGTGACATATTGGCAACAGATAGAGTAAATATGGCAGGTATAAGTTATTCAGAAACCTCTAGTGAAAGAATTAATAATAGATGCGGATGCAGAAGAAAAGGGAACGTAAGAATGGATGAATTGATCCATCCATATAGAAGAAATACAGCACAAATACATTCACTAGACAAAGTAACAAGAGAAAAAGAATTGTTAGCACAATTAAAAACTTCGCCAGAAAATAAGGAAGTGTTAGAAAAACTTATAAAGCAAAATCAAGATGTGTTTGCGATAAATGATTTAGAATTGGGTAAGACACAAACAGTTACGATGGAAATAGACACGGGAGATCATCCACCAATTAGTTTAAAACCATACAGAACTCCATTAAGAAATAGAGAAGTCGTAGAAAAGGCAATAGAAGGTATGTTGAAAGCAGGCATAATAACAAGGTCAAAATCAGAATGGTCATCTCCGGTCGTCATAGTAGCCAAATCTGATGGTTCGAACAGGTTCTGCTGTGACTATAGGGCGTTAAATAAAATTACTAAGAATGTAGCGTACCCATTGCCGGTGATTGATGATATTTTGGGGTTACTTAATGGCTCTACATATTTCACAACGCTGGATGCAAGGGCAGGATTTTGGTGCATTCCGATGTCGAAGGACGCGCAAAGGAAAAGTGCCTTTTGTACTCATATGGGGTCTTACGAATTCTTACGTATGCCATTCGGTCTCAAAAATGCACCATCTCACTATATGTTCTTAATAAATGAAGTACTAGACGGTATGCAAAGTTTTGCCCTGGCATATATTGATGACGTATTGATTTTTACGAAAGGAGATGTAGAGAATCATTTAAAACATGTTAGACTAGTATTTGACAGATTAAGAAAGCATGAAGTTAAATTAAAGCTTAGTAAGTGCCAGTTTTTAAAGACAGAAACAAAATATTTAGGTTATATAATAAATAGGGAAGGTATTAAACCAGACCAGGAAAAGATAAAAGTTATTAAAGAGTTACCTCCTCCCACTAATGTTAAGGAAGTGCGTGCTTTTATAGGAACGTGTGCGTATTATAGACGGTTTGTACCAGCCTTTTCAAGGATAGCAATACCTATTACGAATTTAACGGGAAAATACGCTAGGTTTAAGTGGGATGATGAGTGTCAAAAAGCGTTCAAACTTTTAAAAGATAGCTTAACGGTGGTACCATTATTGACACATCCAGACTTGAATAAACAGCTAATATTATACACAGATGCTTCAGACAACGCAATAGGAGCATGTTTGGTTCAACCATATGAAGGAGAAGAATCTGGAATACCAGGGGTTAAAAATGAAAGACCAATCTATTTCTTGTCTCATAAACTCAGCAAGACTCAAAAGAAATGGCCGATTATTGAGAAAGAAGCATATGCTATACACTACGCTCTTCAAAAATTAAATTACTATTTACATAACGCCAATTTCATTATTAGAACTGACCACATGCCATTAAAGTCGATATTAGAAGCACCAATACAAAATAGGAAAATACAAACCTGGGCATTGAATTTACAAGGATACAATGCTAGGGTTGAATATGTGTCAGGGAAACATAATACGTGCGCCGATCTTTTGTCTAGAATCCTGTACCCACAGTCATCAGGAAACACGGAAGATGAAATTGAACCAGACATAGACGATCGAAACTGGCAAGTAAATATATTAGATTCTGCCATAATAAATAGGGAAGAATTTGAGAGTTTACCATCGGATCAAGAGTCTGAACCTAGAACAGAAGACCCACATTTAGAACAGTTTGATATGAAAACAGAACAAGAACTAGATCCAAAAATAGTACAGATAAAAAGAAAACTGAAAGAAACAGGGGAAAATAGTTTTAAAAGAAAGTTTGTAGAGTTACAAGAAGACAATCAATTATATTATATCAGTGAAAAAGGTGAAGGAGTAAGAAAATATATTCCGAAACATTTAGAACAAGAACTCTTAAAGGCATATCACGATAATAATGGTCATTTTGGACGAGATAAGTTAGTGAAGGCTATTAGCAGTAAATATTACTGGCCGAATTTATTCAAAAGTGTATATGAATATGTTGAAGCGTGTGAAAAGTGTAGGTTAAGAAACATGAAGATAATCAAATGTCCTTTACAAGATGCCGATATTCCTCAATTTCCAATGCAGAAAGTAAGTTTGGATATTTCAGGTCCTCATCCAAAAACATTATCGGGAAATGTATACCTACTACATATAGTTGATTCATATAGTCTCTGGCCAGAAGTTTATCCAATTCCAGACAAGAGTGCCGATTCAGTTATAAATATGCTTTTACAAGAATTTATACCAAGGTTTGGGTGTCCACAAATAATACTTACAGATAATGGGAAAGAATTTGTAAATAAAAAGTTTGAGAAATTGCTAAAAGATTGGAATATAAAACACATTAGGACTTCATATTACAGACCAACTTCTAATGCTAAAAATGAGAGACAACACAGAACACTATACAATATTCTAGCGAAAAATGTAGAAGAACACGATATGGATTGGGATCTTTATTTGGGGATAGCATTAGCGGCGATACGTACACACGAAAATGAAGGAACAGGTTTCTCACCATTTTACTTAGTACATGGAAGAGAACCAATATTGCCAATTGATAATTTATTAAAGCCTAGGAGAAAATATCTGGGGGAAGATTTTCAAGAAACAAGGTTGCAAGAGATGCATAAAGCACATGTACGTTTAAGAAATAATATAATTAAGGCTAGAGAAAGACAGAAGAAATACGCAAATAAAAATGCACACTTACAAGAGTTTAACGTAGGTGATAGAGTATATTATAAAAAAACATAGAAAAAACTCTAAGTTTGATGCTCATTGGGTCCCGGGATACTATATTCTAGAAAAAAAAGGTCCAGTGTCATATACTATTAAGAATCAAATTTCAGGGCACGTTGCTCGTTCACATGTAGAACACTTAAGGCGGGATAATGAAGAAAGGAATGCAGAGAATAATAATAATAATTATTGTTCCGAAGAAATATTGTCAGGTGGACAGTTTGTCAGACAAACGGTATATCCAATGCCTATAGAGAATGGAAAACAAGTAACAACAGCTGAACAAGAAGAAACGGTACCAAAAACAGTCATGACAGAGGAAAATAACATGTATGACGATTATATTAGTGAAGAGTCGGTCAGGGAAAATATCGAACCTCCATTTATGAATACAAGACAGGCAGTAAAAAGAAAGTTGGATAGACAGAAAGAAAAAGAAATTAAGAGGCAAAGGAAACTTAGAGTGAGTTCTTCAAGTGGTGAAGATATGCCAGTATTTGAAAATTTGTTGAGACGGCAAGACAGGAAAATTAGATTGGATTTAGAAAAGAAGAAATTAGCGGTTGCTAGTAATGGATATACAGACGGGGAAGAAGAAATGGATGAAAAGTCAGAAACTGATGAAGAAGCTGATATGAAAGAAGATAGCTCTCCTCGGGAGGATAGCGACATTGATGTAGATATTGCAATTATAGAAAAAAATTTGAGGTTATTAAGAAAATGGAGAAGAGATAGATAAATAGCTTGGTAGAATATTCTGCAGATGGCAGATAGAAGAAGAAGTTAGACACGATATTTTTTGTGTTTACAAAGAAGGTACTTGGTGGAGTTTTTTCTAAAACGGAAAATTATTATTGGGTACTCATAATATGGTCTTGAAATTCATAATGTATGTGTAAATTGATTAATGTGTGGGGATAAATATGATGAGGGGGTTGATTTGGTTTGCTCAATTGTTGGGACTACAATTGTGTTTTATGAAATGTGAAAAATAAGTTAACTTAGATGGTTATTTTTACAATGTTTTGGTTTTATTGAGTGTGTTTAAAATGATTATTACTTTGAAGTTCAATTAAAGTGGTGGTTAGTGAAGTGACTCAATATGTAGTAATGGAGGGGTATGTTGTTATTACATGTGGGGTATGCAATGTATAGACAAGGTTTATAATAGGAGCTGGGTTGAACAGCGTTTAATGGGAGAATATGGGGGGAATGCCAGGTTGAGTTTTGGCATTTAAATAACTGGATATTGGAAGAAGAAGACTGTACTTAACAGTATAATAATAGTTAGGAGGTTTTTTTTTGTTGAAGGAATGGTAAACGGGAAATTGATGACCTGAATAGTACAAAGGCTGGCAGTTTTGGATTAACATATTTTTTTTTTTTTGATAATAACAATTATTATTGACGGAAACTGAAGATAAATTTGGAAACTTTATTTTTTGATAAAGTTTTGAGAATGTATGGGAAGAGAAAGGTGATTACTTCTTACTTTTTCCTTATTTTTTCTTTCTTATTTTTTTTTGGTGCGCACCAACCCAAATCTAATCTAACTATGTTTTTTCTGTCTATCCTAGAATCCTGAGAGTGTGAGAATGTGAATAAGGGGGAAATAAAGGATAAGGGAATATCTTCAGTTTTGTCAATCATAATTTGGATGGACATTTTAAAGTAAAAGCGGTTCGCTTATGGAGACTTTTGTATTGTGGGGAATTTTATGGAGAGTTTTGTAGAGAGTTTTCTAGAGAACTTTATAACGAGTTTTGTAGAGAGTTTCGATATTATTGTCTCTGGTTAGCAATTGGCTATGAGGAGATAGGAGAATTGAGTTAGGAAATATATGGAATTGTTGTTATTGTAGTATAGAGATGTAAAGTTAACTAATTAAAAGTTGGGGTTGAGATTTTTTCAAGGAAAAATTCTCTTTGAAGAAGGGGAGGCATTGTAACAGTGAGGGAATTAGGTTAGGAGTAAAGAGTTAAGGAATGCTGCGCATTCCTTGACTAGGGGGAAAACCATAGTGAACGTGTGTGCACGAATGAAGAAGTGTATCTAGGAGAACACACACGTCACTTGGGGCCAGCGAGAAGACATGTCAACACCGGGCAGGGTGTCTACCATCAAGTATGTTGTAGTATAACTATTCGGCCAATAAAGTATGTTTAAAACAACGCGGAGACTTGGGTCTATACGATCACGTGCTTAACCTGTCTTGTCCACACTATGACAATGTCTTCATGTCATCTTGTATATTTCTCTCTATCTCTTCCATCATTCTGCCTTTCATCTGTCTTCATGTCTTCTTGTATATTTCTCTCTGTCTTCTTGCATATTTCTCTTCCGTCCTTTTTGTACTAAACAATGTTTTACCGTATACAATGTGTTATATTCAAGATACTATTAAAGCTATTATCACAATAACATACTACATCAACTGTATATTAAAGTTGATACCTCATGTATTCAATGTTAGCACATGACATATGATACCTCATGTATTCAATGTTAGCACATGACATATGATACCTCATACATTGGATGTTAGCACATGACATATGATACCTCATGTATTCAGTGTTAGCACATGACATATGATACCTCATGTATTCAGTGTTAGCACATGACATATAATACCTCATACATTCACTATATTCAATATTAGCACTGTCAACGACTCAATCAGTCATAGCTCGTCACAAAAGACGTGACAGTTATATAATACATAAGTTGCAAATGAGTCGTCAAAACTTAGTTATCTTTGACAATTTATTAAGTATAATACTCTTTGACATTGATCATAATCACGCTCCGACAAAACTACTAGCAAAGCACTCATGCATTCTAGTATCACAATTCATTTGAATATTAGCGCACAGGTTGTCTAATATCGACACTCTCACAATAATAGTAAATCTCTAGCATGAGGCATTCAGCACACTCATTCTCTCAGGTAACCCTAAACACTCCTCTCTCAACCATAGTCAGTCCGTCTCCCTCTCTTGCCTTGGTCTGTGGTCACATGGTACTTTACCCACGTGTCGTCCGTGCTACGTCGGGTGTCTCGGTATTCTGGTGACGTTCTGTCCTTCACCCGTCTGTTGATGGCTGATGTCTCAGGTCGTTTAGTCCAAGGTTGGACTGTCATTCAAGGACATGTCCAGTCTCTAACCCTATGTCCTGTCTCCCACTGAGTATGCATTTCATGTCCTACTCTACAAATGCTCTATCTATGTACTGTCCTTGCCCTGTGTCCTCTCTTACACTCATCCAGGACTCTGACACGCTCCCGTTGCCCCTCTTCATGTCACTTATTCTATACTTATAAGTGACATGGGTTATATCTAAATAATTAGTTGGAACTAATTCGTCAGAGGACTGAGGAAGTCAGTAAGTCGTCATGGTTAATGTAGGTTGGGGTGACAACTATAGTCATGGTTAACGTAGGTTGGGGTGATAACTGTAGTCTATAAAGGGTCTGATCTACTGTAGAAACACAACATACATTCAGTGTACATTCCGTGATACATTCAGTGATATACCATACATTCAGTGATACCCCCATACATTCAGTGATACCCCATACATTTAGTGATACCCCATACATTCAGTGATACCCCATACATTCAGTGATACCCCATACCTTCATTAATACCCCATACATTCAGTGATACCTCGTACATTCAGTGATACCCTGTACATTCAGGGATTCCCCGTACATTCAGTGATACCCCGTACATTCACTATATTTAATGTTTATCTTGCAGCCGTGGTCCACACTCAGTGGCCCTGGGTCAGTGGTTCCTCATAGACACCTTTATGGACATGTGTCTAACTGGACTACGGGACACGGACAGGTAGTGGGACATTTAGTCTTGTCTGTCTGTCTGTTTGTTGGGTCTCACACTTGAAGATGTAGATCCTTTGTTGCATTAGACAGTTGTAGATGTAGATCCTTTGTTCCATTAGACAGTTGTAGATGTAGACAGTTGTAGATATAGACAATTGTAGATGTAGACACACTTTACTTATGTTACATTAGGCAGTTGTAGATGTAGATAATTATCCCTCATTATGCTCAACAGTTGTAGATATAGACAGTTATCTCTCATTACATAAGGCAGTTGTAGATATATACAGTTATCTCTCATTACATAAGACAGTTGTAGATATAGACAGTTATCTCTCATTACATAAGACAGTTGTAGATATAGACAGTTATCTCTCATTACATAAGACAGTTGTAGATATAGACAGTTATCTCTCATTGCATAAGACAGTTGTAGATATAGACAGTTATCTCTCATTGCATAAGACAGTTGTAGATATAGACAGTTATCTCTCATTACATAAGACAGTTGTAGATATAGACAGTTATCTCTCATTACATAAGACAGTTGTAGATATAGACAGTTATCTCTCATTACAGAAGACAGTTGTGGATATAGACAGTTATCTCTCATTACACAAGACAGTTGTAGATATAGACAGTTATCTCTCATTACACAAGACAGTTGTGGATATAGACAGTTATCTCTCATTACATAAGACAGTTGTAGATATAGACAATTATCTCTCATTACATAAGACAGTTATAGATATAGACAGTTATCTCTCATTACATAAGACAGTTGTAGATATAGACAGTTATCTCTCATTACATAAGACAGTTGTAGATATAGACAGTTATCTCTCATTACATAAGACAGTTGTAGATATAGACAGTTATCTCTCATTACATAAGACAGATGTAGATATAAACAGTTATCTCTCATTACACTAGACAGATTTAGATATAAACAGTTATCTCTCATTACATAAGACAGTTGTAGATATAGACAGTTATCTCTCATTACACTAGACAGATTTAGATATAAACAGTTATCTCTCATTACATAAGACAGTTGTAGATATAGACAGTTATCTCTCATTACACTAGACAGATGTAGATATAAACAGTTATCTCTCATTACACTAGACATATTTAGATATAGACAGTTATCTCTCATTACATAAGACAGTTGTAGATATAGACAGTTATCTCTCATTACACTAGACAGATGTAGATATAAACAGTGTAGACTATAATTTACCATGACAGGCATCTGTGTAGACTATAATTTACCACGACAGGCATCTGTGTAGACTATAATTTACCACGACAGGCATCTGTGTAGACTATAATTTACCATGAAAGACAACTGTGTAGACTATAATTTACCATGAAAGACAACTGTGTAGAATATAAATTACCATGAAAGACAACTGTGTAGACTATAAATTACCAAGAAAGACAACTGTGTAGAATATAAATTACCATGACAGGCATCTGTGTAGACTATAAATTACTATGAAAGACAACTGTGTAGACTATAAATTACCAAGAAAGACAACTGCGTAGACTATAAATTTCAAGAAAGACAACTTTGTGGACCATAAATTACTACGAAAGACAACTGGGCAGCTAACAGCCAATAATAACACCTTATCTCCACATATAACTGGGCAGCTAACAGCCAATAATAACACCTTATCTCCACATATAACTGGGCAGCTAACAGCCAATAATAACACCTTATCTCCACATATAACTGGGCAGACATGTGGCCGGGGGCGAGCTGCTGGGAGTCAGCCTGCTGATGGAGGACGTCCTACAGTCAGGACCTGTGGGCACAGTTGGTCTGCCTGACCTCAAGTCGCAGGCACAGAGCCAGTCTGTGTCTCGAGGGGACACCATGGAACAGTCTCACATCAGCAAAAGCCACAATGTCATTACAGATCTGAAACAAGCCAGGAACGCCTTAGGTAAATTCTGTTACAACATTGCTACACTTGGTGGAGGAGTATGTAGAGAGAATTGATCCAATCATTGAAATGTGGGACTGTGAGAGTGATTGTCGCCAGCCACTAGGATATTTCAGCTATCATAGGCAGAAATCCCTACCCAAGAATTAACCGACAGTCTTCTCAAATTGTGGCTCGTTATAAGAATGTCTAAAAGGATTATCCCGATAGAAGAGACTGGGATTCACTTGGTAGACAAAAGGCAGAAGGGGAAGAGCACTCGTATATGTAAGAAGAACACTCATGTATGTAAGAATACTCATGTATGTAAGAAGAACACTCATAAGAAGAACACTTGTATATGTAAGAAGAACACTCATATATGTAAGAAGAACACTCATGTATGTAAGAAGAACACTCATGTATGTAAGAAGAACACTCATGTATGTAAGAAGAACACTCATGTATGTAAGAAGAACACTCATGTATGTAAGAAGAACACTCATGTATGTAAGAAGAACACTCATGTATGTAAGAAGAACACTCATGTATGTAAGAAGAACACTCATGTATGTAAGAAGAACACTCATGTATGTAAGAAGAATACTCATGTATGTAAGAAGACCTCATACAAATGTCTAGATTATCTGGTTGGTGACTTTTGTCATAAAATGTTAGACCCCCTGTTAGATACTATACTTTCACACACACACTCGCGCACCTTGCATTTAAAGAAGAGTGGATTTTGTGGGTGCAAGTACAAAACAATTATATATTCTTTTAATAAAAGTAAGGAAATAAAAAGATTCTTAGCTCACCCAGTAAACTAGAGTCACATGACAATTGTATTTTCAAATGGTACAAAAAGGGATATCATGCCTAATTTGGTGTGAGCAGTAACATCATGCACACAGTTACAGACCCAGGGACTCGTAGATGCAGTATTTAAACAGACCCAGGCACTCGTAGATGCAGTATTTAAACAGACCCAGGGACTCGTAGATGCAGTATTTAAACAGACCCAGGGACTCGTAGATGCAGTATTTAAACAGACCCAGGGACTCGTAGATGCAGTATTTAAACATACCCAGGCACTCGTAGATGCAGTATTTAAACAGACCCAGGGACTCGTAGATGCAGTATTTAAACAGACCCAGGGACTCGTAGATGCAGTATTTAAACAGACCCAGGGACTCGTAGATGCAGTATTTAAACAGACCCAGGGACTCGTAGATGCAGTATTTAAACCGTCTGAGAATCCCATCTACGGCTAGAGCTGACCTCAGTCCTCCTGTATAAGAATGGGACTCGAGATCCACCCAGGTACTTGATGCTCCTCTGGATTCAGTGTTCCATCTCTACTTGATACTGAATTAGCTTTTAGGTAGGTCCTGGTTTCAGCAGTACAAGCAACGAGGCTCGTTATATGAAAACCAACAGTCGCATACCCCTCAATATCTTGGTAATGGTCAAGTGCCTGAGGGCTGGGGTTGTGTGTGTCTGTATGTGTGTCTCAGAAGCAGAATAGAATCAAATGCCTGAGGGCTGGTGGTGTGTGTGTCTGAGGGCTGGTGGTGTGTGTGTCTGAGGGCTGGTGTTGTGTGTGTCTGAGGGCTGGTGATGTGTGTGTCTGAGGGCTGGTGTTGTGTGTGTCTGAGGGCTGTTGTTGTGTGTATCTGAGGGCTGGTGATGTGTGTGTCTGAGGGCTGGTGATGTGTGTGTCTGAGGGCTGGTGTTGTGTGTGTCTGAGGGCTGGTGTTGTGTGTATCTGAGGGCTGGTGTTGTGTGTGTCTGAGGGCTGGTGTTGTGTGTATCTGAGGGCTGGTGTTGTGTGTGTCTGAGGGCTGGTGTTGTGTGTGTCTGAGGGCTGGTGTTGTGTGTATCTGAGGGCTGGTGTTGTGTGTGTCTGAGGGCTGGTGTTGTGTGTGTCTGAGGGCTGGTGTTGTGTGTGTCTGAGGGCTGGTGTTGTGTGTATCTGAGGGCTGGTGGTGTGTGTATCTGAGGGCTGGTGTTGTGTGTATCTGAGGGCTGGTGTTGTGTGTATCTGAGGGCTGGTGTTGTGTGTATCTGAGGGCTGGTGGTGTGTGTATCTGAGGGCTGGTGTTGTGTGTATCTGAGGGCTGGTGTTGTGTGTATGTGAGGGCTGGTGGTGTGTGTGTCTGAGGGCTGGTGTTGTGTGTATCTGAGGGCTGGTGTTGTGTGTGTCTGAGGGCTGGTGTTGTGTGTGTCTAAGGGCTGGTGTTGTGTGTGTCTGTATGTGCATCTCAGAAGCAAAATAGAAACAAGACATAGTTCCTATTTGCACGGTTTGCAACAAAACAATGAGTCGATATACCACTTGGAGATACATTGTAGGACATGGTGATACCCAGAGAACAAGGTTCCAAAAGTGTATGGATCCAAAGGCAATTTGTCATTTGGATTAAAACAGATATACAGATGTGAAAAAAAACTTCACAAAATGTACATGTTTGCAAACTTGATGTGATTCAGGTGTTAATTACCTGCGCCACCAGTCTGAGATGTTGTACCACCAGTCTGAGATGTTGTACCACCAGTCTGAGATGTTGTACCACCAGTCTGAGATGTTGTACCACTAGTCTGAGATGTTGTACCACCAGACTGAGATGTTGTACTCCTGTATTCCAGCGAGCACAGGTCAAGAGACCCTGTCACGCGTCAAGCAGCCCCTGGAATCGTACCGTCTGCTGCTGTTCTTCCTGACTGCCTGGAAATGCCTGGAGAACCTGAAGCTGGACTGGGGTCAGAAGAAGCTGTTGGTGGAGCCAGTTGACAGCCCCAGGGTTTACAGAGAGTTCTGGTAGGTCTGTATGTTGGTGGAGCCAGTTGACAGGGTTTACAGAGAGTTCTGGTAGGTCTGTATGTTGGTGGAGCCAGCTGACAGCCCCAGGGTTTACAGAGAGTTCTGGTAGGTCTGTATGTTGGTGGAGCCAGTTGACAGCCCCAGGGTTTACAGAGAGTTCTGGAAGGTCTGTATGTTGGTGGAGCCAGTTGACAGGGTTTACAGAGAGTTCTGGTAGGTCTGCATGTTGGTGGAGCCAGTTGACAGCCCCAGGGTTTACAGAGAGTTCTGGAAGGTCTGTATGTTGGTGGAGACAGTTGACAGCCCCAGGGTTTACAGAGAGTTCTGGAAGGTCTGTATGTTGGTGGAGCCAGTTGACAGCCCCAGGGTTTACAGAGAGTTCTGGTAGGTCTGTATGTTGGTGGAGCCAGTTGACAGGGTTTACAGAGAGTTCTGGTAGGTCTGTATGTTGGTGGAGACAGTTGACAGCCCCAGGGTTTACAGAGAGTTCTGGTAGGTCTGCATGTTGGTGGAGCCAGTTGACAGCCCCAGGGTTTACAGAGAGTTCTGGAAGGTCTGTATGTTGTTGGAGCCAGTTGACAGCCCCAGGGTTTACAGAGAGTTCTGGAAGGTCTGCATGTTGGTGGAGCCAGTTGACAGCCCCAGGGTTTACAGATAGTTCTGGTAGGTCTGTATGCTGGTGGAGCCATTTGACAGCCCCAGGGTTTACAGAGAGTTCTGGTAAGTCTGTGTGTTGTTGGAGCCAGTTGACAGCCCCAGGGTTTACAGAGAGTTCTGGTAGGTCTGTATGTTGGTGGAGACAGTTGACAGCCCCAGGGTTTACAGATAGTTCTGGTAGGTCTGTATGTTGGTGGAGACAGTTGACAGCCCCAGGGTTTACAGAGAGTTCTGGTAGGTCTGTATGTTGGTGGAGCCAGTTGACAGGGTTTACAGAGAGTTCTGGTAGGTCTGCATGTTGGTGGAGCCAGTTGACAGCCCCAGGGTTTACAGAGAGTTCTGGTAGGTCTGTATGTTGGTGGAGCCAGTTGACAGCCCCAGGGTTTACAGAGAGTTCTGGAAGGTCTGTATGTTGGTGGAGCCAGTTGACAGGGTTTACAGAGAGTTATGGTAGGTCTGCATGTTGGTGGAGCCAGTTGACAGCCCCAGGGTTTACAGAGAGTTCTGGTAGGTCTGTATGTTGGTGGAGACAGTTGACAGCCCCAGGGTTTACAGATAGTTCTGGTAAGTCTGTATGTTGGTGGAGACAGTTGACAGCCCCAGGGTTTACAGAGAGTTCTGGTAGGTCTGTATGTTGGTTGAGCCAGTTGACAGGGTTTACAGAGAGTTCTGGTAGGTCTGCGTGTTGGTGGAGCCAGTTGACAGGGTTTACAGAGAGTTCTTGTAGGTCTGTATGTTGGTGGAGCCAGTTGACAGCCCCAGGGTTTACAGAGAGTTCTGGTAGGTCTGTATGCTGGTGGAGCCATTTGACAGCCCCAGGGTTTACAGAGAGTTCTGGTAGGTCTGTATGTTGGTTGAGCCAGTTGACAGGGTTTACAGAGAGTTCTGGTAGGTCTGCGTGTTGGTGGAGCCAGTTGACAGGGTTTACAGAGAGTTCTTGTAGGTCTGTATGTTGGTGGAGCCAGTTGACAGCCCCAGGGTTTACAGAGAGTTCTGGTAGGTCTGTATGCTGGTGGAGCCATTTGACAGCCCCAGGGTTTACAGAGAGTTCTGGTAGGTCTGTGTGTTGGTGGAGCCAGTTGACAGCCCCAGGGTTTACAGAGAGTTCTGGTAGGTCTGTATGTTGGTGGAGACAGTTGACAGCCCCAGGGTTTACAGAGAGTTCTGGTAGGTCTGTGTGTTGTTGGAGCCAGTTGACAGGTTTAACAGAGATTTCTGGTAGGTCTGTATGTTGTTGGAGCCAGTTGACAGCCCCAGGGTTTACAGAGAGTTCTGGTAGGTCTGTGTGTTGGTGGAGCCAGTTGACAGTCCCAGGGTTTACAGAGTTCAGGTAGGTCTGTATGTTTATTTTAGTTCGGTTCTTCAGTTCTGGAAGGTCTCTATGTTTGCTGTAGTTCTGTTCTTTGGTTCTGGTAGGTCTGTATGTTTACTGTAGTTCTGTTGTTTGGTTCTGGTAGGTCTATATTGGTAGGTAAGTGGAGTAGCCACTGCACCATCTGGCCCTTAGTGAGCAGTGTATGTTGTTTGTATGTCTAAGGAACTGTCCTTGATTAGTGGCATTGTGACACAATTATTGTGTTGTGGGTATGTTTAAAGAACTGTCCTTGATTAGTGGCATTGTGACACAATTATTGTGTTGTGGGTATGTTTAAAGAACTGTCCTGGATTAGTGGCATTGTGACACAATTATTGTGTTGTGGGTATGTTTAAAAAACTGTCCTTGATTAGTGGCATTGTGACACAATTATTGTGTTGTGGGTATGTTTAAAGAACTGTCCTGGATTAGTGGCATTGTGACACAATTATTGTGTTGTGGGTATGTTTAAAGAACTGTCCTGGATTAGTGGCATTGTGACACAATTATTGTGTTGTGGGTATGTTTAAAGAACTGTCCTGGATTAGTGGCATTGTGACACAATTATTGTGTTGTGGGTATGTTTAAAGAACTGTCCTGGATTAGTGGCATTGTGACACAATCATTGTGTTGTGGGTATGTTTAAGGAACTGTCCTGGATTAGTGGCATTGTGACACAATCATTGTGTTGTGGGTATGTTTAATTTAAGGAACTGTCCTGGGTTAGTGGCATTGTGACACAGCACGCACAGTGTGGCCAGCATAGAGGCAGGTGAACTTGAAACCAGTGTGAGTTATAAATGATAACCTGTGCATACAGGGTCATGCAGGGTCATCTCTCAGGCTGCAGGATTTAGAATGTAGATGCTGGGCACACAGAGCACATGGCAGGTGGGTATAGATCCTGAGTGGTCCAGGGACGGCTGTCACTCATGCCTGTGGATATTTGCCTAGTGGTCCAGGGATACCTGTCACTTATGCCTGTGGATATGTGCTGAGAAAGCCTGAGCACTTATTGATGTGATGTGAGTGTAATAATAGAGGTGATGTTCTGACTGACTGGCCAGTGTTGCGTGTGGTTATGATGTTCTGACTGACTGCTGTGTGTGGTTGTGATGTTCTGACTGACTGCTGCATGTGGTTGTGATGTCCTGACTGACTGACTGCATGTGGTTGTGATGTTCTGACTGACTGCTGCATGTGGTTGTGATGTTCTGACTGACTGACTGACTGACTGCAGCATGTGGTTGTGATGTTCTGACTGACTGCAGCATGTGGTTGTGATGTTCTGACTGACTGCAGCATGTGGTTGTGATGTTCTGACTGACTGCAGCATGTGGTTGTGATGTTCTGACTGCAGCATGTGGTTGTGATGTTCTGACTGCAGCTTGTGGTTGTGATGTTCTGACTGCAGCATGTGGTTGTGATGTTCTGACTGCAGCATGTGGTTGTGATGTTCTGACTGCAGCATGTGGTTGTGATGTTCTGACTGCAGCCTATGGTTGTGATGTTCTGACTGACTGATGTGGTTGAGATGTCCACAGCCAGGTGTACAGGGCTGAGATCCTCCTGCCAGCACTACAGAGTGTTGCCCGCAGGCTGGGACAGGCAGACTTCTACGACAACCTGGCTCCAGACACAGACGTCTACATCATGCCCAGGGGAGCCTCCGAGATGGAAGTCAAACTGAAACAGGTACAGCATGTCATCAACCACATCTCATGTGTTTCTTGTCCTGACCTACTTGTTTTAAAATAAAATTCCACACATCAACCAAACCAATATCAGTTAGGAGCAACAGCATCAGTGCCATATTGCCTCAGATATTTATCTGTTTATGAAGTTTAAGCTGGGATAATGTAATGTATGCAGTGCCATATTGCCTCAGATATTTATCTGTTTATTGAGTTAATGATGATGTAAGTAAGCAGTGTCAAGGACCTAGAGGCAATTAACCTGGCCAAGGGTTGACCCAGCTTTCACACGGTTGTGTTGGTCCACCCCTGCCTCTGGTCCTGTATTCACTGTTGTGTTGTCCCCTACCTCTGGTCCTGTAATCACTGTTTAGTTGGTCCACCCCAGCCTCTTCTCCAGGAAGTGCCGCACATTGGACACTGGAATGCAAATTATTCCTCCCCACGACGCTTGAAGGCAAAAGTGGAAGATTATGATGATGACGATTGTCCTTGTATTCAAATTACTCTAAACATTGTCATTGTATTCAAATTAATCTAAAGATTGTCCTTGTATTTAAATCAAAATAAACATTGTCCTTGTATTCAAATTACTTTAAACATTGTCATTGTATTCAAATTACTCTAAACATTGTTATTGTATTTAAATTACTCTAAACATTGTCCTTGTATTCAAATTACTCTAAACATTGTCCCTGTATTCAAATTACTCTAAACATTGTCCTCGTATTCAAAGTAATCTAAACATTGTCATTGCATTCAAATTAATCAAAACATTGTCCTTGCATTGAAATCTTTCTAAACATTGTCCTTGTTTTCAAATTAATCTAAACATTATCCTTGTATTCAAAGTAATCTAAACATTGTCCTTGTATTCAAATTACTCTAAACATTGTCCTTGTATTCAAATTACTCTAAACATTGTCCTTGTATTCAAATTAATCTAAACATTGTCCTTGTATTCAAATTACTCTAAACATTGTCCTTGTATTCAAATTAATCTAAACATTGTCCTTGTATTCAAATTAATCCAAACATTGTTCTTGTATTCAAATTACTCTAAACATTGTCCTTGTATTCAAATTACTCTAAACATTGTCCTTGTATTCAAATTAATCTAAACATTGTCCTTGTATTCAAATTAATCTAAACATTGTCCTTGTATTCAAATTACTCTAAACATTGTCCTTGTATTCAAATTACTCTAAACATTGTCCTTGTATTCAAATTAATCTAAACATTGTCCTTGTATTCAAGTTAATCTAAACATTGTCCTTGTATTCAAATTAATCTAAACATTGTCCTTGTATTCAAATTGTGCAGCTGTGGCGTCTGCTGGAGAACCTGGAGTGTCACATGATCACAGACATCCGCAAGCAGGTGTCCAGGGAGATTACTCTGGCTGTTGCAGAGAGGACACGAGAGGAGGATGCGTTGCCTACAGATTTGTGGAAGAGAGCGGTAATCTATCTCTTACTGAGTCTGTGAGAGCAATAAGCTATCTCTTTCTGTGTCTATTTGCTCAGGGAGAGTGGTAAGCTATCTCTTACTGAGTCTGTGAGAGCAATAAGCTATCTCTTTCTGTGTCTGTTTGCTCAGGGAGAGTGGTAAGCTATCTCTTACTGAGTCTGTGAGAGTGATAAGCTATCTCTTTCTGTGTCTATTTGCTCAGGGAGAGTGGTAAGCTATCTCTTACTGAGTCTGTGAGAGCGATAAGCTATCTCTTTCTGTGTCTATTTGCTCAGGGAGAGTGGTAAGCTATCTCTTACTGAGTCTGTGAGAGCGATAAGCTATCTCTTTCTGTGTCTGTCTGTTCTGGGAGAGTGGTAAGCTACCTCTTACTGAGTATGTGAGAGGGGTAAGCTATCTCTTACTAAGTCTTGTGAGGGTGATAAGCTATTTCTTACTGAGTCTGTGAGAATGATAAGCTATTTCTTACTGAGTCTGTGAGAGGGGTAAGCTATCTCTTACTAAGTCTGTGAGAGTGGTAAGAATAGCTGTGTCTGTTTGTTCTGGGAGATTGGTAAGATATATCTTTCTGTGTCTGTCTGTTCTGGGAGAGTGGTAAGCTATCTCTTACTAAGTCTGTGAGAGTGGTAAGAATATCTATCTGTGTCTGTTTGTTCTGGGAGAGTGGTAAGATATATCTTTCTGTGTCTGTCTGTTCTGGGAGAATGGTAATCTATCTCTTACTGAGTCTATGAGAGCAGTAAGCTATCTCTTACTGAGTCTGTGAGAAAGTTGTGTTGCGTGTGTGTGAGAGAGGGATGATGCTACTGAGTGAATGAGAGAGTGATGCAAATCAATATGTGAGAGTGACAAGTGATGTTTGAGATATGGTAAATGTGTTAAACACGATATGTGTAGAGCATACAGCCTTACTTTGCACTTGATGAAAGGGTGACTAACTGAACTGACCCACAACTGTCTCAATAACCCATTTTTAAATTCTCCAGGTAATAAAAGAAAGCCTCACTCTAAACCGACCTCATGTGGCAGAGAAATTTGTGAACCTACTCATGTCAGAGGTCAAGGAGACTGACACAGCTGTGACCTTTGACTGCAAGCATCTTCAGTCATGTCTCTCAGAACTGGCCAGGAGTGTGATGATGCGAGAGAAACAGAACTTTGACAGGTAGGAAAGTGTACAGGTAGAATGGTGTAGATGTTTGACAGGTAGAATAGTGTAGATGTTTGACAGGTAGAATAGTGTAGATGTGTGACAAGTAGAATAGTGTAGATGTTTGACAGGTAGAATAGTGTAGATGTTTGACAGGTAGAATAGTGTAGATGTTTGACAGGTAGAATAGTGTAGATGTTTGACAGGTAGAATAGTGTAGATGTTTGACAGGTAGAATAGTGTAGATGTTTGACAGGTAGAATAGTGTAGATGTTTGACAGGTAGAATAGTGTAGATGTTTGACAGGTAGAATAGTGTAGATGTTTGACAGGTAGAATAGTGTAGATGTTTGACAGGTAAAATAGTGTAGATGTTTGACAGGTAGAATAGTGTACATGTTTGACAGGTAGAATAGTGTACATGTTTGACAGGTAGAATAGTGTAGATGTTTGTCAGGTAGAATAGTGTAGATGTTTTACAGGTAGAATAGGTTGATGTTTGACAGGTAGAATAGTGTAGATGTGTTACAGGTAGAATAGTGTAGATGTTTGACAGGTAGAATAGTGTAGATGTTTGACAGGTAGAATAGTGTAGATGTTTGACAGGTAGAATAGTGTAGATGATTGACAGGTAGAATAGTGTAGATGTTTGACAGGTAGAATAGGTAGATGTTTGACAGGTAGAATAGTGTAGATGTTTGACAGGTAGAATAGTGTAGATGTTTGACAAGTAGAATAGTGTAGATGTTTGACAGGTAGAATAGTGTAGATGTTTGACAGGTAGAATAGGGTACATGTTTGACAGGTAGAATCGTGTACATTTCCCAACCCACACATCCCCCACCCACACACATCTCCCCACCCACTCACATATCCTCCACCCATCCCATTACCCACCAACAATCACCCACCCACATATCCTCCTCCACCCTCACACCTCCAACCACCCAGCCGAACACACATCCCTCAACCACACATCCCCCATGCACACACACATCTCCCCACCATCTCACATATCCCGCACCTACCCACACACAAATTCCGCACCCACCGACATAATCTCCCATCTCCCCCAGCCCACTCACAGATCCTGAGCCCACCCATACAAACATCCCCCACCATCTCCTAACCTACACACACTCACCCATCCACATATCCTCTACCCATCCACACATTCTCCACCCACCCATCCCGCAACCAAACATCCCTTAACCACACATCCCTTAACCAAACACCCTTACCCATATACAGTCACCCACCCACACATCCTCTACCCACCCATCTCCCAGCCACACATCCCTTAACCACACACCCCTACCCATATACACACACATCCCCACCCAACACACACATCTCCCCACCAATACACACATCCCTCAAACATATCCCCACCCACCAACACATCCCCCATTCACAAACACACAATTCCTATCCATGCACACCAAACCCACACACACATATCCCCCACCATACACTCATCCCCCTCACACATCCCTCCACACATGCACTTATCTCCCAACCACTAACACCCACACATCCCTCATCCACTCATCAATACATACATCTCCCATCTACCCACCCACACTCACACACCCCAACCACCCCTCCAAACACACACCCCTCACCCTCACACACATCAACACCCACCCACACCCAACCACACCCCCACCCATCCATACACACATCCTTTATCCACATCCATCTTCCCCCCCCCCCCCCACACAACACCACACCCACACACATCCTCAAGACACATCCCTTAGGCTACTTCTAGGCTAAACACCCACTAACCCAGGTCCAGGCTAAACACCCACTAAGCCAATTTCAGGCTGTAGGTATTAACTCAGTCTCAGTCTAGAAATCCACTAACCCATCTTCAATCATTCAGCACATAAAACAAAACACTGTCCACAGTATGATTTGAACACAGTAATTGTGGAGTTGTAGATGAGTGTTGTACCTTTAAACCCACCAGGTTCCTGGTATGATTGTGGAGTTGTAGATGAGTGTTGTGCCTTTAAACTCATCAGGTTCCTGGTATGATTGTGGAGTTGTAGATGAGTGTTGTACCTTTAAACCCACCAGGTTCCTGGTATGATTGTGGAGTTGTAGATGAGTGTTGTGCCTTTAAACTCATCAGGTTCCTGATGTGATTGTTTCTTGTGTCTACAGCTACTCCACCTACTATGAGAACATGTTGAGAACTCACCAACAGCTGCTGTTCCAGAGAGAGCAGGTAACAATTGTTGTATGTCTGGTTATAGTTAGTCACACACAGCCAGAGAGAGCAGGTAACAACTGTTGTATGTCTGGTTATAGTTAGTCACACACAGCCAGAGAGAGCAGGTAACAACTGTTGTATGTCTGGTTATAGTTAGTCACATACAGCCAGAGAGAGCAGGTAACAACTGTTGTATGTCTGGTTATAGTTAGTCACACACAGCCAGAGAGAGCAGGTAACAACTGTTGTATGTCTGGTTATAGTTAGTCACATATAGTCAGCAATGTTTGTGCACAACATCTTTCACAGTCACAAACAGCTTGCACCATCACAAACAGAGTGCACTGTCACAAACAGTGAGCACCTTCACAAACATCTTTCATCATCACAAACATCTTGCACCATCACAAACAGTGTGCACATCATCACAAACAGCTTTCATCATCACAAACAGCTTTCATCATCACAAACAGCTTTCATCATCACAAACAGCTTTCATCATCACAAACAACTTTCATCATCACAGCAAAAGAAATAAACACACAGCTGTTGATCATCCCTTATAGAAGTAGATGAAAGGAATAGAGACTAAAGGACACACTAGACAGTATAACAGTTGAAAGTAGAGGAAAGGAATAGAGACTAAAGGACACACTATACAGTATAACAGTTGAAAGTAGAGGAAAGGAATAGAGACTAAAGGAAACACTAGACAGTAGAACAGTTGAAAGTAGAGGAAAGGAACAGAGACTAAAGGAAACACTAGACAGTATAACAGTTGAAAGTAGAGGAAAGGAATAGAGACTAAAGGACACACTAGACAGTAGAACAGTTGAAAGTAGAGGAAAGGAGCAGAGACTAAAGGAAACAATAGACAGTATAACAGTTGAAATTAGAGGAAAGGAACAGAGACTAAAGGACACACTAGACAGTATAACAGTTGAAAGTAGAGGAAAGGAATAGAGACTAAAGGACACACTAGACAGTATAACAGTTGAAAGTAGAGGAAAGGAATAGAGACTAAAGGACACACTAGACAGTATAACAGTTGAAAGTAGAGGAAAGGAATATAGATTAATGGACACACTAGACAGTATAACTGTTGAAAGTAGAGGAAAGGAATAGAGACTAAAGGACACACTAGACAGTATAACAGTTGAAAGTAGAGGAAAGGAATAGAGACTAAAGGACACACTAGACAGTATAACAGTTGAAAGTAGAGGAAAGGAATAGAGACTAAAGGACACACTAGACAGTATAACAGTTGAAAGTAGAGGAAAGGAATAGAGACTAAAGGAAACACTAGACAGTATAACAGTTGAAAGTAGAGGAAAGGAACAGAGACTAAAGGAAACACTAGACAGTATAACAGTTGAAAGTAGAGGAAAGGAACAGAGACTAAAGGACACACTAGACAGTATAACAGTTGAAAGTAGAGGAAAGGAATAGAGACTAAAGGGCACACTAGACAGTATAACAGTTGAAAGTAGAGGAAAGGAATATAGATTAATGGACACACTAGACAGTAGAACAGTTGAAAGTAGAGGAAAGGGACAGAGAATAAAGGAAACACTAGACAGTATAACAGTTGAAAGTAGAGGAAAGGAACAGAGACTAAAGGACACACTAGACAGTAGAACAGTTGAAAGTAGAGGAAAGGAATAGAGACTAAAGGACACACTAGACAGTAGAACAGTTGAAAGTAGAGGAAAGGGACAGAGACTAAAGGAAACACTAGACAGTATAACAGTTGAAAGTAGAGGAAAGGGACAGAGACTAAAGGACACACTAGACAGTAGAACAGTTGAAAGTAGAGGAAAGGAATAGAGACTAAAGGACACACTAGACAGTAGAACAGTTGAAAGTAGAGGAAAGGAGCAGAGACTAAAGGAAACACTAGACAGTATAACAGTTGAAAGTAGAGGAAAGGAATAGAGACTAAAGGACACACTAGACAGTAGAACAGTTGAAAGTAGAGGAAAGGAGCAGAGACTAAAGGAAACAATAGACAGTATAACAGTTGAAATTAGAGGAAAGGAACAGAGACTAAAGGACACACTAGACAGTATAACAGTTGAAAGTAGAGGAAAGGGACAGAGACTAAAGGAAACACTAGACAGTATAACAGTTGAAAGTAGAGGAAAGGAATAGAGACTAAAGGACACACTAGACAGTAGAACAGTTGAAAGTAGAGGAAAGGAGCAGAGACTAAAGGAAACACTAGACAGTATAACAGTTGAAAGTAGAGGAAAGGAACAGAGACTAAAGGACACACTAGACAGTATAACAGTTGAAAGTAGAGGAAAGGGACAGAGACTAAAGGAAACACTAGACAGTATAACAGTTGAAAGTAGAGGAAAGGAATAGAGACTAAAGAACACACTAGACAGTAGAACAGTTGAAAGTAGAGGAAAGGAGCAGAGACTAAAGGAAACACTAGACAGTATAACAGTTCTTCTTCTTCGTTTATCCGGAGTTTTTTTTTGTGGATGTGATTGCTTTGTGCCTGTTTACAGCAGAGCTGCGTTCTTGCGCCGTTAGGCCGACACATCCGACTTCTGCGGGCATTTGTTGACCGGGTTAACCTTCCCGGGGGTATAACAGTTGAAAGTAGAGGAAAGGAACTGAGACTAAAGGACACACTAGACAGTATAACAGTTGAAAGTAAAGGAAAGGAGCAGAGACTAAAGGACACACTAGACAGTATAACAGTTGAAAGTAGAGGAAAGGAACAGAGACTAAAGGACACACTAGACAGTATAACAGTTGAAAGTAAAGGAAAGGAGCAGATACTAAAGGACATACTAGACAGTATAACAGTTGAAAGTAGAGGAAAGGAACAGAGACTAAAGGAAACACTAGACAGTATAACAGTTGAAAGCAAAGGAAAGGAACAGAGACTAAAGGACACACTAGACAGTATAACAGTTGAAAGTAAAGGAAAGGAGCAGAGACTAAAAGACACACTAGACATTATAACAGTTGAAAGTAGAGGAAAGGAACAGAGACTAAAGGACACACTAGACAGTATAACAGTTGAAAGTAGAGGAAAGGAATAGAGACTAAATGAAACACTAGACAGTATAACAGTTGAAAGTAGAGGAAAGGAGCAGAGACTAAAGGACACACTAGACAGTATAACAGTTGAAAGTAGAGGAAAGGAACAGAGACTAAAGGAAACACTAGACAGTATAACAGTTGAAAGTAGATTAAAGGGATAGAGACTAAAGGACACACTAGACAGTATAACAGTTGAAAGTAAAGGAAAGGAACAGAGACTAAAGGAAACACTAGACAGTATAACAGTTGAAAGTAGAGGAAAGGAATAGAGACTAAAGGACACACTAGACAGTATAACAGTTGAAAGTAGAGGAAAGGAATAGAGACTAACGGACACACTAGGCAGTATAACAGTTGAAAGTAGAGGAAAGGAATAGAGACTAAAGGACACACTAGACAGTATAACAGTTGAAAGTAGAGGAAAGGGATAGAGACTAAAGTACACACTAGACAGTAGACGGTCTCTGTCTGCAGCCTCCCAGGTGTCATGATGAATTCCAAAAGCATTCAGTGAAATTTTCAGAGTGTCTTTAAAACGTTTCCTCTGGCCACCTTGGGAGCGTTTACCACAACGCAGTTCGCTGTAAAAAATTCGTTTAGGGAGCCAGTGATCTGGCATGCGAGTCAAGTGACCAGCCCAGCGAATCTGATTCTTCATCAGTAGAGTGTGGATACTGGGCATGGATGCTCTTTCTAGGACTTCAGTGTCTGGAATCTTGTCTTGCCATTTAATCTTCAGTAGCTTCCTTAGGCAGACTGTGTGGAAGTGGTTTAATTTCCTAGCGTGTCGCTGATAAACAGTCCAGGTTTCACAAGCATATAGCAGTGTGGATAATACAACTGCTTTGTAGACTTTTAGCTTTGTTTGCAGGCTTATTCCAGTTCTGTCCCATACATTCTTGTACAGTCTGCCAAAGGCTGCACTGGCCTTGGAGATTCTTGCATTCACTTCATCATCGATTGTGGCAGCTTGTGACACGGTGCTGCCAAGATAGGTGAATTTGTCCACAACACTTAGTCTATGATCATTCACTTTGATATTCGGCACAATGTGATTATTCCCTGGAGCTGGCTGGTACATAACTACAGTCTTCTCCAAGTTGATATTGAGCCCAAAATTGGCACAGGCATGT
Organism: Cepaea hortensis; assembly: GCA_963921405.1. NCBI lineage: Eukaryota > Metazoa > Mollusca > Gastropoda > Stylommatophora > Helicidae > Cepaea > Cepaea hortensis. Next base: position 127,905,798 of record OY992882.1, on the reverse strand, counting down.
GAGAAAGCTGAAACATTATGTTGCATGTCCGCCTCTGAGTTGGCGTATAGAGCGCAATCATCAGCAAACAGGAGCTCTCTGACGGTGCCGCTGTTAATTTTGGTTTTAGCTTTCAGCCTTCTGAGATTGAATAACTTTCCATCCATACGGTAGTTGATGTCTATTCCAATGTCGTCGTTCTCGAAGGCATTCATCAACATGGCTGAAAACATGAGGCTGAACAGTGTTGGTGCCAGGACACATCCTTGCTTCACTCCATTGGTGACAGGAAAGGGTTCAGACAGTTCACCATTTTCCTGTACTCTTGCCTGCATGCCGTCATGAAGTAGCCGCACTATAGAGGCTAATGGACACACTAGAAAGTATAACAGTTGAAAGTAGAGGAAAGGGACAGAGACTAAAGGAAACACTAGACAGTATAACAGTTGAAAGTAGAGGAAAGGAATAGAGACTACTGGACACACTAGACAGTATAACAGTTGAAAGTAGAGGAAAGGAATAGAGACTACTGGACACACTAGACAGTATAACAGTTGAAAGTAGAGGAAAGGAATTGAGACTACTGGACACACTAGACAGTATAACAGTTGAAAGTAGAGGAAAGGAATTGAGACTACTGGACACACTAGACAGTATAACAGTTGAAAGTAGAGGAAAGGAGCAGAGACTACTGGACACACTAGACAGTAGAACAGTTGAAAGTAGAGGAAAGGGATAGAGACTAAAGGACACACTAGACAGTATAACAGTTGAAAGTAGAGGAAAGGAATAGAGACTACTGGACACACTAGACAGTATAACAGTTGAAAATTGTAGTGACCACACCAGGATTACTGTCTCTTCCTAATGATGACCATGCCTCACTGCATGAACCAGTGCACTTTGACCATAGGTCAGCTCAACACCCCTGAAAACAAAGGTGTCATCACCAATGGTGTCCATGTATTTATAATATTTTCTTCCATTAATACCTTTTCTGTCACTGATCTCAAACTTCCTGTGTTTACAGTACTGTTCCGTCTGTCAAATCACTGATATGTTTACACATATTTTTTGCATCTTTAAAATAATTTTATTCAGTTACGTTGCATTGCTCATTTAATCATCTTGCTCTTGCCTTTTTGTGTTTATCTCTTATTAAAAAAAAAAAAATCATATTGTAATCTTCTTTGTCATGTTTACTTTGTTCTTTTTATTTTCCCCATCAATTTTCAGATTTCTTTACGTCATCCAATTCTTCTGAGCTTTCCAATAATATCTCTTTGCATATTTGATGGGCTGGTTTCCCTGGCCTAGGAGTTAACGTCTTTCTCTGTAATCCTGTATATTCTAAGAGTAACATAACCTGCGTGAGAATCGGTAGCGGTTCTCGGCGTGCTGGTAACTTACAGGGTATGTGAGCCGGTCGCTCAGAAAGCAATGGCAAACTACTGAGCGTAATATTGCCTAGTACATCAACAGCAGCTGAAAAATGCTGATGTTGACTGCAACGTCCTGTAAGGGATATGAAAAAAAAAATGTTGATGGATGCAGTTTTTCAACATTTCCCATTGTTCACTAATGCTGTGTATGTAAGATATTGTATTGTATCTGTGTCTCACATTGACTTTATATTGTTCTTGAATTGATTGGCCTTATATTAGAATGTCTTATCAAGTCTAATGGTACCCTTTTTTTCACTCTGTTTAATCTTACGTTTATTTGTGTGCACATACAGGGAGGGACTCGATCCCTGGACAGTTAGCACCAACTGGTGTCTTCACATTTATTCATGCATTTCTAAACTGTCATTTATCAGTACTTAGTTTGATTAGTTTGATTGAATGATTTCTTATCAGGGTTGTCTGTATCTTCAGCCACCTCATATGTTGTTTAAACCAGATATTTCCAGTCAACATATCTATTATTTGATCATATTCTAGCAGTTTTTCTCCTCTTTTCTTATTCCTAAACTATACTCAGCAACTATATTTCCACTCACCATGTTCCTCCCACTTGTGCACTGAAATCTCTAACTATTACTGTTACTTCTGGTGGTGTGGTTTGAGAGACTGCCATTTCTCTTTCATCACAAAATCCATGTATTTCTTCTTCACTACAGCGTGATATAAATGAGACATAATGTGATCTGGTCATATGATGTGATCTACTGACGTGCTCATTTTATGTAGTCATGTGATCTTGCAATGTGGTCATGTGATAAAGTCATGTGACACAGTTTTGTGTTGTAATGATGAGAGGCGATCATGTGATGGGGTTATGTGATGTGGTCATGTGATATAGTCATGTGATGTGGTTTGTGCTGTGATCATGTGAGGTGGTCATGTGATGGTGTCATGTGACAGTTTTGTATTGTAATGATGAGAGGCGATAATGTGATGGGGTTATGTGATGTGGTCATGTGATGTGGTTTGTGCTGTGATCATGTGAGGTGGTCATGTGATGGTGTCATGTAATGTCTCTGCAGGAGATTCAACACCTCCAGGATCAGCTGAAGCAAACTCAGAGAGACATGAAGGTCAGCGTTCAGTGTCAGCTGGCAGATGAAGCTCACGACTTGCTCATGGGTAAGTTTGTATCTGATCATCACAGTCATCAGCGGATTCATGGAATTGTCACCCAACACCCACATCCCTGAGCCTGGGACATGCCTCTGTGTGCTTGACCTCCCTCAGAACATGCGGACAAGTATGGATACTTATACTTCCAGGGACCACACGTCTCTGTCGCGATCCTCCCTGGGATTTCACATTCCATTTGCTGTAGCCTCAAACAGTCACAGTTTGTGTTTCCTCATGCACCAGGTGATCATTTATAGACAGGATCATGTCTCCCTGGCTCTACCATAGTTCCCTCAGGAGGTGCTCTAGAGGACAGTCATATTCATATTCTCGTACGCTGGCCTGGCCTGGGCAGTGGAGTCACTTCAGCTCCGGAAGATGTGAGGATTGTTTGCATGTCAACCATCATTGCCAGAAATATCCAAACTGAACACTTTCGCAGCATTGACTGGGAGTCAGTAATGATGACTGATTGATTGACTGAGTGGAGTCTCAGACAGCATTGACTAGGAATCAGTAATGATAGCTCATTGATTGAGTGGAGTCTCAGACAGCATTGACTTGGAGTTGGTAATAATGACTGATTGATTAAATGGAGTCTCAGACATTGACTAGGAGTTGGTATTTATGACTGATTGATTGAATGGAGTCTCAGACATTGACTAGGAGTCGGTATTGATGACTGATTGATTGAATGGAGTCTCAGACATTGACTAGGAGTCGGTATTGATGACTGATTGATTGAATGGAGTCTCAGACATTGACTAGGAGTCGGTATTGATGACTGATAGATCGCATGGAGTCTCAGACATTGACTAGGAGTCGGTATTGATAACTGATTGACTGAGTGGAGTCTCAGACAGCCACTCCAGAGCCGCAATGACCGCCTCCACTTACATTCTCATGCTGCATGTCGTGTATGATTCACTTTGCTGTGTGATGACTTTTCCCCTCACTTCACCAATCTCTCACACCCTGCATCTGGCTGTGAAGACTTCCCAATCTCTCACCTCACTGCACAAATCTCTCACTTCACTGCACCAATCTCTCACCTCACTGCACCAGTATCTCACCTCACTGCACCAATCTCTCACCTCACAGCACCAATCTCTTACCGCATTGCACCAATCTCTCACCTCACTGCACCAATCTCTCACCTCACTGTACCAATCTCTCACCTCACTGCACCAATCTCTCACATCACCACACCAACCTCTCACCTCACCACACCAACCTCTCACCTCACTGCATTAACTTCTCACCTCAATGCATCAATCTCTACCTTCACTGCACCAATCTCTCATCTCACTGCATCAGTATCTTACCTCACTGCACCATTCTGTCATCTCACTGCACCAATCTCTCACCTCTCTGCTCCAATCTCTCACCTCACTGCACCAATCTCTCACCTCACTGCACCAATCTGTCATCTCACTGCACCAATCTCTCATCTCACTGCACCAATCTCTCATCTCACTGCACCAATCTCTCACCTCACTGCACGATTCTGTCATCTCACTGCACCAATCTCTCACCTCACTGCACAAATCTCTCACCTCTCTGCACCAATCTCTCACATCACTGCACCAATCTCTCACCTCACTGCACCAATCTGTCATCTCACTGCACCAATCTCTCACCTCACTGCACTGATCTCTCCTCTCACTGCACCAATCTCTCACCTCACTGCACTGATCTCTCCTCTCACTGCACCAATCTCTCACCTCACTGCACCAATCTCTCACCTCACTGCACCAATCTCTCATCTCACTGCACCAATCTCTCACCTCACTGCACCAATCTCTCCTCTCACTGCACCAATCTCTCCTCTCACTGCACCAATCTGTCACCTCACTGCACCAATCTGTCACCTCACTGCACCAATCTCTCACCTCACTGCACCAATCTGTCATCTCACTGCACCAATCTCTCATCTCACTGCACCGATCTCTCACCTCACTGCACCAATCTGTCACCTCACTGCACCAATCTGTCACCTCACTGCACCAATCTGTCACCTCACTGCACCAATCTGTCACCTCACTACACCAATCTGTTACCTCACTGCACCAATCTATCACCTCACTTCACCATCTCTCACCTCTCTGCACCAATCTGTCACCTCACTGCACCAATCTGTCACCTCACTGCACCAATCTGTCACCTCACTGCACCAATCTGTCGCCTCATTGCACCAATCTGTCACCTCACTGCACCAATCTGTCACCTCACTGCACCAATCTGTCACCTCACTGCACCAATCTCTCACCTCACTGCACCAATCTGTCACCTGACTGCACCAATCTGTCACCTGACTGCACCAATCTGTCACCTCACAGCACCAATCTGTCATCTCACTGCACCAATCTCTCACCTCACTGCACCAATCTGTTACCTCACTTCACCATCTCTCACCTCTCTGCACCAATCTCTCACCTCACTGCACCAATCTCTCACCTCACTGCACCAATCTCTCACCTCACTGCACCAATCTGTCACCTGACTGCACCAATCTGTCACCTGACTGCACCAATTTGTCACCTCACTGCACCAATTTGTCACCTCACTGCACCAATCTGTCACCTCACTGCACCAATCTGTCACCTCACTGCACCAATCTGTCACCTCACTGCACCAATCTGTCACCTCACTGCACCAATTTGTCACCTCACACAAAATGACTTCACTATAGTAGTATCCCCTTAGGAGGCTTTCATATACTGACAAACACAGGTAATGTGTTACTACGTTTATGAGTGCAGTAATTTACTCACTGACCCCCAGAAACTGAAATCTCTTGATCACATCAAGTGTCACAGTGGTGTGGAAAGAGCTTCAGTGAAAGGTGTGGTTCGTGCAAGACGAGACAGGGGCTGACCAATGGGAGAGTTGAAGGTGTGGTTCCTGCAAGATGAGACAGGAGCTGACCAATGGGAGAGTGGAAGGATGGTTCATGCAAGATGAGACAGGATCTGACCAATGGGAGAGTGGAAGAAGGACATTAAAGGGTATGGAAGGACATGAAGCAGGTGAACTGGCAAAGGAGGGAGAATCAGTGTTCTGGCAGGGTGTGATGATAGCAATGTTCTGCAGTGGGATGTCTGTGTGATTGATTGATTGATTGATTTAGGAATGACATCACAGCATTCGGGGCATTCCCATAAGTGCTCCGTCCCCATCCTCAGTAGCCAGAGAAGATTTCCAACACTAATAGTACCAGTAGCAATCTGATTATAAGTCCGTCTCGCCTTTCCTCTGAGCGTTGAGCGTCGGCCAGATCCCCTCGTCACTCCTCGCTGTCTCATTCTTGCAAGACCATGGTAATCCATTTGCTCCTCCGAGGTGTGCACGTGCTCCCACAAGGCCGCAACCACATCTGCCTTGTCATGTATCAATACTCCACAAAGTTCTGCAGAGCCAGCCAATAAGTGTGCCTGTTCATTTCCCAGCACACCGGCATGCCCCGGAGAAAAGATCCAGGCAATGCTTGTCACCCGTGAACTCCGAAGCGAAGCAAGCCACTCCGCACGAAGCCTGCCCGTCCTCACCCTCGTCAGCATGCTTTCCCAGTCAGTTACAATCACGATGTGTGTGTGTGTCGTATTTGTCAGGGTCTTAAACCTGGCTCGTTAACCTAACACATGTGAGACAGTACAAATACAACGTGATTTGACTTGAGACTCAACGACACGAAGTTTCGATGGATTTATTTACAGATCACGATCTAGACATGATCATCACAATACATAAGTTATAACAGTACACTTACAAGCAACCCACAGCTTACAATCAGTCTCACAAGATGTACAAGCACTCGACTTTCGGGCCACAGAACTACACAAGCCTTTCTCCCATCATACGTCCAGTCGAGTCCGAGTCCCAGAGCTGTCTGGCTATTTCTCGCAACGCGCCTGCCCACCTGAAGTGGCTTCACGAGGCCTGCGTGCGTCCTGCTTTGTCCTTGCCTGACCGCTGGCTGTCTCGTCAGCCGGCAACCTCGCAGGCAGGTAACTAATACTCGCCTGACGGGCGTAACGATGTTACAGCATCCCCGCTAGGGGCTATTCGCCTGGCGGGCGTAACGATGTCCCTGCATCTCTGCTGGCAATACTTTAGACTCTGACATGCTCCCCCCGGGGCTTCTTCATGAAAGATGTTATCTTTCATGTACACTCTATATACAATACTGGGTTAATATTTTTAACCTGTCAGGGTCAACCTTTCTGTTATATACAATTACTTTGGTGTAGACATACAAAAACATATATCTTGGCATAGAAACACATAAGAAATGGACATTGTATCTAAAGACATGTAGTGTTCAACCTTTAACACTCGTCAAGCTTCATCCTCTCGATGGCTGATTACCTTAATTGCATTATTGACCCAGTCAGATCGGTAGTAACAGCTTCCCAAGCAACTACCTCGCAGCCTTTAAAAAAAAAGTAATAATATGCTTTTTGAGACAAAAAACATCTGGCAAGACTGTAATACGGCTTTATATAAGCCGCATTCAACGCTCAAACTCTGACCTCATTTGGCCAGGAGTTCTTGTGTCGGTCTGCAATGTCGGTAACACTCTACCATGCCCAGTAGATGGCTTCTTGGCGTGTTAACAATCTGGCAACAACATGGTTATTTATATACAACACATCATCGTATACATTTCAATTAATGCCCTTGGTGTAATAATGTAATAACAATTAAATGAAAGGGACATAACTTCAAAAATTAAGAAATATAATATCTTACAATAATTCTTCTATTTCTCAGCGTCATAGCTTGATGTTTCTCCATACTAGCGAAAAAATGTCGGTAGTATGAATAAATTAATCAAGATATGATTCTAAGATTACACTAAATGAAAAATCTTAATACACAATTTGTGTATTCGAAATTATTGAATCGTAAATAGTTTAGAAGTGTTATAACTTTTTAAGCTTTTGTTTGTCGTCTGCTACTTTTAAACTAAATTTCTAAATCATCCGGAAGTACACACGAAACAGCTGATGTTGAAAATTTGTAGAACACACTTGTTCCGGTCTGATGTAGTAAAACGGAATGTGCAAAGTTCTGATCGTTCATGTGTTGGTTGTTTCACTGGAAAAACTTCTGGATTTCGATTGACTGAAGTGGTGTAGATGTCAATGTTCAGGTCACACTTTCACACACGGAGTTAAAATATCACTGGATATGTTCCAAATGCAGATACCACGGATAAATTGGATAGTTCGCTTGCGGTAAGTTCAGAGCGAATGTGGCACCGTTCTTGTTTCGTAATATATACAATTAATAAAGTTCTCTTTCTACCACACACTACACAATTATTCACGACAATCACTACATTAATAATAAAATAAGAAAACTATATATATTGGGAATAAACCCTATCACATCATATAGACATACACAGCTTTCGTGAAAAAAAAACTTCACTGATGCATGGCTGTGTTGGTCTGAGTGTATTTTACACACTGCACTCAGACATTGGTGCTTACTGGGTCGGTCGGACAACGGGACAAAAGATCGGCAATCGTGTTGGTTCTGCCCACGATGTGTCGAACTTCAAAGCTGTAATCTTGAAGTTTAAGAGACCAGCGAGCTATCATTTGGTTGGAAGGTACACCTGAATTGATAAATCTCAATGGACTACTGTCAGACTCCACAATAAAATTACGTCCCAGAAGGAACCTGGAAAATTTGGTTATACCCTCAACCAGAGCAAGGGCTTCCAACTGCGGTGTCGACCAAGAGCGTTCTCTAGGTTTTAATTTTCTCGAGAAGTAATATACAGGATGTAAGATGTTATCATGTTCCTGTAACAGAACTGCTCCAATCGCTACGGAGCTCGCGTCTGTGCGTAATCTGAAAGAAATAAGAAAATTTGGCAATTTGAGAATGGGATTCTTTAAACTATTCTCAGAGAAATAAGATAATACTTTATGGAATGCAAATTTTAGGCATTCATTGCTTACAATTTTCTCGGGTTGATCTTTTGTTAGTAAGTTAGTAGATACTTCGGTCAGTTCAGCAAAATCTGGTATGAACTGCCTATAATAATTTATAAGTCCCAACAAACTTCTGACTTGCTTTTTCGTAGTCGGAAGTGAGAGTTTTAGTATCTTGGACACAATGTTATCGTCTGTCGTGACAAAGCCATTAGATATTTTGTACCCGAAGAAGGATATTTCCTGATAGGCTATGTCTACTTTTGCAGGCTTTACCGTCAGTCCGTGCTGTCTAATGCGTTCAAATGTCGTTCTAATGTCTTTATGTGGTCTGTCATCGTCTTTGTGTGAACACAAATGTCGTCTATGTAACAGATAATATTCGGTATGTCTACTAGTAGAAGTCGTGTCATACGTACAAATATTGCTGGGGCATTGACAAGCCCAAATGGAAGTTTGCACCATTCGTGCAGTCCCCAAGGTGTGGCAAAAGCTGTCAGATGTCTGCTCTGTTCGTCTACTGCTATTTGCCAGTAACCTTTTGTCATGTCTACCTTCGTAAAGAACCTAGCATCTGTCAGTTCTGTCAATAGATCTTCAGAGTTTGCCATTGGCTCTAAATCTAAAAGAGTTATCTTATTTAATTTCCTATAGTCGACACAGAGTCTTATTGTGTTGTCCTTTTTGCGTACTATGACCATTGGAGATGAGAAATTTGATTGGGATCGTCTAATGATGTTGTTTTTCTCTAAGCTGATGATCTCTTGATGTAAGTGTTCTTTGTAATGCAATGGAATGGTGTATGGTCTGCATTTTATGGGTGTATTTGACGTGAGTGTGATGTGATGTTGTACTAATTCTGTTTGTCTTGGGTTGTTGGAGAAAATGGTGTTGTACTGTTGTATGAGATGTTTGCAACTGTCTGTTTCTGCTTGAGTTAACTTTGGGTTGATCTTAATTTCCTTCAAGCAGTTTGTCGTGTCTAATGCAGGTGTTGGAATTTCGTCACTAGCCTCGTCATCTTCATGGTCTATTATCACTGTACATGCTGTTGTATCGTCTTGTTCGTTGTCTCTGTTGTAATATGGTCTTAGCATATTGACGTGGAATATTTTGTGTTTGTCTTTTATTTGGATCTCATAGTCTACAGGTGAAATCTGTCGCGTCACTTTAAATGGTCCTTGCCAAGAATCAGTCAATAAGTGTCTGTCACTAGGTAGAAGAAGAAGAACGTCCTGTCCAGGTGTCAACGTTATTGTCCTGTTACCTTTGTCAGCATATTGTCTATATGTAGCACCAGATAATTTTAGTGCATCCTTTGCCATTATACACGATTTGATGATTCTTTCACGCAATGATGTAACATATACGTATGATGATATGGGTTTCAGTAAAGGAGTGGATTCAGTTAACATTTGATGATAGATGCTTAATGGGCCACGTGGTTTGGCACCATAGATAAGTTCAAAAGGAGAGAAACCTGTACTAGCATGTGGCACCTCGCGATAAGCAAAGAGAATAGCAGGTAAATATACGTCCCAGTTATTGGGATGCTCTTGCGTGACTTTAGCAAGCATATGCTTTAAATCACCGTTAAATTTTTCTATAATTCCACTCGAGTGAGGATGGTACGGGGAATTGAAACATTGCTTCACTCCTAACATTTTGGTGAAAGCTTGAGTAGATGCTGCGATGAACTGACTTCCTCTATCTGATTGGATAGTGTCTGGAAATCCTATCCGTGAAAATATATGGAAGAAAACTTCCATTATGTCATTGGCAGTTATGTTCTTTAGCGGAATCGCTTCAGGCCAGCGGCTACATTGATCAATAATGGTTAATATATATCTATTCCCTCTGGTTGTTATCTGATTAAGAGGGCCCACTATGTCGACAGATATTTTCTCAAAAGGTCGACTGGCTAAGTCAGTAATTTGTAACTTTTCCTGTGGGTTTTTACCTTTCTTTACAAGTTTTTGGCAGATGTCACAACTCCTGCAATATTGCTTAATGTCATTGCAGAATTTGGGCCAATAAAACTGTAATAATAATCTTGATCTGGTCTTAGCGTATGCCATATGCCCTGCAAGAGGTATATCATGGGCAAGATGTAAGGCTTGCTTACGATACTCAATTGGCAAAACAGTTTGCTCTGTTGTGGTGTCACCTCTGGTATAATACCTGGTGAGGATACAATTTTTCAAAGCAAAATGCCATTTTGCATTTTTGGTTACCTTTGGCTTTTGGCCGATCAGATTAAAATATTTCGACAATGAAGGATCAGCCTTTTGGGCTGTTACAAAAGTCTCCTTCATGGTTTTAGGAGGTAGTAATACTGGGCTAAGCATTTCTATAGCCTCAGTCTGATTAATTTCATCTTGCATTCTAGCAGTAGATCTGGTTACTGCGTTCACACATTCAATGATATCAGATGGTGATGAAACAGTGTTATCAATGATGTCATGAGATCCTAGTGCTACATTAGCTACCATACATTCATTAGGTGGTACAACATTATCAATGATGACATTTGATGGTGATGTTGTGATCTCATTAATACAAAGAGATGTTATGTCATGAGGCATATCATTCACCTCTGGTAAATTTCCAATTATAATATCACACACCGGGTTTGTTAATGCTGCGCATTTTACTTTCCCAGTGAGGAAAGGTGTTTGAATATATGCCCATAGCTGTATAGTCTGTAGGCATTATGAACGTTCTCTTCAGTCCAATCAGTGAACTTCCCGTGTCCCGAAGGACTGTAGCAGGCTTGCCATTCACATATCCTTGATGGATGTTTATTCTGCCTTTGGAATCTACTACCAAATTAGCTTCTTCATTGGCAATAGGGATGGAGTGGCCGCATGTTAAAATACCATCTTCATAAAAGGTATTACAAACAGTACATGTATTTGCGTTAAACATATCAAAAGCCTGTGCTGAGTTCACAGGGTGTTTCTCTGATTGTTCTTCATCTGATGATGAACTATCAAATAAGGCAGCATTGGCTTTCTTGGTCATTTGCCTACCTTTACAATCATGGCGATAATGTCCATACGCCTTACAGAGGAAACATTTACGCAAATTTCTAAAGGATTTACGCTCCTTATCTTGTCTGTTTACTATGTTCTGTAAATATGTAGGATATGCGGGGTTCTTGTCGCACATCTCACCCTGATGATGTGAAATTCTACAATATTTACAATGGTTGTACTTCTCAGATGTAGGCTTATAAGGTTTTTGCCTACTATAAGGTTTGTCATAGTTAGCCGATGCTACAAAATTGGTTTCAGTAGCTTCACTGGCAAAACAATGTTTGTTGGCTGTGTAATAAGCCGAACCACGCCTCTCAATCTGCTCTACACTCGTACATTCATTCTCTTGCAAAAACTTTGAAAATGCTGATGGAATAGATGAAATGACTTTATCTCTAATGATAAGATCTTCTAACTTTTGATAGTTCTTATCAATTTTAGCTGCTGAAGTCCATTTGGTAAATATGTCTCGGACTAAGCAGAGGTAGTCAGAGAACGTTTGAGTCGGTTTGGGGCTCAACTTGCTGAATTGTTCTCTGTAACCTGCCTCATCTAACATAAAATGTGCCATAATCTTTGATTTTAGATAATGGTAATCTTTTCTGAGGTCTTTGGGGATAGTCTCTATGACTTTCAGAGGCTCCCCTGATAAACTTCTCATATAAATTATATTCCATTCAGACAATGGGACCTGGTAATGGTCCATTAAAGTCTCAAAATTTTGGGTGAAGGCTGCAATGCAGTCACCCGAGGTGTAATTTCTTACGATACCTTGGTATTTCTTGTACTGGTTTTCTTTCTCCAGTCTCTCAGATTTCTTAGACTCTTTGTTTATGGCAGTCTCAGTATCAAGTTGTTTAATCTTTAGCTGTACTTCCAGTTCTTCTCGTTTACTTTGAGCTGCTATCTCTGCTTGCTTTAAGGCTGCGTCAGTTTCAGCCTGCTTTAATGCTCTTTCAGCTGCTCTTTCATCACGTTCATTAGCTTTCTCACGAAGGTGTTCAGAGTATTTAGTCTCACTCCACTTCGTTAACTCATCACCTGTTAACTTTAACTTTAACCCCATATCGATGAAATCATTTAATGACGACATGATGGAAAATGCAAATGAAATATCCGACACACAATTTGTTACAAGTTGTTAGTAAGGTGAACAATTTACACTTGTGTTCTACTTACAATATTTGCCTAAATTTGCATCCGAAAGTATATAGAAAGAAAAATATACTCAAGTTTCCTGGATGCGGTGAAGAACGGTTGAAATTCGGACTAGGAACTGTAGGGTCGCTACTTCAAAGCACAAATGACCTCTACGGGCAAGGGTTTCAGATGGCACAGAACACCTGCTTTGTTTTTGGAGGAAATAAATTAGCGTCTATTTGATGTGGTGTGTATGCTTGTCACTAAGTTTTGATTAGGTTTGTATGGCGTTGAGTGTAATTGTAGGTCGTAATGTTGTCCGTCAACAATTTTTTTCAAAATCACAAGTCACTTTCTTTCCGCAACTTTCTGCTTTACACAACTCACTTTTCAAAGACAATCTAACTATATCTCAACACTCTACAACATTGATGACACATCACTTACATTAAGATGACATTCAGTAAGGACATAGACATCAAGTTTACAAGATGGCGACAAGGTCACAATGGCGACAACTTCACAATGTCGACAAGGTCAAAACGGTGACAAGTTCCACAATCACAAATGTTTTACACGTTTACAAGATCAAACAATATGTATGTACTTTACGTTCACATTTAGTCTCCATGTTTAAACAATGTAATAATATATATCAAAATGAGCCTTCACAATCACATTTAAATGTACTCTAAAGTTGGACAAAAAATTCTAAGTTCACAAATCTAGGTTTTAAATGTTAATTACTTAAACCACGTTCATTTTAAAGCCGGACGGATGCCACCCCGTCCACACATGTCAGGGTCTTAAACCTGGCTCGTTAACCTAACACATGTGAGACAGTACAAATACAACGTGATTTGACTTGAGACTCAACGACACGAAGTTTCGATGGATTTATTTACAGATCACGATCTAGACATGATCATCACAATACATAAGTTATAACAGTACACTTAAAGCAACCCACAGCTTACAATCAGTCTCACAAGATGTACAAGCACTCGACTTTCGGGCCACAGAACTACACAAGCCTTTCTCCCATCATACGTCCAGTCGAGTCCGAGTCCCAGAGCTGTCTGGCTATTTCTCGCAACGCGCCTGCCCACCTGAAGTGGCTTCACGAGGCCTGCGTGCGTCCTGCTTTGTCCTTGCCTGACCGCTGGCTGTCTCGTCAGCCGGCAACCTCGCAGGCAGGTAACTAATACTCGCCTGGCGGGCGTAACGATGTTACAGCATCCCCGCTAGGGGCTATTCGCCTGGCGGGCGTAACGATGTCCCTGCATCTCTGCTGGCAATACTTTAGACTCTGACAGTATTCTCCATCCAGCGGAGAGCTGCAGTGACTGCCTCCACCTCCATTCTTAAGCTGGATGTTGTGGTATCATATGCCAGGCTCTCCTGCCTTAAACATCGACCATTAGCTTTGGCTATGAACCCCCAGCCACTTCTCTCACCTCTTGACACTGAACCATCTGTGTAGATAATCACATCACTCGAGTGAGCATTGTCCTGAATTAGTTGCTGGATTTCCACTTCCGTGGCCCCTGCTGGCCACTCCCTGCACTCCCGGCTTAATGTGATTATAACTCTGCACAAGTCTGACTGCTCCGCTGGCACTCTGACCCACTCCTCTCCTCGCCTAATGTTCTCCAGGGGGCACACCTGTCTGATCGTATCCTCCGCCTGAGCCATCCATGATTTCCCTCTTATCAGTCGCTGACCCTTAACTGCGCCCAGCGCCTCATGCAGTGAGTGGTCTGTGTCTGCAGCTACTCTGAGGTATGCCTTCGCCTGCATCACCTTGAGCCTACCAGCAACAGTCGGCAGACCAAGGATGTAACGCATACACACTACTGGGGTGTCTCTAGTGCATCCCAGAATAACCCGCATAACTTCATTCTGTATGCGCTCTAACTTCACCAGCTGACTCTCTGAGACAGTGAGCAGACCTAATCCATAATCATTTACTGAGAGGATCAAGTGCTGGTATAGTGTGAATGCTACAACAATCTCTAGTCAATCCATGTTATCTCTCTACACAATCTCTGGTCAATCCATGTGATCCCTCTGTCTGTGTGATGATGATCCAGGCATGCAGCTGTCTGACATGGGATGTTGTGAACATAAATTGTATGTTGTAACATCTTGGATAATACATAAATCATATGTTGTAACAGATGGTACAATACATAAATTGTATGTTGTAGCATATTGTACAATAGTTTGACTGTAGCCACGTGCATGTCATGTCCACAGAGGTGACAGCTTTACGTGGCAAGGTCATGGAGATGAGGGAGCTGAGCCTGACCCAGGAGCAGACTGTACGCGAGAGAGTGAAGGAAGAATATGAGGACCTCATCCATAACATGTTCAACTCAACATTCATGCTTCGGGGCAAGTTTGACGAGTTCAGGTAGACCAATCTCCGGTCAATCCATGTGATCCATCTACACAATCTCTAGTCAATCCATGTGATCTCTCTACACAATCTCTAGCCAATTCATGTGATCCCTCTACACAATCTCTAATCAACTGAATGAACTGGGTGTTTTGTGGGGGACTATTGTGTTGACATTCTGGTGGCGGCATTATGCACAGTGTATTTGTGCGGGCTGTTGTTTGTCGAGACTCCTGTCTTTTCCACTTTTCACATTGGGCAGTGGGGAGCATTTTGTGTGACATTCACTGGCACAGGAACGGAGCATAATGGGGACGACCCATTGTTGTGAAGTTGGAACTGCGACTAACTAACTAACTAACTAACTAATCTCTAATCAATCCATGTGATCCATGTACACAATCTCTAGTCAATCCATGTGATCCCTCTACACAATCTCTAGTCAATCCATGTGATCCCTCTACACAATCTCTAGTCAATCCATGTGATCTCTCTACACAATCTCTGGTCAATCCACGTGATCTCTCTACACAATCTCTGGTCAATCCATGTGATCTCTCTACACAATCTCTAGTCAATCCATGTAATCTTTCTACACAATCTCTAGTCAATCCATGTGATCTCTCTATGCAATATATAGTCAATCCATGTGATCTCTACACAATCTCTAGTCAATCCATGTGATCTCTCTACACAATCTCTAGTCAATCCATGTGATCTCTCTACACAATCTCTGGTCAATCCATGTGCTCTCTTTGCACAATCTCCGAGAGCAAGATGCCATGCAGGGGTCGCTGGTGGTAGAGCCAGATGTCATGCAGGGGCAGCAGTCACTGATGGTCAAACCAGATGCCCTGCAGAGGCAGCAGTCACTGGCAGTAGAGCAAGATGCCATGCAGGGGTCACTTTGTGTAGCAGAGAAAGGGCCAGGGGAGCAAGGAACTAACCCACAAGCACAATGGAAATAGCCTAGAGGAAGAGCTGGCATCTGCTGTGTGGCTGCAGGAATGTGGCTCATTCTTCTGTGGATTGGGTGCAAAGAAGCTCAGAGGGTGGGGCAGAGAAGCTGGCTTTCTCCTGGCCAAGTCAGAAGTTGTGAGAGGGAAGTGGATCCAGATGCACAGATTGCATGATGGTTACCTTCCTGAGGACAGGGCGGCTGTCTGGTGGGCACAGATAGTGGTGGCATTGTGGGACAGCTGCAATCAGAGCTGCAAAGATGGCTGCAAGTTTTGCATGCACAACAGGATAAAGTTATCATGACGCAGGTAGGTCAGGCAAATAAGGAGACGATAGAAAAATAAGATGCTGAAAGTAATGGTTGTCTTGATAATGTGTGACAATAAAATGTGTGACAATAAAATGTGTGACAATAAAATGTGTGACAATAAAATGTGTGACCATAAAATGTGTGACAATAAAATGTGTGACATTAAAATGTGTGACAATAAAATGTGTGATAAACAGTCAGTAGACCTGAGGATAGCCGATGTGTTTTGTCCATATTCCCAGGAATGACCTGCAGGATGATGTACTGGACAAGCTGACGGAGACCAGGAGAGAAGCTATCGATGCCTTGAGCAAACTCCGACAAAAGTTTACTGGAAATTTGGGTAATGTTGCTTTCCTTCGTACACTTGACATTGCTGGGACTTTTACACATATCACACCAGTTGGTCGTTTACACACATGGCATCAGTGGGTTCTTTACACACATGACATCACTGGGTCCTTTACACACATGGCATCACTGGGTCCTTTACACACATGGCATCACTGGGTCTTTTACACACATGGCATCAGTAGGTTCTTTACACACATAGCATCATTGGGTCCTTTACACACATGGCATCACTGGGTTCTTTACACACATGACATCAGTGGGTCTTTTACA
The DNA here is from genome assembly GCA_963921405.1 of Cepaea hortensis. Taxonomy (NCBI): domain Eukaryota; kingdom Metazoa; phylum Mollusca; class Gastropoda; order Stylommatophora; family Helicidae; genus Cepaea; species Cepaea hortensis. The sequence goes on along the minus strand of OY992882.1, from coordinate 127,888,816 downwards.
CACATGGCATCATGGGTCCTTTATGCACATGGCATCACTGGGTTCTTTACACAAATGGCATCAATGGGTCCTTTACACACATGGCATCACTGGGTTCTATACACACATGGCATCACTGGGTCCTTTACACACATGGCATCACTGGGTACTTTATACACATGGCATCAGGGGTTTCTTTACACAATAGTATCACCAGGTCCTTTACACACATGGCATCACCAGGTCCTTTACACACATGGCATCACTGGGTTATTTGTACACATGACACCAATGGGTTCTTTACACACATGACATCACTGGGTCTTTTACACACATGGCATCAGTGTGTTATTTACACACATGACAGTGGGTTCTTTACACTTATGGCATCAGTGGGTTCTTTACACACATGCCATCTCTGGGTCCTTTACACACATGGCATCACTGGGTCCTGTACACACATGGCATCACTGAGTTATTTACACACATGATATCAGTGTTTCCTTTACACACATGACATCACTTGATCCTTTACACACATACATTAGTGGGTTCTCTACCCACATGGCATCATTGGGTCCTTTACACACATGACATCAGTGGGTTCTTTACACACATGACATCAGTGGTTTCTTTACACACATGACATCAGTGGGTTCTGTATATGCATGACATTACTGGGTTCTTTACACACATGACATCAGTGGGTTCTTTACACACATGGCATCAGTGGGTTCTTTACACACATGGCATCACTGAGTCCTTTGCACACATGGCATCTCTGGGTCCTTTAAACACATGGCATCACTGGTTTCTTTACACACATGGCATCACTGGGATCTTTACACACATGACATCACTGTGTTCTTTGTACATATAACATCACTGTGTCCTTTACACACATGGCATCACTGGGATCTTTACACACATGTTATCAGTGGGTTCTTTACACACATTGCATCACTGGGTTCTTTTCACACATGGCATCAGTGGGTTCTTTACACACATGACATCAGTGGGTTCTTTATATGCATGGCATCAGTGGGTCCTTTACACACACACATGGCATCAATGGGTCCTTAACACACATGGCATTAATGTGTCTTTTACACACATGACATCAGTGTGTCCTTTACACACATGGCATTACTGGGTCCTTTACACACATATCATCACTGGGTCCTTTATACACATGGCATCACTGGGTCCTTTACACACATAACATCACTGTGTCCTTTATACACATGATATCTCTGGGTCCTTTACACACATGGAATCAGTGGGTCCTTTACACACATAACATCACTGGGTCCTTTATACACATGATATTTCTGGGTCCTTTACACACATGGCATCACTGGGTCCTTTACACCAGTGGCTCTCAACCTTTTTTGGCCCGTGCCCCCATTCACCATATTTTCAGAATGTCATTCCTCCCCTTCCTATCAAAAATTTGGCCCGTGCCCCCCCTCCCCCCCCCCTTCACCGTATTCTCAGATCGTCATCCCCCCCCCCCCTTTCATATTTCCTATCTAAAAATATCCTATCTTACCCTCAAACATGGGACTACAGCATTGCTGATTGCTTGTGTTTGTTTACCCTCAGACAAAGAAGAGCTAAAGGCAGTCCTGGGCGAGGTGGAACAGACTCGAATCCTGCAGCGTGAGAACCATCTCCTGACCAAGGCTGTCCTCAAACTCAAGGCCATGAACACCTGGAAACAAAATATCAGGACACAAAATGTTCTCAAAACTGTGAGTACCACCTGGTCATAGATTGTTCTAACAGCTGTGAGTACCACCTGGTCATAGAATGTTCCAACAGCTGTGAGTACTGTCACTAATTTGGCTAAAGTAGCTCCTGGGCGGGCAACCACTCAGTCAAATGTCATTTTCTCCTACTGGTGTTTAGTTCTGGGTGCAATTTGAGATCCTTTAACTCTGTCAGAAGGGTCTAATTACCACCCCAGATGCCAGAGAGAGAAAACGCGGAGCAAATGTCTGTTATGCTGATTGAAAACACCGTCCCTGGATACTCCAGAAAACAGCCAAGAAGTGGCTCATTGAAAAGGTAGATTTAGCTGTTCTTGGTATCACCAGGAGTAAGAAAGAGGAATAAAGATATGCAGGATAAGCTCGTTACATAAGGGCTGCATAGGCAAGACATCTCCCTGACATATTCTCCTCCTGGAATATATATGCAACCCCCACTAAATGCTTTAACGATGTATGAACTTATTTAAGCTAAACAAGCATTTATAGACATTTAGAATTTATATGGACAAACTGAGTTTAAAATACAACAACTGTGTTTATTTCTTATTCCTGATGATAATATGATGATTATAATGATGCTATAACTCAACTTAAGAGGGCACATAGTCACGTTCCCGCGGTGAGATGCAGTTCACTGTCAGCTTGACGGAGTTCAAATTGGTCCCTTCATTAGGCTCAGTCACTCCCTGATATGAGTTGTTGACTGTCCATGGCTCCTAAAAGAGCTGGAATGAAACGAATGGAGATGGGTAGTACCTATGTCTACACATCTCAAAACACATATGTCTGTTCATTAATATAAACATAGATTCAAGTCATTGTATAATGCATGTTACATAAACATATATCAGTTATATATATATATATATATATATATATATATATATATATATATATATATATATATATATATATATATATATATATATAATATATATATATATATGTGTGTGTGTGTGTGTGTGTGTGTGTGCACACGTGTGCGTGCGTGCTTGCTTGCTTGCGTGCGTGTGTTTGCTTGTGTGTGTGTGTGTGTGTGTGTGGATATTTGTCAGCGACTTGTGCGCTGCAGCTTTTCAAGACTCCGCTACTTTCGCACTGCACGAAATAACAATTCATGACATTTGCGAAAGGAATGCAATTTATTCAGAGCCGACATTTGAATGGCTCTACGAGCGTTAGGTTTCATCATTGTTACACAATATGAATACATCAACGTGATGATAGATGATGCTAGCATTACACAATCTAAATGAACAGCCCTATGTTTGCCTATGGCCTAGAAAGCTATCGTATTGGTCAAGAATACGTCTGCTCTCTCTACCGTCTCCAGTCAGTCTGTCCCGCAACACATTGCGTGGACAAGCACGGACACTTTACTCTCCGTGCAGTCGCTATTATTGCGTGCCTGGTCTTGCCAGCACGCCGGCTGGTGAGTTCGAGTAACCTGGCCTATCACGGTTACTCGCAAGGACCAGCAACCCAATTGCTTGGGGAAAGCCCTCGCTCATCTGTACTCATTGACCTCTGGTCTGACACAAATGTGTCTCCCTGTGAGGTTATTAATAGTACTCGGTGTCTTCCCTGTCTGGTGTCTCTCTACTAGACTAGTGTTAACTCATTACTCCTGTAAGGCCTTATTGGGGATGCTGACAGGGTCCCCTCCTCTCCGCGAAGTGTTACTTCCCTTTTTCTCATGTTTGTAACACTTCTGGTCACAAAAGAAAAATTGGTTGTCCCAATTTTGTCAGATCTCCAATAAGTATAGAACTTTCTAGTTTGGGGATAGAACAATATCTTCTACCTTCATTCACAGTGTTCTCTCTTTTCACTTGGCTAATTTAGTAGCCCATGTATCAGTATAGTTGGTTCTATAGATATCTTAAGGATTGGTAGTGAACCGGAAACCGTTGTCTTATGACTTATGTCCTGGCTTCTGTCGTTTGACCCTATGTCTTTTGACTTCCACCTATTGACTTCCGTCTTGACCTGTTCCTCCTATTGCCCGAAATGACAACCCACACACTAGTTGACTCTATTATGAGTTCAACACATAAGCACCAAGTGTTCATGTTCCCATCAATATCCCCTCCAACTCTATACACACAGCTCTACTGTTCACCTTCTTGCTTCCGCATGTGAAAAAGCTATATTCACTGTTACATTTAGGTTTCTAATAATTTATTGTGTCCCCTGAATTTCGAGTTATTGTACTTTGGATTGATTGGTGTGTGCAACTTTTATGTGTTCGTTTTCCTGTTTGTTTGCGTGTTTTCTAATAAACTACAGTGTACTTAACTTTCTAACATGTGTATGCGTTAGTGTACTAAATGTGTGTGTTCCTTCAAGCGCCGCAAATCGGTTTATTGTGGTTACAAACGTTCGTTATTTTTATTTGTGACCACAACTCCGTTTTCTGAAGCTCAAAGTACGTTCTCTATATACTCTGTTAAAGTGTGGCTGCAACACATATAAAAACCCTCGACAACACATTGCAAAGTGTGGCTGCAACACATATAAAAACCCTCGACAACACATTGGAAACACAGATGACACGACAAGTCAAATAAGACTTTTCCAGCGGTGGAAAAAAAATTTTCCGCTGTCTTTCTCTCTCGCTCTCTTCCTTTCAATGTTTACTAAGTTTTTGCATTCTCTCCTCGCATTTTCTCTTCTTTCATTCATCTTTCATTCCCTTTCATACTGTTCTTTCAATCAATCATTCTCTCGTCATTAAAATATGTTTCATAGTATTACATACATAAACAATATATATATATACAATAAACGATTGGCTGAAATTTTAACAGTGATCACGCCAAATGACTGTGCGTTTTGTTTGCACACGTCATGTCTGTACACAAAATATACATAGTTATAAGGATGGTTTGTTACCGCTCCTGACATAGTAACTTCCATAATTTGGTGTGCTGACCTAAATTACCCTCAAGGGAAATAATTTACTACTACTTTCATTTAAGCGAAATGGGTTAATTACCTTAAATGTTACTTGTGAAAAAGATGATATTAATTCCTAAATGATTAGTGTTAGTTTTGAAATGATATATTAGCTAAATGGATGTATAAATGATTATGATTATAAGTTAATTAACTAATATACAATCTAATAATTGTATTTCTGTAATGGCTGTTTTAATAAATGGATTATTAATTAAATGCTAATGATTTCTAACTAAGCAAATAAGAAAATAAAGTTATATATGCGTTTACATAATTTGCAATAGAACAAATAATAGAAAATGAAGTTATAGATACTGTAAATAAAATAATAATGTACATATATCACAGTTACATTTCTATATCTAATTACACTAAGTTGACGTCCTCCTCTGCGTTGTGAAGATGGAGCAAATCTCTTTGTAGACTATTCTAACATAGTTCATTCCGCCAAAGTCTTTTATGCTCTCCTCGAAGGATAGTGTATTAATATAGTTGCCTAACACATATGTAGGTCCATAGCTAACCCTGGAATGTTATTCGGGGTCTAAGCGTTGGTTCAATATATTCTAGATTCGGGGTCTAAGCTGAGTTTGCTGTCCTCTTGGCGTTAGTTCCCATAATCTAACATGTGTGTGTCAGCGCATGTTAATTCTGCGTCTGTTCGTTACACTTTTCATAGCACTGTTTTATTCACACAAGTTATATATCAGGCGATAGTAACGCACTTACGATATGTCTTACTCACCACACATGGCACTTGGTTATCTAACATTACAGTGTCACTGTTTCTGGTGGTGTATGGTCGCTTCCTTCCTGTAACTCAGGTATTTGAATGGATGAAGGACGACTCAAAATGTCTGCAATCGTATTTAACCTCCCTTTTAAATGCTGGATGGTAAATGTGTAATTTTGGAGAATCAAAGCCCACCTGTAAATTCTATTGTTGGTAGGATGTCCAGATTGCATCACAGACAATGGAGAGTTATCGGATTGGATTACAAACTGTGCTCCTGCCAAAAATCGGTGAAACTTTCTCACGCAATAGATCAAACTAGGGCCTTCCATTTCTGATGCTGAGTATCTTCTTTCAGCCGGAGTGATGTTGCAACCTACGGGGTGGAACGTCCCGTCGTAGAACTGACCTTGTATTCCAGATATGGAAATGGCACTCATATCTGTGCGTAAGAAATAAGTGAGTTTTGGATTAGGCATATTAAGGATAGATGGAACGATGAAAAAAATGTTTCAATTTCGATAACGCACTAATTAATCGTGCATCTTTTACAGATAACTTAGCCAAAGCTTTTAAGATGTTAGAAAAAACACTGGTGATTTCCCCCAGGTTTGGAATGAATTTACTATAGTAGTTTCGGACCTGTTTCTTGGTTGTTGGCATTGCCAAATTCAGAATCTTTGTGATGATTCTGTCATCAGTCTTTAATTGGCTCCTGCAGATGGTATGACCCAGGAAGTCAATTTGTTCCATGCCCACTCTATTTTGGAAGGCTTCGCTGTGAGTCCAAACAATCTCAACCTGTCGAAGACCTGTGTTTTGTGTTCTGTTTTTTGACAGGTGTTTTGTCCCGTCTTTTGTCTGACTGCATCTGTTATTTCTATATGTCGAGATATTTGTCGCAGTTACGTTTACTGTAGGAACTGGTAGTTCCATCTCGTCCAACACTGTTGTGCTACTAGTTGTGTGTACTGTTATCTGGCTAAGTGTGTTTGCGTTGTCGCTGTTGTGTGTCGCCCTACCTAGTGAAGTTGAGTTATGTATGTCTGTCGTCTCATTGCTTGGTGTTGGTGCAATCTGTTCGTCTGTCTGTTGTACTTGTTGTGAAACGTATGGTTTCAGGATGTTGATATGAAATATCTCTAAGTGTTCTTTTATCGATATTTCATGATCCGCATCTGATATTTTGAGTTCAACGTTGAGAGGCCTTTGGTAAAATGTTAGTACCATGTTATGTTTATCAGTTAGTTGAATCACAGCCTTTTGGTTTGGTTTAAGGTGAATCGCTTTAGTACCCTTGTTTGGATAGTTCTGGTTTCCATTACTCGACACCTGCATTAGGGGTCCAGTAATATCGACCGCTATACTTTTAAGTGGTCTAGATGCTATCACTGACCGTTGCACTTCGGTCTTTACATGCTTTTTCTTTCGTACTCGATGTTGACACACAGTACAAGAGCGACAGAAAGATTGTATGTCCGAACAAAATTTCGGCCAGTAAAATTGTGATAGAATTCTGGCTCGCGTTTTATGATAGCCCAAATGTTCAGCAAACGGTGGTGAATGTGCGATTTTTAGCACCTTTTTTCGGTATGTTACAGGTAACACTGTCTGCTGAATTTCATGGTTATTATATGTGTAATAACGCATGAGAATTCCGTTAACCTTTTTAAAGTACCAGGAAGAATTTTTAGAAACTTTCTTTCGCTCACACAACAAGTTAAAATACGGTGTGAGTGTTTGGTCGGTGCTTTGTGCCTCGCTCAACTTTTGGCGAGTATTGTTGGTATCTGCACCACTTGGTGTTAGTAGCTGTAGTGTTTCATTTTGTAAGTCAGTATAACTTGTTTCTGTATCTGACTTAGTTACAGCGTTGATCATGTGTGTTTCATTCCAGGCTTTTATGTTGTCGTCTGTACATTCTTTCAATGCATCAAGGCATCCTAAAATAAGATCTGTACAAGGATCTTGGAGGATAGCGCATGTAAATGTGCCGGTAAGGAACGGGGTATTGATATGCGCTTTTGCCAGTGGATATTTCTCGATGGTGCCCGAGAAAGTACGGCATTTGATAAATTCACCCGTATAATCTTCTGTTCTAGCAAGTTCTCTCCTTAAACCCAGTATAGTACTGCCGCTATCAACTAAGCATTGGCATGGTTTACCATTGACCTGTGCATCATAGAACTTAAGGTTACCTCTGGAGGCACATGCTGCATTAGCTTCTTCATTTGAACATGATATTATGTGTCCACATTTCAATCTCCCCTCCGCATGAAACTGGTGGCATACTTTACATGTCTTAAAGTCTAAAATATCGGTTACTGATGATACATTCTGACATTCATTCGTTGGCAATACATTGACAAGTTCGGGATCTATGTCACTCTCATCGTCTGATGATGTATCGATGAGGGCTGCGTTGTTTGCCTTCATTCTCTGTCTCCCAAGACATTTATTACTATAATGGCCATAACTTGAACAAAAATAAAATTTTACAGCACGTTTAAACGATGATCTTCTGCTTTCTTGCTTACTTATCACTTGTTCTAGGTGTGACGGATATGTGGGGTTCTTATCACACATCGAATAAGTTGGGTGAAAAAGATTGCAATAATTACATCGAGGTGGTTTCTGATATGGTTTGTCCTTCTTACTGTAGTCTTTCTGTTTGTAGGATCTATCAGGGACTCTATTTGCAAAAGCTGTAATTTCTGTGTCATATGATGTAATTTTTAAATATGTCTCGATTAGAGGAAAAATAAGCTGACCCCCGTTTCTCTAATTGTTGAATGGACTCAATATCTGACTGTTGTAAGAATTTAGCAAAAGGGGTAGGTACTGTAGAAACAACTTTGTCCATTACCATTAGCTCTTCTAGTTTTTCATAGCTGTTACCTACTTTAGCCGCCTTAGTCCATTTTTTAAATGTGCTCTGCACGTTAGAAATGTAGTCTAAGAACGTTTCAGTTGCTTTTGGTTTAATCTGTGAGAATTGAATTTGGTAACCAGTAGCGTCCAAAAGAAAATGTTGCATTATCCTATCGTGTATGTACTGGTAATTGTTTCTAAGATCTGTAGGTATGGATTCTATTACTGTTAAAGGCTCCCCACTCAGGTTCCTCATGTAAATCATTGCCCAATCCTCTAAAGGTATTTTCTGTGTTTTTAGTTGGAACTCTATATTTTCAGTCCATGCGCTGATTGAATCACCTACAGTGTATGGTTTGATAAGGCCCTTGTACTTACTAAATTTGTTCTGTTCTTCTTGGCTCCTTTGTTTGCTAGAGGCTATTTGTATGTTACAATCTACCTCCATTTCCTTCATCTTTAGTTTAGTTTCTGAATCTACCTGTATCTGCTTTTGTTTGATAATTTGATCTGACTCCAATTTCTTCTGTTCTAACTCTAATTTCTTCTGGTCTAACTCTAGTTGTTTCTGTTTGGTAGCCTGATCGGACTCTAATTGTTTCTGTTTGGTAGCCTCCTCGATCTCTTTCATTTCTTTTTGATGTTGCCTGTCTATTGCTCTTTCATCTCTCTGTCTAGCTAGCTCTTCTTTATACTTTTCATCTGCCCATTTTTCTAGCTTATCTCCAGTGTGGCCCATTGCGATGCCCGCCTGGATACATTCATTTAGTGACGCCATTTTGTGGCGTAATGTTAGTTCAAATAATAATGCTATAATATATGCACAGAATAGTTTACAATGATGTGTTAGTAAATGTACATCTTTCGCTGGAAAAGAAGATGCATGATTAAGTTAGAGCATACCAAAATATTCGGAAAATATACTCATCTAATTTGTTGGAAAGTACTGTACTTGGGATGTTCCACCGCAGTCTTTCACACTACACACTGGTTTGATTTGATAATACACAGGCTGCGTTCTGGTTAGTAGAGCAGCAAAAATTAGACACACGCTTAAGTTGTAAATACAAGCTCACAATTCATCATATTCTATCAAATATTTCATATTTCATCAAGTTGTTAATATAATCTCCTATTTCATGCGACTGGTGAATGAGAATGTGCTAAATAGTGATAAATGCTATTAATGATGAATGATATGATCGTCTGAATGATTGTTAGATGATAAATGAGATGATTAGTCGTATGGCCGTCAATGTCGTCTTGTCTTCGCCGCTTGACTCTGGCGTACCTTTGTTCTAGGCTGCAGTTCGTCGCTAATCTATTTACTAATTTCGTTGAATGGTGACATTGATGGCTGTATCACACGCAATGAAATGTACACGGTGGTTACGATGGTAACGTTCACTGATGATTTTATACATTTCAATTGCTTTTAGTATAATACCACACTTTCTAAATAATATTGGTAGAATTTCACACTTTACCGATCTAATTTATCTCAATTGTGGTTCACACTCCACAAAATTGGCGATCGTATAATTCACCACAAGAAAAAAAATTAATTTATAGCATGTATCACAATAAATTTGTATTACTTTGCAATATATCACACATCAATAATGTTGAAACGTGCCTTGAATTAATTCTGGTACAGAATTTTGTAATATCAATCGATAGCTAGCGTCCGTTCAGTGGTTTATAATACCACTTGCATGTTGGTGTTAACTGCTCGTTGAATATTACTACAACTGCCTGCTATGACTGCTCAGAAACGTTCACTGAAATCTGACAGTAATTGTACTGCTGGCGTTCGTTCAATGTGTTCTGACACCAATTCAGGGTCTACTGGTGTTTATTCCCTGTGTTCTGACACTAATTCGCCGCTGGCGTTGATTCATTGACCATTCTGACACCAATTCAGGGTCTACTGGTGTTTATTCCCTGTGTTCTGACACTAATTCGCCGCTGGCGTTGATTCATTGACCATTCTGACACCAATTCACCGATGGCGTTGATTCATTGACCATTCTGACACCAATTCGGGGTCTACTGGTGTTTATTCCCTGTGTTCTGACACTAATTCGCCGCTGGCGTTGATTCATTGACCATTCTGACACCAATTTGGGGTCTAGCCTGTCAGCGACTTGTGCGCTGCAGCTTTTCAAGACTCCGCTACTTTCGCACTGCACAAAATAACGATTCATGACATTTGCGAAAGGAATGCAATTTATTCAGAGCCGACATTTGAATGGCTCTACGAGCGTTAGGTTTCATCATTGTTACACAATATGAATACATCAACGTGATGATAGATGATGCTAGCATTACACAATCTAAATGAACAGCCCTATGTTTGCCTATGGCCTAGAAAGCTATCGTATTGGTCAAGGATACGTCTGCTCTCTCTACCGTCTCCAGTCAGTCTGTCCCACAACACATTGCGTGGACAAGCACGGACACTTTACTCTCCGTGCAGTCGCTATTATTGCGTGCCTGGTCTTGCCAGCACGCCGGCTGGTGAGTTCGAGTAACCTGGCCTATCACGGTTACTCGCAAGGACCAGCAACCCAATTGCTTGGGGAAAGCCCTCGCTCATCTGTACTCGTTGACCTCTGGTCTGACACAAATGTGTCTCCCTGTGAGGTTATTAATAGTACTCGGTGTCTTCCCTGTCTGGTGTCTCTCTACTAGACTAGTGTTAACTCATTACTCCTGTAAGGCCTTATTGGGGATGCTGACAATATTCATAAAACCATATATAATTCAGAACATCTATAGCTCAAAACAAAGATATTCACCTCCATTTATATCATGGAGTGTTTCTCATATAAATTCACCTCACTTACTCTCTTCCTTTCTATCTTTCACACTGTCATGTCGGAAGGGCTTCAGTCATACATTACTGTCGCACATTAACAGCCTTCCCTGCACCTGTCCACACAAAAAAAGTGTCCTAAGTCATGTGCGTCCTCATGCAGACATCATCCAGACAATGTGAACTGGTGACATTTTTCCCTCTAAGTGGTTTCACTCCAATCTTGGTAGGCATTCAGAGTGTTGGTCCAAATAATCATCGTTAATTTGGATGCTATCAATAGACTGTTTGCTCTCAGGAATTTCTCCTAAGTAGTCAGTCTCCCCAATGTGTGTGCAGGACGAATCTAAATGTCTATTTTTTATGTGAATCTGCCACACACTCACGTTCCTTGGATAGTGTTGGATTTCTCCATGTTATCTTGTACAACAAATCAGAAAACAAAGTAGCCAGCAAAAGAAGAAGACTAAAACAAAGTTCACAGTGAAATTGTAAAGGCTAGAGCTTTAACATTAAGTACAAAGAAAATCCACCAGTTTAAAGTTTGGGAGAATACATAGAAACAGAAAAGTAAACAGACCTCAGAATAGCAGACAAACTGATCAGAATAATCAGTTGGTATTACCTGAGATTATAACTTTGGAAATTCCATCACAAGACTTTGTACAGAAGTCAAATAGAGTGAAATGATAATATCTCCCCCGATGTGTCTCCACCTTGACGTGGTGGGGGAGCTTGCGTGTCCCATAGACCCCATTTGCTTGCCGATGGGTGAAAAATTACATATCGGACAGCTTATGGGATAGGGACCAGACTAAGAGAGACACAACCTGCTGCTCTGCAGGCATAGACTGAGGATAGCAGTCAAAATTTAAATGAGGTGCACAAAGGCAGAATTTCTTGGTCCGGACAAAACTCTTAAGGCTCCCTGTCGAGGGCTGTGGCTGAACGCCTCTAAGCCACAAACCCTCGGATCTTAGAGCCAGGCTGATACCCGTCTACCGGAAAATAGAAACATGATACTGAGCATGCTACATGCTCAGGTCTGATACATGTTCGAAGGCTCCCAGCTGGGGGATATGAGAGATTCCCGGATGAAGGGGCCTGGCCGTTTCCCGTTCACTGCTGCACGAAGGTAAGGTGCTGAGCCGGCAGCACATGTAGCCTACCTCGTGAGCGAGTACAAAAAAGTCAGAAAAGTGCCCCAGTCGAAGGGTTCCGGAAACTGTATCTAACTCATAGAGAGTGTAGACAAAAGTGGAATAATGTCTCATCAACGCAAAATGGAACGCACGGCGAGCGAACCTATTGCGTGGTCTGAAGTCACAAGCAAAAGCTTACCGAGTGGATGTCACTCGCAGTCTGACCGCTCCTGGTGTGTGATTGAGCGATCAGTGGCAAGTGGGATGCCCAACACATGGAAGTGAGGAACTAAAGCAGCCATGAGCAGGACGTGGAAACTCCTTGGGTGAGCCCAGTCTCAGAGCAATATGTGCCGGCTCTGCAATTATGGAAGCCTCCTTGGATAGCGAGATAATGCCCATGGTCTGCCCCTGCCTTCCCTTGAGGGCAGACCACGATATCGTTGATCGTTTTATCTTGACCAGCTGAGATGTGGGTGACATTACAACAGTCTAACGTGTCTCGAAACCAGAGGAAGGCTAACCTCACTAAAAAATGCCCGCCGGAAGTCGGAAGTGTCGTCCTACGGGTGGCAAACTAAAAATTGACACTACGCATTTACGTCCGAGTGAAATGTCTCGTCCGAATGTCTCCCGTGCTAGGAACAGCTCTGACTACCTAGTTTCCGAATGCCGCTCTTGTTCGGAACAACTCTGACTAGGTAGTTTTCCGAATGTCCGCCGTGCCTGGAACAGCTCTGATGGGTACAGGGACAAGCACATGTCCGAAAACTCGCTTAGTGGAAACCAACCGCAGAGCTGACTGGTTTGTGCAGGAACGGCCCAGGGCGAGCGAAATGCCCAATATATTGAAGTGAGGAATTAAAACAGCCATGAGCAGGACGTGACGATTCCCTCGGTAAACCCAGCACCAGAGCGTTATGTGCCGGCTCTGTAATTATGGAAGCCACCCAGGATGGCGGAAAATGCTATGGACTGTCCCTGCCTTCACTTGAGGGATGACCGTGTAGTCTTCGACTGTTCCAACTAGACCAGCTGAGATGTGGACGGTACCACAAAAGTGAGAGTCTCCCAGGATTGCTAACCTGGTCAAAAATGCACGCTAAAAGTCGGATGTGCCTGAGGGTTTCGACCCGAGGGTGCCTAACCAGACACACCGCAATCACATCTGAAAAAATCACTCCGGATGAACGCAAAGAAGAAGAAATGATAATATTTCTCCAGTAGATATCCTAGGAATGCTATATGTGAGTTTGCGTCTGATGATTGTAGGCAATGCCTCGCCGTTATATTCTGTTTGTCCATGCAAGATTTCATTTTCTGCCTCCTCTTTTCACGTGGAATGATTACTTATGTTCAGTCTCCTCTTAACTCCTCCTCTTTTTCACTCGTCCTGGAGCAGGTTGATAATTGGTGGTATGTGAACACTCGTGTGTGTGTCTAGTCTGCTAGCAGCCCCTTGATTGTGAACACTGGTCTCAGTCTATTTCTACCACTCTAACGTGTCTCCACCTTGCCGTGGTAGAGGAGCTTGCATGTTCCAAAGACCCCAAGAGCGATGCCGATGGTAGCACTGCTACTGGTAGGGTCTCCCATTTCGGACAGGTCAAGGGATAGGAATCAGACCAAGAGAGACACACACCTGCTGCTTTTCAGGCAGACTCAGGACAGTCAAAGGCTAGGGATAAGCAAATCCATTGAACTCAAAAGCCCGACTCATGTGCACGATACCACTGCATTCTTGGTCCAGACACTCATTCTACAGTTCTCTGCTGAAGGATATGGCTGAACGCCTCAGAGTCCCCCAGATGTGAGGGTCGGGCCGATGCTCATTCACTGCTAAGTGGAGGTGAGATGCTGAGCCTGCTACATGCTTGGTCCAGACAATTGTTCTATGGCTCTCAGCCGAGGGATATGAGGGATCCCCCAGATGAAAGGGCCTGGCCGTTACTCGCTCTCTGCTGCATGTTGGTAAGATGCTGAGCCAGCACCACATGCAGCCTACCTTGTGAGCGTTACTAAAAGTGGATTAGCGTCCCAGTCACACGCAATGGTTACAATGCAAGTCTGTATTTAAACTCATTAAGTCAGCATAGTCAAAGGTGGAAAAACATCTCAATAATATGAAATAACGCTTGGCTAGCAAATCTATTACATGGAAGTCTGAAGCGAAAGCTTGATGAGTGGATGTCATCTCATTAACACGAAATGGAACGCTTGACTAGCGAATCCATTACATGGAAGTCTGAAGCAAAAGCTTGCTGAGTGGATGTCATCTGCAAACTGACCATTCCTGGTTTGAGTGTGGAGTGGTCAGTGCTGAACGAGATACCCAATACATGGAAGTGAGGAATTAAAGCAGCATGGGCAAGACGTGGTGATTCCTTGGGTGAGCCCAGTCCCTGAGCGCTATGTACTGGCTCTGCAATTATGGAAGCCTCTTTGGGTGGCGGGGAATGTCCAGTGTCTGCCCCTGCCTTCCCTTGAGGGTTGACCGTGATGTCTTTGACCGTTCTAACTTGACCAGCTGAGATGCGGACGACAACACAACAGTCAAATGTCCATTGAAACCCCCACGAAGGCTAACTTGAACCAAAATGCCCACAGAAGTCGTATGTGCTGTCCTAAGGGTACAAATAAAATTGGCACAACGCTAAAACGTCCAAGTGAGAGTGGAATGTCCTTCGTGCCCGGAACAGCTCTGACTGTTTTGTCTTCCGGGCGCAGCATCCAGCACATGTCCGAACCGAAAGCTCACTGAGTGCACGCTGTCTGCAGACCAACTGTTCCTGGTTTGTGTGGGAGCGGCCTGTGGTGAACAAAATACCTAATACATGGAAGTAAAGGAATACAAAGGAATTAAAGTAGCCATGTGCAGGACGTGGTGTTTCCTTGGGTGAGCCCAGTCCCAGAGCGCTATGTAATGGCTCTGCAATTATGGAAGCCTCCTTGGATGGCGGTAAATGCCCATGGACTACCCCTGCCTTCCT
Organism: Cepaea hortensis; assembly: GCA_963921405.1. Classification (NCBI taxonomy): domain Eukaryota; kingdom Metazoa; phylum Mollusca; class Gastropoda; order Stylommatophora; family Helicidae; genus Cepaea; species Cepaea hortensis. Next base: position 127,873,547 of record OY992882.1, on the reverse strand, counting down.
TTGAAGGCTGACCATGAAGTTTTCAACCATTCTAACTTGACCAGCTGGGATGTGGATGGCACCACAACAGTGAGAGTCTCCCAGGACGGCTAACCTGATTTAAAAAAACGCTCGATAAAATTGGATGTGTTGGCCTAAGAGTTTTGGCCCAAGAATGCTTAATGAGACACACAGCAAATACATCTGAAAAAAAAACACTCCAGATGAATTCAGAAGAAGAAGAAGTCTCCTTCTAGATGCCAAGAGTTAGATAGTTACAACATTCAATTCTTCCTTACCGCCATAATGGATCAGGTGACTAGAATATGGTTTGGAATATGTGTGACTTTCCAGCAGTCTAAGGAAAGTTCAGTGATCATGTTGGCAGATGCACTGAATGCACAAGGTTCACCTCCCCAAGGGCAGGATGGCTTCTGGGCAGGTACACATAGCGATGTTAATGTGGGGTAAGTGTGATATACACAATGTCTCAAGGGTGGAAGTATAACAGGAGAAAAACAGATATATACAGTCATTAGACATAGACAGTCACAATTGTTTAGTTACGTAAGGAGAAGAAATAAATTGGAGAACTTGGTGACAACTGGCAAGATCAAGGGAAAGAGAACAAGGGGAGGGCAGAAAAGTAAATGCCTGGATGGCTTGGCCATGCTGTATGGTTAAGACAAGAACACGGAGCTGATCCACGATTCTGGTGATCGAGTGAGATGGCAAAACATGACCACAAACGCTTACCGGCATGGCATTTGAGGTGATGATGATATGATGTTGTTTCTGGCAGATGTCTGAGCTGCGCCGGCAGGCAGAACACAGCAAGAAGGAGCACCTGGAGCTTCAGATGTTGGTAGATGAGGAGGTGGCCTTGCTGAGGCAGCAGATCGTGGCTCTACGTAAGGCTCTCACCTCCGCACAGAAGGACTGCAGTGAGGTCAGGACAGTGCTGCAAAAGGAGGTTAGTAGTACTCATTCCAGCTCTCTTTTTCTGCTCTCTGCTTGATCTGTTCAGTTCAGTGATGTTGTTTAGAACAGCTGTTTTATTTGTGTTAAGTTAAGCAAGATTGTTTAGAAAAGCTGTTTTATCTGTGTTATGTTAAATGAGATTGTGTAGAAAGGTTGTTGTAGCTGTGTTATGTTAAATGAGATTGTGTAGAAAGGTTGTTGTAGCTGTGTTATGTTAAATAAGATTGTGTAGAAAGGTTGTTGTAGTTGTGTTACATTAAATGAGATTGTGTAGAAAGATTGTTGTATCTGTGTTACATTAAATGAGATTGTGAAGAAAGATTGTTGTATCTGTGTTACATTAAATGAGATTGTGTAGAAAGATTGTTGTATCTGTGTTATGTTAAATGAGATTGTGTAGAAAGGTTGTTGTAGCTGTGTTATGTTAAATGAGATTGTGTAGAAAGATTGTTGTAGCTGTGTTACATTAAATGAGATTGTGTAGAAAGGTTGTTGTAGCTGTGTTATGTTAAATGAGATTGTGTAGAAAGATTGTTGTAGCTGTGTTATGTTAAATGAGATTGTGTAGAAAGGTTGTTGTAGTTGTGTTATGTTAAATGAGATTGTGTAGAAAGGTTGTTGTAGCTGTGTTATGTTAAATGAGATTGTGTAGAAAGGTTGTTGTAGCTGTGTTATGTTAAATGAGATTGTGTAGAAAGGTTGTTGTAGCTGTGTTATGTTAAATGAGATTGTGTAGAAAGATTGTTGTAGCTGTGTTATGTTAAATGAGATTGTGTAGAAAGGTTGTTGTAGCTGTGTTACATTAAATGAGATTGTGTAGAAAGGTTGTTGTAGCTGTGTTATGTTAAATGAGATTGTGTAGAAAGATTGTTGTATCTGTGTTATGTTAAATGAAATTGTGTAGAAAGGTTGTTGTAGCTGTGTTATGTTAAATGAGATTGTGTAGAAAGCTTGTTGTATCTGTGTTACATTAAATGAGATTGTGTAGAAAGATTGTTGTAGCTGTGTTACATTAAATGAGATTGTGTAGAAAGGTTGTTGTAGTTGTGTTATGTTAAATGAGATTGTGTAGAAAGGTTGTTGTAGCTGTGTTACATTAAATGAGATTGTGAAGAAAGGTTGTTGTAGCTGTGTTATGTTAAATGAGATTGTGTAGAAAGATTGTTGTAGCTGTGTTATGTTAAATGAGATTGTGTAGAAAGGTTGTTGTAGTTGTGTTACATTAAATGAGATTGTGTAGAAAGGTTGTTGTAGCTGTGTTATGTTAAATGAGATTGTGTAGAAAGATTGTTGTAGCTGTGTTATGTTAAATGAGATTGTGTAGAAAGGTTGTTGTAGTTGTGTTATGTTAAATGAGATTGTGTAGAAAGATTGTTGTAGCTGTGTTACATTAAATGAGATTGTGTAGAAAGATTGTTTTAGCTGTGTTATGTTAAATGAGATTGTGTAGAAAGGTTGTTGTATCTGTGTTACGTTAAATGGGATTGTGTAGAAAGATTGTTGTAGCTGTGTTACGTTAAATGAGATTGTGAAGAAAACTGCAGCTGCTTCCGATTGTTCCTGGTGACAGATGAAGGTCAAGGCTGAGAAACAGCATGAGGAAGCTGAGAGGAAGCGAAACAAGCAACAGCTGGAGCAGGTCAAGCAGACCAGTGTTGACAAGCTGGTGAGTACAGGCATGTCTGTGTCCCACACTGCACCTCTGACCTGGTGTCTCATTGTTGTTGTTGTTGTTGTTGTTGTGGGGTGGAGGACAGATCACGTCCCCTGTTTCTCTCACCAGGTTGAAACATATGCCTAGTGGAAAAGGACAGACACTAATCAGTGGCCACCTGTCAGAAAATGATGAGACATGTGCGGCTTGGACATGGTATGGATGATATAAGAACATCTGTTGACGTCAGCTGAAGTAGAATACTAATGAGGAACTGATGGGCTGGTCCTATATTCCAGTATTGAACTGTGTAGAGAGGAACTGATGGGCTGGTCCTATAGTCTAATAATGAACTGTGTAGAGAGGAACTGATGGGCTGGTCCTATATTCCAGTATTGAACTGTGTAGAGAGGAACTGATGGGCTGGTCTTATAGTCTAATAATGAACTGTGTAGAGAGGAACTGATGGGCTGGTCCTATAGTCCAGTAATGAACTGTGTAGAGAGGAACTGATGGGCTGGTCCTGTAGTCCAGTAATGAACTGTGTAGAGAGGAACTGATGGGCTGGTCCTATAGTCCAGTAATGAACTGTGGAGAGGAACTGATGGGTTGGTCCTGTAGTCCAGTAATGAACTGTGTAGAGAGGAACTGATGGAGTGGTCCTGTAGTCCAGTAATGAACTGTGGAGAGGAACTGATGGGCTGGTCCTGTAGTCCAGTAATGAACTGTGTAGAGAGGAACTGATGGGCTGGTCCTGTAGTCTAATAATGAACTGTGTAGAGAGGAACTGATGGGCTGGTCCTATAGTCCAGTAATGAACTGTGTAGAGAGGAACTGATGGGCTGGTCCTGTAGTCTAATAATGAACTGTGTAGAGAGGAACTGATGGGCTGGTCCTGTAGTCTAATAATGAACTGTGTAGAGAGGAACTGATGGGCTGGTCCTATAGTCCAGTAATGAACTGTGTAGAGAGGAACTGATGGGCTGGTCCTGTAGTCCAGTAATGAACTGTGTAGAGAGGAACTGATGGGCTGGTCCTGTAGTCTAATAATGAACTGTGTAGAGAGGAACTGATGGGCTGGTCCTATAGTCCAGTAATGAACTGTGTAGAGAGGAACTGATGGGCTGGTCCTATAGTCCAGTAATGAACTGTGGAGAGGAACTGATGGGTTGGTCCTGTAGTCCAGTAATGAACTGTGTAGAGAGGAACTGATGGAGTGGTCCTGTAGTCCAGTAATGAACTGTGGAGAGGAACTGATGGGCTGGTCCTGTAGTCCAGTAATGAACTGTGTAGAGAGGAACTGATGGGCTGGTCCTGTAGTCCAGTAATGAACTGTGTAGAGAGGAACAGATGGGCTGGTCCTGTAGTCCAGTAATGAACTGTGTAGAGAGGAACTGATGGGCTGGTCCTGTAGTCTAATAATGAACTGTGTAGAGAGGAACTGATGGGCTGGTCCTGTAGTCCAGTAATGAACTGTGTAGAGAGGAACTGATGGGCTGGTCCTGTAGTCCAGTAATGAACTGTGTAGAGAGGAACTGATGGGCTGGTCCTGTAGTCTAATAATGAACTGTGTAGAGAGGAACTGATGGGCTGGTCCTATAGTCTAATAATGAACTGTGTAGAGAGGAACTGATGGGCTGGTACTGTAGTCCAGTAATGAACTGTGTAGAGAGGAACTGATGGGCTGGTACTGTAGTCCAGTAATGAACTGTGTAGAGAGGAACTGATGGGCTGGTACTGTAGTCCAGTAATGAACTGTGTAGAGAGGAACTGATGGGCTGGTCCTGTAGTCTAATAATGAACTGTGTAGAGAGGAACTGATGGGCTGGTCCTGTAGTCCAGTAATGAACTGTGTATAGAGGAACTGATGGGCTGGTCCTATAGTCTAATAATGAACTGTGTAGAGAGGAACTGATGGGCTGGTCCTGTAGTCTAATAATGAACTGTGTAGAGAGGAACTGATGGGCTGGTCCTGTAGTCTAATAATGAACTGTGTAGAGAGGAACTGATGGGCTGGTCCTATAGTCTAATAATGAACTGTGTAGAGAGGAACTGATGGGCTGGTCCTATAGTCTAATAATGAACTGTGTAGAGAGGAACTGATGGGCTGGTCCTATAGTCTAATAATGAACTGTGTAGAGAGGAACTGATGGGCTGGTCCTATAGTCTAATAATGAACTGTGTAGAGAGGAACTGATGGGCTGGTCCTGTAGTCTAATAATGAACTGTGTAGAGAGGAACTGATGGGCTGGTCCTGTAGTCCAGTAATGAACTGTGTATAGAGGAACTGATGGGCTGGTCCTATAGTCTAATAATGAACTGTGTAGAGAGGAACTGATGGGCTGGTCCTATAGTCTAATAATGAACTGTGTAGAGAGGAACTGATGGGCTGGTCCTATAGTCTAATAATGAACTGTGTAGAGAGGAACTGATGGGCTGGTCCTATAGTCTAATAATGAACTGTGTAGAGAGGAACTGATGGGCTGGTCCTATAGTCTAATAATGAACTGTGTAGAGAGGAACTGATGGGCTGGTACTGTAGTCCAGTAATGAACTGTGTAGAGAGGAACTGATGGGCTGGTACTGTAGTCCAATAATGAACTGTGTAGAGAGGAACTGTCAGTCAGGTCTTAGTCAGATATGACTGAGCTACCGTATAACAGTAGACGGTACTACCTGGTTTCTGTTAGCGCCGAACGTTGGGCGGCGCTTACCAAACCCGACACCCCAACGGCTTCGGGCGGAAGAGCGCAATTGGGAGGGTACAAGCCTTACCCTGGTGCGAGGAAATGCAAGCTAAAGACAAAATTGTCATGGCAGGGCAGACCAGGCCCTAAGCCTTGGTTGGCGACTGGTGTAGGATCGAAGCTCCGACAGGCGGACAGTTAGAGCATTGCTTTGCTGATCCGGCAGCTTCTGCAGCTTGTCTTGTTCCAGATGTAGGGGTGTTACCTTTCCTCTGGAGTGAACTAGGCAGGCCGAGAGAGGGATCATGCTGCATGGGCAACACATGATCTCTATATTTTAGCCCAGGCTTTGTGCTATGGAGAGGCAATAACTCCATCCCTGGTCTTAACTGGTCTCGGAATCAAAGCGAGAGGCAACTGTCCTTGTCAGTTGGCGTAGACATGGGGCGCCACGCGTTGCCTCTGACGGTGGGAGACACCTATAGGTGTCACTGATCAGCTACCGCCCGCCTCAAGCTGGGCAGCCCCCAGCCAATTGGGTGCTGATCCGCCACAGCCTGCCTGCTTCAATGGGTGCTTGGGGCTAGGACAAAATCTGAATCGCAGGCTGTAAAACCAATGCACCAGGTACAAACAAAAATAAAAATAGAAACCTCAAGCTACGGCTTGCAACCTGGAACGTGAGAACCATGTGTCCAGGATTTTCCACTGACTTGACCAATATTGACGATGTGAGAAAAACGGCTGTGATTGATGCCGAACTCAATCGTCTTAACATTGATATTGCTGGCCTGCAGGAGACTCGCCTCGCTGAGGAAGGGTCACTCAGGGAAAACAACTACACCTTTTTCTGGAAGGGTAGAGGGCAGGCAGAAAAAAGGCAACACGGTGTGGGCTTTGCAGTGAAGAATTCGCTACTGGGAATGATTGAAATTCCAGCAGGAGGAAATGAAAGACTATTATCCCTGCGCTTGGCAACCTCTTGTGGGTTTGCCACCATTATTACTGCATATGCACCGACACTCGATTCCTCTGATGATGTGAAGGATTTGTTCTATGAGGAGTTAGACTCCGTGATCAAGGCAGTTCCAAAATCTGACTACATTTATATGCTCGGTGATTTCAATGCTCGTGTGGGCAAGGACTCGAGTTCATGGCCAGTGTCCCTTGGAAAATACAACATCGGTCGCATGAATGAAAATGGGCAAAGGCTGCTGGAGCATTGCACCAGTAATGACCTATGTATTACAAACTCTTTTTTTAAAACAAAAGAGATGCATAAGGTCACATGGAAACATCCAAGATCCGGCCATTGGCACCAGCTGGACTTCATCATCACACGGAGACAACATCTGAACCATATATCATTGACTCGTAGTTACCACAGTGCTGACTGTGATACAGATCATTCTTTGGTTGTTGCAAGAGTTAGACTGAGACCAAAGAGAATCTACACAGCTAAACACAAATCTAGCCCCAGGATTAATATTATTAACACTCATGATCCTGAAAAGTGCTTTCAGTTTCAACAGCAACTTGAAGACGCTTTCACTGATACACCAGAAAATTGTACAGTAAATGAAAAGTGGGGTCAAATTAAGGAAACTCTTTATAAAACTGCCGTAGGGGTTTACTGCACTGTGGATCATAAGAGGCAGGACTGGTTTGCGACCAACAGCGAGACTCTGCAGCCCTTGATTGATAAGAAGAAGAAAGCTCTCTTAAGAAACAAGGAAAGACCAACGCGTAACACTCTGAGTGAGCTAAGGCAAGCTAGGAAGGATGTGCAAAAGGCTGCCAGGCAGTGTGCAAATGATTATTGGATCAAGTTATGTGAGTCCATTCAAATCGCAAGTGATAAGGGAGACATAAGAAGCATGTATGAAGGAATAAAGAAAGCCTGTGGTCCAGTGATCAAAAGAAGTGCACCGCTGAAAACCTTGACTGGAGAAGTCATCACTGATAAGAAACAGCAGATGGACAGATGGGTAGAGCACTATTTGGAGCTTTACTCAAGTGAGACCAAACTAGCGGATGATGCCCTTAACGCCATAGAGGCTCTACCAACTCTTGACCACCTGGACATACTTCCCACCATAACAGAAGTTAAGTGTGCTATAAATGAACTTGCATCTGGCAAGGCTCCAGGTAAGGATGGGATTCCAATAGAGGTTATCAGGAGTGGGCAAGACACACTCACTCTACAGATCCACCAGCTAATAGAGCTATGCTGGCGTGAAGGACAAGTCCCACAGGATTTCAAAGATTCAAACATCATAACGCTGTACAAGAACAAGGGTGATCGGAGCGACTGTAACAACTATAGGGGTATCTCACTTCTGTGTATTGTTGGAAAAGTATTTGCCAGAATTGTTCTGCGCAGACTTCAAGTCCTAGGAGATCAAGTCTACCCCGAATCACAGTGTGGCTTTCGACAGAACCGGTCTACCACTGATATGATATTCTCATTGCGACAAATGCAAGAAAAATGCCGTGAACAGAATCAACCACTGTTTATTGCCTTCATCGACCTCACAAAGGCATTTGATTTGGTCAGTCGTGAGGGTCTGTTCAAGGCACTAAAGAAGATTGGCTGCCCACCAACTCTTCTGTCCATTGTGGAATCGTTCCACACAGGTATAATCAAGTTTGATGGTGCAACTTCTGAAGAATTTGAAATCAAGAGTGGAGTTAAGCAAGGTTGTGTACTAGCTCCCACATTCACTCACGCTCAGATGGCGGCCTCTACAATGCTCAGAGATTGAAGGCTAAGACCAAAATTAGGAGGGTACTGATCAGAGAGTTGCTTTTTGCAGATGATGCTGCAGTTACGACCCACTCTGAGGAAGAATTGCAATGTCTACTATCTGCATTCTCCAATGCTTGTTCTGAATTTGGTTTAACAATTAGCAAAAAGAAGACACAGATTATGTCACAAGGTGCACATGGGGTACCATCAATCTTTATTGACGACGCCGAACTAGAAATAGTAGACCATTTTACATATCTAGGATCAGTGGTAAATAGCAAATTATCCCTAGATCAGGAAATCAACATCCGGATTGGTAAGGCAGCAACAACAATGAACAGGTTAAGAAAAAGAGTCTGGGAGAACAGGAAGCTTACTGCCAAAACAAAAGTCCTTGTCTATCAAGCCTGTGTCCTTAGTACTCTTCTCTATGGCAGTGAAACCTGGACAACTTACTCACACCAAGAGAACAATTTAAACAGCTTTCATATGCGGTGTCTGCGAAGAATTCTTGGTATTAAGTGGCAAGACAAAATCACAAATACTGAAGTATTGGAAAGATCAGGTTGTGTGACAGTTTATTCCATGCTCAGTCTTCGTAGACTTAGATGGATAGGACATCTTAGGAGGATGGATGATGGTAGAATACCAAAGGATATCTTTTTTGGTGAATTACAGATGGGTAAGAGATCTCAGGGTCGGCCTCTACTACGATACAAAGATGTGTGTAAGCGGGACATGATTGATACAGGCATTGATAATGCACATTGGGAGCAAGTCGCCGCTGAACGTGTTGCATGGAGGGCAAATATCAGAAATGGAATAAAGTCAAAGGAGAAAATTATTGCAGAAAAGTCACACACCAAGCGTTTGAGACGTAAGATGGTGCATGATGGTGGAAATGACCACGTGTTCACATGCACCCACTGTGAACGGACATTTACAGCGCAAATTGGCCTTATCAGTCACACTCGCTACCGCCATAGTTAAAAGTTATTATGCCTTTTTAGAGCACAAACTATCGTCTGTCAAGACGGCAAGGTGTCAATGATGATGAGAGAGGAACTGATGGGCTGGTCCTATAGTCTAATAATGAACTGTGTAGAGAGGAACTGATGGGCTGGTCCTATAGTCTAATAATGAACTGTGTAGAGAGGAACTGATGGGCTGGTCCTATAGTCTAATAATGAACTGTGTAGAGAGGAACTGATGGGCTGGTCCTATAGTCTAATAATGAACTGTGTAGAGAGGAACTGATGGGCTGGTCCTATAGTCTAATAATGAACTGTGTAGAGAGGAACTGATGGGCTGGTCCTATAGTCTAATAATGAACTGTGTAGAGAGGAACTGATGGGCTGGTCCTATAGTCTAATAATGAACTGTGTAGAGAGGAACTGATGGGCTGGTCCTGTAGTCTAATAATGAACTGTGTAGAGAGGAACTGATGGGCTGGTCCTATAGTCTAATAATGAACTGTGTAGAGAGGAACTGATGGGCTGGTCCTATAGTCTAATAATGAACTGTGTAGAGAGGAACTGATGGGCTGGTCCTATAGTCTAATAATGAACTGTGTAGAGAGGAACTGATGGGCTGGTCCTATAGTCTAATAATGAACTGTGTAGAGAGGAACTGATGGGCTGGTCCTATAGTCTAATAATGAACTGTGTAGAGAGGAACTGATGGGCTGGTCCTATAGTCTAATAATGAACTGTGTAGAGAGGAACTGATGGGCTGGTCCTATAGTCTAATAATGAACTGTGTAGAGAGGAACTGATTTGCTGGTCCATCTGTCTCTCACTGTCTGAGGGTGGATCCGGAGCTGTTAAAGTCCAGGGACATTGTTGTGTAGAGTGAACATCTTCAATTGTACTGCATTGATGTGTAGAGTGTAGTAGTACCTGCATGAGCGCATTTGTACTGTCAGCGGTTGCGTCACGACGTCTTGGGCTCTGGCTGTTGGACTGGTGAGGACATGATTTACTGTTGTATAGGACACCTTACTGTTGTGTCTTGGGATGGTGTCCCAGGTCGGTGTGATCACCCTTGACCTGTGCTGACCTGCTTTCCGACTTCTGGCAGTCTCAAGTCCTCCGACCTGCGTGGTGCTGTCCATATTGGTTTGTTCTATGTTGTAGTCTAGGAGTGTGTGCTGTGTTTGTTATGGTTAGGATTGTCATTGTATTTGTTATTCAAATGCCATGTGGGCCCTTGACTTCACATTCTAAAATCACCAACAACACTCTTGCTTACACAAATACTTCACAGCAGACCAACAGGCATCACATCGTGTAATCTATCATCTAAAATCACATTTTCTAAACTAGTCTGTCACTCAAAATAATCAATCACTCAACATTCACACGGCAGCAATCTCTTGCCATCGTCAACTCGGCTTACAACCCGCCATGTTTCTCTGACAGTCTCCGCTCCAGTGATCCTTTCAAGAGTCTTCCCCACTCTTCCATTCAATCACTGCATGCAATCTCGCTCAATATATTCTGCATGCTTCAAACTGACTTGAACTCACCAGGTTCCTGTCAGGACACAGTACATACATAGTAGTACCTGCGTGGGTACACAGGTATCTTCCCCATCTCTTCCTCCCTTCCACCTGCCTACCTACCCCCTGCACATTCACACACCTGACTTGTTGTGGCATCTGTGGCACAGACCGAAGAGTTGGTGGACAGAGATCTCCGGCTGAGGCGGCTGGAATCTGACCTGGACAGGTGCAACAAGCAGACACACATGGAGCAGGAGCGAACCAAGAGGGACCTGGAGGCGTACAGGAAGCAGTCCAGTCTGGAGAGGAGTCTAAAGCTGCACGCCTTTCAGCGGGTGGACGTGCTGCAGTCTCAGGTGGGTTTGTGGTCTGTCTTGTCTGGAGACTGCCAGTTGTGTCATATGTGGTTGTGAGGTGTGTGTATGTGTGGTTGTGGGATGTGCGGATGGTCGCATGTGGAGTATGTAGATGTGGGGTGTGTGGTTGTGTGGGTACAAATGTGTGGTTGTGGGATTGTGTATGGGATGTGTACACCAGTTTATTACTGGTAGAGGTGTGGGTGGATGGTTGTATGTCGGGTGTGTGGTTGTGGGATGTGTAGATATAGGGTGTATAGATGTGTGGTGTGTGGTTGGGGGTGTGTGGTTGGGGGTGTGTGGTTGTGCGGTGTGTAGATGTGGGGTGTGGTATGCAGATGTTGGGGTGGGAAGTGTGGGTGGTTGGTGTGGAAATGTGGGGTGTGTATATGTGGAGTGTGTGGTTTTGGGGTTTGTGGATGTGGGGTGTGTGGTTGTGAGATGTGTGGATGTGGGGTGTGGTATATAGATGTGGGGTATGGTATGTAGATGTTGGGGGTGTGGTTGTGGGATATGTGGGTGGTTGGTGTGGAGATGTGGGATGATCTACCTGTATGTGTCAATGTCTGCAGGTCTATGATCTGTTGCTCTACCTGTATGTGTCAATGTCTGCAGGTCTATGATCTGTTGCTGTAACTGTATGTGTCAATGACTGCAGGTCTATGATCTATTGCTGTAACTGTATGTGTCAATGTCTGCAGGTCTATGATCTGTTGCTCTAACTGTATGTGTCAATGTCTGCAGGTCTATGATCTGTTGCTCTAACTGTATGTGTCAATGTCTGCAGGTCTATGATCTGTTGCTCTAACTGTGTGTGTCAATGTCTGCAGGTCTATGATCTGTTATTGTAATTGTATGTGTCAATGTCTGCAGGTCTATGATCTGTTATTGTAACTATATGTGTCAATGTCTGCAGGTCTATGATCTGTTACTGTAACTGTATGTGTCAATGTCTGCAGGTCTATGATCTGTTATTGTAACTATATGTGTCAATGTCTGCATTACTATGATCTGTTACTGTAACTGTATGTGTCAATGTCTGCAGGTCTATGATTTTTTGCTCTAACTGTGTGTGTCAATGTCTGCAGGTCTATGATTTTTTGCTCTAACTGTATGTGTCAATGTCTGCAGGTCTATGATCTGTTATTGTAATTGTATGTGTCAATGTCTGCAGGTCTATGATCTGTTGCTCTAACTGTATGTGTCAATGTCTGCAGGTCTATGATCTGTTGCTCTAACTGTGTGTGTCAATGTCTGCAGGTCTATGATCTACTACTCTAACTGTGTGTGTCAATGTCTGCAGGTCTATGATCTGTTGCTGTAACTGTATGTGTCAATGTCTGCAGGTCTATGATCTGTTATTGTAACTATATGTGTCAATGTCTGTAGGTCTATGATCTGTTACTGTAACTGTATGTGTCAATGTCTGCAGGTCTATGATCTGTTATTTTAACTATATGTGTCAGTGTCTGCAGGTCTATGATCTGTTGCTCTAACTGTATGTGTCAATGTCTACATGTCTATGATCTGTTATTGTAACTATATGAGTCAATGTCTGCATTTCTATGATCTGTTACTGTAACTTTATGTGTCAGTATCTGCAGGTCTATGATCTGTTGCTCTAACTGTATGTGTCAATGTCTACAGGTCTATGATCTGTTGCTCTAACTGTATGTGTCAATGTCTACAGGTCTATGATCTATTATTGTAACTATATGTGTCAATGTCTGCAGGTCTATGATTTGTTGCTCTAACTGTATGTGTCAATGTCTGCAGGTCTATGATCTGTTATTGTAATTGTATGTGTCAATGTCTGCAGGTCTATGATCTGTTGCTCTAACTGTGTGTGTCAATGTCTGCAGATCTATTATCTGTTACTCTAACTGTATGTGTCAATGTCTGCAGGTCTATGATCTGTTGCTCTAACTGTGTGCGTCAATGTCTGCAGGTCTATGATCTGTTGCTCTAATTGAATGTGTCAATGCCTGCAGGTCTGTGATCTGTTGCTCTAACTGTATGTGTCAATGTCTGCAGGTCAGTGATCTGTTGCTCTAGCTGTGTGTGTCAATGTCTGCAGGTCTGTGATCTGTTGCTCTAACTGTATGTGTCAATGTCTGCAGGTCTGTGATCTGTTGCTCTAACCGTATGTGTCAATGTCTGCAGGTCTGTGATCTGTTGCTCTAGCTGTGTGTGTCAATGTCTGCAGGTCTGTGATCTGTTGCTCTAGCTGTGTGTGTCAATGTCTGCAGGTCTGTGATCTGTTGCTCTAACTGTGTGTGTCAATGTCTGCAGGTCTATGATCTGGAAGCCTGCCTCACCAGCCAGCCTTCAACAGGACTGGGCTCTGGTATTTGTAAGTTCTAATGATGCTCATTATGTCTGTCTCTCTGTCTTTCTCTCATTCTCACTCTGTCTGTCTGTCTGTCTGTCTGTCTGTCTGTCTGTCTGTCTGTCTGTCTGTCTGTCTGTCTGTCTCTCTCTCTCTCTCTCTCTATCTCTCTCTCTCTCTCTCTCTCTCTCTCTCTCTCTCTCTCTCTCTCTCTCTCTCTCTCTCTCTCTCTCTCTCTCTCTCTCTCTCTCTCTCTCTCTGTGTTTGCCTCTCAATCTGAATTTTCTGTTTGGACAAAGTAAACTAGGAACTTCATACATGAGTGTAGCAGTCTTGTGTTGGGACAGACAAAGCCAGCTAGGAACTTCATACATGAGTGTAGCAGTCTTGTGTTGGGACAGACAAAGCCAGCTTGTGAACTTGTGAAGGGAGAAAATACACAAGGACTGGGAGAAAGAAGAAGAGAAGTGTGGAAAGAAAAGATTTGGAGTGAAGATTGGAGGGAAGAATAGAAAGAAAGATGTGATATAGCGGCATCAGAAGGGAAAATGTGACTAAAGGAAGTAGGGAAGAAGGTGAATACAGAATGTAGGGTAGAATGTAGTGACATAGAACAGGAAAGAAGGCGAATCTGTTTGATATAGATTGTCAAAGACTCGATAGTACCACACCTCGTGAAGCCATAGCACAGTTGAGTAGACACTCAACAGGCCACGTTTGCCAGCAGAGTGCGATGTGAGGTAACACGCACGAAGGTGAAGGTCACCCCGCGTGGTGTGTAACCACGGGAGAGAGGTTAGGGAGACGGGAGACTGGACTTGAGGCGTTCACATCGTTTAGAATAGCGTTAGGAGTTTTGTGTTCACTAATAGATAGAACTAGCATAGGGTTAGCAGTTTGTGTTAGATAATTCTGTGGCTGTATATTGTGTATTGCATTAGCGACTGTTTACCGCTTGTAAGCGAGCCAACGGCAATAAAATGGACCATACATTTTGCCTCCCACACGACTTGCAAGTTGTCTTGTATGGGTGTGTGAGAAGTACCCGTTGAGGCCTGTCAGTTGAGTTGTTGACAGGCCAGGGTAATTGTGGTGTCAGAAAGTGGTGCTTGGACGAAAGCGCCAAGCTAATACCCACAGTAAAAGGGTAATTGTGGTGTCAGAAAGTGGTGCTTGGACGAAAGCGCCAAGCTAATACCCACAGTAAAAGGGTAATTGTGGTGTCAAGAAGTGAAGCTTGAACGAAAAGTTCAAGCTAATCCACTCATCCACGGGCTCCAGACTAGGGATTAATTTTTGTAGTAACGATAATTTGTGCAGACAGGAGAATTTGCGAGCTAGAAATATGCCTATCGTGACAAAATAGTGTTTAATTGTGTTTATGATATATTTATTGAATGAAATCATGTATTCTTCGAAGCTGTAAGTATTAATATTCTTATTTTCTTATATTTATTCATATATTTACCAATTTATTCTTGAATAAGCACCAAACATGATTCACGGCGCAGGAATACACAGGCAGCCGACAATATTGATTTTTGAGATCTAAAAATAGCGCTGCGCGATGACGTAGAGTGATTGACAGACAGTTGTTCTGCGTCATTAGCATAAAGCAGTCGAGTGTTTACAAAATCGCTTAGCGGAGGCCCGCCTGAATCTGTGCTGTATATTGTTTATTATTTACTTATTTAAGTTACTAAATGAATATATTTATTTATTGACACATTATTATGTTATTTTGATTTCTTTACAAGCATTTATTCATTTTTGGGTCTATTTTCTCTTTGCTTATCGTCACGATGGAACTATTTTCGGGCTAAGCATCTGATACTTAGCTGCACAACGTTTACAGAAATTAACTAGGTTAGTAACGAAAGGCAATTATTGTTTAAAACAAAGACAGGACATTGACATTAAAATTAATTAATACATATTCTAGGTGTTCGTAAGTCTGTCATTGTCTAAGTCATTGTCCTTAGTTGTCGAGTAAATCATATCGTTTAGTAGGCGTGTTTACTGCTGCCCTATATATCAGAGGGCAAACAACAGCTGTGCACATACACCTGTGGGCCAAATACCGTGTGCTACGTACAAAACGTGTCGCCACCCCAGTGTACCAAACAAGGTGACCTGTGTCAAAGGAGCTTCGTTCCCACATTAAGCTGAGTACACTTATATATTTTGTCATGCAATTTGATTAATAGTGCATCTCTTTTTTCAGCATGTAACGCGTTGACATATTTGTATACTCTGTTTTTCTGCAAGATAAATCTGGGCAGGGTAAAAACAGAAAGCACAACTGATAGTGATCAGATAAGAACAAACATAACATATCAAAGATAAATAACTGATTAAAGTCATCATTGCCTATCACTGTTAGCCAAGTACTAAAGTAAGATGGCAACTTTATCAGATTTCATAAAAGCAGGCAAAGAACTGGAATTAACAGGAAAAGAACTACAACAATATGCTGATCAGAAATTTAAAGAAACAAAAGAGGAACAAACACGAAAAGAGAATGCGGAGAGGGACGAACGCGCACGAGAAAGAGAACATGATAAGGAGATGAAACAAAAACAATTAGATCAAGAGAAAGAATTAAAACAAAAGGAATTAGATCTAAAGCAAAAAGAGATAGATGAAATGGCAAGAGTTAAAGAAAAACAAATTCAAGTAGAATCAGAGACACAATTAAAGATGAAAAGCATGGATGTAGACTCACACGCAGAGATCTCTGCCACTAAACTAAGAAGTCAACAAGAGGAAAATAAGTTCAACAAATACAAAAATATTATCAAACCATATTGTAAAGAGGACTCCATATCTGCCTGGACAGAGAATGTAGAGTATCAATTTAAATATCACCAAGTTCCTTTAGATATGTGGGCTCCGATTTACATGAAGAATCTAAGTGGTGAGCCCCTTAAAGTAATAGAGTCTATTCCTATTGAACTTAGATCTAGCTATCAATACATCCATGATAGGATTATGCAGCACTTTTTACTTGATGCCCCTGGGTATCAGGTTCAGTTCTCAAATTTAAAACCTAAACCTAGTGAAACTTTTATAGATTATTTTTCAAATGTGCAGAGTGTACTAAACAGGTGGCTTAAAGCAGCTAACATAGGAAAAGACTTTGATAGATTAAAAAACCTAATAGCTATGGACAAGTGTATATCTACTATACCTTCTCCTTTTGCTAAGTTTTTGCAGCAGTCGGACATTGAGAACATCGAGCAGTTCGAAAAAAAAGGCTCAGCATATTTTTCTTCTAACAGACAGATTTTTAAGACCTCAAGTGACTCTGAGATAGTTTCCTTTGTCAAAGACCAATCAAAAAACTATCAGGGTAACAGAAAACCTTTTCAGAAGTATGATAAGAAAGACAGAAAAGTTTCCAAATGCATGTACTGTCAACTAATGCACGACACTTATGCTATGTGCGACAAATCGCCGAATTATCCGGCGCATCTTGAAAATGTGATCAAGAAGCAGCAAAGCAAACGGTCTGCATACAGGCGTGCAATCAAATGTTTTTTTTGTTCCTCTTATGGCCATTATTCTAATAAGTGCCTTGGCCGCCAACGTTTGAAAGCTAACAACGCTATGTTGATTGACACCTCTTCAGATAGTGGTAGTGAGAATGAGTGTGAGATTGAAAGTGACTTACCAACTAACCAAGCAGGGGATGTGTGTGCTGCTAACGATATATTAAGCTTTGACAGCTGTGAACGATGTCACCAATTCCATGCAGACGGAATACTGGAATGTGGACATACAGTACCATGCTCATCTGAGAGTGTGAATGCAGCATTAGCCTCCAGAGGCAAGTTAGTGTTCCACAATGCAATGGTCAATGATGTACCATGCCAATGTTTGCTGGATAGCGGCAGCACCCTTATTGGTCTTCGAAAAGAACTAGTGAGTCCGGGTGATTACACAGGTGACACTGTGAAATGCCGAACCTTTTCGGGTAACGTTGAAATTTACCCTTTGGCAAA
This sequence comes from Cepaea hortensis, assembly GCA_963921405.1. Lineage (NCBI taxonomy): Eukaryota > Metazoa > Mollusca > Gastropoda > Stylommatophora > Helicidae > Cepaea > Cepaea hortensis. The sequence continues at coordinate 127,856,305 of OY992882.1, read as the reverse complement.
AGCCCGTATTGATTCTCCTTTTCTTTCTGGTACCTTTACTTGTGCAATACTTAACAACCCTTGTACTGATTTAATTTTGGGGTGTTTACCTCAACTGAAACAATGTACTAATGAGGAAATAGTTGCATGGGAGAAATTAAATGCAGCTAATGCAACAACAAGAGCAGACAGTGTGAAACATCAAGACACACTACAAGATGAGAGACTACTGTTGCTTTCCCCAACTGGCACAGATGACACCAGCAGACAGAAATTTATAGAACAGCAAAAAGCTGATACTAGTGTGTCTCCATACTTAAAATTGTTAAAAGATAAAGCCAAAGTGACCAAAAATGCATCTTGGGTTTTTAGACTTAACAATGGTATTTTAACTAGATATTATACTACTGGTAACCATGAGATTCAGCAAACGGTGTTACCTGAACAACATCGTCTAACTGTGCTAAAGATTGTACATGAGTCACCGTTTGCTGGTCATCTTGCATATGATAAGACCAGGGCCAGAATTCAGGCTCATTTCTATTGGCCAGGTTTTTGCAATGACATAAAATTATTTTGTCGTTCGTGTAATGTCTGTCAACAATTGGTACGTAAAGGTAAACATCCTACAGCTGAAGTACAGCCTTCTACACTGGCTTCTAGGCCATTTGAAAGTGTGGCGGTAGATATTGTTGGACCCCTAAACCAGGTGTCCGGCAAAGGAAATCGCTTCATATTGACAATGGTCGACCTATGTACAAGGTGGGTTGAGGCAGTAGCTTTGAAATACATCACCTCCAAAGACGTTGCCAATGTATTTCTACACCTGTTCTCACGATTCGGATTCCCACGGACCATTTTATCCGATCGTGGAACTCAGTTCATATCGGCTGCAACGCAAGCCCTTACAAAAATGTTAGGCATTAAGCAACATTTTACGACAGCTTACCATCCAGCCAGCAATGGAATAGTAGAGAAAATTAATGGGGACCTAAAGTACATGCTGGCTAAGGTTACAGCAGAAAACCCAGCTGATTGGGATACACTGTTACCAACAGTGCTGTTCGCCTATCGGGAGATTCCCCATTCTAGCACGGGTTTCTCACCCTTTGAATTAGTTTACGGGGCTAACCCACGTGGACCCCTAACTATTTACCATCAGGTACTAACAAATTCGATAGAAATTCCTACCCCAAAAACACCTTATGAAATGGTGACAGAGACACGAGACAAGATCATGAAATCGTGTGTTATAGCTAAGGCAGCTTTGGAGAGGAAGGGTCAAATCTACCGCCAATATGCCAACAAAGGGACAAGAACAATTGAACTTGAACCAGATCAAGACATACTCTTGCTACTTCCAGACAAAAGAAATTTACTATTAACCTCATGGCAAGGGCCATTCAAGGTGGTACGCAGAATTTCAGATGTTGACTATGAAATATCGATAAACGGACACTTAAAGATATTCCATGTCAACATGTTGAAACCTTACTATACAAGACAAGAAACAGAAGTAGTGACAGACGAACAGAGTGCACCAACACCCAGTGATCAGACGACAGACATACACAACGCAACTACACTAGTTAGCGAGACTGGCAGTTCCGACAATGGCAATACACCCAGTGAGTTAACAGAATACACACTTAGCACCACCACGGTACTGAATCAGGTAGACGACGACGGAATGGAACTACCTGTTCCCATTGTAGACAAAACTGCGACAGTGGACAGCATACATATAGATCAGGGACTAACAGACATTCAACGACGACAATTAGTGGAGTTAGTTACTGAATACAAAGACTTATTCTCTGACATCCCAGGTAGGACGGACAGAATCGAACACTCCATTCTTCTTTCGGATTCTAAGCCTATTAAATGTAGGCCGTACTCTATCCCACTCAGCTATAGGGAAAATCTAAATAAGGAAATTCTTAATTTAGAAGCTAGCGGGATTATCCAAAAGTCTACATCAGAGTACTCTTTTCCAATCGTCCTAATTAAGAAGAAGGATTCCACAATTCGTCTGTGCGTGGACTATCGGAAACTCAATAACATCACTAAGATCGACGCAGAACCTATTCCTTCCTGCGAAGATCTTATCTTGGACATGTCTACTTCTAAAATCTTTTCAAAACTAGATCTTACTAAAGGATACTGGCAGGTCCCGATGAAAGCTCAATCTATGCATCTTACTGCGTTTTCAACACCTTTAGGACTATACGAGTGGCGATTTCTTCCTTTCGGACTTCGAAATGCTCCTGCCACTTTCGTACGCTTAACTAGAGATCTGTTACATGGAGTGACGAATACTGTGACCTATATAGATGATATATGTGTCCATACTGAAGACTGGACTACACACTTACTGAAACTGAGACATGTCTTTGATAGGTTGCGACTCTTCGGTCTCACTGTCAAACCGAGCAAAGTCGAATTAGGCCTAAAAGAAATTGAATTTTTGGGTCATGTCATCTCTCAAGGTCAACTGAAGACTGACAATAGGATTATTACAAAAATTATGAATCTAACCATGCCTACTACGAAAAAGCAGGTTAGAAGTCTTTTAGGATTAGTTAATTACTACAGTAAATTTATTCCAAACCTAGCTGAAATTACAAGTGTATTTTCTAATGTGCTAAAAGCATCAGTAAAATTGGATGTGAAAGATGCATTATTAATTTCTGCATTGTCAAAATTGAAAATTCTTTTTAGTAATGTTCCCATCCTCCGCTTGCCTAACCCTGGGCTCGTTTATTATCTTAGGACAGATGCCAGCAGGATCTCCATCGCTGCAGTCCTAGGCCAATTTTATGAGGGCATCTTCCATCCGATTTGCTACGTGAGCCGTAAGATCACACCTACCGAGTCCAGATATTCGATAGCAGAACTGGAGGCCCTGAGCGTCATCTACTCAGTGAGAAAGCTCCACCGCTTTCTGGCGGGTGTGCACTTCATTATCCAGACCGACAATTCTCCCATTACGGTCATTCAGACTGGTGTGCACCGAAACGACAGGATATACAGGTGGTCTCTTATCCTTCAAAACTATACGTTCAGTATAGAGCATATTAAGGGGAAAGACAACACCCTAGCTGATACCCTTAGTAGACCATCTGGGGTAGAAATACCTGAAATCCAACAGTTAAATTAGAGTGATGGTTGGTACATGGGTATCTGATAATATAAGATGTAAAATAGCTTACATACATATCCACATTATTGGCGTAATCATGTACCAAAACACTGAACTATCATGTGTCCGTGGACATCAGATTAAGAACTGTGCTGCTATACTTAGATACCACCGTGTGAACTAGGACAGCTCATTTCCAACTAAGCTCCATTCCGGTGTATCATATATATGAACCGCAGAAAACAGTGTCAGAACAGTGCTTAATTACAGACACGAAAAGACAGAGCTACAACACCAGCGAACTCTACACGTGCACTACCGAGAGAACATTAAGATGACTGTGTAATGTATTTCAGATACCCAGGCAAAATGTGTGGTTATATTATGCCTATACAACCATTGCACATACATGAAGGCAACTACTAACCTGTGTAAACCAAATACTATGTATATAAACTTATTGTGATATGTAATATAATATTTTAAGATAGTGATAAATTAGATGTAGGTTAGGAACTATAACAGTTCTCATTTATTTTAATAATGTAGTTAGTACAGTAATTAACCCATTAAAATTAGATTAGAATATTAGTTTAGACATAAGAATAGTTTATTACAAGTTATATTAAATTTATGATATGAATAGTACCATTTAGATTGTTATATTTCACTTAGTTTCATTGTAGTTAGTTTATTCCATCTTAATGAAACCATACCATCTTTCAAATATTACCATTTATTAGTATCATCATTTGACATCATAATAGATTAAAAAGAGTAGATAAGGTAACATACAGCATTTACACCAGTTAGATTAAGAACATCACTCATATAATTCCTTTGTGCATTTAAAAACATTATTTAGCATAGTATTTAGAAAAGTACATAAATTGTGGTCACATAATCCATTTAATTAAGGTACATAACTCACATCACAACAATTGCATTTAAATAGTTAGATTACATCACTTAGATTAGAAAAAAATAAGAAGTAATATAATCATATCATATAATTAACATAACAAATTTAATAAATTTAGGTAACACATTAAATACTTAGTTATAGAATTAGAATGGTATGTTAGAATGTAAAATTTTCGTTAGTGAAATTGTGTTAGTGTGAATGTGTTGTCTGTAATATTGTTTAGAACTTAGATTACAGTATTTTGGGTTTCATAACAAGTGAATGTAGTCACGAATTAGTGTTATACACCTGTTTGTGGCCACATTGAACCAAATTATGACACTCAAAAAACTAACATACATACACATAGAATTTATAAATAGAGGATAGAAATTAGATTAGTAGATTTATCACATCCAAACACACAAACAAACAGAAAAACAAACATATAAATTGCATACACTATTTGTAGATCAAAGACAGATAACTATGGGGCCAGGGGACATAATAGACAACGAAGAACTAAATTAACAGTGAAATAAAGTCTTACGCGCGGAAGCGAAGGAGGTAAAGCCTGTCGCACACACTCTTGTAGAATGGTTGTTAAATATTATATGGGGGACATGAAGTAATTCATGTGTTGACCCTAAGAAAGTCAACTTTGTATGGGTAGTAAGTTAATTTACTATGTGAGGGCAGGTCTTATAAGACAACGGTCCGGTTCAGACATACCTCTGATAAATATAATATAGCATGTGAGAAGGGGCTCACGCCAACCAGTCAAGTTTGTGGCGATTGCCAGTAGCCAAGTAAGGCTTTGCTACATTGTGACAATAGTTATTAATAGTCTATTGGAATGCCCAAAGCCAGGTTATCTAGAGTCTTTGACAAAAATTAGAGACACTAATTTTTTGTTTAGGAACCTCTTGCGTCACAACCAATGAGTGAAAGTTGATGACGCAACACAAGAGGGGTGGGTGTGTGTCAAAGACTCGATAGTACCACACCTCGTGAAGCCATAGCACAGTTGAGTAGACACTCAACAGGCCACGTTTGCCAGCAGAGTGCGATGTGAGGTAACACGCACGAAGGTGAAGGTCACCCCGCGTGGTGTGTAACCACGGGAGAGAGGTTAGGGAGACGGGAGACTGGACTTGAGGCGTTCACATCGTTTAGAATAGCGTTAGGAGTTTTGTGTTCACTAATAGATAGAACTAGCATAGGGTTAGCAGTTTGTGTTAGATAATTCTGTGGCTGTATATTGTGTATTGCATTAGCGACTGTTTACCGCTTGTAAGCGAGCCAACGGCAATAAAATGGACCATACATTTTGCCTCCCACACGACTTGCAAGTTGTCTTGTATGGGTGTGTGAGAAGTACCCGTTGAGGCCTGTCAGTTGAGTTGTTGACATAGATCAGTTGATGCCAGAGTTGGGCGAGTCAGTGCCAGAGTTGGACGAGCGAGTCAATTCCAGAGTTGTACGAGTCAATGCCAGAGTTGGACCAGTTGATGCCAGAGTTGGGTGAGTCAGTGCCAGAGTTGGACGAGTCAATTCCAGAGTTGGACCAGTTGATGCTAGAGTTGGATGAGTTAGTTCCAGAGTTGGATGAGTTAGTTCCAGAGTTGGACCAGTTGATGCCAGAGTTGGATGAGTTAGTTCCAGAGTTAGATGAGTTAGTTCCAGAGTTGGACCAGTTGATGCCAGAGTTGGACGAGTCAATTCCAGAGTTGGACGAGTCTGTGCCAGAGTTTGTTGAGTGGATGCCAAAGTTGAAAGTGGTACAGAAAATAAGACCATCCTCAACTATTTCCTATGAAACCGCACAATGTTCACCTGTATTCACCTGTGTTTTGTCTTTATTGTGTATATGATTCACTTCTGTATGTGATGTGTTCACTTGTGTATGTGGTATGTTCACCTGTGCCTGTGATATGATGTGATATGTTCACCTGTGTCCTGTGAATTTGATATGTTCACTTGTGTATGTAATATGTTCACTTATGTCTTATGTATGTGATATGTTCACTTATGTATGTGATATGTTCACTTGTGTATGTGATATGTTCACCTGTGTATGTGATATGTTCACTTGTGTATGTGATATGTTCACTTGTGTATGTTATATTGTGTATGTGATATGTTCACCTGTATATGTGATATGTTCACTTGTGTATGTGATTTTTTCACTTGTGTATGTGATATGTTCACTTGTGTATGTGATATGTTCACTTGCATATGTGATATGTTCACTTGTATATGTGATATGTTCACCTGTGTTCCGTGTGTGTTACATGCCTTGTGGTATTCAGAAAGTGAGTATTGACCCCATGTTGACTTGGTCTGCAGCTGCCCAGCGAGCCCGCAGCAGTTCAGCCCACTCCAGCAGACGCAGCCGTCCCTCGACAGGGGTCAGTGGCTGGCCTCCCACTGCCAGACAACTGGCCCAGCGCAGCATGACCCCATTTGGTGAACTGCCCACAGACCCGGCCATCTACTTGAGTAGGCAGACCAAGGCTGTCCAGAGACCTAAGACGGTAAGTACCAGGCTTTCCTATCACAAAACATACCTGTGCCTTTCCCACTCATTGTCAAGGAAGCTAAATCTCCTTCGTGACATGGCAGTGATCTCCCTTGTCTGAAATGAATGGTTCAAGAGAGCATCATGTACACTTTGTGTCAAGCTGTACACACATAATATACCAGTCTTGTTGTCTTGTCTGTAATCTCCTATGAAATGTGAGAAATGTGTATGTACTCTTTGTTGTTCGTTGTAGTCTAAGATTTCACTACAAATATTTCTAACACTATCGTATATTTCAAAGCCTAACACTGAAGCCTCCAGTCTGTCTCTTTTCTGACCAAGCCCGTGTCTGGCTGCATTTCAACACTGTGTTTCTCTGGGGCTCCCTAACTAATATTTCTTGCGGTTGGTCATTGCACAACTGCCCTAACCTGAGCCCTAACCCGAACCTGAACTTGTGGTGGGAGAGGGGTATACTTGGTAGTGAAACCGTTGCCCCATCCTGTCTTAGTTTACTGCTGGTAGACCTGTGTGCAGCCCCAAGAATGAGAGAACTGTATAGGGGTCAAGGCTTCAGGCTGCCAGCTGGGTCATTCTGTCCATCCTGTCCACAGTTGCTTGTAGCAGACCTTGTATTTGTGGGTTAGTACATGGGTCCAGTTGTGAACACCAGTAGGTGGAGGTAGCACTATGTACCAGCACAGATGTTGTCATATGTCATATGACAGACAGATAGAGAGAAACTGATGGGCAAGCACATCAGAAAATAGAAATAGAACATTGACAAAGAGAAGCGCAACGTAGCACCTATCTATTGATGGTGCTACATTGCACTTCTCTTTGTCAATGTTCTATTTCTATTTTCTACACTAGTCGCCCTGTGACAGATGTGGCTGGTCATATGTGACATGATGTCATTGCCTTGGAAGTTATCCTGTTGTATGTGACCTTGTTGTACCGGCACAGATGTGGCTGGTCGTATGTGACATGACATCATTGCCTTGGAAGTTATCCTGTTGTATGTGACCTTGTTGCAGGTTGGAGGTCGTCTACGCAGCAGAATATCTGAACTTCTGCTCAATGACCTTGAGCCAGAGATGCAGGGGAGACTACTGCTGCCCAGTTAGATCATGCTCTGCAGATTGTACAACCCTGGAAAAAAGAAACGGCACAGGACACGAAACTCATGAAGGCTGTTGACTGATCCAGAACAAATGGAAGGGCAGGGGATGCTAGGGGAAACCAAATACTTTTGTCACAATCTAGGACAGGTGAAAGGTCAACAGTGGGGATGTTTGTCAACTAAACTGTTTGACTGGTAAACCTCTGGTCCGAGAGTATGTCCGCCATGTAGATATCTAGTTGTGATACTATGTTGTATGAGATGAATGTCCCAGTTTGTTTCTGTCTGGCCACTCTTCTTGTACCCTTGTGTGAACAATGTCAGACACCATAGCAGTCTGTACATTCAGTTGTTAATTTTCAGTAATTATTTGATTAATTAATTCTTGTTGGTAATTATTTCTGCTTAAAAAACTCCAGTTTGTCAGTGCCTGAATGAGAAAATATGCAAGATCATTCTAAGATTGGCTAAGTTGTGCAGTTCAGCCCACTCCAGCAGACGCAGCTATTGGACTAACTGGCAACTATACAACATGTGACATTGGTAAATAAAAATAGCGAAGGCACTGATTGGATACGTTGTGTCATTGATAAATAGCTAAGGGACTGATTGGTTAGGTGATGTCATTGATAAATAGCTAACGGACTGATTGGTTAAGTGATGTCATTGATACATAGCTGAGGGAATAATTGCATAAGTGGTGTCGTTGATACATAGCTAAGGGACTGATTGGTTAAGTGGCATCATTGATAAATAGGTAAGAGACTGATTGGTTAAGTGGTGTCATTGATACATATCTAAAGGACTGATTGGTTAAGTGGTGTCATTGATACATAGCTAAGGGACTGATTGGTTAAGTGGTGTCATTGATACATATCTAAGGGACTGATTGGTTAAGTGGTGTCATTGATACATAGCTAAGGGACTGATTGGTTAAGTGGTGTCATTGATACATAGCTATTGGACTAACTGGCAACTATACAACCCGACAGATTGTACAACCACTAGAAGTATCGTGGAGAAAATAACATACAGAGACATATAGTCATACAGAGTTCATATACATATAAATACTGACACCAGAGATGTGTGATGCCTGGTGTGAGCTACCTTCCCCACAGATCTAGACGAGGCCTGAGAATATCTCGAGGCTAGAAACCTTTGGAGAATCTGGATCATGGTCAACAGAGGATTCACTGAATGTTCCAGCTGTAGAGGAACTGGGAAGTGTTACCCAACAGAGATGAAAAGGAAGTTTGTGTGACAAATAAGTGTTATATACATATGTTAAAGGTTGTGTGACAGACACATGTTATATGCATATGTTGAAGGTTGTGTGACAGACAGATGTTATATGCATATGTTAAAGGTCGTGTGACAGACACATGTTATATGCATATGTTAAAGGTTGTGTGACAGACAGTTATATACATATGTTAAAGGTTGTGTGACAGATGTTATATGCATATGTTAAAGGTTGTGTGACAGACAGATGTTATATACATATGTTAAAGGTTGTGTGACAGACAGTTATATACATATGTTAAAGGTTGTGTGACAGACAGATGTTATATGCATATGTTGAAGGTTGTGTGACAGACAGTTATATACATATGTTAAAGGTTGTGTGACAGACAGATGTTATATGCATATGTTAAAGGTTGTGTGACAGACAGATGTTATATACATATGTTAAAGGTTGTGTGACAGACAGATGTTATATGCATATGTTAAAGGTTGTGTGACAGACAGATGTTATATGCTTGCTTGCTTGTGTTCGTTGGCTTGAGCTCCAACGCGAAGTCCTGTATGTCGGATGAAGGTATCCTGTTGTCCATCATCAGTGTGATGTCATACAGAACCTGAGGTTTGCGTGAGTATGCGTTGTCCCATGTCTGACTTATTGGTGTGCAGACTGGTGGGTCCTTGCCATAAAGGTCGTGTGACAGACAATTATATGCATATGTTAAAGGTTCTGTGGCAGACAGATGTTATATGCATATGTTAAAGGTTGTGTGACAGATAGTTATATGTATATGTTAAAGGTCGTGTGACAGACAGATGTTATATGCATATGTTAAAGGTCGTGTGACAGACAGATGTTATATGCATATGTTAAAGGTCGTGTAACAGACAGTTATATGCATATGTAAAGGTCATGTGACAGACAGTTATATGCATATGTTAAAGGTTGTGTGACAGATAGTTATATGTATATGTTAAAGGTTGTGTGACAGATAGTTATATGTATATGTTAAAGGTCGTGTGACAGACAGATGTTATATGCATATGTTAAAGGTCGTGTAACAGACAGTTATATGCATATGTTAAAGGTCATGTGACAGACAGTTATATGCATATGTTAAAGGTTGTGTGACAGACAGATGTTATATGCATATGTTAAAGGTCATGTGAAAGACAGTTATATGCATATTTTAAAGGTTGTGTGACAGATAGTTATATGTATATGTTAAAGGTCGTGTGACAGACAGATGTTATATGCATATGTTAAAGGTCGTGTAACAGACAGTTATATGCATATGTTAAAGGTCATGTGACAGACAGTTATATGCATATGTTAAAGGTTGTGTGACAGACAGTTATATGCTTATGTTAAAGGTTGTGTGACAGCCAGTTATATGCATATGTTAAAGATTGTGTGACAGACTGATGTTATATGCATATGTTAAAGGTCATGTGACAGACAGATGTTATATGCATATGTTAAAGATTGTGTGACAGACTGATGTTATATGCATATGTTAAAGGTTGTGTGACAGATAGTTATATGCATATGTTAAAGGTCGTGTGACAGACAGATGTTATATGCATATGTTAAAGGTCGTGTAACAGACAGTTATATGCATATGTTAAAGGTCATGTGACAGACAGTTATATACATATGTTAAAGGTTGTGTGACAGACAGTTATATGCTTATGTTAAAGGTTGTGTGACAGCCAGTTATATGCATATGTTAAAGATTGTGTGACAGACTGATGTTATATGCATATGTTAAAGGTCATGTGACAGACAGATGTTATATGCATATGTTAAAGATTGTGTGACAGACTGATGTTATATGCATATGTTAAAGGTCATGTGACAGACAGATGTTATTTGCATATGTGTCGTAGTATTTCCTGGGGTGAGGGAAGCATACTAGTACATCTTAATAACGGGATAGATGCACTCTGGGAATACAATAAATCTCAGTCTACAGACCCCACCAGCCCTTGGATTCCTGTCTCTCTCACTATCAACCGCTGGACAATACCTTTTTCACCTCTCATCCAGAACAGATGACACGACTCTGGTGTCTACAAATAATGACTAGATGATATAATGTACAAGAGGATTATCAACCAGGGGAATGTTCATGAGAATCCTGGCCACCGCCAGGCGATAGAAGAAATGGCTATCTGGATTAGTCTCAGGCCGTCTCACTCATCACTGTACACTGGGCACGATACCACAAGGTTAAAGAGGTCACTCATCTGCACACGTAGCATGGAGTGTCTCTGCCGAGGTGTAGTCTCAACTGGAATGACTAGCACGTCAATGTGGTGACTCCAAGTTGCGTTGGTATGTGATGACTTCGGACTAACCTCTCTGGAGAAGTTCTGAAGGCCTATCTTTCACAATTCACTGGTAAGGCCTGTGCTAGACCACGGTCCTAAAAAGCCACCATACTATGTAACACACATTTAACAATGTCAAAGTTCTGAAAATAGACGGTGGTCTCTAATGGGATCAGGATGGGTATAACTGAGCCTATAAGCACAGAAAGTTGGCACAGTTCAAGTTGACTCTGTCACTCAAAAGTCCGTACTGGTAGCGCGTGACCCGGTAAGGAATGTCACAAATGTTCCTATTTCTCCATGGTAGACTGTTCCCGGAACCCCAGGCCATCATGAAATAACGGGTAATGTAGTTCTTCTCTACCCGTTTGGCTAGTGGGTCACAATGTCAAAATTGATCACAGACAAGAGGACACGATACTCGCCCGTGTGTAGCCATCATAATACTTGGTGGACTGACTGAAGATCATTTAGCGGTTTAGACGGGACTGGACTGTGGCGTAGTGACTTCCCGGCACGTGGTGTGGTGTAGAAGCCTCACTTCACGTCACATAGGTAAGCCAGCCATTTAGCAGCCTTCACCAAGTCATCATCCTCTGGTCCCGTCACGTAAGTCTCTCAGAAGGTAAAACCTGCCAAAGATAACACCATGTGTGAATATCGTGACACAGACTTACCCCCAGCGGTACACGTTACCTATGTGTACTCAGCATAGGCCGGTGTCGCCATGACCCGGCCGGCAGCCTCACAGACCAGGATCCACTGCCAAAACTGAACTAGGTCTGGGTCCTAACAAGTGCTGGCTGAACCGTCCTCCGTCTCGAACCCGCCCAAGGTAGGGCTGTGTATCTGGTCATGGTGTCGGCGAAATCCTTCTGTCCTAAAAAGACTTCTAAGGACACAATATACCAGGTTAGTAGGTTAAAGGTACCTAGCGACAGAATGGCTCTGAAGGAGAGCCGGTGACCACCGAATTCCCCTCCCTCGGAGGTAGCCCCCTCTCCCTGGGTCTATTTTATGATTACCTACTATACAACAGGTTTCCCGGAGCTCGAGCTTTGATCCAGGAATTTAATAGATTATACAGGGAAATCCCCCTGTAGCGGAAGTCCACATCCCGTTCCCTTCTCCCCTAGTTAGGGTCAGAGCATTTGGAACGGTGTTCAGCTGGCTGTGACCAGCTCTGTCGCATTCCCCAGTTTCTCCAGTGTCAACCTCTCGGGAACTAACTGTATATCAAGATGGTGTTCCGTCCCGGCAACCAATAACATAAAGAGTAAGAGGAAAGCTCAGCAAAGCCAGTGGTCGCCACACCAAAGAATTCGAACTTAGACACCCGCAATGTCCTTCGAATGACCTTCGACACGTCCGGCGACCTTCGCATGGGTTTCGTCTAGTTGGGCCGAGTTCCCTGATACCTCACTCGACCTATGTTCTACAACGCCTTCTCCAACTTCCGTTTGTGTCGACTACGTTAGAGTTCTAAGGCCGCCCAGGAGTGAACTCGGACTACTAACACTAATGGGCCTGTCCTAAATTTCTATAGCTACTTGTAGCGGCGATAACACGCATTCACGCAGTGCTAAGTTAAAACACAAGCCCACAGGTCACCCCTGACTGACCTTTGTGCGCCGGGCGGGACATGCGGTCGAACAGCTTCGGTTCAACGCGGTAGCGACACACATTATTTATCTAAATATGTTTCACGTACCTTACGACAAACTGTGCATTCAGAATTGAGGAGCTCCCGTCCCAACACTGGACGTTCTGTCAGTTTTCTTTGACAAACCGCAAGACACTGGCTTCCTCTTTCCCATTTATGAATTAACACAGTCGTCCAAACACACCGTCTTGCTCGCAAGGCCGGATCTCAACTGAGCCGGTCTGTGTTCTGAGAAGGTTATTGCGCATGCGTTAGCGGACCCGGTTGGGTTGAGCATCACTCACCCGAATAGTCTAGAAGTCAAGGGCCACCAGTCGCCCTTGCGTGGGGTACATTAATACCTCGGTTGTATCCCTTCGACTAGATCGGCTGTTCTACTCTTACTGAAAAAGGGGAATTTGACTTTTGGGAGTTTTGCTAGGTGAATTCTCAGCAGTTCCATGACATAGGCCCCCTCTTAAGAGAGTTGACCGCGTCGACTGTCTCCTGCTAGAGATTCACTCCTAGTAAACTCATCCTCTGCCTCTGGGACTGGATGCCTAGACAGAAAGTCAGCCCCAACATTTTCCTTACCGGGAATGTATTCCACCGTAAAGGTGTAGGGCTGAAGCATCAACGACCAACGCATCAAGCGCGCGTTGAGCTTACGGGAGGTGGCCAAGCCCATCTTTGGTTGATGGTCTGCCGGTGTCCTCAAAGGTACAACCTCCCCATCAATTTGGGCAGTAACTTGGACAGCCCGTCTCATATCAGTGATCGACAACCGCGCTTGCCCGTCGAGTCCTTACGTTCGGCCGGACGACCATCCGACTCGCGTATGCAACGGGGTGCAATACCGACGGATCTTCCCTTCCCGGCGGTACCATTGTCGTCACTACCGCTATGTCTCCCTACAAACCTGTCTCGGGATTTGCGTGGGGTACATTAATACCTCGGTTGTATCCCTTCGACTAGATCGGCTGTTCTACTCTTACTGAAAAAGGGGAATTTGACTTTTGGGAGTTTTGCTAGGTGAATTCTCAGCAGTTCCATGACAATATGTTAAATGTTGTGTGACAGACAGATGTTATATGCATATGTTAAAGGTTGTGTGACAGACAGATGTTATATACATATGTTAAAGGTCATGTGACAGACATGTTATATGAATATGTTAAAGGTTGTGTGTCAGACAGATGTTATACACATATGTTAAAGGTTGTGTGACAGACAGATGTTATATACATATGTTAAAGGTCATGTGACAGACAGATGTTATATGCATATGTTAAAGGTTGTGTGACAGACAGTTATATGATATGTTAAAGGTTGTGTGACAGACACATGTTATATGCATATGTTTAAGGTCATGTGACAGACAGTTATATGCATATGTTAAAGGTTGTGTGACAGACAGATAGTATATGCATATGTTAAAGGTTGTGTGACTGACAGATGTTATATGCATGTGTTAAAGGTTGTGTGACAGACAGATGTTATATACATACTTTAAAGACTGTGAGACAGACATATGTTACATAAATATGTTAACAGATATAAATACAAGTTCAGTTGTCTGTGTTTAGAGTGTGTCAATAATTTTTATGATAAAACTCAAGCCAACAACTTGTCATTGTGGTTACTGTAAGACTAGAAATCTGGACCTCATGCAGACAGCTGACTAGCAGGCCACAGCCCACCCAGCCCACTCAGCCCACTCAGCCCATACAGCCCACCCAGCCTGGCATGGCCCTGCTCAGACAACATTGTAGGCACAATGGTCAGTGTTCATGACTGGGACCATTGATATTTGTCCATTTATTTTATTTGCCTCCAGAACCACAGACAGACTGCTTCCGTGTTGTTCTAGAACATGCCTGCCACATCCAGCATTCTTTGCTTGACATATTGACTTGTGTACAGTATCTGTTACTGCAGTCTCACAAGTTTACAGTATTTGTTATACAGCCTCACAATATTAAAGTATTTGTTACTACAGCCTCACAGTATTACAGTATTTATTATACAGTCTCACAATTTTACAGTATTTGTTACTACAGCCTCACAGTTTAACAATATTTGTTACTACAGCCTCACATTTTTACATGTTTTACTACAGCCTCACAGTTTGACAATATTTCTTACTACAGCCTCACAGTTTTACAATATTTGTTGCTACAGCTTCATAAGTATACAATATTTGTTACTACAGCCTCACAGTTTGACAATATTTGTTACTACAGCCTCACAGTTTTACAATATTTGTTGCTACAGCCTCACAAGTACAGGGCCAGATTTAGACTTGATAAGGCCCTAAGCTATTTGAAATATGGGGCCCTTTATATAAGTCCAGATATTCTATGTCAGTGACAAATATGATTTTTGGATCAGGGTTAAACTGAAATACAATTAAGAAGTATATTGATAGAGAAATAATAAATCTTTAACTTAAAATCATTTTTATTCATAACAAACTTAAAAATGCAAACTCTGGTAAAAAGAAACAAAAGTTCTTTTAAAAGGCACAATTTACAAAGGCTTATTATCTAATCTCTTGAAGCATGTTATAAGGATTACGGAATTATATTAAACTAAAATATTTTCTTTCTTGCTTTTGCCAGAGCAAAGTCACTGATGACATCATCAAATGATAAACTGCGTAGTTTGTCGCTTTCTATGCACATGAGACTGGGGGAACATAATTTATCTTGAGTCATTGTTGTTCTCAATTCATTTTTTATCCACTTCAGCTGAGAAAAAGATCTTTCTCCAGAGCAATTTGCAACCATCATACTAAGAAACAATCTCAAAATTCCTTCTACATTAGGGAATGCTGATTGGACATGATCGTTAAATATTACCCTATACAGATCCTGATGTGTCAGACTATCTTGTTCCGCTGAACTATGGGCTTGACTATGTCTAACATATTGATGAAAATGCTTGACTTCTCCTACAAGATTCATGTCCACATCTTCAGGATATGTTTGGCATAAAGCACTAACTCCTTCATGAATCTCTTCTTCTGTAGCTTCTAGTTTTGTTAAGAATGAAAACATTTTTTGCAGCATCATTGTATATTGAGGCCCTCTGTGCCAGACTTGACTCTAATGCATCCATCTGTGACGAAACGGGATTAGATACAGTCTGTTCTCTGTATTATTTCCCTTTGGTCGGAGTAAGACGGGTTAGTCTCCCTTGATATGGTGACCATAACTAGGGAATTCTCCGGTGAAAATAGTCCGTGACGTCATAATTCGGGTGACGTCTGGAAAATGCTAGAATGTGTACGTGGGTTCCATCTGATAATAGTGTAAATCCGATGTTAGTATATCTAATAGAATTTACTGTTAGTACAAATTATATGCATGGTTAGTGACATGTACCTTGATGTTTTCACTGCTATGTGTAAGTATGTTCGGGTAACCAACTGTGTAACAGATGTGTTAACTATCTGGTTTAGTGATTACATACTCAGGGCTGTAAGGAATGTTGACATTCGTTACATTGTGATGTTAGAATCATTTGATAGTGATGTGTCATTTGCTTATCTAGAATAGGATTGTAACTTATGTCTTATATCAGTGGTGGTTATTATTCCGGGAAACAGGGTGGTGTTATTTCATTTGATGTGCAGTTAAGTACTTGCTGTGTGAAGATGCCAGTGCTATTCCACATAGGCAGAAATGTTTTGTATTTACTGAATAGCGGTTGAAAGAAAGTATTTATGATGCCTGATGTCTCTGCTTGTTTACATGCCTGTCCGCCAGAGTGACCATGCGTATCCAATCGTGCGTATGACTATCCGACCGACTGGTTATTAGGCCTGCCCGACCGACTGTTAGGTTGCATGTCCAACCCAAAGCGATTGTGCATAACCGGTGGTGGAATTAACATACCCGACCGAGAGCGATGCGGTGCTCTGTAATCGAGGCCGTTGCATCTATGTAGATCCAAACTATGTACAGAACCTGGTCTGTCTCTATTATTCTCCTCTTCAAGAAACCTGACTTTGTTAATGGAGTAACTGATTCACTGCCGTGAGGAAGTAGTAGTATCCTCTGCGCGAATTGGACAGGATTTGGGGGACTGGAGATTTAGGTGATGAGGGGCTGGAAGCCTCTCTAAAATGGATGACGTGGCCTATCTCGCAATGGACTAAGATGTGCTGGGCCCACAGCAGCTGTGGGAAAGTGTTTTCGGTGAAAGGCCACCATATCTGTGCTAGACCTGCACAGACTTGATCGTCATGGATCAAGGTCAATTAATAAAGGTCTAACGTTGTTTTGAGACAGAGATCCCAGAACAGAAGCTGTTGCTATGTTATGAGTTTGTTAGTTACGTTTAACAATTCATAGTTTATAATTGGTTAATGCTACGTTAATGAATTGTGATGTATATAATTTATTAATGTTGTGTTTAATTAATTGATCAATGGGTGAAGTGATTGATTAATTGTTGAGTTAGGTAGGTGAGGAGGATATGTCCGGCTGGGCACCTCCTAGATAATGTAACCACAACACTGAAAGAGAAGTAGGTGTATTTTCTGGTTGGTGGATGGTGAAGAAACATGAGTGGACTAGCACCAGGCGAAGGATACGTTGACAGAGTCATAGTCTACTCTGGTGCTATTGGGCTATATGTTGCCCAGACGAGTTACTTGACTATACACTTGTGTATTATTGCTTTCTCTTGCAGCCTCATGCCTATACATTGTAGTAAAGAGTGGGTCTATGATGTCGATGATCATATATATATATATATATATATATATATATATATATATATATATATATATATATATATATATTACTGAGAGGCATGTGTCAATGTGGAGATGCAGTGTAGTCCTTGTTGTAGTTGAGTACTCACACCAACCCCTCCATGTTTCAGGATCTGTTATAGGTTAGATCCGATGGAGATTCATGAGTTCAACCATAAACTCGAAGGGACTTGCTCATTCCAGTGCCAATCAAGATGAGGTTTGAGGCATTACTGGGAGCAGTCATTTGAATCTGCCTACGTCGACTCTTGAAAGTCAATTGAGTTGAGATTAGCCCGGGAGGTCTATGCTAAAACCACCGCAACGAGTCCGACGAAGTTAGTCAACCGATCCAGGTAGGGTCAAAGACTAAAGCGTCTATTGGTTCCAGCCAGTAAGGTACTGGTACAGGTCAAACTAAGTGAGGACCTTGATATTGTCAAGGCAATTAATTTCAGTAGTGTTGGATGAGTGATCTCTGTTTACCAGTCACAATGGCCTGTTTATTATGCTTCCGGCCCGGCTGGGTCGTCATGGGACACATTGTATAACTTCCTGTTTACTACTGTGTTTACTATGCCTTGGAGTTCCTTTACACTGGAGGTACCATGGGTGAGTCGTTAACTACGACGGGACAGCCTCACGAACTGAAGTCACATGCTCTGTGATGAAGACGGATCATCAGGAGATCTTCTCGTGTGCATATTGTCTTCTATCCAGGCTTTCAGCCATCCTTCTCTGAGTTACAGTTGACGTATTTAGAAATTAAATTTTGCTTTGTTAGCCATGGTTTTGCGTATTAGTATGACTGTTGTCTTGTCCGATCCCCCTGTGGGTAGGAAATCATAAGGGGGGATGGAAAGGTCAGCTGTCCTGGCTTGTGTGGGGCCTTGTAGATGTAAAGTCCTATTGGGGTGGTCGGAACAAAGGCTGGGGATATCAACTATAGTAACATACCTGTCCAAGCCCCGGAGGTCTTGTCACACCATCACAGATATAAATGTTTTGATTCTGAACTTTTCTCTTGGCTCAAGGTTCTCTAAAGCATCATCTTCATCATCATTGATATGCCTTCTTCTATATCTTCTTTTCTTGTAATCAACATCAGGCAATTTTTTCTTTGCTTCTTCAAAATGATCGAAAAGATCCCTGGATCCTTTAACAAAATCCGAAAGGGAAGCATACAATTTCCTACATACATCTAGACTAATTTGGGGGTCTTGCAGTGATTGACTAGTCTTGTGAAATTCATCCAGCAAGTAACTCCACAAATATAACAATACCATAAATTCAAACTCCTCTATTTTATTCAAAATGTTTATGGCTTGATTTCTTGTTTCGCCTTTCTCTGTAGTATCAATATGCAGCTTATGCAATGCAGAAATTATTCCATCATAACTATCAAGTATTGCACTTGTGGCCATTGAATGTGCTTCCCATCTAGTCTTTGACAAAGACTTTGGAACTTTTGAATCATCTTTGAAGAATGACAACAGTACTGTCTGTCAGGGTCCTACAATGTAATGAATCTGGCTCGCTGGACCTAACATATGTGAGACATACACAAGTACAGAATGACTTGACGGGACACACAGTAACACTAAGTTTGATGGTTTTATTTACACTTCACATGCAACACAATCTAATTCGGCATGTGGCCATCACAAGGTGAATATCACAACCTATACATAATACATCAATGCACTCACAAACTCAAACCCACAGCTATGCAGTCTTTCTATCTTCTTCCAAGAGCTACGAACAATCTACATTCAGGCACAGAAATACAAGAGCCGCTTTCATACACGTCAGTCTCGTCTGATGCCCCTAGCCGTGTCTGGCGTTTTCCGCTCACAGTGCTTGCCCTGTGGATTCGAGCGCAACGAGAATTGCATGCGTCACGCTTGTACTGGCTTGACTCTGAGGGTCGCTCTCTCTGTCGTCAGCGAAACCTGTGAGTAAGTCACTGGTGTTCGCCTGGCGGGCGTAACGATGTCGCGGCATATCAGTGGGGATTATGACACCCTCCCCGCGCGCCATTCATGAAAGATTCTATCTTTCATGTGTATTCTCTGTAAATTCAGGGTTGCTATTCTTACCCAAGTCAGAATCTTCCCATTGGTTGTCATGTACCCTGGCATAGGTTTAATAGAAATACATAAGTATTGTAAATTATTGTGACGGGACAGCCCCGGCAGCATCATAAATACACAAGTTTGAAAGGAATTACAGAGCCCACAATATTTTTCTAAAATTCTCTAAAAGAATAAACGTTCCCCAGAAGAGGATAAAAACGTAAGAGAAAAATACAGAGTCACTTAGAGCCCGCACTATCATTTTTACTACATTGGTAGATCAAAGCAACGTCTGGTCTCTACATCTAAGAGATTTTCCCTTTGATATTCTGATCAACCAGACATCGCGGAGCCAGTCAGTTGAGATTGACGTGTTAGTTTACAATTCTGGGGTTGGAATAGGGGCAGACACCTAACACCTTAGTTCAACAGGACCTAACGTGTGAACTAGCCACGGCAGAATTGGAGATAAGAGGGTCAGCCAGACCCGTCTGAAATAACACATGCGGTAAAAGTCCAGACATTGGGGAGACGGGACAACGTCTGTAGTTGCCACCCCAAAGGAGCAGATACTGGCAGATACTGTTGCAATTTTGACCCAGTCAGACCCGTAGCACCCGCAATCAATGCAACTACCTCGCAACCAACAAAAAAACTTAGATTAGGACCAGATACTTAACACCTCACTGCAATACAGCGGCAAAGTAGGAACACATGGCTGACACATTTCTGACAGCAACCAAGGAAGGCTTGTGTTAACCGCAGATGGGGATGTAGTTATGACGCAACGTCTATTGCATCGCTAGCGAAGCATGTTTCATTGTTTCAGACATGCGGCAAAACATCGGTCAATTTGATTGACAGATGAAACTACCCTTCACAGGAAAGGAGGAGGGGTGAGAAGAGTATCAGGGACTGTATCTTAAATCAGCATAAAAGACACTAGTTCCATGTTTTCTCTCTGAGATCTGGGGTGGTAATTAGTCCCATCTGACAGAGGTAAGGGATCTCAAACTGCACCCAGAACTAAACCCCAGTAGGAGAAAATGATTTTGGCTGAGTGGTTGCCCAACCGGGAGCTACCTCAAGCCAGTTGGTGACAATTATACATATTAAGTCATAATGTATTCAGACTTTAACACTTGCCAAGTATCATCCTCTCGATGGATGATCACCTCTGTTGCAATTTTGACCCAGTCAGACCCGTAGCACCCGCAATCAATGCAACTACCTCGCAACCAACAAAAAAACTTATAATATGTCCTTAGACATCAGGTTAGACCGTAAAACGTCCTAATATGAGACGAATTCAACTGTAGAGTTCCAACCAAACTTGGTAGGGAGCTCTTATGTTGGTCTACAACTTTGGCAATCTTCTCCATTCCCAGCTGATGCAATCTTGGCGTGTCGACAATCTGGCAACACAGTGGCTATTTTTATACATTACACATTACTATCTATTTCGATTTACCGCCCTTTGGTGTAATCGGTGACACCTATGAAAGGGAAATAATTTAAACAGATGTTACACCTAATAAATTACAATTATAAATTTATTTCTCAGCGTCATAGCTTGATACTTCTTTACAATAGCGAAAAAATGTCGCTACTGTGAATTAGTTAATCAAGGTATGCTTCTCAGATTACAGTAGTTTCAAAAATATTAATACACAATTTGTATATTTCAAATTTGTGTTTCACAAATATTTTACAAGCGTCATTAATTTTTAAGGTTTTGTTTATAGTCTGCTAGATTTTTGTTTAACTTTCTAACTTTCCGGAAGTACACACGAACAGCTGATGTAAGCGATAGTTTTTTCACGCACTTGTTCCGTAATGATGTTGAAATATTTGGAATGTAACGTTGTGCTATTCGCTGGTGTTTTCGGTGTTTCATTGGACTTCTGGATTACGATCTTCTACAGTGGAGTAACTGTCCCAGTTTAGTTCACTCAATTGTTCAATTCACACGGGATAAAATGTTGCTGGATACTTCCAGTTTGCAGATACCACGGATAACTTAAATTGTTCTTGTTCACTTGAGGTAAGTTACTACACTGACCTGTGGCACTGTTCTTAGTTTATAATATTTATAATTACTAAGCTCACTTTCTAACACATACTACGCACTTATACATAACAACTTAACAATTAACACCTTATTTTAGAAACCTTAATAATATTTACAGTGGGAATTGATCCCTATCACAATGATGTTGTTGACACTCACAGCTTTTCTGAAAAAAAAAAATACATTAACGGCTGTGCTGGTCTGAGTGTTTCGACATACTGCACTCAGACATATTTGGCTATTGGGTATCATCAGGACAACGCGACAAAAGATCAGCCAGTGTATTCAATCTGCCAGGGATGTGTTTCACTTCAAAACTGTAGTCCTGGAGCAAAAGTGACCATCGCGCTATCATATGGTTAGTTGGCACTCCAGATGTAATAAACTTCAAAGGGCTGTTGTCAGATTCTACTACAAAATGCCTTCCAAGGAGGAATCTAGACAATCTCGTTATTGCAAACACTAATGCAAGGGCTTCTTTTTGAGGGGTCGACCAAGTGCGTTCTCTTGGTTTAAGTTTCCTGGATAGGTAATATACAGGATGTAAAATGCCGTCATGTTCCTGTAATAGTACCGCCCCAATCGCCACGGAGCTCGCATCTGTGCGCAATCTGAAAGGAATATGCAAATTTGGCAATTTGAGAATGGGATTCTTTAAACTATTCTCAGACAAATAGGACAATATCTTCTGGAATGCAAATTTTAGGCATTCGTTGTTCACAATTTTACTTGGGTTTTCTTTTTTTAGTATGTTAGTAAAACTTTCAGTCAGTTCAGCAAAATCTGGGATGAACTGCCTGTAATAATTTAGAAGTCCTAATACACTTCTGACTTGTTTCTTCGTAGTCGGAAGTGTCAGTTTCAGAATCTTTGAAACGATGTTAGCGTCAGTAGTGACAAAGCCATTAGAGATCTTATACCCCAAGAAGGAGATTTCTTGGTAGGCTATGCCAACTTTGGCAGGTTTAATAGTAAGTCCGTGCTGTCTGATCCGTTCAAACGTCTGCTGTAATGTCGTTATGTGCTCTGTCATTGTCGTTGTGTGTACACATATATCATCCATATACGAAATGATATTCTTTATGTCCGTCAGTAATAGTCTTGCCATGCGTACGAATGTTGCCGGTGCGTTAACAAGCCCAAATGGTAATTTGCACCATTCGTACAGTCTCCAAGGTGTGGCAAAGGCTGTCAGATGTCTGCTCTGTTCGTCTACCGTTATCTGCCAGTAACCTTTTGTCATGTCTATCTTCGTGAAGTACCTAGACTCTGTCAGCTCTGTCAGCAGTTCCTCGCAGTTGGTCATCGGCTCCAAATCCAACTGTGTTATTTTATTTAATTTTCTATAGTCTATGCAGAGTCTTATTGTGTCGTCCTTTTTGCGTATGATGACTATTGGAGAAGAGAAGTGTGATTGCGATCGTCTAATGATGTTGTTCTTTTCTAAGTCAATGATTTCTTGGTGCAGTTTTTCTTTGTAATGTAATGGAATTGTGTAGGGTCTGCATTTTATTGGTGTGTTGGAGGTCAAAGTAATGTGGTGTTGTACTAGTTCTGTTTGTCCTGGGTTGTTGGAGAAGATGGTACTGTAGTCCTGTATGAGTTGTTTGCAGCTGTCGGTGTCTGCTTGAGTTAACTGCGGGTTTATCTTGATGTCTTGTAAGCAGTTCGTCGTGTTTAGTGCTGGTGTTGGTATTTTGTCGCTTTCTTCGTCGCCTTCATGGTCGATTATTGTTGTACTGGCTGCTGTATCGTCCTGTTCGTTGTCCCTGTTGTAGTATGGTCTTAGCATATTGATGTGGAATATTTTGTGTTTGTCTTTAATTTGAATTTCATAGTCCACCGGTGAAATCTGTCTTAGCACCTTAAATGGTCCTTGCCAAGAATCGGTCAGTAACTGTCGGTCACTAGGTAGGAGCAGTAGTACGTCCTGTCCAGGTGTCAGTGTTATCGTCCTGTTTCCTTTGTTTGCATATTGTCTATACATCGCACCAGATTGTTTCAGTGCATCTTTGGCAATAATACAAGATTTAATTATCCTTTCACGCAATGATGTCACGTATACGTATGATGATATGGGTTTAAGTATAGGAGTTGCTTCAGTTAACATGGAATGGTATATACTTAATGGGCCGCGTGGTTTGGCACCATAGATAAGTTCGAATGGAGAGAACCCAGTGCTTGATTGAGGGACCTCGCGATATGCGAATAATATGGCCGGCAAATAGATGTCCCAATTTTCGGGGTGCTCTTGGGTGACTTTGGAAAGCATATGCTTTAAATCCCCGTTAAATTTCTCTATTACTCCTGTCGAGTGAGGATGGTACGGTGAGTTGAAACATTGTTTCACACCTAACATTTTAGTGAAAGCTTGAGTGGATGCAGCAATAAATTGACTTCCACGGTCGGATAGGATAGTATCAGGAAAACCTATCCTTGAAAATACATGGAAAAAGACTTCCATTATATCATTGGCAGTTATGTTCTTGAGAGGAATAGCTTCAGGCCAGCGGCTACATAGATCAATAATTGTAACTATAAATCTATTTCCTCTAGATGTTACATGATTTAGAGGACCTACGATGTCAACAGATATTTTCTCAAAGGGTCGACTGGCTAAATCTGTAACCTGTAATTCAGCCTGTGGGTGTTTCCCCCTTTTCACTAGTTTTTGGCAGATGTCACAACTTCTGCAATATTTTTTAATGTCATTACAGAATTTTGGCCAATAAAACTGTGACAACAATCTAGATCTGGTCTTTGAATACGCCATATGCCCTGCAAGAGGTATATCATGGGCAAGATGTAAGGCTTGCTTACGGTATTATAGAGGCAAAACAGTTTGCTCTGTGGTGGTGTCACCTCTGGTATAGTACCTAGTGAGGATGCAATTCTTGAGAGCAAAATGCCATCTTGCATTCTTAGTTAACCTTGGCTTTTGGCCTATCAGATTAAAATACTTATACAATGAAGGATCAGCTTTTTGGGCTGTTACAAAATTTTCCTTCATGGTTTTAGAAGGTAGTAATACTGTACTTAGCATTTCTATTGCCTCAGTTTGATCAATTTGTTCTTGCACTCTAGCAGCAGATCTAGTTACTGCGTTCACACTTTCAGTGATATGAGATGATGGTGACATACTTGAATCAATGATTTCATGTGATGGTGAACCAATTTGCTCAATGATATCATGTGATGATGGAACAATTGGATCAATGATATCATGTGATGATGATAGTGCTGCATTAGCTAGCATACAATTATCTGATGATAACACACTTTCCATGATGACGTTTGATGGAGATGATGTTACATGGTCATCAATACATGCAGATGTTATGGTGTTATGAGGCGTCCCATTCACTTCGGGAAGGTTGCCAATGATAACATCACAGCAAGGATTGGTTAATGCTGCGCATTTAACCTTCCCAGTGAGGAATGTAGTCTCAATGTATGCCCATGCCAATGGATACTTCTCGATATTTCCCGAGAATGTTCTACATGTTACGTGCCTGCCTGTATAGTCTGTAGGCATTATGAAGTCCCTTTTAAGACCTATAAGAGTGCTCCCGCTGTCTCGTAAGACTGTAGCAGGCTTGCCATTCACATATCCATGATGGATGTTAATTCTGCCTTTGGAATCTATTACCAAATTGGCTTACTCATTGGCAATAGGTATCGAGTGGCCGCATGTTAATAGGCCATCTTCATGGAACTGATTACAAATGGTACATTTTTGTGGATTAAATGTATCTATGGCCTGTGCTGAGTTCACAGGATGATTTTCAAGATGTTCTTCATCTGATGAAGAGCTATCAAACAAGGCGGCATTCGCCTTCCTGGTCATCTGTTTCCCTTTACAAGCATTACGCCAGTGGCCATACACTTTACAAAGGAAGCATTTCGTTAGCCGTTTGCAGTTTCTTCGCTCTTTATCTTGGTTATTTACATAGTTTTGCAAATATGTTAGATATGCAGGGTTTTTATCGCACATCTCATTCCGGTGGTGCGGAAATTGGCAAAACCTACATTTCTCAGTAGTAGGCTTAAATGTCTTTTGCCTATTGTATGCATCTGATTTTGATCTCTCATAGCTTGCAGCTGCTACGAAATTTACATCAGTTGCTACACTAGCAAAACAATGTTTATTGGCTATAAAATACGCCGACCCACGTTTCTCGATCTGCTCTACACTCATACACTCGCTCTCTTGCAAAAATTTTGAAAATAATGGTGGAAGGGATGTGATGATTTTATCCCTAAGGATGAGATCTTTCAATTTGTTAAAGTCCTTATTAACTTTGGCTGCTGAAAGCCATTTACTGAATATATCCTGTAATACTGATATGTAGTCAGAGAACGTTTGAGTAGGTTTTGGAGATAGTTTACTGAACTGTTCTCTGTAGCCTGCTTCATCTAACAGGAAATGTGACATAATTTTTGACTTTATGTACTGGTAATCTTTTCTGAGATCTTTAGGGATAGTCTCTATAACTTTTAGAGGTTCCCCTGACAAACTTCTCATATAAATGATGTTCCACTCAGATACTGGGATCTGGTAGTGGTCCATTTAAGTCTCAAAGTTTTGGGTGAATGCTGCTATGCAGTCCCCCGAGGTATAATTTCTGACAATACCTTGGTACTTTTTGTACTGGTTTTCTTTTTCCAGTCTTTCAGATTTACGAGATTCTTTTTCAACAGCTGTTTCAGCTTCAAGCTGTTTGATTTTCAGTTGGAGTTCAAGTTCTTCTCGTTTACTTTGAGCTGAGATTTCTGCTTTTTTCAATTCGGCCTCTATTTCTGACTGTTTAGTTTTTGCAGTCAACTCCAATTCTGACTGTTTAGTTTTTGCAGTCAACTCCAATTCTGACTGTTTCATTGCCATTTCTGCCTGTTTCACTGCCATTTCTGTTTTTTTTTTTCGTTTCTGCATCTATTTCTGCCTGTTTCACTGCTCTTTCAGCCGCTCTTTCGTCGCGGACCCTAGCTTTCTCCTGTACTAGGAGGTATTCTGAATATTTTGTCTCACTCCATTTTGTCAACTCATCTCCAGTTAACTTTAGTTTTAAACCCATCTCGATGAAGTCGTTTAGAGAAGACATGATGGAATGTTTCAATGACAATGATTCCTCACACACGCAATTTGGTTATAAAGTGTTAGTAATGTAAACAATTTCGTTACAATATTTTTCTACTTACAGCGTGTGCCCCAAATTTGCATCCAAAAGTATATAAAAAGGTAATACTCAAGTACTCTGGATACGCTGCTGAATGGTGAAAACCAGGGCCAGGACTTGTAGGGTCGCTACTACAACGGCAAATGACCTCTACGGGTAGGCCCTAACAGTTTCAGATGGCACAGGAAACCTGGTTACTTTTGGAAGGAAATAAATTAGAATCTATGTCTGTGTGCTGTGTATGCTTGTCAATTAAATTTTGGTTAGGTTTGTATGGTGTTCAGTGTTATTGTTGGTCGTAATGTCGTCGTTCAACAATTTTCACAAGTTGCTTTCTTTCCCGAACTTTCTGCTTCCACACGCTTTTTCTGTACACAACTACTTTCCCGAAGACAAGTTAGCCATGTTTAAACGTTCAACAACTATGATGGTACAACACTTAAACTTAGATTACACAATTTTATCGAGACAAATTTCACAATCACTGATGTTTTTTGCACGTTAACACATTCAAATGTATGTAATTTACGTTCACATCTAGGTTCAAATCTTAACTAAATTAAAGCCGGACGAAAGCCCCCACGTTCACACATGTCAGGGTCCTACAATGTAATGAATCTGGCTCGCTGGACCTAACATATGTGAGACATACACAAATACAGAATGACTTGACGGGACACACAGTAACACTAAGTTTGATGGTTTTATTTACACTTCACATGCAACACAATCTAATTCGGCATGTGGCCATCACAAGGTGAATATCACAACCTATACATAATACATCAATGCACTCACAAACTCAAACCCACAGCTATGCAGTCTTTCTATCTTCTTCCAAGAGCTACGAACAATCTACATTCAGGCACAGAAATACAAGAGCCGCTTTCATACACGTCAGTCTCGTCTGATGCCCCTAGCCGTGTCTGGCGTTTTCCGCTCACAGTGCTTGCCCTGTGGATTCGAGCGCAACGAGAATTGCATGCGTCACGCTTGTACTGGCTTGACTCTGAGGGTCGCTCTCTCTGTCGTCAGCGAAACCTGTGAGTAAGTCACTGGTGTTCACCTGGCGGGCGTAACGATGTCGCGGCATATCAATGAGGATTATGACACTGCCCATCTTTGTGATGATGATGAAAAGAAATTATATATTTCTTGAACAATTCCAAAAAAGTCAACTGCTGCTCTACCAACAAGATTCAGGGAATGACCAGCACATGGAATATACATAGCATACTTGTTAATCTTCAATATTATTTCTTACATACCCTTGTATTTGCCAGACATATTGGCAGCATTATCATATGACTGGCCTAGACACTTACAAAAATCTATTTTGCATTCATTTGTAAGGTAGTTGTGCACCATCTTAGCCATACTTTCCCCTGTGTGGCTACCTATCTCTAGGAAAGTTAGAAAACGTTCAATAAGGATCCCATCATCTGGTGAAACATACCCCACAACAACAGTGAGCTGATCAATATGGGACCGGTCTGGAGTGGAATCTACAGATAAACCGAAGTACCCTGCAGTTCTTAAATCATCCAAGATTGAGTCTCTTACTTTATGTGCCATAATTTGGATAAATTTATCACATATTGTTTTAGAAAGATAAGATGTGACACCTGATCCTTTATTCCTAAATTTTTTTATATGGCTTGCTAGAAAAGGATCAAATTTTGCTATAAGTTCGAGTAATCCAAGGAAATTGCCATTGTGAGGAGAACCAAATGTTTCTTTATCTCCTCTGAAAGGTATACCACGCTCTGCCATAGCAATTATGACTGCCACAACTCGTTCAAGAACATTTTTCCAGTACTGCCGTTTATTATTTGTCTGTTCTGCTAGTTGGCAGTCAATTGTTGAGCCACTTTATCTTGTAAGATATGCTACCGAAGCTGTTCTTTGGTCTACAGAGTTTTCATGACTTTGAAATAAATAGGTGTTGCGCCAATCACAAAATCCATCGGATGATAATGGTGTAGAAGAATTAGAAAAGAGTTTACACACGAAACAGTATGCACGACCTGTTGCTGGCGAATATACTAATCATTCTCTGCAATATTTTTCACCTTCAGCAGTTTGGGATAGAACAAGCTTATCGATCAATATCTGTCTTGGTTTGCAAAAAGCTTCTTTGATTTTTCAAATGAGCCATTTGAGTGCTGACATTCTGACGGACCTTTCTCTACTCAGGATAAAATCTCATCTTTACTTAAATCACCCCATACCCCAACATCATTCTGTTTGTTTTTTTATGCTGAATCTTCTGTGATTGTACTACTCTCTGGTTTATTAATCTTAATATTTGTTGCTTCATTCGTTGAAGTAGATTCTATACAACTAGATGTACCAGGCTCTGTATCAGGAATAGGGTGAATATCCTGTGACTGACTCACTGTGGTAGAGGCTTTTGGTTCATCAGGGCCCTTATCTATCTTTGTTAAGAATCTATATAATTTTGTTATCTTGCTAAGCTCTTCTTCAGCTCTCTGCTTATTTTTCCTCTTTTGAGCTCTACTTTTATAACTTCTGGTTGACATCTTGCAAACTGTGGGCAGAATATTTAATATAACTATAAACATACATAAGGGTAGCGGGGTAGGGGTATCCCCTATCAAAGGAGAAGTAAGGCGCCTCCTTCCCTCCGCTAGCCTACGGGACACCCTTGGGCAAGGTGGAGTACCCGTTTAGCCCCCCGATCAGGGTTACGTGAAGCCATGGGTGCAGGTGGTGGATGAAGATGGAGAGCAGCCGACAGATAGTTGTAGGTTATGGTCTCCACCTTCACGACGGTAGGCAGAGGATCTCCTTTTTTTGATGGCTACGGTCACTGACCAGTATGGTCACTGCTGGGAAGGAAAGCAATGGCAAACTACCTTCTTTACACATGCCAAGAAAATCATGTTGTGTTCACTTATCGATAATCAGAGAAACGGCGTAAATGGGTGCTCCATAGGAGCAGCCTCGCCCGGTAGGGATAGTCATGCGCACCAGGTGACTCCAGACCGTCAACAGGCTACTAGGTGCAAAAGATTAATATCATTGAAAGTAGGAACTTCGAATGTTAGAACAATGAATGCAGATGGAAAGTTGGAGGACATCAAACAAGAAATGGAGAGAGAGAAGATTAACATATTAGGAATATCGGAAACGAGATGGAGAGGAGCAGGGATAAGGACAGGAGAGGATTGTAAGATTATTTACTCGGGGGGAGAAGAACAGCAAAGAGGTGTAGCCATTATATTAGATAAGCAAACATCAAATTCTGTCAAAGGATATTGGGCTGTGTCAGACAGAGTTCTATTAGTAAAATTAAACGGAAGACCTTTTAAAATAAATGTAATTCAAGTATATGCCCCAACAAGTGAAAGCAGTGAAGAAAGTATAGAGGAATTTTATAATGACATGGAGTCTGCTTTGAAGAACTGTAAAAAATCAGAAATAAATATCATAATGGGTGATTTCAACGCAAAAATAGGAAAGCAAAGCGATGGATACAGTGTAGGCAACCATGGTTTGGGAGAGAGAAATGAAAGAGGTTACAGACTTGTAGAATGGGCAAAAGAACAAGAATTGGTTGTAGGAAACACCTGGTTTAAACAACATCCTAGAAGATTATGGACATGGAGGAGTCCAGACAGCAGGATTAAAAACCAGATAGATTACATCCTGATAAGCAAAAGGTTTCGAAATGCATTAACAGTTGTAAAAACAGTTCCAAATGCAGACTGTTACAGTGATCACAGATTAATTACTGGCACATTGAGGGTAAAGTTAAAGAAAGTCAAGTATACAGCAGGAAACCCTAAATATGACTTGTGCAAATTGAAAACTGACAAAGAAATACAAGATAATTTTAACATAGAAGTAAAGAACAAATTTGATTTATTGTCTGATCTAGAGATCCTATTTCAAGATGTAGATGATCAATGGGAAATGCTGAAGAATTCAATCAGTTGTGCAGCAGAAAAAACTATTCCAAAAGTAAAGAAAGTTGGCCGTAAGACATGGATGACTGAAGAAATTTTACAACTAATGGAAACAAGAAGACAGAACAAAAATAATCCTGCCAAATACGAAGAAATTCGCAGAAAAGTCAGAACCTTATGTAAGGAGGCTAAAGAAACATGGCTTGAGAAAAATTGCAGAGAAATTGAAAAACAACACAACAGTAAAAATGCGAAACTAATGCACAAAAGAATTCAGGAGATTACTAATCAAAGAACATGTACATCAGCAGGCTGCCTAAAGACAAAAGATGGAAGAGTCATAATAGAAAAAGATCAGATTTTACATGTATGGTCAGATTACGTGAAAAACCTTTATGACGATAGCAGAGACGAACAATATATTGTTCAAAATAACAATGAAGGGCCAGCAATTTTGAAGATGGAGGATCAGAATGCTCTTAATCATATGAAATCTGGCAAAACCCCCGGTCCAGACAGCGTCACAACAGAAATGATTAATGCTTTAGAAGAATATGGAATAGATAAAGTTACCAGTCTGCTTAATACAATATATGATACTGGAAATATACCTCATGAGTTATGTAATTCTGTATTTATTGCAATCCCAAAGAAATCAGGAGCCTTGGAATGTGATCAACATCGAACAATTAGTATAATGAGTCACATCACGAAGATTTTGCTAAGAATTATCATGCAAAGAGTTGGGAGGAAAATACAACCTGAAATAGGAGAAGAACAATGTGGGTTTGTAGTAGGCAAGGGTACAGTAAATGCTGTGTATATACTGAGAACCGTAATCGAACGTTCTATAGAAGTAAACAAAGATCTACACCTTTGCTTCATTGACTACACAAAGGCTTTTGATAAAGTGAGACATGTCAACATGATAAGGATGCTTGAAGATCTACAAATTGATGGGAAAGACCTTAGACTTGTAAAAAACATATATTGGAAACAACAAGCTGCCATAAGAGTTGATAATGAAGTAAGCCAATATCAGCCTATTAAGAGAGGTGTGAGAAAGGGATGTGTAATGTCTCCAGATCTGTTTTCCCTGTACAGTGAAAATATTTTCAGAAATATTGAAAATATGGAAGGAATCAACATTGGGGGACGATGCATCAATAACATTAGACATGCAGATGATACAGTCTTGATTGCAGACAATGAACAGGACCTGCAAAATTTAGTAGATGCGGTTGTTACACACAGTGAACAACAAGGGTTAGAATTAAATTGTAAAAAGACACAGATTATGGTCGTCACTAAGAAGAACGAAATACCACAGTGTAATATACAAGTAAATGGGAATATTCTTCAACAAGTGAATAGGTACAATTACCTCGGAACAGTAATAACATCTGATGGGAGATGCCTTGAAGAGATTAGAACAAGAATCGCCATGGCAAAAGTAGCCTTTAGCAAGATGAAAAACATACTGACCAATAAAAAGATGTCAATTGAAACGAGAAAAAGAGTGTTGAGATGCTACATAGAACCTGTACTTTTATATGGATGTGAAGCTTGGACAATGAGCAGCCAGGCTGAAAAACATCTGATGGCTGTAGAAATGTGGTTTCTGAGGAAAATGCAAAGAATACCATGGACAGCCAGAAAGACCAATGAACAAGTCCTTCAAGAAACAAATAAAGATCGTAAACTGATCAGAGACATTAGACGTAGACAGTCACAATTTTTTGGGCATGTTATGAGAAGAAATGATTTGGAGAACTTGGTGACAACTGGTAAGATCGAGGGGAACAGACCAAGGGGAAGACCTAGAAACAAGTATCTGGATGGCTTGGCCTTGTGGCATGGTCGAGACAGAAACACGGAACTGATCCACGACTCTGTTGATCGAGTGAGATGGCAGAACATGACCGCCCACGCTTACCGGCATGGCACATGATGGATGGATGGATAAACATACATTTAAAAGTAATATAATGCATGACATTTTTTTAAATTGAAAATTTCCTGTGACATTACCACTACTTACCAGCAAGCGATATTTTTTATAATAAATAAACATGCAAAGAGAAAATTAACAATATCCAGTCAAGTTTTAATATTAGTTTAATTAATTAAATTAAAGAAGAAAAACAATTAACATATACATTAATACTTAATTTAATACAATCAAAACAAAATAATATGTATTTTTTAATGTGCAGTTCTTTCAAATATATATTTAATAATATCAAATTGTAAAGTTATATATTAAACTTACAATTTGTTATTATAGTGACAAAAAAAAAAACACAACGTTAAAAATATATGCTATAATTACAGCTACAGGTGTCCGCATAGGATCGACCTATCTATAAATTTTAAATATGGTATCTAATGTTTTATCACTTAAACCTGTTTAGGACAATTTGTCATTAATTTGAATACGTTTTACCAATGTTTATTTACAAAATATTGTTATCATGCAAAGTCTACTGTTATTTTGACTTGAAAATATAGAAACTAGGTTCTCTATTTTTAATATTTTTTCAATTAAAATACTATCGCAGAAAAATTATTGCATGCAACACCTGTACTAACCATGTTAATTATGCACAACTATCCAACAAAGTTTTTAAAAAATCAAAATATTGTAAAAAAAAAAAAAAAATTAAATGCGGTAGAAAATATTATTGCGTTAGTTAGGTTATGTGCGTACTTGTGTAAAATGCACTTACCTTAATTGTAACTCCGGTAAGGACACACAAAAAACACACTGTTTAAAATAATGTCAACAATCAAATTATCACAGAAACACACTGAAAATACTAAATAAAAGGTCAAAAATATTGTATCATTTGCCGGCTCACTCGAACTACAAAAGGTCAACGCATGCGCGAGTGCAGCGGAGCAACACAGGGGAATCCGGGAATCCCCCCCCCCCCCCCCTAGGGTTTGCATAACCGGTTATCGGTAATGCAACCCCTAGGCAAATAGCGCTGTGTTCTTCGAAAAGACGCGCTAAAAAAATTGGGTGAAGAGTATAGGACGTCCCAGACGTGTAGCATTGGGACTAATAATGCTGCAATATATTTAAGTATACATATATGACAATTGCTCACTCGGACAATATTTTTTGGGGCCCCCCACTTTCTTGGGGGCCCCAAACTATAGCTTGTGTAGCTTATACGTAAATCCTGCACTGCCATATCTCATTGGTTGTGTGTACACTTTGGATAATGGTCTCATGCTCCTTCTATCTAGTAGGACAAATAATTCCAAAGTCTAGTGAATTTAAGATTGTTAAATCAATAGCTGCATCATTATTCTTGCGTCTCCATGTCAACATGTTTAGCCGCCTACCTCGCACTCTGAAGGTTGTAACTTTGTTACCCAGACTGCAACATTCAGACCACGAGTTAAATTTTTCCAGACCCCTGCGAGCCACTGCTGAAGCTAAGGCGTTTGTGCTTTATGAGATACTCTCGGCGAATGGCTTAGCATACTATGGAGAGAGCCCGTGCCAGATAGCGCAAGTTAGGTGCATATTCTTTACAGTTGTTGCAGTCAACCCGAGCATTCTTTCAGCAGTTTACGTTCAGTAGTTTGCCTTTGCTTTCTGAAATACCAGTGCTCATACCATTGTCTGAAAACCATCAGAAGGCGAGCTGCTTTCAGATGGCTAGTAGCTGAGTTTGGAACAATCGTAAATCCGTCCGCACACAGATGGGCTAAATCCTTATGCAATGAAATAGACCCTCTCGACATTAGTACTTTATTTTTCTTGATGCTGTCATTTTGTGCTTTATTATTCTTGATGCTGTCATTTTGTAATCTATTATTCTTGATGCTGTCATTTTGTACTTTATTATTCTTCATGCTGTCATTATGTACTTTATTATTCTTCATGCTGTCATTATGTACTTTATTATTCTTGATGTTCCCTGGACAAGGTTTTAACGACGTTGTTCATAATCCCATATATCCATGTGGGGAGAACAGCTGCGCGAGATCCGCACTGGATCGCGCTGCGCTAGTAACTTATGGGGGTATGTGAGCCAGTCGTTCTTAAAGCAATGGCAAACTGCTGAACGTAAAGCTTGTCTAGTACATCAACAGCAGCTGAAAAATGCTGGTGTTAACTGCAACACCCTGTAACCAACATAAAAAAATAAATGCAATAAGTAAGGGACATAAACATCTAATATTGTTACAAGGGAGATTACTTGAATTTTAAACAAATAAAGCATATACTAGCGATAGTATTATGAACTAACTATGTACTTCTATTCTATTGTCTTAGAAATATAAAATGTGACAACGGAAGTAAAATATTTTAATGCCAAATATGATAATTTTATGCTTTTACAGAACATGTTTTTAATCTTTACATACTTACATTTTGTAATGAACTTTTTTCTTATATAATTATTTCTTAAATGTTGTTTTCATACTTTCAATGTATGCTCATTGCGTCCATGTTTAACATTTCCCCATATGGGGGAAAATCATTTTTTACTGGCCTCCTAGGGCCACAAAAGAAACAGAAAATTACCACACCCATCCCTCTCTTGTGCCATCTCTTTTTCATGACATATATAGACAATATATGTAAAGAAACCGGCCAAACAGACACGACAAGAACACCACATGTCGAGAACACAAAAGAAGAACCATCTGCAAATTACACGATTAGAAATCAATAATATCGGCCATCCTTACTTTTTAAGGTTTTCATTTGTAGCCCTATAATGATAGTGTATAGGTCACTAAGACACTGTACAGACCACTAGTAACCGCTACCCACCCTTTACCACTAATATATACTCACTAAAATCAATAATATCGGACATCTTTACTTTTTAAGGTTTTCACCTGTCACCTGTATGCTGATAGTGTACAGGTCACTACGAAACTCTACATAGCGCTAATAACCTCTACCCACCCCTTACCAACGAATTTCACCAAGCCATACCCGCTACAATCAATACTATCGACCATCTTTACTTTTTAAGGTTTTCATTTGTCACCTGTACGATGATAATGTATAGGTCACAACGACCCTCTATAGAGCGCTAAATACCTCTACCACCCCTTACCAACGACTTTCACCAAGCCATACCCGCTACAATCAATAATATCGACCATCTTTACTTTTTAAGGTTTTCATTTGTAACCCATATGATGATAGTGTTTACACCACTACGACCCTCTATAGTCCCCTAGTAACCGCTACCCACTCCTTACCAACGAATTTCACTAAGTTATACCAACTACAATCAATAACACCGACCATCTTCACTTTTTAAGTTTTTCATTTGTAACCCGTATGATGATAGTGCTTACACTACTAAGACCCTCTACAGATCATATAACTACCATATTTACACGCTTACCTATTTTAATTTACATATGAAACCTGTCACAACCCGAGGTTCGAACCACTTAGCCCTACCCCACATGCCGACACCCGCGCCCCACCCCTGATTCCCCATTCCCACGCCGGCCCGCACTCTAGACCAGCCCAAGGAAATGCACTGTAACCCTAAGTCTTACACAGCACCAATGGAATGCTGATAGTTTTTATGCCCACTACAGATACAGAAAGAAGACGAAAAAAAAAACCGAGGCGGAAGAGCACTGTACCTTAACACCATCACTAGTATGATAATAGTTTTTTTTAAGCCCCACCCCGCTACAATCAATAATACCAGCAAATATAAAACTTTTAAAGATATAAAATTTATCACACAAAAAGGGAAGTAATAGTGCAAAAAATACGTTCGATTATTTATTCATGGGTTGCATCCTTTGAAAATGTGGTCGCCGATGGATCCGGTTTTTGACGTCATCTATCTGGAGCTATACTATATATATATCAAATACAACATGACATACTACTAATGTGGTTTCTGAGGAAAATGCAAAGAGTACAATGGACAGATAGAAAAACCAATGACCAAGTACTACAGGAGACAAATAAAAATCGTAGACTGATTAGAGAAATTGGACGAAGACAGTCAAAATTTTTTGGACATGTTATGAGAAGAAATGGATTGGAGAACTTATTGACAACTGGCAAGATCGAGGGGAACAGACCAAGAGGAAGACCGAGAGGAAAATACCTGGATGGCTTGGCCACGTGGCATGGACAAGACAGGAACACTGAGCTGATCCACGACTCTGGTGATCGAGTGAAATGGCGAGTCATGACCGCCCACGCTTTCAGGCATGGCACATGATTGATTGATTGAAGAAGTATTCAGACTGCCACACTTCATACAAAAGGTATGTCGGTTATAAAAGCGTCCCAGAGGCATGAAATGGAATATTGCTTGGATAGCAAATCCATTACGTGGAAAGTCCGAATCAAAAGCTCACTGTGTGGTCTTCATAAAAGGTGGAAAAGGTGTCCTAGTGGCACGAAATGGAATATTACTTGGATAGCAAATACAATACGTGGAAAGTCCGAATCGAAAGCTCACTGTGTGGATGTCATCTGTAGACTGCATTCTTCTGGTTTCCGGAAGAACAGCCTACGGTGAACGGAAGGCCCAATATACGGAAGTGAGGCTAAGCAAACATGTGCAGGACGTGACGATTCCTTGGGTGAGCCCAGTACCAGAGGTCTGCCCCTGCCTTCCCTTGAGGCCTGACCAGGATGTCTTTGACTGTTCTATATGGGCCAGCTGGGATGGGGGATAACACCACAAAAGTGAGAGTCAAACGTCCTAAGAAACCCCCGAGAAGGTTAACCCGGTCAACAAATGCCCGCAGAAGTCGGATGTGTCGGCCTAACGGCGCAAGAACGCAGCTCTGCTGTAAACAGGCACAACTTAATCACGTCCGAAAAAAAAAGAAAAAAAAACTCCGGATGAACGCAGAAGAAGAAGAAGATAATAAATCATACAATTCAAGTGCGCTTGCATTTCCCTAGTTGCTTAGAGCATATTTACAAGAACATAATAACATGATAGCAATGCCTTGATTGATCACTACACTTAATAATTATGATCAAGCATTCTATATAGGTATATAAAAGCAAAACACTTAGCCGGTCTCCCTGGCCAAGGTGTTAACGACGTTGTTCGTAATCCCGTATATCCACGTGGGGAAAACAGCTGCGCGAGATCCGCAGCGGATCGCGCCGCGCTGGTAACCTATGGGGGTTTGTGAGCCAGTCGTTCTTAAAGCAATGGCAAACTACTGAACGTAAAGCTTGCCTAGTACATCAACAGCAGCTGAAAAATGCTGGTGTTAACTGCAACGCCCTGTAAAGGATACCCAACATAAAAAAAAAAAAAAACAATAAGTAAGGGATATAAACATCTAATATTGTTACAAGGGAGATTACTTGAATTTTAAATAAATAAAGCATATACTAGCGATAGTATTATTAAATAACTTTGTACTTCTATTCTATTTTCTTGGACATATGAAATGTGAAAACGGAAGTAAAATATTTTAATGCCAGATATGATAATTTTATGCTTTTACATAACATGTTTTTAATCTTTACATACTTACATTTTGTAATGAACTTTTTTCTTATATAATTACATTTTAAATATTATTTTCATACTTTCAATGTAAGCTGATTCATTTTATTTTGAATATACCCTCATATGGGGGAAAAGCATTGTTTTACTGGCCTCCTAGGGCCACAAGAGAAACAGAAAATTACCACACCCATCCCTCTCTTGTGCCATCTCTTTGTCATGACATATATAGACAATATATGTAAAGAAACCAGCCAAACAGACACGGCAAGAACACCGCATGTCGAGAACACAGAAGAAGAACCATCTGCAAATTACACCATTAGAGAACTGTTTGCGGGCGAACAAGCACTAATAGCAAAATCAGAAGCTGAATTACAAAACCACATGAATAGTCTAAACCAGTGGTTCTCAACCGGTGGGGAAATTACCCCCCCCCCCAACCCCCTCACCCCACCCCCACAGATGGAATTTTAGGGTTTCCTAGGGTGAGGGGGGGGGATTAAGATTATTTCAAGATCCCGCTAATAGAGGGGAGGTCGATAAGTAAGTCACAAATGGCTGTAGAAAAATAACTAAACATGACAACTTGAAACCAGTCAACTCCTATACATACATTGTCCCTTCATTTCTCAACATTAGTCATTAGTCGCGGGTCCAACATCACAGCAAAGGGTCTTCCCCATTATGCTCCATTCCTGTGCCAGTGAATATCACATAAAATGTCCCTCACTAGCCCATGTGAAAAGTGGAAAAGACAGGAGTCTAGACAAACAAATGTTTGCACACTGTGCAAAAAACCACCACCGGAATGTCACCATAAAAGTCCTCTACGAACAATACAGTTCATCCTTGATGGAACTGGCAGTCACTTTCCCAACCAGATATTCACCTCAAAGTCTCGATGTTTCTATATATTTTTGTTCCATTTCTTGATGTTTTCTAGCCAGTCACGCCATTTTTTTCTCCGAAATGTAGATCACGAAACAAAACAACCTCGAAAAGATGTAAAGAAACATTTCACTGTACATAATGCCGCCACCAGAATGCCAACACAAAGGTTCTCCTCGAAAACACAGTTTATCATAGATGGAAACGGCAATCACTAGGAAAACCAGCAGCCACACATTTCTGAAGGCAAGAAAACCGGTCGCTTCTGCGACACACCAGCCGCCATTCTTGCAGATATTTCTGGATGTTGTTGTTCCGTTTCTAGATGTTATCTAGCCAGCTATGCCATTTTGAGCATTTCACAAAATAATTTCCACGAACATTGATCCACCCGTCCCAGAGTTCCACCAGTCCTCCCACACCGGCTGGACAGAACTGCGCGCTCTATTTTCTATACCACGGTTTCACTTCACATTCAACTTCGGTGTTACTTGCGAAATGTCTCAATGGACCAGAAAGGTGGAAATTGCTAGGGGCTAAGTCAACTGAAAATCCACCTGAAGTGGAAACGTGGTATAGAAAAAGAGCACACAGTTAAATGCAGCCGGCTTGGG
This sequence comes from Cepaea hortensis, assembly GCA_963921405.1. Lineage (NCBI taxonomy): Eukaryota > Metazoa > Mollusca > Gastropoda > Stylommatophora > Helicidae > Cepaea > Cepaea hortensis. The sequence goes on along the minus strand of OY992882.1, from coordinate 127,816,400 downwards.
AGGACCGACAAAACGATGGAACAAGTGCATCAATGCTGGTGGAAACCATGTTGAGAAATAAAGGAACAATGTATGTATAAAAATAAACTGGTCTCAAGCCGTTATCATACTTAGTTACCCCTCCACAGCCATTTGTGACCCACTTATTGAACTACCTTTGTACAAGAACCGATTACTTGATATTCTTTTTCCCTCCATACTTTACAGTTCTGTACTCCTCTCCCTTCTGAAATTCATTTTATAACATAAGTAGAACCGCAAATCATGTTTTATGTAGATGTCTAGACTTGTTCTAGTAACAGTAAGGGATTTAGGTTAGTAGTTAGAGAGTTAATGAATGCTGTGCATTCATTAACTAATGGGGAAATAAAGTTAGTGAACGTGTGAGCACGAAGGGGTTTAGGTATCCAGGGGTTGCTCACACGTCACTGGGGATTCGGCCATGAGAATAACAACAAAGATGGCTGTATTTACATCGGCAGTATGAAAATGTAATTGATGACTCAAATAAACCTTATATACACTACAACGCGGAGTTTGTCATCTATATTGATGTCAGCCACTAACGATTCACAGCCAGGCCATAATCACACTGTGATATAACCTGATTTGGCGCCGAGTATACCAAGATTTCGGAATCGTGCTGTCGCGGCCACCACTGATCACAGAGGTCCTCATAAAATAAATCAAATTGGAATATAGAAGTCAACAGAAGTCATGGAAGGTTGTGTTGAAGTACTGCACTCTGGAGGAACAACTTATGTCGTATTTTCAAGTCTTTGTGATGGGGTTGATGGTTGTTAGAACCGCCACACAACACATAATGTTCCGAGTGGTGAAACAGAGCAGCCATCGTCAATCTTGAATCCTGTGTTGACCTGGCCGTTCTTTTCGAAACATATTGATGTTCCAGATATGCTGCCGAGAAATCTGGTCTTGCTGGAACTGTCGAGTTAACCGTTATCGTCTGAAGTACATTGAAGGTGACCTTGGTAGTCTGAAGATAAAGTCCGGAGTTGTTCGTCAACGCTTATATTGAGCCGGCTCAATCAATCAATCAATCAATCAATCAATCAATCAATCGAGTATTGTCTCGATCGTTGTCATTTCAAATCCAGACGAGCACAATCAGCGGCATGAAGACGACTAGAAGGGCCATTTTTCGGTGAAAGTAAGTCAGAAGGCACCGACTTTGATTGAAGTGAGGAATCCAGAGGCTCTTCCTTTTCTGTTCCTGCGAGAGAAGAAGACAACTTTCAAGTTTGTCGATTGGGCATTACATTCCTTCAAGTTTGTCGATTGGGCATTACACTCCTTCAAGTTTGTCGATTGGGCATTACATTCCTTCAAGTTTGTCGATTGGGCATTACACTCCTTCAAGTTTGTCGATTGGGCATTACACTCCTTCAAGTTTGTCGATTGGGCATTACACTCCTTCAAGTTTGTCGATTGGGCATTACACTCCTTCAAGTTTGTCGATTGGGCATTACACTCCTTCAAGTTTGTCGATTGGGCATTACACTCCTTCAAGTTTGTCGATTGGGCATTACACTCCTTCAAGTTTGTCGAATGGGCATTACACTCCTTCAAGTTTGTCGATTGGGCATTACACTCCTTCAAGTTTGTCGATTGGGCATTACACTCCTTCAAGTTTGTCGATTGGGCATTACACTCCTTCAAGTTTGTCGATTAGGCATTACACTCCTTCAAGTTTGTCGATTGGGCATTACACTCCTTCAAGTTTGTCGATTGGGCATTACACTCCTTCAAGTTTGTCGATTGGGCTTTACACTCCTTCAAGTTTGTCTATTGGGCATTACACTCCTTCAATGTTTTTTCGATTGGGCGTCATACTCCTTCAATTTTTTCGATTGGACGACAACCATACTCTGCGAGACGCTGGAATTGTTCTAAAATTTTTACAACGGTAGATCATCAGTTTTGAATAAGAAAAACGATTGGACAAACGACATGACTATAAGTATAGCAGGTATTGTTAAATTTTAGATTAAGATGTCCAACTGCTTGATTTAGGACATATTAATATATTAGATTGTTTGGTACTGCTGTATTTTCCATTTCAGATTTTTTTAGAATGGAAGCCCAAGATCTTTCACAAGTATTTGGTATTTTTATCGCTAAAAAACTGGAACACCTACGCGTTAGACTTCACAAACTAGTAAAGTAAAGTATTAAATTATATGAAATTAATTAATTCGTAATTTTCTGTAGAATTTGATTAGTGATAGTCTTATATATTGGTGGATTATTGTATATTGGATTGCATAAATTTGTAACAGAAGCGCAGAGTCTCTCATTGGGTCAACATACGGAATAATTATGAACCACCTCCATAGAGAATTGGGACGCGTAACTGCGTGGTTAAAAGAATTAAAAGTGGCAGTTAGTGAGGTTGAAAATTTGGTAGAAGCGTTAAGAAGAAGAACAAATGGATTAGAGACCTATAGATTTAATGTAGAGTGTAACAGAGTAGGAGGGAATAACAGGAGACAGCCAGTAATTAATGGAGACAGAAGACAATATGATTCCACGTATAGGTATCATAGTTACAAAAATGGACCTGAGAGAGACTGTTCTAGGAGTTGGCAATCCTATACTGTAAGCGCTAGAAAAAGACGTGACGAATGGTTTGAAAAAAGACAAAGACAATATCTAAACTCAGGTGTAAGAGACAGAGTTGAACCTGTAAATAAAATACAAACTAATCCTAAAATGGTTGCGAATGTGACTAGTAGACAGGAAAATAAAACGACGGTAGTGATAAAGACAATAGACCGAGAGACACAGACGCAAACAGATAAAATGATAGATAAGGAGACACAGACTCAGCTAGATAATATAGAGAAGAATGACCAAGTGCAAACTATTAAAACTCTTCAGCTGAAATTAGAAAAGGGAGACACAGTTAAAATTAAGAAGGATAGACAGACGAAAGCCAAAGATGTTAGAAGACAGATAAGGAAAAGCATTAGAGATAGAAATACAACAACTAGCATGGTAGTTAATCTGGGTACGACTGATGTGACCGATTTCTCAGATAGAAACGTTAAAAGTAATCGTATTCGGAGAATGAAAGACAATAAGAAGGTTAGAAAGAATGTTGAGACCAATTTATTAGTAAGTGGCAATACGACTGGTATAATTTCAGATGCATCAGACAGAGAAATTGAATTTCTTCCTGACCGGGAAATGAAAGATATTAGTATGAATAATAAAACTATTAGCTACAAGGGTGCTGACTACAGGGACGTTAATTCTTATTCGACATATAGCCAACAGGATGGGGAGACAACTATATTTAGTGATTACTCAGAAGACGAAATAGGAAGGTATAAAGTATATAGGACCTGTTTTGAAAATATGGAAACAGACAGATACAGTAATGACGAGAACAGCAAGTAAACGTAGTAGAAAGAAGAATAGTAATAGAATTAGACAAATATCACAAAATTGTCCAACTACAGTGGATGACGGGAGAAAACTTATGACCATGAGACCTGAATACTTCAGGGACAGTTCGACATTTAGCGATATGGAAAATGAGTGGTATGAAGAGAAACACACGCCAGTAATAGGAGACAATGAACTGTTTGACTTAGACACATTATATGGATAGTAGAGTTAAGTTTGAGCATAGTGAAGAAGAGAATTAGTTTAACTTGAGAGATGGGTGTTTTTTATTTTGATGGTGTTGCAGTAGGTAATATATGAACTTAGATGGTACGGTAGAAGGTGGAGGAAAATCACAATAGGTGATATATAACCGGCAGGTAGTTGGTAGTTGAGTATTAGAAGAACGAGAGTAGAGTCATGTAAACAAGGCGAGGAGTAATAGATTGGTTGGTGCAGATATATAACTAGAGATTGATCTGAAGAGATGTAGATTCTTGGCCGAGTGGTGAAATATTAAGCGTGGTTACGCGATGCTGAGAGTTACGTGGAGAGAAAAGATGGTGTTCATGAATACATAAGTGTATTGTCTTGCTTGTAGTAAGGAGAGAGTAGGTGATATGTGATGGATCTAGAACAAAATCGGGAAAATTCGTATAGAGAGACGCATTGTCTGAGATAGATGAAGTGACTTAGAGAGTTTGAAAGAATGGTCGTATTGTGTATTAGGTTGAGACGTCTGACATTTGAATTAACGTTTCGATCGTTTAAATATTGAGCACAACCCACTACTGGCAACGCTGATCGCATTCCGGTATGAACCTAAGGCCTATCCACTAATCAATTTATTATTGCTCACTGGATTTAGGAGGCCTGGTGTTCCTTGCCAGTGAGAAGTCCTGATCGTTCGGGTCCCATCGATTGACGGACGTCGGTCGCGGCGATTGGGCAATCTTGAGCATAGCCTACGATGGGTAGCGTTGTGGTGTTCTGTTGTGATAATTTGGTGTGTCCAGTGTGTGCCGCGTGGTTACACATCCGCTTCACACGCGTGATCCGGGACTGTTTCCGGATCCGGTCAGGGATATGCACTACTGACGAGCTCAAACAAGGGCGAAACTCGAGTATAGTGCTTCCATATTGACGTGGATAGGCCTTAGGTTCATACCAGAATACGATCAGCGTTGCCAGTAGTGGGTTGTGCTCAATATTTAAATTTCAAATCCCGAAACAACCACATAATCAGTTTCGATCGTTGTTGTGGGGAAAAAGCAGATACAGTAGTGGGGGGCAGAGGTAAGATGAGACGAGCGTACCTGATACGGAGGAAGGAAGAATATGTAGCATTGCCTCAGTTGACTAAGTGTGTTGATGGTGATGGGTGGTGAGTAAAAGAGATATTTTGCTAGATTGTCTGTTGAAAGGATCCGAGGGATGACATAAATGTGGCTGCCAGAGATATATAGGTGTGGTATTGACTGTTGAGTAAGGTAATGTAAGGTGATGAACATTAAGGAGGATGTATGTGTATAAATAGCCAGATAAGGGTGAGATTGTTAAAAGGAGATGGTGAGAATATAGGTAAGTGATTCCAGTTGATGTGTGCAATGAGTAAGGAAACATGTTAGACAGGAATGAATAGTTACTCACGAGATTAGAGTGCGTGGCGGTTGTCTGAGAAATTCAAGAAATAGTTAGTTAGTTAGTTATCAGTTGGGGTATCTTCGTTGCACTCCGGACATGTCCATAGGTGCTCAGATCCTCCCCCCAGCATATGCATCAGCGTCCGGTGGCTAATAGTGCCAGTTCTGTGTTGGTTGACGAGGCGCTTTGTTTTCCCGATGTACCTCTCGCGTCAGGAAATAGTGATTACGGAGATGGATTTAGAAAAACTAATAGTAAAATACTAGTACGGGAGAATGAGACACGTTAGTTGTGTTAGATGGACGAGATTTAGAAGAAAATATAAATATCGTCATGAGGTGGAAGTGTGATAGTCCAGAGATGATTAAGTGCAAGTGAGAAAATAAGTGGGCGTATAGAGAAATTGATGAAAGTAGGGATTGTTGGTTAGGAAGTGATATCGGGACTGATAAGAAATTCTAGATGTAAAAATGACAGAAATTGTCTATGTATGTTGATTGTTTCATTTCTTATGGTTAGTGATTGGATTGTGAAGGTCCTGTGGCAGTGATTTGGTGTTTCGTTGGTCGTTGTAGGAGGCAGATCTAGTGTTGTTCGGGGGAATTGTGTTGGAATAGGATTGCATGATGCAGAGAAGTGCGAAGAGGTGATTAGTATGTCTCGTTGGAGTGAGGATAGTTGTGTCAGGGTCTTACACCTGGCTCGCTACCTAACACATGTGGGACAGTACAAGTACAACGTGATTTGACTCAAGACTCAACGACACAACGTTCAACGGATTTAATTACAGATCATATACAGTACGATGATCACAACAATATATACTGGATACTTCAATACACTTACATCCACCATACAGCACACAGTCTGACTCTCAAGATGTCCAGGCACTCGACATTCGGCCACAGAAACCTTTCTCGCAACATGCGTCCTGTTCAGTCCACGTCCCAGAGCTGTCTCCCTATGGTTTGGAACTCGCCTCCTCACCTGAGGTGGCTTCACGAGACATGCGTGCGTCCTTGGTGTGACCGCTGGCCGTCTCGCCAGCCGGCAACTTCGCAGGCAGGTGACTACCATTCGCCTGGCGGCGTAACGAAGTTCCTTCATCCCTGCTAGGGACTGAGTCACCTGGCGGCGTAACGATGTCACTGCATCACTGCCGTACTGTGGACTCTGACAGTTGTGAAGAGCTGTCTGTCTGTAAAGGAGGTAGAGATCATCGTTAGTTATACGCGCGCGCTTGCTGTTTCTGAATGGATAACGATAAGTGTGAGGAAGTCGTTGTGATAAGATGTTGGAAATTGTGATGCGTCGGGTGCACGGGTAACTTAAAAGTATAATTAGTGGTTGATACGTAGTTCGAATATAGTGGTGTTGCTGTGAGGTGGTTTGGTGAGAGATGGAGATTTATGTTAGGGAGATGATCGATGGTTTGAGGAGTTGTAAACTTGGAACAGTGCGGAGATATATTCTTTGTGCTGAATAGATATAAGAAATGAATTGTTGTGGTACCCCTGCGTTTGGCGGGAGAGAAAATTGTTTTTTTTTTTTTGTTTAGTGAGTTTGACATATGCTGAATATGTATTAAGATTGTTAAATATCTGCTAAATACTGATGAATGATTTGTGTTCATTATAGTATATAGATTGTTATATCATTGTTAGTCCATATAAACGACTAATAAGGTAGAGCATTTTGAATGTTGTAAAACATGATTATTATTTGCTTATATTGTGTGGGGATATGTGTATACATATTTAAAACTAGGGGGGTGATGTTGTTTTGTTTTGATTGTCTTGACTCCAATTATGAATTGAATTTGCATATTATTTTGTTGGTTTAACGATTTTTACCGCTTAAGTTACCTTGACCATGTTTAAAATTTGTTTTTGACGTTCAGTTCTGTGGCATTTTAATATAGACTGGTCCATATTAAAAACACTTCCAGGGAAATTCTGGAGTTGATTTACGTTCAGAAAATAAAGAGAAATTAAGTGATGATTTTCACGGGAAAGAGAGAGTCACAGGGAGTAAGTGCCCTGCATGCCACGTTTGATTAATTCAATGGACAAAGAGACACGGCAAATGGAGTAAGAAACTCAGTGCACAAAAAGGGGAGAAAAAGTGGTTATGTAGATATTATGATTTATTATTATTTTGTTGTTCAATTTTTGGGTTGTTACCAGTTAATCACTATTAAGTTGGTAAGAGGACAGGGGTCAGTTAAGTAGAGCTGCGTTAAGACAGCGTTACATGGAGATGGGAGTTGAAATAAGAGCTGCACAAGTCAGTGTTATAGATTTCACTTCGAAGAGTGATCATACTGCGGATATCAGTACAATGAATTGTAAGGGGAAGTAAATCATACTAAATACTGGTAGAGAACATGGACTAAATGCCATGACGGTTGCGGGAGAATAAGGAAGGTCCGTAATATATAGACTAAAGTTGATAATGGGGCTGGACGTTTACAGACATGAGTTCAGTGGTGGTGTTTTTGCTGCTGTGGGTTACGGCATGAATTATGAATTGAGAGGTGGGAGATTTTAGAGACGTATTGTGTTCCATGGCTTTGACATGATGTTAATGTTTATCCCTTTGGGTGTTATAAGCTTCAGAGATAGGATGAAGAAGCTGGTAATAAGTGGGTTGCTGGAGTAGTGTATATAATGGTCAGATTACGTGAATATTTATGATGTTGTGTTTGATGGTTAACATTGCGAAGTTACTGATGTCTGTAATAAATAGACATTTAAGGGGAGGTTCGGAATTACTAGATTGCTGTGGGTAACGGCATTAAAGAGAGATAGTTCAGAGCCATGATGAGCTAGATATCGGTGATAGTTTTAGTGAATGTCAGAAAATAAGTTGATAAAAGAATTGCCATAATAAGTAGGTTGCATTTGTTTTAGACCTTACTGCGTAAAGTCTCAGATGACATAGGGGGGTAAAGGTGTGTGACTTAGGTAAGGAGTGTGGTTTTTTTTTTTTAGAAAGAGTTCTACTTCTTTGAATCTCCGGTGCGCACCGATTCATTGTCTTCCTATCATGTGCGAGTGTTCTCAGGTTGATTGAAAGTAGAGAATTAGTAAGTAATGTTGGTGATGACAATAGGGAGTTAGTATCAAAAGAGTACGGCGTTTTGAAATTTTGAGATCGTGATAAGAGGGTTTAAGCGGATTGCTTATTAAGAGAAGAAGAAGAAGTATTTCAAAAAGGTACCCATATGTGTTATGATTATTATATATATGTGTTAAATGTTATTGAGGTATAATAGATACCTATACAAGAGTTTATTTTGGTGATAGGATATATGTAAATAATATTTGTTATGAAGAGTCAGAAACGAAGAAGAAGTTCATAGTGGTTTGCTATGAGGAAGAGTCACAAATAGAAGGATGAGATTTGAATTATGAAATATATGTTGAGGGATTGTTGGGTAGAATCGGTATAGAAGAAGAAATATTTCAGTAGAGTTAAGTGTTTAAGGGTTGGGGTTGAGACTTTTCCAGAGAAAAAGTCTTCTTGAAGAAGGGGAGGTATATAACAGTAAGGGATTTAGGTTAGTAGTTAGAGAGTTAATGAATGCTGCGCATTCATTAACTAATGGGGAAATAAAGTTAGTGAACGTGTGAGCACGAAGGGGTTTAGGTATCCAGGGGTTGCTCACACGTCACTGGGGATTCGGCCATGAGAAGAACAACAAAGATGGCTGTATTTACATCGGCAGTATGAAAATGTAATTGATGACTCAAATAAACCTTATATACACTACAACGCGGAGTTTGTCATCTATATTGATGTCAGCCTCTAACGATTCACAGCCAGGCCATGTTCACACTGTGATACAGCCGGCTTGGGAGGACCGACAAAACGATAGAACAAGTGCATCAATGCTGGTGGAAACCATGTTGAGAAATAAAGGAACAATGTATGTATAAAAATAAACTGGTCTCAAGCCGTTATCATACTTAGTTACCCCTCCACAGCCATTTGTGACCCACTTATTGAACTACCTTTGTACAAGAACCGATTACTTGATATTCTTTTTCCCTCCATACTTTACAGTTCTGTACTCCTCTCCCTTCTGAAATTCATTTTATAACATAAGTAGAACCGCAAATCATGTTTTATGTAGATGTCTAGACTTGTTCTAGTATGTGTTATTAAACTTCGCTTCTATTTTTACGTATACTGTGTGGGAGGGGGGGATTTATAGGGAGGAAATACGAAAAGGGGAGGACGGGGGTGAATGACGTTCTGAAAATATCGTGAAGGGGTGCACGGTCCAAAAAAAAAAAAGTTGAAAACCACTGGTCTAGCCAGGGCCAGATTTAGACGTGATAAGGCCCTAAGCTATTTGAAAAATGGGGCCCTTTATAAGTCCAGATATTCTATGTCAGTGACAAATATGATTTCCGGATACCTAGAGGGTTAACCTGAAATACAATTAAGAAGTATATTGATAGTGAAATAATAAATCTTTAACTTAAAATCATTTTTATTCATAACAAACTTAAAAATGCAAACTCTGGTAAAAAGAAACAAAAGTTCTTTTAAAAGGCACAATTTACAAAGGCTTATTAATTAATTTGGTTATTTCGGGATTTGAATTTTAAATATTGAGCACAACCCATTAATGGCAACGCCGATCGCATTCTGGTATGAACCTAAGGCCTATCCACGTCAATATAAAAGCACTATACTCGAGTTTCGCCCTCGTTTGAGCTCGTCAGTAGTGCATATCCCTGACCGGATCTGGAAACAAGCCCCGGAACACTGGCGTGTGAAGCGGGTGTGTAACCACGCGGCACACGTTGGACACACAGCCAAATTATCACAACAGAATACCACAACGTCACCCATCGTAGGCTATACTCAAGATTGCCCAATAGCCGCGACTGACGTCCGTCAATCGATGTGGACCCGAAACGATCAGGACTTTTCACTGGCAAGGAACACCAGGCCTCCTAAATCCAATGAGCAATAATCAAATTGATTAATTTGGTTATTTCGGGATTTGAATTTTAAATATTGAGCACAACCCACTACTGGCAACGCTGATCGCATTCTGGTATGAACCTAAGGCCTATCCACGTCAATATGGAAGCACTATACTCGAGTTTCGCCCTCGTTTGAGCTCGTCAGTAGTGCATATCCCTGACCGGATCCGGAAACAAGCCCCGGATCACTGGCGTGTGAAGCGGGTGTGTAACCACGCGGCACACGTTGGACACACAGCCAAATTATCACAACAGAATACCACAACGTCACCCATCGTAGGCTATGCTCAAGATTGCCATATCGCCGCAACTGACGTCCGTCAATCGATGTTGTCAGTGACATGTGCGCTGCAGTTTTTCAAGACTCCGCTACTTTCGCACTGCACGAAATAACAATTCATGACATTTGCGGAAGGAATGCAATTTATTCAGAGCCGACATTTGAATGGCTCTACGAGCGTTAGGTTTCATCATTGTTACACAATATGCATACATCAACGTGATGGTAGATGATGCTAGCATTACACAATCTAAATGAACAGCCCTATGTTTGCCTATGGCCTAGAAAGCTATCGTATTGGTCAAGGATACGTCCTGCTCTCTCTACCGTCTCCAGTCAGTCTGTCCCGCAACACATTGCGTGGACCAGCACGGACACTTTACTCTCCGTGCAATCGCTATTATTGCGTGCCTGGTCTTGCCAGCACGCTGGCTGGTGAGTTTGAGTAACCTGGCATATCACGGTTACTCGCAAGGACCAGCAACCCAATTGCTTGGGGAAAGCCCTCGCTCATCTGTACTCGTTTACCTCTGGTCTGACACAAATGTGTCTCCCTGTGAGGTTATTAATAGTACTCGGTGTCTTCCCTGTCTGGTGTCTCTCTATTAGACTAGTGTTAACTCCTTACTCCTGTAAGGTCTTATTGGGGATGCTGACAGATGAGGACCCGAAACAACCAGGACTTCTCACTGGCAAGGAACACCAGGCCTCCTAAATCCAATGAGCAATAATCAAATTGATTAATTTAATTATTTCGGGATTTGAATTTTAAATATTGAGCACAACCCATTACTGGCAACGCTGATAGCATTCTGGTATGAACCTAAGGCCTATCCACGTCAATATAAAAGCACTATATTCGAGTTTCGTCCTCGTTTGAGCTCGTCAGTAGTGCATATCCCTGACCGGATCCGGAAACAAGCCCCCGATCACTGGCGTGTGAAGCTGGTGTGTAACCACGCGGTACACGTTGGACACACAGCCAAATTATCACAACAGAATACCACAACGTCACCCATCGTAGGGTATGCTCAAGATTTCCCAATCGCCGCGACTGATGTCCGTCAATCGATGTGGACCCGAAACGATCAGGACTTCTCACTGGCAAGGAACACCAGGCCTCCTAAATCCAATGAGCAATAATCAAATTGATTAATTTGGTTATTTCGGGATTTGAATTTTAAATATTGAGCACAACCCACTACTGGCATCGCTGATCGCATTCTGGTATGAACCTAAGGCCTATCCACGTCAATATGGAAGCACTATACTCGAGTGTCGCCCTCGTTTGAGCTCGTCAGTAGTGCATATCCCTGACCGGATCCGAAATTAAGCCCCGGATCAATGGTGTGTGAAACGGGTGTGTAACCACGCGGCACACGTTGGACACACAGCCAGATTATCACAACAGAATACCACAACTTCACCCATCGTAGGGTTTGCTCAAGATTGCCCAATCGCCGCGATTGATGTCCGTCAATCGATGTGGACCCGAAACGATCAGGACTTCTCACTGGCAAGGAACACCAGGCCTCCTAAATCCAATGAGCAATAATCAAATTGATTAATGTGGTTATTTCTGGATTTGAATTTTAAATATTGAGCACAACCCACTACTGGCAACGCTGATCGCATTCTGGTATGAACCTAAGGCCTATCCACGTCAATATGGAAGCACTATACTCGAGTTTCGCCCTCGTTTGAGCTCGTCAGTAGTGCATATCCCTGACCGGATCCGAAATTAAGCCCCGGATCAATGGTGTGTGAAACGGGTGTGTAACCACGCGGCACACGTTGGACACACAGCCAGATTATCACAACAGAATACCACAACTTCACCCATCGTAGGGTTTGCTCAAGATTGCCCAATCGCCGCGATTGATGTCCGTCAATCGATGTGGACCCGAAACGATCAGGACTTCTCACTGGCAAGGAACACCAGGCCTCCTAAATCCAATGAGCAATAATCAAATTGATTAATGTGGTTATTTCTGGATTTGAATTTTAAATATTGAGCACAACCCACTACTGGCAACGCTGATCGCATTCTGGTATGAACCTAAGGCCTATCCACGTCAATATGGAAGCACTATACTCGAGTTTCGCCCTCGTTTGAGCTCGTCAGTAGTGCATATCCCTGACCGGATCCGGAAACAAGCCCCGGATCACTGGAGTGTGAAGCGGGTGTGTAACCACGCGGCACACGTTGGACACACAGCCAAATTATCACAACAGAATACCACAACATCACCCATCGTAGGCTATGCTCAAGATTGCCCAATCGCCGCGACTGACGTCCGTCAATCGACGTGGACCCGAAACGATCAGGACTTCTCACTGGCAAGGAACACCAGGCCGTATATAAATCCAATGAGCAATAATCAAATTGATTAATTTGGTTATTTCGGGATTTGAATTTTAATTATTGAGCAGAACCCACTACTGGCAACGCTGATCGCATTCTGGTATGAACCTAAGGCCTATCCACGTCAATATGGAAGCACTATACTCGAGTTTCGCCCTCGTTTGAGCTCGTCAGTAGTGCATATCCCTGACCGGATCCGGAAACAAGCCCCGGATCACTGGCGTGTAAAGCGGGTGTGTAACCACGCGGCACACGTTGGACACACAGCCAAATTATCACAACAGAATACCACAACGTCACCCATCGTAGGCTATGCTCAAGATTGCCCAATCGCCGCGACTGACGTCCGTCAATCGATGTGGACCCGAAACGATCAGGACTTCTCACTGGCAAGGAACACCAGGCCTCCTAAATCCAATGAGCAATAATCAAATTGATTAATTTGGTTATTTCGGGATTTGAATTTTAAATATTGAGCACAACCCACTACTGGCAACGCTGATCGCATTCTGGTATGAACCTAAGGCCTATCCACGTCAATATGGAAGCACTATACTCGAGTTTCGCCCTCGTTAGAGCTCGTCAGTAGTGCATATCCCTGACCGGATCCGGAAACAAGACCCGGATCACTGGCGTGTGAAGCGAGTGTGTATCCACGCGGCACACATTGGACACACAGCCAAATTATCACAACAGAATACCACAACGTCACCCATCGTAGACTATGCTCAAGATTGCCATATCGCCGTAACTGACGTCCGTCAATCGATGTGGACCCGAAACGACCAGGACTTCTCATTGGCAAGGAACACCAGGCCTCCTAAATCCAATGAGCAATAATCAAATTGATTAATTTGGTTTTTTCGGGATTTGAATTTTAAATATTGAGCACAACCCATTACTGGCAACGCTGATAGCATTCTGGTATGAACCTAAGGCCTATCCACGTCAATATAAAAGCACTATATTCGAGTTTCGTCCTCGTTTGAGCTTGTCAGTAGTGCATATCCCTGACCGGATCCGGAAACAAGCCCCGGATCACTGGCGTGTGAAGCTGGTGTGTAACCACGCGGCACACGTTCGACACACAGCCAAATTATCACAACAGAATACCACAACGTCACCCATCGTAGGGTATGCTCAAGATTTCCCAATCGCCGCGACTGATGTCCGTCAATCGATGTGGACCCGAAACGATCAGGACTTCTCACTGGCAAGGAACACCAGGCCTCCTAAATCCAATGAGCAATAATCAAATTGATTAATTTGGTTATTTCGGGATTTGAATTTTAAATATTGAGCACAACCCACTACTGGCATCGCTGATCGCATTCTGGTATGAACCTAAGGCCTATCCACGTCAATATGGAAGCACTATACTCGAGTTTCGCCCTCGTTTGAGCTCGTCAGTAGTGCATATCCCTGACCGGATCCGAAATTAAGCCCCGGATCAATGGTGTGTAAAACGGGTGTGTAACCACGCGGCACACGTTATACACACAGCCAGATTATCACAACAGAATACCACAACTTCACCCATCGTAGGGTATGCTCAAGATTGCCCAATCGCCGCGATTGATGTCCGTCAATCGATGTGGACCCGAAACGATCAGGACTTCTCACTGGCAAGGAACACCAGGCCTCCTAAATCCAATGAGCAATAATCAAATTGATTAATGTGGTTATGTCTGGATTTGAATTTTAAATATTGAGCACAACCCACTACTGGCAACGCTGATCGCATTCTGGTATGAACCTAAGGCCTATCCACGTCAATATGGAAGCACTATACTCGAGTTTCGTCCTCGTTTGAGCTCGTCAGTAGTGCATATCCCTGACCGGATCCGGAAACAAGCCCAGGATCACTGGAGTGTGAAGCGGGTGTGTAACCACGCGGCACACGTTGGACACACAGCCAAATTATCACAACAGAATACCACAACATCACCCATCGTAGGCTATGCTCAAGATTGCCCAATCGCCGCGACTGACGTCCGTCAATCGATGTGGACCCGAAACGATCAGGACTTCTCACTGGCAAGGAACACCAGGCCGTATATAAATCCAATGAGCAATAATCAAATTGATTAATTTGGTTATTTCGGGATTTGAATTTTAATTATTGAGCAGAACCCACTACTGGCAACGCTGACCGCATTCTGGTATGAACCTAAGGCCTATCCACGTCAATATGGAAGCACTATACTCGAGTGTCGCCCTCGTTTGAGCTCGTCAGTAGTGCATATCCCTGACCGGATCCGAAATTAAGCCCCGGATCAATGGTGTGTGAAACGGGTGTGTAACCACGCGGCACACGTTGGACACACAGCCAGATTATCACAACAGAATACCACAACTTCACCCATCGTAGGGTTTGCTCAAGATTGCCCAATCGCCGCGATTGATGTCCGTCAATCGATGTGGACCCGAAACGATCAGGACTTCTCACTGGCAAGGAACACCAGGCCTCCTAAATCCAATGAGCAATAATCAAATTGATTAATGTGGTTATTTCTGGATTTGAATTTTAAATATTGAGCACAACCCACTACTGGCAACGCTGATCGCATTCTGGTATGAACCTAAGGCCTATCCACGTCAATATGGAAGCACTATACTCGAGTTTCGCCCTCGTTTGAGCTCGTCAGTAGTGCATATCCCTGACCGGATCCGAAATTAAGCCCCGGATCAATGGTGTGTGAAGCGGGTGTGTAACCACGCGGCACACGTTGGACACACAGCCAGATTATCACAACAGAATACCACAACTTCACCCATCGTAGGGTTTGCTCAAGATTGCCCAATCGCCGCGATTGATGTCCGTCAATCGATGTGGACCCGAAACGATCAGGACTTCTCACTGGCAAGGAACACCAGGCCTCCTAAATCCAATGAGCAATAATCAAATTGATTAATGTGGTTATTTCTGGATTTGAATTTTAAATATTGAGCACAACCCACTACTGGCAACGCTGATCGCATTCTGGTATGAACCTAAGGCCTATCCACGTCAATATGGAAGCACTATACTCGAGTTTCGCCCTCGTTTGAGCTCGTCAGTAGTGCATATCCCTGACCGGATCCAGAAACAAGCCCCGGATCACTGGAGTGTGAAGCGGGTGTGTAACCACGCGGCACACGTTGGACACACAGCCAAATTATCACAACAGAATACCACAACATCACCCATCGTAGGCTATGCTCAAGATTGCCCAATCGCCGCGACTGACGTCCGTCAATCGACGTGGACCCGAAACGATCAGGACTTCTCACTGGCAAGGAACACCAGGCCGTATATAAATCCAATGAGCAATAATCAAATTGATTAATTTGGTTATTTCGGGATTTGAATTTTAATTATTGAGCAGAACCCACTACTGGCAACGCTGATCGCATTCTGGTATGAACCTAAGGCCTATCCACGTCAATATGGAAGCACTATACTCAAGTTTCGCCCTCGTTTGAGCTCGTCAGTAGTGCATATCCCTGACCGGATCCGGAAACAAGCCCCGGATCACTGGCGTGTAAAGCGGGTGTGTAACCACGCGGCACACGTTGGACACACAGCCAAATTATCACAACAGAATACCACAACGTCACCCATCGTAGGCTATGCTCAAGATTGCCCAATCGCCGCGACTGACGTCCGTCAATCGATGTGGACCCGAAACGATCAGGACTTCTCACTGGCAAGGAACACCAGGCCTCCTAAATCCAATGAGCAATAATCAAATTGATTAATTTGGTTATTTCGGGATTTGAATTTTAAATATTGAGCACAACCCACTACTGGCAACGCTGATCGCATTCTGGTATGAACCTAAGGCCTATCCACGTCAATATGGAAGCACTATACTCGAGTTTCGCCCTCGTTAGAGCTCGTCAGTAGTGCATATCCCTGACCGGATCCGGAAACAAGACCCGGATCACTGGCGTGTGAAGCGAGTGTGTATCCACGCGGCACACATTGGACACACAGCCAAATTATCACAACAGAATACCACAACGTCACCCATCGTAGACTATGCTCAAGATTGCCATATCGCCGTAACTGACGTCCGTCAATCGATGTGGACCCGAAACGACCAGGACTTCTCACTGGCAAGGAACACCAGGCCTCCTAAATCCAATGAGCAATAATCAAATTGATTAATTTGGTTATTTCGGGATTTGAATTTTAAATATTGAGCACAACCCATTACTGGCAACGCTGATAGCATTCTGGTATGAACCTAAGGCCTATCCACGTCAATATAAAAGCACTATATTCGAGTTTCGTCCTCGTTTGAGCTTGTCAGTAGTGCATATCCCTGACCGGATCCGGAAACAAGCCCCGGATCACTGGCGTGTGAAGCTGGTGTGTAACCACGCGGCACACGTTCGACACACAGCCAAATTATCACAACAGAATACCACAACGTCACACATCGTAGGGTATGCTCAAGATTTCCCAATCGCCGCGACTGATGTCCGTCAATCGATGTGGACCCGAAACGATCAGGACTTCTCACTGGCAAGGAACACCAGGCCTCCTAAATCCAATGAGCAATAATCAAATTGATTAATTTGGTTATTTCGGGATTTGAATTTTAAATATTGAGCACAACCCACTACTGGCATCGCTGATCGCATTCTGGTATGAACCTAAGGCCTATCCACGTCAATATGGAAGCACTATACTCGAGTTTCGCCCTCGTTTGAGCTCGTCAGTAGTGCATATCCCTGACCGGATCCGAAATTAAGCCCCGGATCAATGGTGTGTAAAACGGGTGTGTAACCACGCGGCACACGTTATACACACAGCCAGATTATCACAACAGAATACCACAACTTCACCCATCGTAGGGTATGCTCAAGATTGCCCAATCGCCGCGATTGATGTCCGTCAATCGATGTGGACCCGAAACGATCAGGACTTCTCACTGGCAAGGAACACCAGGCCTCCTAAATCCAATGAGCAATAATCAAATTGATTAATGTGGTTATGTCTGGATTTGAATTTTAAATATTGAGCACAACCCACTACTGGCAACGCTGATCGCATTCTGGTATGAACCTAAGGCCTATCCACGTCAATATGGAAGCACTATACTCGAGTTTCGTCCTCGTTTGAGCTCGTCAGTAGTGCATATCCCTGACCGGATCCGGAAACAAGCCCCGGATCACTGGAGTGTGAAGCGGGTGTGTAACCACGCGGCACACGTTGGACACACAGCCAAATTATCACAACAGAATACCACAACATCACCCATCGTAGGCTATGCTCAAGATTGCCCAATCGCCGCGACTGACGTCCGTCAATCGATGTGGACCCGAAACGATCAGGACTTCTCACTGGCAAGGAACACCAGGCCGTATATAAATCCAATGAGCAATAATCAAATTGATTAATTTGGTTATTTCGGGATTTGAATTTTAATTATTGAGCAGAACCCACTACTGGCAACGCTGACCGCATTCTGGTATGAACCTAAGGCCTATCCACGTCAATATGGAAGCACTATACTCGAGTTTCGCCCTCGTTTGAGCTCGTCAGTAGTGCATATCCCTGACCGGATCCGGAAACAAGCCCCGGATCACTGGCGTGTAAAGCGGGTGTGTAACCACGCGGCACACGTTGGACACACAGCCAAATTATCACAACAGAATACCACAACGTCACCCATCGTAGGCTATGCTCAAGATTGCCCAATCGCCGCGACTGACGTCCGTCAATCGATGTGGACCCGAAACGATCAGGACTTCTCACTGGCAAGGAACACCAGGCCTCCTAAATCCAATGAGCAATAATCAAATTGATTAATTTGGTTATTTCGGGATTTGAATTTTAAATATTGAGCACAACCCACTACTGGCAACGCTGATCGCATTCTGGTATGAACCTAAGGCCTATCCACGTCAATATGGAAGCACTATACTCGAGTTTCGCCCTCGTTTGAGCTCGTCAGTAGTGCATATCCCTGACCGGATCCGAAAATAAGCCCCGGATCACTGGTGTGTGAAACGTGTGTGTAACCACGCGGCACACGTTAAACACACAGCCAGATTATCACAACAGAATACCACAACGTCACCCATCGTAGGGTATGCTCAAGATTGCCCAATCGTCGCGACTGATGTCCGTCAATCGATGTGGACCCGAAACAATCAGGACTTCTCACTGGCAAGGAACACCAGGCCTCCTAAATCCAATGAGCAATAATCAAATTGATTAATGTGGTTATTTCGGGATTTGAATTTTAAATATTGAGCACAACCCACTACTGGCAACGCTGATCGCATTCTGGTATGAACCTAAGGCCTATCCACGTCAATATGGAAGCACTATACTCGAGTTTCGCCCTCGTTTGAGCTCGTCAGTAGTGCATATCCCTGAACGGATCCGGAAACAAGCCCTGGATTACTGGCGTGTGAAGCGGGTGTGTAACCACGCGGCACACGTTGGACACACAGCCAAATTATCACAACAGAATACCACAACGTCACCCATCGTAGGCTCAAGATTGCCCATTCGCCGCGACTGACGTCCGTCAGTTGATGTGGACCCGAAACTATCAGGACTTCTCACTAGCAAGGAACACCAGGCCTCCTAAATCCAATGAGCAATAATCAGATTGATTAATTTGGTTATTTCGGGATTTGAATTTTAAATATTGAGCACAACCCACTACTGGCAACGCTGATCGTATTCTGGTATGAACCTAAGGCCTATCCACGTCAATATGGGCTTGACTATGTCTAACATATTGATGAAAATGCTTGACTTCTCCTACAAGATTCATGTCCACATCTTCAGGATATGTTTGGCATAAAGCAATAACTCTTTCATGAATCTCTTCTTCTGTAGCTTCTAGTTTTGTTAAGAATGAAAACTTTTTTTCAGCATCATTGTCTTAGGCCCTCTGTGCCAGACTTGACTCTAATGCATCCATCACAGGTATAAATGTTTTGATTCTGAACTTGTCTCTTGGCTCAAGGTTCTCTACAGCATCATCTTCATCATCATTGATATGCCTTCTTCTATGACTTCTTTTCTTGTAATCAACATCAGGCAATTTGTTCTTTGCTTTTTCTTCAAAATGATCGAAAAGATCCCTGGAACCTTTAACAAAATCCGAAAGTGAAGCATACAATTTCCTACATACATCTAGACTAATTTGGGGGTCTTGCAGTGATTGACTAGTCTTGTGAAATTCATCTAGCAAGTAACTCCACACACTTAACAATACCATAAATTCAAACTCCTCTATTTTATTCAAAATGTTTATGGCTTGATTTCTTGTTTCGCCTTTCTCTGTAGTATCAATATGCAGCTGATGCAATGCAGAAATTATTCCATTATAACTATCAAGTATTGCACTTGTGGCCATTGAATGTGCTTCCCATCTAGTCTTTGACAAAGACTTTGGATCTTTTGAATCATCTTTGAAGAATGACAACAGTACTGCCCATCTATGTGTAGATGATGAAAAGAAATTATATATTTCTTGAACAATTCCAAACAAGTTTACTGCATCTAAACAACAGTCAACTGCTGCTCTACCAACAAGATTCAGGGAATGACCAGCACATGGAATATACATAGCATACTTGTTAATCTTCAATATTATTTCTTGCATACCCTTGTATTTGCCAGACATATTGGCAGCATTATCATATGACTGACCTCGACACTTACTAAAATCTATTTTGCACACATTTGTAAGGTAGTTGTGCACCATCTTAACCATACTTTCCCCTGTGTGGCTACCCATCTCTAGGAAAGTTAGAAAACGTTCAATTGGGATCCCATTATCTGGTGAAACATACCTCACAATAACAGTGAGCTGATCAATGTGGGACCGGTCTGGAGTGGAATCTACAGATAAACTGAAGTACCCTGCAGTTCTTAAATCATCCTAAGTTTGAGTCTCTTACTTTATGTGCCATAATTTGGATAAATTGATCACATATTGTTTTAGAAAGATAAGATGTGACACCTGATCCTTTATTCCTAATTTTTTTATATGGCTTGCTAGAAAAGGATCAAATTTTGCTATAAGTTCGAGTAATCCAAGGAAATTGCCATTGTGAGGAGAACCAAATGTTTCCTTATCTCCTCTGAAAGGTAAACCACGCTCTGCCATAGTAATTATGACTGCCACAACTCGTTGAAGAACATTTTTCCAGTACTGCCGTTTATTATTTATCTGTTCTGCTAGTTGGCAGTCAATTGTTGAGCCACTTTTTCTTGTAAGATATGTTACCGAAGCTGTTCTATGGTCTACAGAGTTTTCATGACATTGAACTAAATAGGTGTTGCGCCAATCAAAAAATCCATCGGATGATAATGGTGTAGAAGAATTAGAAAAGAGTTTACACACGAAACAGTATACACGACCTGTTGCTGGCGAATATACTAACGAATCTCTGCAATATTTTTCACCATTAGCCCGTTTGGGATAGAGCAAGCTTTTCGATCAATATCTGTCTTGGTTTGCAAAAAGCTTCTTTGATTTTTCAAATGAGCCATTTGAGTGCTGACATTCTGACAGACCTTTTTCTACCCAGTTGTGATATAATAAAACGTCCTCACCCTTTCCGAAGCATTGACTCCCTTAAAAATAAACAAACCCTTACAATTACTGTTTAATTATCTTGCTTAATGTAGGAGTAGGAATTAAAACAGCGATAGACTGAACGTGGCACAGATTAATTTATTTGGCTTTGTTTTTTTCACGTACCTGGCAAGACCGGGACTGGTTGAAAACAAAGACTAAAGTAGCCATTTTAGTTCAGACAAAGGAAAGGAAACAGACGTGCTTTCCCCGTGTGGAGAAAGGTATTTTTGCCTTTTAAAACCATGATTCTCTTCAACTATTGGTATGTTATATCTACATTATTAAGATGTATTTATGTATTACATAGACCAGTATGTTTAATTAAGAATTAGAATAATAAGTCAACAATTCTCTTAAACCAGGCTGGATGATGTTTACCAATGAAACATGTGGGCGCCACGCTGTAATTTTTCCTATGTCTTACAATTTCAAATCCATATGTTAAAATCTTGTATAGGCATTATGAACTTATATCTCACTAGTAGTGCTTACAATCTAGAAATATTATGTGTACCGTAGAGTATCAAACTCAGGTCAAAAACACATTCTAGGCATTTTCTCAAGGTGGGAACAGACTCTTGATTCATACTTCAGTAGAGAACTCGTGTCTGTCAATTTCATATTCCTATGTTAAAACTGCTATGCATTGTGAACTATATCGCAGTATCTATGCTTAGAAATCTGCAAATAATCTATGTACTATAGAAAGGAAGTTTTATCCATGCGGAGACATACACATGAGTACGCATATCATGGACTCAGTTCATTTTGGATAAATTGTTTTCCTAATTCATAATCTGTAACTTGGAACTATAGTGCTAAATTTTAGTACAATCCTTTTGTTAACAGATTATCAACCACTCAGCATGAGTGGTGAACATATAATCATTTCATAAAATAGTGTTAGGAGAATGCCATGTTTGAGAATATAAATTCATGAACAATTAAAGTAAACGCGTGATGTAAATGAATGTTCGGATAGGATGTACCTTTAATCCGCATCACCTCACTGTAGTAGGAACAGAAGCGAATATTGATGTGAATAAATTGCTTGCAATATTCAGAAGGCTGGACCGTGCGGCATAAGTTATTCTAATAAATACACTCCGAATAATAGCAGTCATTGACAAAACATATCACAGCGATTACTATCCTCATGTGCTGTACGCAGTGGGGGAAAACAATGGATGTTTTAGTTTATGAAGAAAATTCAAAAACCTAGGCTCCCTGCATCATCATTATGATCAATTATTATGTATGATTATCATGTACTTAATATCAGAGAAATGTACATGTATGTTTTTTTCTGGTATGACAATTTTCCATGTTCTGATTGTTACTTTTTACTGTGGGAATATACATTTTAATGTTGCACCTGGGGACATGAGGATGTTGATAGAAGAATTCATGTGTATGTCAGTACTTAAGAAGCCAATGTTGAATAGTCTTGACCTAAGGATGATTATAGTGCCGAAAGGAAGACGCGGCATTAGAAACCACAGAGATTCTGTATAGGCTATTCTCTTCAAGTAATGAGAGAGAAAATATCAACATGTTGGATGGACGGAATGACTTCACTCATCTAATAGTCCCAGTAGCAACAGAACATAAAATAAAGTGAGAAAATACATTACTCACTATTAAGAGTCAGAATGGCTCTACTCAGCAATGAGGGACAGTGGAACGTGGACACCCACTCCTTTCCCCTTCTCCCCTTGTTGTTTTGTATTTGTGTTTGTAATTGTGTTGTAAACCTTTTACCATAACACAGTAGGTTAATGCTCGTGTTGTAATTTTGTCATCCCTTTTCTATAGAAGAGATGCAAGTGGTGGTTGAATGTGGTGGGACTATATCACTATATCTGGATCCTGGGTCAACAGCCAGAAAGTGAATGTCCTAACCATAGTCTGCATCTAGAAATACCCATGGTTACTGCTGCGCTCAATAGCTCCATAGCGAGCAACAGATAAATTCGAAGACAACTGACTGGGTGAGTGATTAAGTCCTATTTTAGTAGGAATATCCAGGATGGACTTCAAGATCTAATAATCTACAAAGATGAAGATCAACAGAGTACTGACAACAGTGTATCGTCTGCTTTACTTCTGAGAAGTATCACATATGGCCTCATCATTCAACCAAGTCAGTGAAACTATGGGACAATCCTTCTACAAGTTACTAAAACTAACAACAGTGAGTAACATTCAACTGTTGGTTGGATTACCAAGTTAATATCCAACAATGGATAAGTCTTCGAAAGAATGTCTCACAGCTGCAACAGTCAAACATGGAATTCAGCCATTCGCCACCAAGTTCTAGCTATGAACACCAACTCAAACAAATTGGAGAAGACACTGAACCACATAAGCCAATACAACCAAGGTACAAACTTAATATCATCTGAAACATAACTACGAAACCAGATTACCTCAAGGTTCCAAACCCTGAACACCATCAGATAAAAGACCATATGAAAGCAGCTAAATGTCTCTACATCTGCAACAAGAGGAATCATCTAATTGTTTGCAACCCTGTTACTGTGCTGGATTTATTCATATGTGGATATATGTAGGTATAGATCAATTGTGGCCCTAGTCACAGATACTACCATGAGATGCCTCTCAGTCATATAAAGTTCTACACTGGACTAGATAACAACGACTAATTCCTTGCCGGTCCAATGTCAGCCTAAATGTCATGGGTTATAGACTCGCGACTAGGTGGGTGAAACCTTTGTGTAAGCCAATTTGGTAGTCGGATATTAGAAGCTGAGAAGCTGAATGGACGTCAACTTTTCATCAGACCTGATGATAAAGGGAATTACCTTCTGCAAAGCTTAAGTGGAAATCCTGAAGTATGACCAACCGGAGGCACCAAATTTCACAAACAGGGCACCGAGCCTAAGACAACAGAATATTCGTGATTCTAGCCCCAAACGGAGGGGATATATGGTGTGTGATTTTTCAATTCCTGGATTATGGAGTATAAAATAGTCAACAGCCAATTACCAGTGGATAAATATTAGGAACATAACTGAGTGCATAAATTCGGTACCAAGATAATGGGGAAAAGGATCTAATCTACAGCAAAGATGAACTCTTAACCGCACACCAGGAGATAAATGACTCTATTAATTAGTTTAATTAGTAGTACAAAATGCTGTTTATATGTTTTTTTTTCTGAAGGTAACAGGTCAGTAGTTTTTTTCCCAATGGTATAGATGGTATAGTATTTTGACACCAACTCATTATTGTTAAAATGAGAGAATGGTAAAAGGTGTCAGAAACAAATGTTGATGTGTTGGGTTCTATTTAATTTGATCATTATTTGCCTTAATTATGAGGGAAAATGAAAGTAGACCCAATTTGTGGTTGTTGTGTTCTTTGTAATAACCTTGTTTTTTTTCTGGGGTCACTGGGTACTATATTGTAATAATGCAATGCATCCCATGCCTGTCTGAAAATGCATAGTGTTTATTACACATATATATGTAACTGCAGATCTTGAGATAATACCTGAACTGTTTGTCCAAAAGTGTTGTGTACATCAAGTAAATGTGGTGTCCAACAATGGTTGTTTATATGTTGTGAGCAATCAATATCCTTCTAGCACTATAGTAAATTTAAAGGGTGATGAAGTGGGAAGGGAAACCTACACACAGATGCCATTGTTTCAAGGATTGAACTCTTTTCTCCTGGGATTTGTGGTAAATATCCCTGATCACCCTGCATTCTAACCAGTGACCAGAGAATCAATAAAACCCCCTAGACAACTTAACATAATAATCTCATAAATTAAAATCCACATCCCACATGTGTGGGCATCGTCCGTGAATTTAGAACTCATGGTAAACATCACAATTGGTGTATTATTGTGGGTATATGAATTCAGGGAAAACCTCTCGCAGGTAAACCTAGTCACTTCAGAATGTTATAGTGTTAGTAACAGACCTAATCACACATTAGTATGAGCTGAGTCAAGGGTTATATGAACCCATAATGGCTCAGATAAATATAGGTTTTTTTGGTACAAAACTGTTCACGGGTAATATCTTGATTCTGGTAGATGCATCATGTAGTTGGTTGTTGGGTATGAGATTTTAAAAACAAGAAAACTCATATTTTATATCTTATTGATGGGAAACTAAGTCCAGTAATGAACCTCCAGTAGTAAGGTCTCTGGGATGGTAAACTCACATAAGATAGGTAATTCAGTGAATGTTTAGAATTCATAGTCATTCCTATTTGATGTTTGATGTATGGTTCTGCTATTTTGGTATTCTCTTTAAATGGTTTAAAAGTGGTGTAGTCATGAACACACTACTGTATTATGTATCCATAAGGTTTATGTTCCTAAATATGAATCATGTGTTAATTAACTATTTTGTCATTGATTATCATTGTATTTTCATGCTTGATCTGCTTGTATAATTCATGTAATATTGGAAAATTACCAAGGCAGCAGAGAGTGATAGACAATTTTATAGATAATTAGGACAGATAAGTTAAAAATCCAATAAATTTTTGTTAAGGTAAACATTTAATCAACAAATGATGATTCAGTAGGACAGCAAATAATACCTGAGAGATGAATTAAACCAGGGGAAAATAGCAGTAACTAAAGTAAATGAACTAAGGTTAAGGCCTAAACCACCACTTGCAAAAATGTAGACATAGTTAATGGAAGGGAAGGAATATTGTAAGAATTTGCAGTATTTAGGGGCACCCTAATTTAATCCTCTTTCATATAACATAACATGTTCTACAACACCGGTAGTAAAGTAAAGTGAATAACTGATGGATACTTAGGAAGAAAAGCCATATAGACACTTATGCTATCCCACCGGTGATATGAGTAGTTATTAATAACTAACTCAGATGGCCCATATGTTAAATAGGGTCAACCAAAATATTCATCTGGTGATTTAAGGGAGCCTGATCAACTCACTTAAAGATCCAACAGAATATAAGGTATTTCTTTAAATTATCCACCCCGATTCCATTATTAATGGTAGCGGAAACAGACCGTATAGGTATGTAAAAGGTATAATTAAAGAATTAACTAATAAATTGGAATTTCCAGTTTAATTCTCATTAAGTGAAATGTTCACTATGAGAAGTCCTCATCAAAAGGAGGAGAGAAACAACTTTTTAGTTAGCGATTATCTTACGTAAAGTTATTTCAATAATTGCCTAACTAACATTAATATTCTCATACGGGAAGAATTAAAAAGGGCAAAATAAGTAGACAATAGAGCGCGCGACTCAATTGTATTTTCTTTAAAACTAACCGAGTAACGAAATTCTAGATAATGCTCGAAGCCTACTAATAGGTAGAAGAATCAGAAATCAATCGCAAGACGAAACAGATTTCTACATCTCACTTCTGATTTGGATGATATGCCAGCATTAAATATGTGAAAGCAGATCCAGACTGACAGAGATGAGCTGCAAGAACTGATATTAATCGGTGAAAGCAACAATTAAATAAACAACTCTTGAAATAGATGCTGTTTATAGATAGGACGAACCTCTTGACGTAAAGAGAGAGGAAACGCCTAAAACTTATACAGTGAACCCATGCTAGAAAAATGGAATATAGCTGTGTAAAAACCAAGCAAATTGGAGCATATAGCTGAAGAATTGCTTGATGTTTACTAGATTAGGAATTTCAATCAGGAATCCAGCTAGTAAATTATATAACAGTTCAAAGATAGACCTTAGTCAATCTAAATAAATCCAGAGTTTCCACGTATTAAACGGATGAAAACAAAACTGGAGAGAAACATTAAGAGTACCTTACCTGTTATCTTGAGGACACAACTCAGGAGACGCCTGTATGAGAGGGATATACAGATGTAATAGTAATTTTACAAAAACTAGTAATCCACATCCATAACTGGAAGTGAACCAGCCACTTGATTGTCTGGAAGACTATCACAGGAACCATAAAAGGGGCTTTTAACTTCTCACTGAACTGATTATATATAGTAGGAGACAATACGTCTGAACCTACATAATAATGTATGTTGCTAAGTTGAAAATAGTCTAAAACCTGGAGGGCGGCAGACGACGATCAATGTACGCCAAGCGACGCAAAATTGCTCGTAATTCAACACCAAAGCAACAAATACAGAGTGAAACTCAAACACATCAGCTTAGAATTAATAATAAGGATTCTAGCGTAAAATAGATCTCGATTAGAAGGAAAAGCAGGGAGAGTAAGCTAATAATTACTTTATTTCTGATAGATTCGTGTTCCCCGTAATATTCGGTTCAGAACGGAAATCTAGAAAAGTTGGACCTTTGTTTACATATTAGACGAGATTCTCCGGGTAAACCCGCAAGAGAAAGGGACACTACTCAAACTGATTGTTATTAAAACTGATCGGAAAAATCCCATACTTGACTAATAACCCAAACACAGGATGCGTTGGATGAAAATGTATACAACAGGAACCATCTTTAGCTTCCTTTAAATATCAGATCTATAGTTAAAACAAACGTCTAACTTACAGGGAGACGGGCGAGTTTAATATGCTATCAGTAGACGCAGAATTAACCGTTGGTTTTAACATAACCTCAAGATTGATAATCTAATGAAGGAGAAATAAGCCTTTAAGGTTATGCCAGTTGTCATGACTAGAAGAAAATGGGCGTGGCTCTGGTAGATTCTAACATAGGAAAGAAATGTAGTAGGAAATATAAGGGATGGATACTAGTTGAGTCAATGTAAAGACGGAAATTGTAGAATACTACATGACCATTTATTTTCTGAAATAAATAAATGGCTTAAATGGGGGAGGCGTGTGATATAATAAAACGTCCTCACCCTTTCCGAAGCATTGACTCCCTTAAAAATAAACAAACCCTTACAATTACTGTTTAAGTATCTTGATTAATGTAGGAGTAGGAATTAAAACAGCGATAGATTGAACGTGGCACAGATTAATTTATTTGGCTTTTGTTTGTTTCACGTACCTGGCAATACCGGGACTGGTTGAAAACAAAGACTAAAGTAGCCATTTTAGTTCAGACAAAGAAAAGGAAACAGACGTGCTTTCCCCGTGTGGGGAAAGGTATTTTTGCCTTTTAAAACCATGATTCTCTTCAACTATTGGTATGTTATATCTACATTATTAAGATGTATTTATGTATTACATAGACCAGTATGTTTAATTAAGAATTAGAATAATAAGTCAACAATTCTTTTAAACCAGGCTGGATGATGTTTACCAATGAAACACACGTGGGCGCCACGCTGTAATTTTTCCTATGTCTTACAATTTCAAATCCATATGTTAAAATCTTGTATAGGCATTATGAACTTATATCTCACTAGTAGTGCTTACAATCTAGAAATATTATGTGTACCGTAGAGTATCAAACTCAGGTCAAAAACACATTCTAGGCATTTTCTCAAGGTGGGAACAGACTTTTGATTCATACTTCAGTAGAGAACTCGTGTCTGTCAATTTCATATTCCTATGTTAAAACTGCTATGCACTGTGAACTATATCTCAGTATCTATGCTTAGAAATCTGCAAATAATCTATGTACTATAGAAAGGAAGTTTTATCCATGCGGAGACATACACATGAGTACGCATATCATGGACTCAGTTCATTTTGGATAAATTGTTTTCCTAATTCATAATCTGTAACTTGGAACTATAGTGCTAAATTTTAGTACAATCCTTTTGTTAACAGATTATCAACCACTCAGCATGAGTGGTGAACATATAATCATTTCATAAAATAGTGTAAGGAGAATGCCATGTTTGAGAATATAAATTCATGAACAATTAAAGTAAACGCGTGATGTAAATGAATGTTCGGATAGGATGTACCTTTAATCCGCATCACCTCACTGTAGTAGGAACAGAAGCAAAGATTGATGTGAATAAATTGCTTGCAATATTCAGAAGGCTGGACCGTGCGGCATAAGTTATTCTAATAAATACACTCCGAATAATAGCAGTCATTGACAAAACATATCACAGCGATTACTATCCTCATGTGCTGTACGCAGTGGGGGAAAACAATGGATGTTTTAGTTTATGAAGAAAATTCAAAAACCTAGGCTCCCTGCATCATCATTATGATTAATTATTATGTATGATTATCATGTACTTAATATCAGAGAAATGTACATGTATGTTTTTTCTGGTATGACGATTTTCCATGTTCTGATTGTTACTTTTTACTGTGGGAATATACATTTTAATGTTGCACCTGGGGACATGAGGATGTTGATAGAAGAATTCATGTGTATGTCAGTACTTAAGAAGCCAATGTTGAATAGTCTTGACCTAAGGATGATTATAGTGCCGAAAGGAAGACGCGGCATTAGAAACCACAGAGATTCTGTATAGGCTATTCTCTTCAAGTAATGAGAGAGACAATATCAACATGTTGGATGGACGGAATGACTTCACTCATCTAATAGTCCCAGTAACAACAGAACATAAAGTAAAGTGAGAAAATACCTTACTCACTATTAAGAGTCAGAATGGCTCTACTCAGCAATGAGGGACAGTGGAACGTGGACACCCACTCCTTTCCCCTTCTCCCCTTGTTGTTTTGTATTTGTGTTTGTAATTGTGTTGTAAACCTTTTACCATAACACAGTAGGTTAATGCTCGTGTTGTATTCTTGTCATCCCTTTTCTATAGAAGAGAAGCAAGTGGTGGTTGAATGTGGTGGGACTATATCACTATATCTGGATCCTGGGTCAACAGCCAGAAAGTGAATGTCCTAACCATAGTCTGCATCTAGAAATACCCATGGTTACTGCTGCGCTCAATAGCTCCATAGCGAGCAACAGATAAATTCGAAGACAGCTGACTGGGTGAGTGATTAAGTCCTATTTTAGTAGGAATATCCAGGATGGACTTCAAGATCTAATAATCTACAAAGATGAAGATCAACAGAGTACTGACAACAGTGTATCGTCTGCTTTACTTCTGAGAAGTATCACATATGGCCTCATCATTCAACCAAGTCAGTGAAACTATGGGACAATCCTTCTACAAGTTACTAAAACTAACAACAGTGAGTAACATTCAACTGTTGGTTGGATTACCAAGTTAATATCCAACAATGGTTAAGTTTTCGAAAGAATGTCTCACAGCTGCAACAGTCAAACATGGAATTCAGCCATTCACCACCAAGTTCTAGCTATGAACACCAACTCAAACAAATGGGAGAAGACACTGAACCACATAAGCCAATACAACCAAGGTACAAACTTAATATCATCTGAAACATAACTACGAAACCAGATTACCTCAAGGTTCCAAACCCTGAACACCATCAGATAAAAGACCATATGAAAGCAGCTAAATGTCTCTACATCTGCAACAAGAGGAATCATCTAATTGTTTGCAACCCTGTTACTGTGCTGGATTTATTCATCTGTGGATATATGTAGGTATAGATCAATTGTGGCCCTAGTCACAGATACTACCATGAGATGCTTCTCAGTCATATAAAGTTCTACACTGGACTAGATAACAACGACAAATTCCTTGCCGGTCCAATGTCAGCCTAAATGCCATGGGTTATAGACTCGCGACTAGGTGGGTGAAACCTTTGTGTAGGCCAATTTGGTAGTCGGATATTAGAAGCTGAGAAGCTGAATGGACGTCAACTTTTCATCAGACCTGATGATAAAGGGAATTACCTTCTGCAAAGCTTAAGTGGAAATCCTGAAGTATGACCAACCGGAGGCACCAAATTTCACAAACAGGGCACCGAGCCTAAGGCAACAGAATATTCGCGATTTTAGCCCCAAACGGAGAGGATATATGGTGTGTGATTTTTCAATTCCTGGATTATTGAGTATAAAATAGTCAACAGCCAATTACCAGTGGATAAATATTAGGAACATAACTGAGTGCATTAATTCGGTACCCAGATAATGGGGAAAAGGATCTAATCTACAGCAAAGATGAACTCTTAACCGCACACCAGGAGATAAATGACTCTATTAATTAGTTTAATTAGTAGTACAAAATGCTGTTTATATGTTGTTTTTTTTCTGAAGGTAACAGGTCAGTAGTTTTTTCCAATGGTATAGATGGTATAGTATTTTGACACCAACTCATTATTGTTAAAATGAGAGAATGGTAAAAGGTGTCAGAAACAAATGTTGATATGTTGGGTTCTATTTAATTTGATCATTATTTGCCTTAATTATGAGGGGAAATGAAAGTAGACCCAATTTGTGGTTGTTGTGTTGTTTGTAATAACCTTGTTTTTTCTGGGGTCACTGGGTACTATATTGTAATAATGCAATGCATCCCATGCCTGTCT
Organism: Cepaea hortensis; assembly: GCA_963921405.1. Taxonomy (NCBI): domain Eukaryota; kingdom Metazoa; phylum Mollusca; class Gastropoda; order Stylommatophora; family Helicidae; genus Cepaea; species Cepaea hortensis. Next base: position 127,784,781 of record OY992882.1, on the reverse strand, counting down.
GAAAATGCATAGTGTTTATTACACATATATATGTAACTGCAGATCTTGAGTTAATACCTGAACTGTTTGTCCAAAAGTGTTGTGTACATCAAGTAAATGTGGTGTCCAACAATGGTTGTTTATATGTTGTGAGCAATCAATATCCTTCTAGCACTATAGTAAATTTAAAGGGTGATGAAGTGGGAAGGGAAACCTACACACAGATGCCATTGTTTCAAGGATTGAACTCTTTTCTCCTGGGATTTGTGGTAAATATCCCTGATCACCCTGCATTCTAACCAGTGACCAGAGAATCAATAAAACCCCCTAACTTAACATAATATTCTCATAAATTAAAATCCACATCCCACATGTGTGGGCATCGTCCGTGAATTTAGAACTCATGGTAAACATCACAATTGGTGTATTATTGTGGGTATATGAATTCAGGGAAAACCTCTCGCAGGTAAACCAAGTCACTTCAGAATGTTATAGTGTTAGTAACAGACCTAATCACACATTAGTATGAGCTGAGTCAAGGGTTATATGAACCCATAATGGCTCAGATAAATATAGGTTTTTTGTTGGTACAAAACTGTTCACAGGTAATATCTTGATTCTGGTAGATGCATCATGTAGTTGGTTGTTGGGTATGAGATTTTAAAAAAAAACAACAACTCATATTTTATATCTTATTGATGGGAAACTAAGTCCAGTAATGAACAGTGGCGTCACTGGGGTTGATGTCACCCAGTGCGGTAAACTCTTGGTGTCACCCCTCTAGACTTTCACCATGGTCTTCTTCCGAGTGTTCCTGTACCATATATAATCGCATATAGTAATGTTTGTAAAATAAGTCAAAAAGTTAATAAGGACATAAGAAAGAAAACAAATTGAGCAATAAAACTTCATAACTTCAGGTAAAACATAAATAAAGAACTTCGACAAACTCGGACAAAGTTAAATTTTTGTTATTTAACATTAAAATTTCAAAAATTAACAATGGACTGTTATGAAACCCGACTAGACAGAGCTATGTCTGCTTTGTCAAATTTGCAATTTTTTTTATTTTGGTGTCACCCCTTGATGGTGTCACCCGGTGCGGCCCGCACCCCCCGCACCCCCCTAGTGACGCCCCTGGTAATGAACCTCCAGTAGTAAGGTCTCTGGGATGGTAAACTCACATAAGATAGGTAATTCAGTGAATGTTTAGAATTCATAGTCATTCCTATTTGATGTTTGAGGTATGGTTCTGCTATTTTGGTATTCTCTTTAAATGGTTTAAAAGTGGTGTAGTCATGAACACACTACTGTATTATGTATCCATAAGGTTTATGTTCCTAAATATGAATCATGTGTTAATTAACTATTTTGTCATTGATTATCATTGTATTTTCATGCTTGATCTGCTTGTATAATTCATGTAATATTGAAAAATTACCAAGGCAGCAGAGAGTGATAGACAATTTTATAGATAATTAGGACAGATAAGTTAAAAATCCAATAAATTGTTGTTAAGGTAAACATTTAATCAACAAATGATGATTCAGTAGGACAGCAAATAATACCTGAGAGATGAATTAAACCAGGGGAAAATAGCAGTAACTAAAGTAAATGAACTAAGGTTAAGGCCTAAACCACCACTTGCAAAAATGTAGACATAGTTAATGGAAGGGAAGGAATATTGTAAGAATTTGCAGTATTTAGGGGCACCCTAATTTAATCCTCTTTCATATAACATAACATGTTCTACAACACCGGTAGTAAAGTAAAGTGAATAACTGATGGATACTTAGGAAGAAAAGCCATATAGACACTTATGCTATCCCACCGGTTATATGAGTAGTTATTAATAACTAACTCAGATGGCCCATATGTTAAATAGGGTCAACCAAAATATTCATCTGGTGATTTAAGGGAGCCTGATCAACTCACTTAAAGATCCAACAGAATATAAGGTATTTCTTTAAATTATCCACCCAGATTCCATTATTAATGGTAGCGGAAACAGACCTATAGGTATGTAAAAGGTATAATTAAAGAATTAACTAATAAATTGGAATTTTCAGTTTAATTCTCATTAAGTGAAATGTTCACTATGAGAAGTCCTCATCAAAAGGAGGAGAGAAACAACTTTTTAGTTAGCGATTATCTTACGCAAAGTTATTTCAATAATTGCCTAACTAACATTAATATTCTCATAAGGGAAGAATTAAAAAGGGCAAAATAAGTAGACAATAGAGCGCACGACTCAATTGTATTTTCTTTAAAACTAACCGAGTTACGAAATTCTAGATAATGCTCGAAGCCTACTAATAGGTAGAAGAATCAGAAATCAACCGCAAGACGAAACAGATTTCTACATCTCACTTCAGATTTGGATGATATGCCAGCATTAAATATGTGAAAGCAGATCCAGACTGACAGAGATGAGCTGCAAGAACTGATATTAATCGGTGAAAGCAACAATTAAATAAACAACTCTTGAAATAGATGCTGTTTATAGATAGGACGAACCTCTTGACGTAAAGAGAGAGGAAACGCCTAAAACTTATACAGTGAAACCATGCTAGAAAAATGGAATATAGCTGTGTAAAAACCAAGCAAATTGGAGCATATAGCTGAAGAATTGCTTGATGTTTACTAGATTAGGAATTTCAATCAGGAATCCAGCTAGTAAATTATATAACAGTTCAAAGATAGACGTTAGTCAATCTAAATATATCCAGAGTTTCCACGTATTAAACGGATGAAAACAAAACTGGAGAGAAACATTAAGAAAACCTTACCTGTTATCTTGAGGACACAACTCAGGAGACGCCAGTATGAGAGGGATGTACAGATGTAATAGTAATTTTACACAGACTAGTAATCCACATCCATAACTGGAAGTGAACCAGCCACTTGATTGTCTGGAAGACTATCACAGGAACCATAAAAAGGGCTTTTAACTTCTCACTGAACTGATTATATATAGTAGGAGACAATACGTCTGAACCTACATAATAATGTATGTTGCTAAGTTGAAAATAGTCTAAAACCTGGAGGGCGGCAGACGACGATCAATGTACGCCAAGCGACGCAAAATTGCTCGTAATTCAACACCAAAGCAACAAATACAGAGTGAAACTCAAACACATCAGCTTAGAATTAATAATAAGAATTCTAGCGTAAAATAGATCTCGATTAGAAGGAAAAGCAGGGAGAGTAAGCTAAGAATTACTTCATTTCTGATAGATTCGTGTTCCCCGTAATATTCGGTTCAGAACGGAAATCTAGAAAAGTTGGACCTTTGTTTACATATTAGACGAGATTCTCCGGGTAAACCCGCAAGAGAAAGGGACACTACTCAAACTGATTGTTATTAAAACTGATCGGAAAAATCCCATACTTGACTAATAACCCAAACACAGGATGTGTTGGATGAAAATGTATACAACAGGAACCATCTTTAGCTTCCTTTAAATATCAGATCTATAGTTAAAACAAACGTCTAACTTACAGGGAGACGGGCGAGTTTAATATGCTATCAGTAGACGCAGAATTAACCGTTGGTTTTAACATAACCTCAAGATTGATAATCTAATGAAGGAGAAATAAGCCTTTAAGGTTATGCCAGTTGTCATGACTAGAAGAAAATGGGCGTGGCTCTGGTAGATTCTAACATAGGAAAGAAATGTAGTAGGAAATATAAGGGATGGATACTAGTTGAGTCAATGTAAAGACGGAAATTGTAGAGTACTACATGACCATTTATTTTCTGAAATAAATAAATGGCTTAAATGGGGGAGGCGTGTGATATAATAAAACGTCCTCACCCTTTCCGAAGCATTGACTCCCTTAAAAATAAACAAACCCTTATAATTACTGTTTAAGTATCTTGCTTAATGTAGGAGTAGGAATTAAAACAGCGATAGACTGAACGTGGCACAGATTAATTTATTTGGCTTTGTTTTTTTCACGTACCTGGCAAGACCGGGACTGGTTGAAAACAAAGACTAAAGTAGCCATTTTAGTTCAGACAAAGGAAAGGAAACAGACGTGCTTTCCCCGTGTGGGGAAAGGTATTTTTGCCTTTTAAAACCATGATTCTCTTCAACTATTGGTATGTTATATCTACATTATTAAGATGTATTTATGTATTACATAGACCAGTATGTTTAATTAAGAATTAGAATAATAAGTCAACAATTCTCTTAAACCAGGCTGGATGATGTTTACCAATAAAACACACGTGGGCGCCACGCTGTAATTTTTCCTATGTCTTACAATTTCAAATCCATATGTTAAAATCTTGTATAGGCATTATGAACTTATATCTCACTAGTAGTGCTTACAATCTAGAAATATTATGTGTACCGTAGAGTATCAAACTCAGGTCAAAAACACATTCTAGGCATTTTCTCAAGGTGGTAACAAACTCTTGATTCATATTTCAGTAGAGAACTCATGTCTGTCAATTTCATATTCCTATGTTAAAACTGCTATGCATTGTGAACTATATCTCACTATCTATGCTTAGAAATCTGCAAATAATCTATGTACTATAGAAAGGAAGTTTTATCCATGCGGAGACATACACATGAGTACGCATATCATGGACTCAGTTCATTTTGGATAAATTGTTTTCCTAATTCATAATCTGTAACTTGGAACTATAGTGCTAAATTTTAGTACCATCGTTTTGTTAACATATTATCAACCACTCAGCATGAGTGGTGAACATATAATCATTTCATAAAATAGTGTTAGGAGAATGCCATGTTTGAGAATATAAATTCATGAACAATTAAAGTAAACGCGTGATGTAAATGAATGTTCGAATAGGATGTACCTTTAATCCGCATCACCTCACTGTAGTAGGAACAGAAGCGAAGATTGATGTGAATAAATTGCTTGCAATATTCAGAAGGCTGGACCGTGCGGCATAAGTTATTCTAATAAATACACTCCGAATAATAGCAGTCATTGACAAAACATATCACAGCGATTACTATCCTCATGTGCTGTACGCAGTGGGGGAAAACAATGGATGTTTTAGTTTATGAAGAAAATTCAAACACCTAGGCTCTCTGCATCATCATTATGATTAATTATTATGTATGATTATCATGTACTTAATATCAGAGAAATGTACATGTATGTTTTTTTCTGGTATGACAATTTTCCATGTTCTGATTGTTACTTTTTACTGTGGGAATATACATTTTAATGTTGCACCTGGGGACATGAGGATGTTGATAGAAGAATTCATGTGTATGTCAGTACTTAAGAAGCCAATGTTGAATAGTCTTGACCTAAGGATGATTATAGTGCCGAAAGGAAGACGCGGCATTAGAAACCACAGAGATTCTGTATAGGCTATTCTCTTCAAGTAATGAGAGAGACAATATCAACATGTTGGATGGACGGAATGACTTCACTCATCTAATAGTCCCAGTAGCAACAGAACATAAAATAAAGTGAGAAAATACCTTACTCACTATTAAGAGTCAGAATGGCTCTACTCAGCAATGAGGGACAGTGGAACGTGGACACCCACTCCTTTCCCCTTCTCCCCTTGTTGTTTTGTATTTGTGTTTGTAATTGTGTTGTAAACCTTTTACCATAACACAGTAGGTTAATGCTCGTGTTGTATTCTTGTCATCCCTTTTCTATAGAAGAGAAGCAAGTGGTGGTTGAATGTGGTGGGACTATATCACTATATCTGGATCCTGGGTCAACAGCCAGAAAGTGAATGTCCTAACCATAGTCTGCATCTAGAAATACCCATGGTTACTGCTGCGCTCAATAGCTCCATAGCGAGCAACAGATAAATTCGAAGACAACTGACTGGGTGAGTGATTAAGTCCTATTTTAGTAGGAATATCCAGGATGGACTTCAAGATCTAATAATCTACAAAGATGAAGATCAACAGAGTACTGACAACAGTGTATCGTCTGCTTTACTTCTGAGAAGTATCACATATGGCCTCATCATTCAACCAAGTCAGTGAAACTATGGGACAATCCTTCTACAAGTTACTAAAACTAACAGTGAGTAACATTCAACTGTTGGTTGGATTACCAAGTTAATATCCAACAATGGATAAGTCTTCGAAAGAATGTCTCACAGCTGCAACAGTCAAACATGGAATTCAGCCATTCACCACCAAGTTCTAGCTATGAACACCAACTCAAACAAATGGGAGAAGACACTGAACCACATAAGCCAATACAACCAAGGTACAAACTTAATATCATCTGAAACATAACAAGGAAACCAGATTACCTCAAGGTTCCAAACCCTGAACACCATCAGATAAAAGACCATATGAAAGCAGCTAAATGTCTCTACATCTGTAACAAGAGGAATCATCTAATTGTTTGCAACCCTGTTACTGTGCTGGATTTATTCATCGGTGGATATATGTAGGTATAGATCAATTGTGGCCCTAGTCACAGATACTACCATGAGATGCTTCTCAGTCATATAAAGTTCTACACTGGACTAGATAACAACGACAAATTCCTTGCCGGTCCAATGTCAGCCTAAATGCCATGGGTTATAGACTCGCGACTAGGTGGGTGAAACCTTTGTGTAAGCCAATTTGGTAGTCGGATATTAGAAGCTGAGAAGCTGAATGGACGTCAACTTTTCATCAGACCTGATGATAAAGGGAATTACCTTCTGCAAAGCTTAAGTGGAAATCCTGAAGTATGACCAACCGGAGGCACCAAATTTCACAAACAGGGCACCGAGCCTAAGGCAACAGAATATTCGTGATTCTAGCCCCAAACGGAGGGGATATATGGTGTGTGATTTTTCAATTCCTGGATTATGGAGTATAAAATAGTCAACAGCAAATTACCAGTGGATAAATATTAGGAACATAACTGAGTGCATTAATTCGGTACCCAGATAATGGGGAAAAGGATCTAATCTACAGCAAAGATGAACTCTTAATCGCACACCAGGAGATAAATGACTCTATTAATTAGTTTAATTAGTAGTACAAAATGCTGTTTATATGTTGGTTTTTTTCTGAAGGTAACAGGTCAGTAGTTTTTTCCAATGGTATAGATGGTATAGTATTTTGACACCAATTCATTATTGTTAAAATGAGAGAATGGTAAAAGGTGTCAGAAACAAATGTTGATATGTTGGGTTCTATTTAATTTGATCATTATTTGCCTTAATTATGAGGGGAAATGAAAGTAGACCCAATTTGTGGTTGTTGTGTTGTTTGTAATAACCTTGTTTTTTTCTGGGGTCACTGGGTACTATATTGTAATAATGCAATGCATCCCATGCCTGTCTGAAAATGCATAGTGTTTATTACACATATATATGTAACTGCAGATCTTGAGTTAATACCTGAACTGTTTGTCCAAAAGTGTTGTGTACATCAAGTAAATGTGGTGTCCAACAATGGTTGTTTATATGTTGTGAGCAATCAATATCCTTCTAGCACTATAGTAAATTTAAAGGGTGATGAAGTGGGAAGGGAAACCTACACTCAGATGCCATTGTTTCAAGGATTGAACTCTTTTCTCCTGGGATTTGTAGTAAATATCCCTGATCACCCTGCATTCTAACCAGTGACCAGAGAATCAATAAAACCCCCTAGACAACTTAACATAATATTCTCATAAATTAAAATCCACATCCCACATGTGTGGGCATCGTCCGTGAATTTATAACTCATGGTAAACATCACAATTGGTGTATTATTGTGGGTATATGAATTCAGGGAAAACCTCTCGCAGGTAAACCAAGTCACTTCAGAATGTTATAGTGTTAGTAACAGACCTAATCACACATTAGTATGAGCTGAGTCAAGGGTTATATGAACCCATAATGGCTCAGATAAATATAGGTTTTTTTTGGGTACAAAACTGTTCACAGGTAATATCTTGATTCTGGTAGATGCATCATGTAGTTGGTTGTTGGGTATGAGATTTAAAAAAAAAAAACCTCATATTTTATATCTTATTGATGGGAAACTAAGTCCAGTAATGAACCTCCAGTAGTAAGGTCTCTGGGATGGTAAACTCACATAAGATAGTTAATTCAGTGAATGTTTAGAATTCATAGTCATTCCTATTTGATGTTTGAGGTATGGTTCTGCTATTTTGGTATTCTCTTTAAATGGTTTAAAAGTGGTGTAGTCATGAACACACTACTATATTATGTATCCATAGGGTTTATGTTCCTAAATATGAATCATGTGTTAATTAACTATTTTGTCATTGATTATCATTGTATGTTCATGCTTGATCTGCTTGTATAATTCATGTAATATTGAAAAATTACCAAGGCAGCAGAGAGTGATAGACAATTTTATAGATAATTAGGACAGATAAGTTAAAAATCCAATAATTTTTTTTAAGGTAAATATTTAATCAACAAATGATGATTCAGTAGGACAGTAAATAATACCTGAGAGATTAATGAAACCTGGGGAAAATAGCAGTAACTAAAGTAAATAAACTAAGGTTAAGGCCTAAACCACCACTTGCAAAAATGTAGACATAGTTAATAAAAGGGAAGGAATATTGTAAGAATTTGCAGTATTTAGGGGCACCTTAATTAAACCTCTTTCATATAACATAACATGTTCTACAACACCGGTAGTAAAGTAAAGTGAATAACTGATGGATACTTAGGAAGAAAAGCCATATAGACACTTATGCTATCCCACCGGTTATATGAGTAGTTATTAATAACTAACTCAGATGGCCCATATGTTAAATAGGGTCAACCAAAATATTCATCTGGTGATTTAAGGGAGCCTGATCAACTCACTTAAAGATCCAACAGAATATAAGGTATTTCTTTAAATTATCCACCCCGATTCCATTATTAATGGTAGCGGAAACAGACCGTATAGGTATGTAAAAGGTATAATTAAAGAATTAACTAATAAATTGGAATTTCCAGTTTAATTCTCATTAAGTGAAATGTTCACTATGAGAAGTCCTCATCAAAAGGAGGAGAGAAACAACTTTTTAGTTAGCGATTATCTTACGTAAAGTTATTTCAATAATTGCCTAACATTAATATTCTCATAAGGGAAGAATTAAAAAGGGCAAAATAAGTAGACAATAGAGCGCGCGACTCAAATGTATTTTCTTTAAAACTAACCGAGTAACGAAATTCTAGATAATGCTCGAAGCCTACTAATAGGTAGAAGAATCAGAAATCAATCACAAGACGAAACAGATTTCTACATCTCACTTCTGATTTGGATGATATGCCAGCATTAAATATGTGAAAGCAGATCCAGACTGACAGAGATGAGCTGCAAGAACTGATATTAATCGGTGAAAGCAACAATTAAATAAACAACTCTTGAAATAGATGCTGTTTATAGATAGGACGAACCTCTTGACGTAAAGAGAGAGGAAACGCCTAAAACTTATACAGTGAACCCATGCTATAAAAATGGAATATAGCTGTGTAAAAACCAAGCAAATTGGAGCATATAGCTGAAGAATTGCTTGATGTTTACTAGATTAGGAATTTCAATCAGGAATCCAGCTAGTAAATTATATAACAGTTCAAAGATAGACCTTAGTCAATCTAAATATATCCAGAGTTTCCACGTATTAAACGGATGAAAACAAAACTGGAGAGAAACATTAAGAGTACCTTACCTGTTATCTTGAGGACACAACTCAGGAGACGCCAGTATGAGAGGGATGTACAGATGTAATAGTAATTTTACAAAGACTAGTAATCCACATCCATAACTGGAAGTGAACCAGCCACTTGATTGTCTGGAAGACTATCACAGGAAATACCAAAGGGGCTTTTAACTTCTCACTGAACTGATTATATATAGTAGGAGACAATACGTCTGAACCTACATAATAATGTATGTTGCTAAGTTGAAAATAGTCTAAAACCTGGAGGGCGGCAGACGACGATCAATGTACGCCAAGCGACGCAAAATTGCTCGTAATTCAACACCAAAGCAACAAATACAGAGTGAAACTCAAACACATCAGCTTAGAATTAATAATAAGAATTCTAGCGTAAAATAGATCTCGATTAGAAGGAAAAGCAGGGAGAGTAAGCTAAGAATTACTTCATTTCTGATAGATTCGTGTTCCCCGTAATATTCGGTTCAGAACGGAAATCTAGAAAAGTTGGACCTTTGTTTACATATTAGACGAGATTCTCCGGGTAAACCCGCAAGAGAAAGGGACACTACTCAAACTGATTGTTATTAAAACTGATCGGAAAAATCCCATACTTGACTAATAACCCAAACACAGGATGTGTTGGATGAAAATGTATACAACAGGAACCATCTTTAGCTTCCTTTAAATATCAGATCTATAGTTAAAACAAACGTCTAACTTACAGGGAGACGGGCGAGTTTAATATGCTATCAGTAGACGCAGAATTAACCGTTGGTTTTAACATAACCTCAAGATTGATAATCTAATGAAGGAGAAATAAGCCTTTAAGGTTATGCCAGTTGTCATGACTAGAAGAAAATGGGCGTGGCTCTGGTAGATTCTAACATAGGAAAGAAATGTAGTAGGAAATATAAGGGATGGATACTAGTTGAGTCAATGTAAAGACGGAAATTGTAGAGTACTACATGACCATTTATTTTCTGAAATAAATAAATGGCTTAAATGGGGGAGGCGTGTGATATAATAAAACGTCCTCACCCTTTCCGAAGCATTGACTCCCTTAAAAATAAACAAACCCTTATAATTACTGTTTAAGTATCTTGCTTAATGTAGGAGTAGGAATTAAAACAGCGATAGACTGAACGTGGCATAGATTAATTTATTTGGCTTTGTTTTTTTTCACGTACCTGGCAAGACCGGGACTGGTTGAAAACAAAGACTAAAGTAGCCATTTTAGTTCAGACAAAGGAAAGGAAACAGACGTGCTTTCCCCGTGTGGGGAAATGTATTTTTGCCTTTTAAAACCATGATTCTCTTCAACTATTGGTATGTTATATCTACATTATTAAGATGTATTTATGTATTACATAGACCAGTATGTTTAATTAAGAATTAGAATAATAAGTCAACAATTCTCTTAAACCAGGCTGGATGATGTTTACCAATGAAACACACGTGGGCGCCACGCTGTAATTTTTCCTATGTCTTACAATTTCAAATCCATATGTTAAAATCTTGTATAGGCATTATGAACTTATATCTCACTAGTAGTGCTTACAATCTAGAAATATTATGTGTACCGTAGAGTATCAAACTCAGGTCAAAAACACATTCTAGGCATTTTCTCAAGGTGGGAACAGACTCTTGATTCATATTTCAGTAGAGAACTCGTGTCTGTCAATTTCATATTCCTATGTTAAAACTGCTATGCATTGTGAACTATATCTCACTATCTATGCTTAGAAATCTGCAAATAATCTATGTACTATAGAAAGGAAGTTTTATCCATGCGGAGACATACACATGAGTACGCATATCATGGACTCAGTTCATTTTGGATAAATTGTTTTCCTAATTCATAATCTGTAACTTGGAACTATAGTGCTAAATTTTAGTACAATCCTTTTGTTAACAGATTATCAACCACTCAGCATGAGTGGTGAACATATAATCATTTCATAAAATAGTGTAAGGAGAATGCCATGTTTGAGAATATAAATTCATGAACAATTAAAGTAAACGCGTGATGTAAATGAATGTTCGGATAGGATGTACCTTTAATCCGCATCACCTCACTGTAGTAGGAACAGAAGCAAAGATTGATGTGAATAAATTGCGTGCAATATTCAGAAGGCTGGACCGTGCGGCATAAGTTATTCTAATAAATACACTCCGAATAATAGCAGTCATTGACAAAACATATCACAGCGATTACTATCCTCATGTGCTGTACGCAGTGGGGGAAAACAATGGATGTTTTAGTTTATGAAGAAAATTCAAAAACCTAGGCTCCCTGCATCATCATTATGATTAATTATTATGTATGATTATCATGTACTTAATATCAGAGAAATGTACATGTATGTTTTTTTCTGGTATGAAAATTTTCCATGTTCTGATTGTTACTTTTTACTATGGGAATATACATTTTAATGTTGCACCTGGGGACATGAGGATGTTGATAGAAGAATTCATGTGTATTTAGTTAGTTAGTCGAAGTTCCAACCTCACAGCAACGGGTGGTCCCCATTATGCTCCGTTCCTGTGCCAGTGAATATTACACAAAACGCTCCCCACTGCCCAATGGGAACATTGGAAAAGACAGAAGTCTCGACAAACAACAGCCCGCACAGATACACTGTGCATAATGCTGCCGCCAGAATGTCAACACACCAGTCCCCCACGAAACACTCAATTCATCTCTGATGGAATCGGCAGTCATTTTCCTATCTGGATGTTTCTTAGATGTTCACCCACACAGTCCACGAAAATACAGTTCATCACCGACGGCAGTGGCAGCCAACCAGAAGCCCAGCAGCCACGCATTTCTGCATAAGACAAAAACCGGTCAACTCTGGGACATAGCCACCTGCCATCGCTCTGAACATGCAGTCACGTTCCAAAAACAAACAAACTTGGGCAGATTAAAAACCACTTCACACGATACTCACAACTCACAGTGTCGCGCCACGCACTCACTCAGTAGCAGGGCGACAGAACCATCAAGGTTCATGTGTATGTCAGTACTTAAGAAGCCAATGTTGAATAGTCTTTGACCTAAGGATGATTATAGTGCCGAAAGGAAGACGCGGCATTAGAAACCACAGAGATTCTGTATAGGCTATTCTCTTCAAGTAATGAGAGAGACAATATCAACATGTTGGATGGACGGAATGACTTCACTCATCTAATAGTCCCAGTAGCAACAGAACATAAAATAAAGTGAGAAAATACCTTACTCACTATTAAGAGCCAGAATGGCTCTACTCAGCAATGAGGGACAGTGGAACGTGGACACCCACTCCTTTCCCCTTCTCCCCTTGTTGTTTCGTATTTGTGTTTGTAATTGTGTTGTAAACCTTTTACCATAACACAGTAGGTTAATGCTCGTGTTGTATTCTTGTCATCCCTTTTCTATAGAAGAGAAGCAAGTGGTGGTTGAATGTGGTGGGACTATATCACTATATCTGGATCCTGGGTCAACAGCCAGAAAGTGAATGTCCTAACCATAGTCTGCATCTAGAAATACCCATGGTTACTGCTGCGCTCAATAGCTCCATAGCGAGCAACAGATAAATTCGAAGACAACTGACTGGGTGAGTGATTAAGTCCTATTTTAGTAGGAATATCCAGGATGGACTTCAAGATCTAATAATCTACAAAGATGAAGATCAACAGAGTACTGACAACAGTGTATCGTCTGCTTTACTTCTGAGAAGTATCACCTATGGCCTCATCATTCAACCAAGTCAGTGAAACTACGGGACAATCCTTCTACAAGTTACTAAAACTAACAACAGTGAGTAACCTTCAACTGTTGGTTGGATTACCAAGTTAATATCCAACAATGGATAAGTCTTCGAAAGAATGTCTCACAGCTGCAACAGTCAAACATGGAATTCAGCCATTCACCACCAAGTTCTAGCTATGAACACCAACTCAAACAAATGGGAGAAGACACTGAACCACATAAGCCAATACAACCAAGGTACAAACTTAATATCATCTGAAACATAACTACGAAACCAGATTACCCCAAGGTTCCAAAGCCTGAACACCATCAGATAAAAGACCATATGAAAGCAGCTAAATGTCTCTACATCTGCAACAAGAGGAATCATCTAATTGTTTGCAACCCTGTTACTGTGCTGGATTTATTCATCTGTGGATATATGTAGGTATAGATCAATTGTGTCCCTAGTCACAGATACTACCATGAGATGCCTCTCAGTCATATAAAGTTCTACACTGGACTAGATAACAACGACTAATTCCTTGCCGGTCCAATGTCAGCCTAAATGCCATGGGTTATAGACTCGCGACTAGGTGGGTGAAACCTTTGTGTAAGCCAATTTGGTAGTCGGATATTAGAAGCCGAGAAGTTGAATGGACGTCAACTTTTCATCAGACCTGATGACAAAGGGAATTACCTTCTGCAAAGCTTAAGTGGAAATCCTGAAGTATGACCAACCGGAGGAACCAAATTTCACAAACAGGGCACCGAGCCTAAGGCAACAAAATATTCGTGATTCTAGCCCCAAACGGAGGGGATATATGGTGTGTGATTTTTCAATTCCTGGATTATGGAGTATAAAATAGTCAACAGCCAATTACCAGTGGATAAATATTAGGAACATAACTGAGTGCATTAATTCGGTACCCAGATAATGGGGAAAAGGATCTAATCTACAGCAAAGATGAACTCTTAACCGCACACCAGGAGATAAATGACTCTATTAATTAGTTTAATTAGTAGTACAAAATGCTGTTTATATGTTGGTTTTTTTCTGAAGGTAACAGGTCAGTAGTTTTTTTTTTCCCAATGGTATAGATGGTATAGTATTTTAACACCAACTCATTATTGTTAAAATGAGAGAATGGTAAAAGGTGTCAGAAACAAATGTTGATATGTTGGGTTCTATTTAATTTGATCATTATTTGCCTTAATTATGAGGGGAAATGAAAGTAGACCCAATTTGTGGTTGTTGTGTTGTTTGTAATAACCTTGTTTTTTTCTGGGGTCACTGGGTACTATATTGTAATAATGCAATGCATCCCATGCCTGTCTGAAAATGCATAGTGTTTATTACACATATATATGTAACTGCAGATCTTGAGTTAATACCTGAACTGTTTGTCCAAAAGTGTTGTGTACATCAAGTAAATGTGGTGTCCAACAATGGTTGTTTATATGTTGTGAGCAATCAATATCCTTCTAGCACTATAGTAAATTTAAAGGGTGATGAAGTGGGAAGGGAAACCTACACACAGATGCCATTGTTTCAAGGATTTAACTCTTTTCTCCTGGGATTTGTAGTAAATATCCCTGATCACCCTGCATTCTAACCAGTGACCAGAGAATCAATAAAACCCCCTAGACAACTAAACATAATATTCTCATAAATTAAAATCCACATCCCACATGTGTGGGCATCGTCCGTGAATTTAGAACTCATGGTAAACATCACAATTGGTGTATTATTGTGGGTATATGAATTCAGGGAAAACCTCTCGCAGGTAAACCAAGTCACTTCAGAATGTTATAGTGTTAGTAACAGACCTAATCACACATTAGTATGAGCTGAGTCAAGGGTTATATGAACCCATAATGGCTCAGATAAATATAGGTTTTTTTTTGGTACAAAACTGTTCACAGGTAATATCTTGATTCTGGTAGATGCATCATGTAGTTGGTTGTTGGGTATGAGATTTAAAAAAAAAAACTCATATGTTATATCTTATTGATGGGAAACTAAGTCCAGTAATGAACCTCCAGTAGTAAGGTCTCTGGGATGGTAAACTCACATAAGATAGGTAATTCAGTGAATGTTTAGAATTCATAGTCATTCCTATTTGATGTTTGAGGTATGGTTCTGCTATTTTGGTATTCTCTTTAAATGGTTTAAAAGTGGTGTAGTCATGAACACACTACTATATTATGTATCCATAGGGTTTATGTTCCTAAATATGAATCATGTGTTAATTAACTATTTTGTCATTGATTATCATTGTATGTTCATGCTTGATCTGCTTGTATAATTCATGTAATATTGAAAAATTACCAAGGCAGCAGAGAGTGATAGACAATTTTATAGATAATTAGGACAGATAAGTTAAAAATCCAATAAATTTTTTTTAAGGTAAATATTTAATCAACAAATGATGATTCAGTAGGACAGTAAATAATACCTGAGAGATGAATTAAACCAGGGGAAAATAGCAGTAACTAAAGTAAATGAACTAAGGTTAAGGCCTAAACCACCACTTGCAAAAATGTAGACATAGTTAATGGAAGGGAAGGAATATTGTAAGAATTTGCAGTATTTAGGGGCACCTTAATTTAATCCTCTTTCATATAACATAACATGTTCTACAACACCGGTAGTAAAGTAAAGTGAATAACTGATGGATACTTAGGAAGAAAAGCCATATAGACACTTATGCTATCCCACCGGTTATATGAGTAGTTATTAATAACTAACTCAGATGGCCCTTATGTTAAATAGGGTCAACCAAAATATTCATCTGGTGATTTAAGGGAGCCTGATCAACTCACTTAAAGATCCAACAGAATATAGGGTATTTCTTTAAATTATCCACCCCGATTCCATTATTAATGGTAGCGGAAACAGACCGTATAGGTATGTAAAAGGTATAATTAAAGAATTAACTAATAAATTGGAATTTCCAGTTTAATTCTCATTAAGTGAAATGTTCACTATGAGAAGTCCTCATCAAAAGGAGGAGAGAAACAACTTTTTAGTTAGCGATTATCTTACGTAAAGTTATTTCAATAATTGCCTAACATTAATATTCTCATAAGGGAAGAATTAAAAAGGGCAAAATAAGTAGACAATAGAGCGCGCGACTCAATTGTATTTTCTTTAAAACTAACCGAGTAACGAAATTCTAGATAATGCTCGAAGCCTACTAATAGGTAGAAGAATCAGAAATCAATCGCAAGACGAAACAGATTTCTACATCTCACTTCTGATTTGGATGATATGCCAGCATTAAATATGTGAAAGCAGATCCAGACTGACAGAGATGAGCTGCAAGAACTGATATTAATCGGTGAAAGCAACAATTAAATAAACAACTCTTGAAATAGATGCTGTTTATAGATAGGACGAACCTCTTGACGTAAAGAGAGAGGAAACGCCTAAAACTTATACAGTGAACCCATGCTATAAAAATGGAATATAGCTGTGTAAAAACCAAGCAAATTGGAGCATATAGCTGAAGAATTGCTTGATGTTTACTAGATTAGGAATTTCAATCAGGAATCCAGCTAGTAAATTATATAACAGTTCAAGGATAGACCTTAGTCAATCTAAATATATCCAGAGTTTCCACGTATTAAACGGATGAAAACAAAACTGGAGAGAAACATTAAGAGTACCTTACCTGTTATCTTGAGGACACAACTCAGGAGACGCCAGTATGAGAGGGATGTACAGATGTAATAGTAATTTTACAAAGACTAGTAATCCACATCCATAACTGGAAGTGAACCAGCCACTTGATTGTCTGGAAGACTATCACAGGAACCATAAAAGGGGCTTTTAACTTCTCACTGAACTGATAATATATAGTAGGAGACAATACGTCTGAACCTACATAATAATGTATGTTGCTAAGTTGAAAATAGTCTAAAACCTGGAGGGCGGCAGACGACGATCAATGTACGCCAAGCGACGCAAAATTGCTCGTAATTCAACACCAAAGCAACAAATACAGAGTGAAACTCAAACACATCAGCTTAGAATTAATAATAAGAATTCTAGCGTAAAATAGATCTCGATTAGAAGGAAAAGCAGGGAGAGTAAGCTAAGAATTACTTCATTTCTGATAGATTCGTGTTCCCCGTAATATTCGGTTCAGAACGGAAATCTAGAAAAGTTGGACCTTTGTTTACATATTAGACGAGATTCTCCGGGTAAACCCGCAAGAGAAAGGGACACTACTCAAACTGATTGTTATTAAAACTGATCGGAAAAATCCCATACTTGACTAATAACCCAAACACAGGATGTGTTGGATGAAAATGTATACAACAGGAACCATCTTTAGCTTCCTTTAAATATCAGATCTATAGTTAAAACAAACGTCTAACTTACAGGGAGACGGGCGAGTTTAATATGCTATCAGTAGACGCAGAATTAACCGTTGGTTTTAACATAACCTCAAGATTGATAATCTAATGAAGGAGAAATAAGCCTTTAAGGTTATGCCAGTTGTCATGACTAGAAGAAAATGGGCGTGGCTCTGGTAGATTCTAACATAGGAAAGAAATGTAGTAGGAAATATAAGGGATGGATACTAGTTGAGTCAATGTAAAGACGGAAATTGTAGAGTACTACATGACCATTTATTTTCTGAAATAAATAAATGGCTTAAATGGGGGAGGCGTGTGATATAATAAAACGTCCTCACCCTTTCCGAAGCATTGACTCCCTTAAAAATAAACAAACCCTTATAATTACTGTTTAAGTATCTTGCTTAATGTAGGAGTAGGAATTAAAACAGCGATAGACTGAACGTGGCACAGATTAATTTATTTGGCTTTGTTTTTTTCACGTACCTGGCAAGACCGGGACTGGTTGAAAACAAAGACTAAAGTAGCCATTTTAGTTCAGACAAAGGAAAGGAAACAGACGTGCTTTCCCCGTGTGGGGAAAGGTATTTTTGCCTTTTAAAACCATGATTCTCTTCAACTATTGGTATGTTATATCTACATTATTAAGATGTATTTATGTATTACATAGACCAGTATGTTTAATTAAGAATTAGAATAATAAGTCAACAATTCTCTTAAACCAGGCTGGATGATGTTTACCAATGAAACACACGTGGGCGCCACGCTGTAATTTTTCCTATGTTTTACAATTTCAAATCCATATGTTAAAATCTTGTATAGGCATTATGAACTTATATCTCACTAGTAGTGCTTACAATCTAGAAATATTATGTGTACCGTAGAGTATCAAACTCAGGTCAAAAACACATTCTAGGCATTTTCTCAAGGTGGGAACAGACTCTTGATTCATATTTCAGTAGAGAACTCGTGTCTGTCAATTTCATATTCCTATGTTAAAACTGCTATGCATTGTGAACTATATCTCACTATCTATGCTTAGAAATCTGCAAATAATCTATGTACTATAGAAAGGAAGTTTTATCCATGCGGAGACATACACATGAGTACGCATATCATGGACTCAGTTCATTTTGGATAAATTGTTTTCCTAATTCATAATCTGTAACTTGGAACTATAGTGCTAAATTTTAGTACAATCCTTTTGTTAACGGATTATCAACCACTCAGCATGAGTGGTGAACATATAATCATTTCATAAAATAGTGTTAGGAGAATGCCATGTTTGAGAATATAAATTCATGAACAATTAAAGTAAACGCGTGATGTAAATGAATGTTCCGATAGGATGTACCTTTAATCCGCATCACCTCACTGTAGTAGGAACAGAAGCGAAGATTGATGTGAATAAATTGCTTGCAATATTCAGAAGGCTGGACCGTGCGGCATAAGTTATTCTAATAAATACACTCCGAATAATAGCAGTCATTGACAAAACATATCACAGCGATTACTATCCTCATGTGCTGTACGCAGTGGGGGAAAACAATGGATGTTTTAGTTTATGAAGAAAATTCAAAAACCTAGGCTCCCTGCATCATCATTATGATTAATTATTATGTATGATTATCATGTACTTAATATCAGAGAAATGTACATGTATGTTTTTTTTCTGGTATGAAAATTTTCCATGTTCTGATTGTTACTTTTTACTATGGGAATATACATTTTAATGTTGCACCTGGGGACATGAGGATGTTGATAGAAGAATTCATGTGTATGTCAGTACTTAAGAAGCCAATGTTGAATAGTCTTGACCTAAGGATGATTATAGTGCCGAAAGGAAGACGCGGCATTAGAAACCACAGAGATTCTGTATAGGCTATTCTCTTCAAGTAATGAGAGAGACAATATCAACATGTTGGATGGACGGAATGACTTCACTCATCTAATAGTCCCAGTAGCAACAGAACATAAAATAAAGTGAGAAAATACCTTACTCACTATTAAGAGTCAGAATGGCTCTACTCAGCAATGAGGGACAGTGGAACGTGGACACCCACTCCTTTCCCCTTCTCCCCTTGTTGTTTTGTATTTGTGTTTGTAATTGTGTTGTAAACCTTTTACCATAACACAGTAGGTTAATGCTCGTGTTGTATTCTTGTCATCCCTTTTCTATAGAAGAGAAGCAAGTGGTGGTTGAATGTGGTGGGACTATATCACTATATCTGGATCCTGGGTCAACAGCCAGAAAGTGAATGTCCTAACCATAGTCTGCATCTAGAAATACCCATGGTTACTGCTGCGCTCAATAGCTCCATAGCGAGCAACAGATAAATTCGAAGACAACTGACTGGGTGAGTGATTAAGTCCTATTTTAGTAGGAATATCCAGGATGGAGTTCAAGATCTAATAATCTACAAAGATGAAGATCAACAGAGTACTGACAACAGTGTATCGTCTGCTTTACTTCTGAGAAGTATCACCTATGGCCTCATCATTCAACCAAGTCAGTGAAACTACGTAACAATCCTTCTACAAGTTACTAAAACTAACAACAGTGAGTAACCTTCAACTGTTGGTTGGATTACCAAGTTAATATCCAACAATGGATAAGTCTTCGAAAGAATGTCTCACAGCTGCAACAGTCAAACATGGAATTCAGCCATTCACCACCAAGTTCTAGCTATGAACACCAACTCAAACAAATGGGAGAAGACACTGAACCACATAAGCCAATACAACCAAGGTACAAACTTAATATCATCTGAAACATAACTACGAAACCAGATTACCCCAAGGTTCCAAAGCCTGAACACCATCAGATAAAAGACCATATGAAAGCAGCTAAATGTCTCTACATCTGCAACAAGAGGAATCATCTAATTGTTTGCAACCCTGTTACTGTGCTGGATTTATTCATCTGTGGATATATGTAGGTATAGATCAATTGTGTCCCTAGTCACAGATACTACCATGAGATGCCTCTCAGTCATATAAAGTTCTACACTGGACTAGATAACAACGACTAATTCCTTGCCGGTCCAATGTCAGCCTAAATGCCATGGGTTATAGACTCGCGACTAGGTGGGTGAAACCTTTGTGTAAGCCAATTTGGTAGTCGGATATTAGAAGCCGAGAAGTTGAATGGACGTCAACTTTTCATCAGACCTGATGACAAAGGGAATTACCTTCTGCAAAGCTTAAGTGGAAATCCTGAAGTATGACCAACCGGAGGAACCAAATTTCACAAACAGGGCACCGAGCCTAAGGCAACAAAATATTCGTGATTCTAGCCCCAAACGGAGGGGATATATGGTGTGTGATTTTTCAATTCCTGGATTATGGAGTATAAAATAGTCAACAGCCAATTACCAGTGGATAAATATTAGGAACATAACTGAGTGCATTAATTCGGTACCCAGATAATGGGGAAAAGGATCTAATCTACAGCAAAGATGAACTCTTAACCGCACACCGGGAGATAAATGACTCTATTAATTAGTTTAATTAGTAGTACAAAATGCTGTTTATATGTTGGTTTTTTTCTGAAGGTAACAGGTCAGTAGTTTTTTTTTTCCAATGGTATAGATGGTATAGTATTTTAACACCAACTCATTATTGTTAAAATGAGAGAATGGTAAAAGGTGTCAGAAACAAATGTTGACATGTTGGGTTCTATTTAATTTGATCATTATTTGCCTTAATTATGAGGGAAAATGAAAGTAGACCCAATTTGTGGTTGTTGTGTTGTTTGTAATAACCTTGTTTTTTTCTGGGGTCACTGGGTACTATATTGTAATAATGCAATGCATCCCATGCCTGTCTGAAAATGCATAGTGTTTATTACACATATATATGTAACTGCAGATCTTGAGTTAATACCTGAACTGTTTGTCCAAAAGTGTTGTGTACATCAAGTAAATGTGGTGTCCAACAATGGTTGTTTATATGTTGTGAGCAATCAATATCCTTCTAGCACTATAGTAAATTTAAAGGGTGATGAAGTGGGAAGGGAAACCTACACACAGATGCCATTGTTTCAAGGATTTAACTCTTTTCTCCTGGGATTTGTAGTAAATATCCCTGATCACCCTGCATTCTAACCAGTGACCAGAGAATCAATAAAACCCCCTAGACAACTAAACATAATATTCTCATAAATTAAAATCCACATCCCACATGTGTGGGCATCGTCCGTGAATTTAGAACTCATGGTAAACATCACAATTGGTGTATTATTGTGGGTATATGAATTCAGGGAAAACCTCTCGCAGGTAAACCAAGTCACTTCAGAATGTTATAGTGTTAGTAACAGACCTAATCACACATTAGTATGAGCTGAGTCAAGGGTTATATGAACCCATAATGGCTCAGATAAATATAGGTTTTTTTTTGGTACAAAACTGTTCACATGTAATATCTTGATTCTGGTAGATGCATCATGTAGTTGGTTGTTGGGTATGAGATTTAAAAAAAAAACTCATATGTTATATCTTATTGATGGGAAACTAAGTCCAGTAATGAACCTCCAGTAGTAAGGTCTCTGGGATGGTAAACTCACATAAGATAGGTAATTCAGTGAATGTTTAGAATTCATAGTCATTCCTATTTGATGTTTGAGGTATGGTTCTGCTATTTTGGTATTCTCTTTAAATGGTTTAAAAGTGGTGTAGTCATGAACACACTACTATATTATGTATCCATAGGGTTTATGTTCCTAAATATGAATCATGTGTTAATTAACTATTTTGTCATTGATTATCATTGTATGTTCATGCTTGATCTGCTTGTATAATTCATGTAATATTGAAAAATTACCAAGGCAGCAGAGAGTGATAGACAATTTTATAGATAATTAGGACAGATAAGTTAAAAATCCAATAAATTTTTTTTAAGGTAAATATTTAATCAACAAATGATGATTCAGTAGGACAGTAAATAATACCTGAGAGATGAATTAAACCAGGGGAAAATAGCAGTAACTAAAGTAAATGAACTAAGGTTAAGGCCTAAACCACCACTTGCAAAAATGTAGACATAGTTAATGGAAGGGAAGGAATATTGTAAGAATTTGCAGTATTTAGGGGCACCTTAATTTAATCCTCTTTCATATAACATAACATGTTCTACAACACCGGTAGTAAAGTAAAGTGAATAACTGATGGATACTTAGGAAGAAAAGCCATATAGACACTTATGCTATCCCACCGGTTATATGAGTAGTTATTAATAACTAACTCAGATGGCCCTTATGTTAAATAGGGTCAACCAAAATATTCATCTGGTGATTTAAGGGAGCCTGATCAACTCACTTAAAGATCCAACAGAATATAGGGTATTTCTTTAAATTATCCACCCCGATTCCATTATTAATGGTAGCGGAAACAGACCGTATAGGTATGTAAAAGGTATAATTAAAGAATTAACTAATAAATTGGAATTTCCAGTTTAATTCTCATTAAGTGAAATGTTCACTATGAGAAGTCCTCATCAAAAGGAGGAGAGAAACAACTTTTTAGTTAGCGATTATCTTACGTAAAGTTATTTCAATAATTGCCTAACATTAATATTCTCATAAGGGAAGAATTAAAAAGGGCAAAATAAGTAGACAATAGAGCGCGCGACTCAATTGTATTTTCTTTAAAACTAACCGAGTAACGAAATTCTAGATAATGCTCGAAGCCTACTAATAGGTAGAAGAATCAGAAATCAATCGCAAGACGAAACAGATTTCTACATCTCACTTCTGATTTGGATGATATGCCAGCATTAAATATGTGAAAGCAGATCCAGACTGACAGAGATGAGCTGCAAGAACTGATATTAATCGGTGAAAGCAACAATTAAATAAACAACTCTTGAAATAGATGCTGTTTATAGATAGGACGAACCTCTTGACGTAAAGAGAGAGGAAACGCCTAAAACTTATACAGTGAACCCATGCTATAAAAATGGAATATAGCTGTGTAAAAACCAAGCAAATTGGAGCATATAGCTGAAGAATTGCTTGATGTTTACTAGATTAGGAATTTCAATCAGGAATCCAGCTAGTAAATTATATAACAGTTCAAGGATAGACCTTAGTCAATCTAAATATATCCAGAGTTTCCACGTATTAAACGGATGAAAACAAAACTGGAGAGAAACATTAAGAGTACCTTACCTGTTATCTTGAGGACACAACTCAGGAGACGCCAGTATGAGAGGGATGTACAGATGTAATAGTAATTTTACAAAGACTAGTAATCCACATCCATAACTGGAAGTGAACCAGCCACTTGATTGTCTGGAAGACTATCACAGGAACCATAAAAGGGGCTTTTAACTTCTCACTGAACTGATAATATATAGTAGGAGACAATACGTCTGAACCTACATAATAATGTATGTTGCTAAGTTGAAAATAGTCTAAAACCTGGAGGGCGGCAGACGACGATCAATGTACGCCAAGCGACGCAAAATTGCTCGTAATTCAACACCAAAGCAACAAATACAGAGTGAAACTCAAACACATCAGCTTAGAATTAATAATAAGAATTCTAGCGTAAAATAGATCTCGATTAGAAGGAAAAGCAGGGAGAGTAAGCTAAGAATTACTTCATTTCTGATAGATTCGTGTTCCCCGTAATATTCGGTTCAGAACGGAAATCTAGAAAAGTTGGACCTTTGTTTACATATTAGACGAGATTCTCCGGGTAAACCCGCAAGAGAAAGGGACACTACTCAAACTGATTGTTATTAAAACTGATCGGAAAAATCCCATACTTGACTAATAACCCAAACACAGGATGTGTTGGATGAAAATGTATACAACAGGAACCATCTTTAGCTTCCTTTAAATATCAGATCTATAGTTAAAACAAACGTCTAACTTACAGGGAGACGGGCGAGTTTAATATGCTATCAGTAGACGCAGAATTAACCGTTGGTTTTAACATAACCTCAAGATTGATAATCTAATGAAGGAGAAATAAGCCTTTAAGGTTATGCCAGTTGTCATGACTAGAAGAAAATGGGCGTGGCTCTGGTAGATTCTAACATAGGAAAGAAATGTAGTAGGAAATATAAGGGATGGATACTAGTTGAGTCAATGTAAAGACGGAAATTGTAGAGTACTACATGACCATTTATTTTCTGAAATAAATAAATGGCTTAAATGGGGGAGGCGTGTGATATAATAAAACGTCCTCACCCTTTCCGAAGCATTGACTCCCTTAAAAATAAACAAACCCTTATAATTACTGTTTAAGTATCTTGCTTAATGTAGGAGTAGGAATTAAAACAGCGATAGACTGAACGTGGCATAGATTAATTTATTTGGCTTTGTTTTTTTTCACGTACCTGGCAAGACCGGGACTGGTTGAAAACAAAGACTAAAGTAGCCATTTTAGTTCAGACAAAGGAAAGGAAACAGACGTGCTTTCCCCGTGTGGGGAAATGTATTTTTGCCTTTTAAAACCATGATTCTCTTCAACTATTGGTATGTTATATCTACATTATTAAGATGTATTTATGTATTACATAGACCAGTATGTTTAATTAAGAATTAGAATAATAAGTCAACAATTCTCTTAAACCAGGCTGGATGATGTTTACCAATGAAACACACGTGGGCGCCACGCTGTAATTTTTCCTATGTCTTACAATTTCAAATCCATATGTTAAAATCTTGTATAGGCATTATGAACTTATATCTCACTAGTAGTGCTTACAATCTAGAAATATTATGTGTACCGTAGAGTATCAAACTCAGGTCAAAAACACATTCTAGGCATTTTCTCAAGGTGGGAACAGACTCTTGATTCATATTTCAGTAGAGAACTCGTGTCTGTCAATTTCATATTCCTATGTTAAAACTGCTATGCATTGTGAACTATATCTCACTATCTATGCTTAGAAATCTGCAAATAATCTATGTACTATAGAAAGGAAGTTTTATCCATGCGGAGACATACACATGAGTACGCATATCATGGACTCAGTTCATTTTGGATAAATTGTTTTCCTAATTCATAATCTGTAACTTGGAACTATAGTGCTAAATTTTAGTACAATCCTTTTGTTAACAGATTATCAACCACTCAGCATGAGTGGTGAACATATAATCATTTCATAAAATAGTGTAAGGAGAATGCCATGTTTGAGAATATAAATTCATGAACAATTAAAGTAAACGCGTGATGTAAATGAATGTTCGGATAGGATGTACCTTTAATCCGCATCACCTCACTGTAGTAGGAACAGAAGCAAAGATTGATGTGAATAAATTGCGTGCAATATTCAGAAGGCTGGACCGTGCGGCATAAGTTATTCTAATAAATACACTCCGAATAATAGCAGTCATTGACAAAACATATCACAGCGATTACTATCCTCATGTGCTGTACGCAGTGGGGGAAAACAATGGATGTTTTAGTTTATGAAGAAAATTCAAAAACCTAGGCTCCCTGCATCATCATTATGATTAATTATTATGTATGATTATCATGTACTTAATATCAGAGAAATGTACATGTATGTTTTTTTCTGGTATGAAAATTTTCCATGTTCTGATTGTTACTTTTTACTATGGGAATATACATTTTAATGTTGCACCTGGGGACATGAGGATGTTGATAGAAGAATTCATGTGTATTTAGTTAGTTAGTCGAAGTTCCAACCTCACAGCAACGGGTGGTCCCCATTATGCTCCGTTCCTGTGCCAGTGAATATTACACAAAACGCTCCCCACTGCCCAATGGGAACATTGGAAAAGACAGAAGTCTCGACAAACAACAGCCCGCACAGATACACTGTGCATAATGCTGCCGCCAGAATGTCAACACACCAGTCCCCCACGAAACACTCAATTCATCTCTGATGGAATCGGCAGTCATTTTCCTATCTGGATGTTTCTTAGATGTTCACCCACACAGTCCACGAAAATACAGTTCATCACCGACGGCAGTGGCAGCCAACCAGAAGCCCAGCAGCCACGCATTTCTGCATAAGACAAAAACCGGTCAACTCTGGGACATAGCCACCTGCCATCGCTCTGAACATGCAGTCACGTTCCAAAAACAAACAAACTTGGGCAGATTAAAAACCACTTCACACGATACTCACAACTCACAGTGTCGCGCCACGCACTCACTCAGTAGCAGGGCGACAGAACCATCAAGGTTCATGTGTATGTCAGTACTTAAGAAGCCAATGTTGAATAGTCTTTGACCTAAGGATGATTATAGTGCCGAAAGGAAGACGCGGCATTAGAAACCACAGAGATTCTGTATAGGCTATTCTCTTCAAGTAATGAGAGAGACAATATCAACATGTTGGATGGACGGAATGACTTCACTCATCTAATAGTCCCAGTAGCAACAGAACATAAAATAAAGTGAGAAAATACCTTACTCACTATTAAGAGCCAGAATGGCTCTACTCAGCAATGAGGGACAGTGGAACGTGGACACCCACTCCTTTCCCCTTCTCCCCTTGTTGTTTCGTATTTGTGTTTGTAATTGTGTTGTAAACCTTTTACCATAACACAGTAGGTTAATGCTCGTGTTGTATTCTTGTCATCCCTTTTCTATAGAAGAGAAGCAAGTGGTGGTTGAATGTGGTGGGACTATATCACTATATCTGGATCCTGGGTCAACAGCCAGAAAGTGAATGTCCTAACCATAGTCTGCATCTAGAAATACCCATGGTTACTGCTGCGCTCAATAGCTCCATAGCGAGCAACAGATAAATTCGAAGACAACTGACTGGGTGAGTGATTAAGTCCTATTTTAGTAGGAATATCCAGGATGGACTTCAAGATCTAATAATCTACAAAGATGAAGATCAACAGAGTACTGACAACAGTGTATCGTCTGCTTTACTTCTGAGAAGTATCACCTATGGCCTCATCATTCAACCAAGTCAGTGAAACTACGGGACAATCCTTCTACAAGTTACTAAAACTAACAACAGTGAGTAACCTTCAACTGTTGGTTGGATTACCAAGTTAATATCCAACAATGGATAAGTCTTCGAAAGAATGTCTCACAGCTGCAACAGTCAAACATGGAATTCAGCCATTCACCACCAAGTTCTAGCTATGAACACCAACTCAAACAAATGGGAGAAGACACTGAACCACATAAGCCAATACAACCAAGGTACAAACTTAATATCATCTGAAACATAACTACGAAACCAGATTACCCCAAGGTTCCAAAGCCTGAACACCATCAGATAAAAGACCATATGAAAGCAGCTAAATGTCTCTACATCTGCAACAAGAGGAATCATCTAATTGTTTGCAACCCTGTTACTGTGCTGGATTTATTCATCTGTGGATATATGTAGGTATAGATCAATTGTGTCCCTAGTCACAGATACTACCATGAGATGCCTCTCAGTCATATAAAGTTCTACACTGGACTAGATAACAACGACTAATTCCTTGCCGGTCCAATGTCAGCCTAAATGCCATGGGTTATAGACTCGCGACTAGGTGGGTGAAACCTTTGTGTAAGCCAATTTGGTAGTCGGATATTAGAAGCCGAGAAGTTGAATGGACGTCAACTTTTCATCAGACCTGATGACAAAGGGAATTACCTTCTGCAAAGCTTAAGTGGAAATCCTGAAGTATGACCAACCGGAGGAACCAAATTTCACAAACAGGGCACCGAGCCTAAGGCAACAAAATATTCGTGATTCTAGCCCCAAACGGAGGGGATATATGGTGTGTGATTTTTCAATTCCTGGATTATGGAGTATAAAATAGTCAACAGCCAATTACCAGTGGATAAATATTAGGAACATAACTGAGTGCATTAATTCGGTACCCAGATAATGGGGAAAAGGATCTAATCTACAGCAAAGATGAACTCTTAACCGCACACCAGGAGATAAATGACTCTATTAATTAGTTTAATTAGTAGTACAAAATGCTGTTTATATGTTGGTTTTTTTCTGAAGGTAACAGGTCAGTAGTTTTTTTTTTCCCAATGGTATAGATGGTATAGTATTTTAACACCAACTCATTATTGTTAAAATGAGAGAATGGTAAAAGGTGTCAGAAACAAATGTTGATATGTTGGGTTCTATTTAATTTGATCATTATTTGCCTTAATTATGAGGGGAAATGAAAGTAGACCCAATTTGTGGTTGTTGTGTTGTTTGTAATAACCTTGTTTTTTTCTGGGGTCACTGGGTACTATATTGTAATAATGCAATGCATCCCATGCCTGTCTGAAAATGCATAGTGTTTATTACACATATATATGTAACTGCAGATCTTGAGTTAATACCTGAACTGTTTGTCCAAAAGTGTTGTGTACATCAAGTAAATGTGGTGTCCAACAATGGTTGTTTATATGTTGTGAGCAATCAATATCCTTCTAGCACTATAGTAAATTTAAAGGGTGATGAAGTGGGAAGGGAAACCTACACACAGATGCCATTGTTTCAAGGATTTAACTCTTTTCTCCTGGGATTTGTAGTAAATATCCCTGATCACCCTGCATTCTAACCAGTGACCAGAGAATCAATAAAACCCCCTAGACAACTAAACATAATATTCTCATAAATTAAAATCCACATCCCACATGTGTGGGCATCGTCCGTGAATTTAGAACTCATGGTAAACATCACAATTGGTGTATTATTGTGGGTATATGAATTCAGGGAAAACCTCTCGCAGGTAAACCAAGTCACTTCAGAATGTTATAGTGTTAGTAACAGACCTAATCACACATTAGTATGAGCTGAGTCAAGGGTTATATGAACCCATAATGGCTCAGATAAATATAGGTTTTTTTTTGGTACAAAACTGTTCACAGGTAATATCTTGATTCTGGTAGATGCATCATGTAGTTGGTTGTTGGGTATGAGATTTAAAAAAAAAAACTCATATGTTATATCTTATTGATGGGAAACTAAGTCCAGTAATGAACCTCCAGTAGTAAGGTCTCTGGGATGGTAAACTCACATAAGATAGGTAATTCAGTGAATGTTTAGAATTCATAGTCATTCCTATTTGATGTTTGAGGTATGGTTCTGCTATTTTGGTATTCTCTTTAAATGGTTTAAAAGTGGTGTAGTCATGAACACACTACTATATTATGTATCCATAGGGTTTATGTTCCTAAATATGAATCATGTGTTAATTAACTATTTTGTCATTGATTATCATTGTATGTTCATGCTTGATCTGCTTGTATAATTCATGTAATATTGAAAAATTACCAAGGCAGCAGAGAGTGATAGACAATTTTATAGATAATTAGGACAGATAAGTTAAAAATCCAATAAATTTTTTTTAAGGTAAATATTTAATCAACAAATGATGATTCAGTAGGACAGTAAATAATACCTGAGAGATGAATTAAACCAGGGGAAAATAGCAGTAACTAAAGTAAATGAACTAAGGTTAAGGCCTAAACCACCACTTGCAAAAATGTAGACATAGTTAATGGAAGGGAAGGAATATTGTAAGAATTTGCAGTATTTAGGGGCACCTTAATTTAATCCTCTTTCATATAACATAACATGTTCTACAACACCGGTAGTAAAGTAAAGTGAATAACTGATGGATACTTAGGAAGAAAAGCCATATAGACACTTATGCTATCCCACCGGTTATATGAGTAGTTATTAATAACTAACTCAGATGGCCCTTATGTTAAATAGGGTCAACCAAAATATTCATCTGGTGATTTAAGGGAGCCTGATCAACTCACTTAAAGATCCAACAGAATATAGGGTATTTCTTTAAATTATCCACCCCGATTCCATTATTAATGGTAGCGGAAACAGACCGTATAGGTATGTAAAAGGTATAATTAAAGAATTAACTAATAAATTGGAATTTCCAGTTTAATTCTCATTAAGTGAAATGTTCACTATGAGAAGTCCTCATCAAAAGGAGGAGAGAAACAACTTTTTAGTTAGCGATTATCTTACGTAAAGTTATTTCAATAATTGCCTAACATTAATATTCTCATAAGGGAAGAATTAAAAAGGGCAAAATAAGTAGACAATAGAGCGCGCGACTCAATTGTATTTTCTTTAAAACTAACCGAGTAACGAAATTCTAGATAATGCTCGAAGCCTACTAATAGGTAGAAGAATCAGAAATCAATCGCAAGACGAAACAGATTTCTACATCTCACTTCTGATTTGGATGATATGCCAGCATTAAATATGTGAAAGCAGATCCAGACTGACAGAGATGAGCTGCAAGAACTGATATTAATCGGTGAAAGCAACAATTAAATAAACAACTCTTGAAATAGATGCTGTTTATAGATAGGACGAACCTCTTGACGTAAAGAGAGAGGAAACGCCTAAAACTTATACAGTGAACCCATGCTATAAAAATGGAATATAGCTGTGTAAAAACCAAGCAAATTGGAGCATATAGCTGAAGAATTGCTTGATGTTTACTAGATTAGGAATTTCAATCAGGAATCCAGCTAGTAAATTATATAACAGTTCAAGGATAGACCTTAGTCAATCTAAATATATCCAGAGTTTCCACGTATTAAACGGATGAAAACAAAACTGGAGAGAAACATTAAGAGTACCTTACCTGTTATCTTGAGGACACAACTCAGGAGACGCCAGTATGAGAGGGATGTACAGATGTAATAGTAATTTTACAAAGACTAGTAATCCACATCCATAACTGGAAGTGAACCAGCCACTTGATTGTCTGGAAGACTATCACAGGAACCATAAAAGGGGCTTTTAACTTCTCACTGAACTGATAATATATAGTAGGAGACAATACGTCTGAACCTACATAATAATGTATGTTGCTAAGTTGAAAATAGTCTAAAACCTGGAGGGCGGCAGACGACGATCAATGTACGCCAAGCGACGCAAAATTGCTCGTAATTCAACACCAAAGCAACAAATACAGAGTGAAACTCAAACACATCAGCTTAGAATTAATAATAAGAATTCTAGCGTAAAATAGATCTCGATTAGAAGGAAAAGCAGGGAGAGTAAGCTAAGAATTACTTCATTTCTGATAGATTCGTGTTCCCCGTAATATTCGGTTCAGAACGGAAATCTAGAAAAGTTGGACCTTTGTTTACATATTAGACGAGATTCTCCGGGTAAACCCGCAAGAGAAAGGGACACTACTCAAACTGATTGTTATTAAAACTGATCGGAAAAATCCCATACTTGACTAATAACCCAAACACAGGATGTGTTGGATGAAAATGTATACAACAGGAACCATCTTTAGCTTCCTTTAAATATCAGATCTATAGTTAAAACAAACGTCTAACTTACAGGGAGACGGGCGAGTTTAATATGCTATCAGTAGACGCAGAATTAACCGTTGGTTTTAACATAACCTCAAGATTGATAATCTAATGAAGGAGAAATAAGCCTTTAAGGTTATGCCAGTTGTCATGACTAGAAGAAAATGGGCGTGGCTCTGGTAGATTCTAACATAGGAAAGAAATGTAGTAGGAAATATAAGGGATGGATACTAGTTGAGTCAATGTAAAGACGGAAATTGTAGAGTACTACATGACCATTTATTTTCTGAAATAAATAAATGGCTTAAATGGGGGAGGCGTGTGATATAATAAAACGTCCTCACCCTTTCCGAAGCATTGACTCCCTTAAAAATAAACAAACCCTTATAATTACTGTTTAAGTATCTTGCTTAATGTAGGAGTAGGAATTAAAACAGCGATAGACTGAACGTGGCACAGATTAATTTATTTGGCTTTGTTTTTTTCACGTACCTGGCAAGACCGGGACTGGTTGAAAACAAAGACTAAAGTAGCCATTTTAGTTCAGACAAAGGAAAGGAAACAGACGTGCTTTCCCCGTGTGGGGAAAGGTATTTTTGCCTTTTAAAACCATGATTCTCTTCAACTATTGGTATGTTATATCTACATTATTAAGATGTATTTATGTATTACATAGACCAGTATGTTTAATTAAGAATTAGAATAATAAGTCAACAATTCTCTTAAACCAGGCTGGATGATGTTTACCAATGAAACACACGTGGGCGCCACGCTGTAATTTTTCCTATGTTTTACAATTTCAAATCCATATGTTAAAATCTTGTATAGGCATTATGAACTTATATCTCACTAGTAGTGCTTACAATCTAGAAATATTATGTGTACCGTAGAGTATCAAACTCAGGTCAAAAACACATTCTAGGCATTTTCTCAAGGTGGGAACAGACTCTTGATTCATATTTCAGTAAAGAACTCGTGTCTGTCAATTTCATATTCCTATGTTAAAACTGCTATGCATTGTGAACTATATCTCACTATCTATGCTTAGAAATCTGCAAATAATCTATGTACTATAGAAAGGAAGTTTTATCCATGCGGAGACATACACATGAGTACGCATATCATGGACTCAGTTCATTTTGGATAAATTGTTTTCCTAATTCATAATCTGTAACTTGGAACTATAGTGCTAAATTTTAGTACAATCCTTTTGTTAACGGATTATCAACCACTCAGCATGAGTGGTGAACATATAATCATTTCATAAAATAGTGTTAGGAGAATGCCATGTTTGAGAATATAAATTCATGAACAATTAAAGTAAACGCGTGATGTAAATGAATGTTCGAATAGGATGTACCTTTAATCCGCATCACCTCACTGTAGTAGGAACAGAAGCGAAGATTGATGTGAATAAATTGCTTGCAATATTCAGAAGGCTGGACCGTGCGGCATAAGTTATTCTAATAAATACACTCCGAATAATAGCAGTCATTGACAAAACATATCACAGCGATTACTATCCTCATGTGCTGTACGCAGTGGGGGAAAACAATGGATGTTTTAGTTTATGAAGAAAATTCAAAAACCTAGGCTCCCTGCATCATCATTATGATTAATTATTATGTATGATTATCATGTACTTAATATCAGAGAAATGTACATGTATGTTTTTTTCTGGTATGACAATTTTCCATGTTCTGATTGTTACTTTTTACTATGGGAATATACATTTTAATGTTGCACCTGGGGACATGAGGATGTTGATAGAAGAATTCATGTGTATGTCAGTACTTAAGAAGCCAATGTTGAATAGTCTTGACCTAAGGATGATTATAGTGCCGAAAGGAAGACGCGGCATTAGAAACCACAGAGATTCTGTATAGGCTATTCTCTTCAAGTAATGAGAGAGACAATATCAACATGTTGGATGGACGGAATGACTTCACTCATCTAATAGTCCCAGTAGCAACAGAACATAAAATAAAGTGAGAAAATACCTTACTCACTATTAAGAGTCAGAATGGCTCTACTCAGCAATGAGGGACAGTGGAACGTGGACACCCACTCCTTTCCCCTTCTCCCCTTGTTGTTTTGTATTTGTGTTTGTAATTGTGTTGTAAACCTTTTACCATAACACAGTAGGTTAATGCTCGTGTTGTATTCTTGTCATCCCTTTTCTATAGAAGAGAAGCAAGTGGTGGTTGAATGTGGTGGGACTATATCACTATATCTGGATCCTGGGTCAACAGCCAGAAAGTGAATGTCCTAACCATAGTCTGCATCTAGAAATACCCATGGTTACTGCTGCGCTCAATAGCTCCATAGCGAGCAACAGATAAATTCGAAGACAACTGACTGGGTGAGTGATTAAGTCCTATTTTAGTAGGAATATCCAGGATGGAGTTCAAGATCTAATAATCTACAAAGATGAAGATCAACAGAGTACTGACAACAGTGTATCGTCTGCTTTACTTCTGAGAAGTATCACCTATGGCCTCATCATTCAACCAAGTCAGTGAAACTACGTGACAATCCTTCTACAAGTTACTAAAACTAACAACAGTGAGTAACCTTCAACTGTTGGTTGGATTACCAAGTTAATATCCAACAATGGATAAGTCTTCGAAAGAATGTCTCACAGCTGCAACAGTCAAACATGGAATTCAGCCATTCACCACCAAGTTCTAGCTATGAACACCAACTCAAACAAATGGGAGAAGACACTGAACCACATAAGCCAATACAACCAAGGTACAAACTTAATATCATCTGAAACATAACTACGAAACCAGATTACCCCAAGGTTCCAAAGCCTGAACACCATCAGATAAAAGACCATATGAAAGCAGCTAAATGTCTCTACATCTGCAACAAGAGGAATCATCTAATTGTTTGCAACCCTGTTACTGTGCTGGATTTATTCATCTGTGGATATATGTAGGTATAGATCAATTGTGTCCCTAGTCACAGATACTACCATGAGATGCCTCTCAGTCATATAAAGTTCTACACTGGACTAGATAACAACGACTAATTCCTTGCCGGTCCAATGTCAGCCTAAATGCCATGGGTTATAGACTCGCGACTAGGTGGGTGAAACCTTTGTGTAAGCCAATTTGGTAGTCGGATATTAGAAGCCGAGAAGTTGAATGGACGTCAACTTTTCATCAGACCTGATGACAAAGGGAATTACCTTCTGCAAAGCTTAAGTGGAAATCCTGAAGTATGACCAACCGGAGGAACCAAATTTCACAAACAGGGCACCGAGCCTAAGGCAACAAAATATTCGTGATTCTAGCCCCAAACGGAGGGGATATATGGTGTGTGATTTTTCAATTCCTGGATTATGGAGTATAAAATAGTCAACAGCCAATTACCAGTGGATAAATATTAGGAACATAACTGAGTGCATTAATTCGGTACCCAGATAATGGGGAAAAGGATCTAATCTACAGCAAAGATGAACTCTTAACCGCACACCGGGAGATAAATGACTCTATTAATTAGTTTAATTAGTAGTACAAAATGCTGTTTATATGTTGGTTTTTTTCTGAAGGTAACAGGTCAGTAGTTTTTTTTTTCCCAATGGTATAGATGGTATAGTATTTTAACACCAACTCATTATTGTTAAAATGAGAGAATGGTAAAAGGTGTCAGAAACAAATGTTGATATGTTGGGTTCTATTTAATTTGATCATTATTTGCCTTAATTATGAGGGGAAATGAAAGTAGACCCAATTTGTGGTTGTTGTGTTGTTTGTAATAACCTTGTTTTTTTCTGGGGTCACTGGGTACTATATTGTAATAATGCAATGCATCCCATGCCTGTCTGAAAATGCATAGTGTTTATTACACATATATATGTAACTGCAGATCTTGAGTTAATACCTGAACTGTTTGTCCAAAAGTGTTGTGTACATCAAGTAAATGTGGTGTCCAACAATGGTTGTTTATATGTTGTGAGCAATCAATATCCTTCTAGCACTATAGTAAATTTAAAGGGTGATGAAGTGGGAAGGGAAACCTACACACAGATGCCATTGTTTCAAGGATTTAACTCTTTTCTCCTGGGATTTGTAGTAAATATCCCTGATCACCCTGCATTCTAACCAGTGACCAGAGAATCAATAAAACCCCCTAGACAACTAAACATAATATTCTCATAAATTAAAATCCACATCCCACATGTGTGGGCATCGTCCGTGAATTTAGAACTCATGGTAAACATCACAATTGGTGTATTATTGTGGGTATATGAATTCAGGGAAAACCTCTCGCAGGTAAACCAAGTCACTTCAGAATGTTATAGTGTTAGTAACAGACCTAATCACACATTAGTATGAGCTGAGTCAAGGGTTATATGAACCCATAATGGCTCAGATAAATATAGGGTTTTTTTGGTACAAAACTGTTCACAGGTAATATCTTGATTCTGGTAGATGCATCATGTAGTTGGTTGTTGGGTATGAGATTTTAAAAAAAAACTCATATGTTATATCTTATTGATGGGAAACTAAGTCCAGTAATGAACCTCCAGTAGTAAGGTCTCTGGGATGGTAAACTCACATAAGATAGGTAATTCAGTGAATGTTTAGAATTCATAGTCATTCCTATTTGATGTTTGAGGTATGGTTCTGCTATTTTGGTATTCTCTTTAAATGGTTTAAAAGTGGTGTAGTCATGAACACACTACTATATTATGTATCCATAGGGTTTATGTTCCTAAATATGAATCATGTGTTAATTAACTATTTTGTCATTGATTATCATTGTATGTTCATGCTTGATCTGCTTGTATAATTCATGTAATATTGAAAAATTACCAAGGCAGCAGAGAGTGATAGACAATTTTATAGATAATTAGGACAGATAAGTTAAAAATCCAATAAATTTTTTTTAAGGTAAATATTTAATCAACAAATGATGATTCAGTAGGACAGTAAATAATACCTGAGAGATGAATTAAACCAGGGGAAAATAGCAGTAACTAAAGTAAATGAACTAAGGTTAAGGCCTAAACCACCACTTGCAAAAATGTAGACATAGTTAATGGAAGGGAAGGAATATTGTAAGAATTTGCAGTATTTAGGGGCACCTTAATTTAATCCTCTTTCATATAACATAACATGTTCTACAACACCGGTAGTAAAGTAAAGTGAATAACTGATGGATACTTAGGAAGAAAAGCCATATAGACACTTATGCTATCCCACCGGTTATATGAGTAGTTATTAATAACTAACTCAGATGGCCCTTATGTTAAATAGGGTCAACCAAAATATTCATCTGGTGATTTAAGGGAGCCTGATCAACTCACTTAAAGATCCAACAGAATATAGGGTATTTCTTTAAATTATCCACCCCGATTCCATTATTAATGGTAGCGGAAACAGACCGTATAGGTATGTAAAAGGTATAATTAAAGAATTAACTAATAAATTGGAATTTCCAGTTTAATTCTCATTAAGTGAAATGTTCACTATGAGAAGTCCTCATCAAAAGGAGGAGAGAAACAACTTTTTAGTTAGCGATTATCTTACGTAAAGTTATTTCAATAATTGCCTAACATTAATATTCTCATAAGGGAAGAATTAAAAAGGGCAAAATAAGTAGACAATAGAGCGCGCGACTCAATTGTATTTTCTTTAAAACTAACCGAGTAACGAAATTCTAGATAATGCTCGAAGCCTACTAATAGGTAGAAGAATCAGAAATCAATCGCAAGACGAAACAGATTTCTACATCTCACTTCTGATTTGGATGATATGCCAGCATTAAATATGTGAAAGCAGATCCAGACTGACAGAGATGAGCTGCAAGAACTGATATTAATCGGTGAAAGCAACAATTAAATAAACAACTCTTGAAATAGATGCTGTTTATAGATAGGACGAACCTCTTGACGTAAAGAGAGAGGAAACGCCTAAAACTTATACAGTGAACCCATGCTATAAAAATGGAATATAGCTGTGTAAAAACCAAGCAAATTGGAGCATATAGCTGAAGAATTGCTTGATGTTTACTAGATTAGGAATTTCAATCAGGAATCCAGCTAGTAAATTATATAACAGTTCAAGGATAGACCTTAGTCAATCTAAGTATATCCAGAGTTTCCACGTATTAAACGGATGAAAACAAAACTGGAGAGAAACATTAAGAGTACCTTACCTGTTATCTTGAGGACACAACTCAGGAGACGCCAGTATGAGAGGGATGTACAGATGTAATAGTAATTTTACAAAGACTAGTAATCCACATCCATAACTGGAAGTGAACCAGCCACTTGATTGTCTGGAAGACTATCACAGGAACCATAAAAGGGGCTTTTAACTTCTCACTGAACTGATAATATATAGTAGGAGACAATACGTCTGAACCTACATAATAATGTATGTTGCTAAGTTGAAAATAGTCTAAAACCTGGAGGGCGGCAGACGACGATCAATGTACGCCAAGCGACGCAAAATTGCTCGTAATTCAACACCAAAGCAACAAATACAGAGTGAAACTCAAACACATCAGCTTAGAATTAATAATAAGAATTCTAGCGTAAAATAGATCTCGATTAGAAGGAAAAGCAGGGAGAGTAAGCTAAGAATTACTTCATTTCTGATAGATTCGTGTTCCCCGTAATATTCGGTTCAGAACGGAAATCTAGAAAAGTTGGACCTTTGTTTACATATTAGACGAGATTCTCCGGGTAAACCCGCAAGAGAAAGGGACACTACTCAAACTGATTGTTATTAAAACTGATCGGAAAAATCCCATACTTGACTAATAACCCAAACACAGGATGTGTTGGATGAAAATGTATACAACAGGAACCATCTTTAGCTTCCTTTAAATATCAGATCTATAGTTAAAACAAACGTCTAACTTACAGGGAGACGGGCGAGTTTAATATGCTATCAGTAGACGCAGAATTAACCGTTGGTTTTAACATAACCTCAAGATTGATAATCTAATGAAGGAGAAATAAGCCTTTAAGGTTATGCCAGTTGTCATGACTAGAAGAAAATGGGCGTGGCTCTGGTAGATTCTAACATAGGAAAGAAATGTAGTAGGAAATATAAGGGATGGATACTAGTTGAGTCAATGTAAAGACGGAAATTGTAGAGTACTACATGACCATTTATTTTCTGAAATAAATAAATGGCTTAAATGGGGGAGGCGTGTGATATAATAAAACGTCCTCACCCTTTCCGAAGCATTGACTCCCTTAAAAATAAACAAACCCTTATAAT
Organism: Cepaea hortensis; assembly: GCA_963921405.1. Taxonomy (NCBI): domain Eukaryota; kingdom Metazoa; phylum Mollusca; class Gastropoda; order Stylommatophora; family Helicidae; genus Cepaea; species Cepaea hortensis. The sequence goes on along the minus strand of OY992882.1, from coordinate 127,745,578 downwards.
TACTGTTTAAGTATCTTGCTTAATGTAGGAGTAGGAATTAAAACAGCGATAGACTGAACGTGGCACAGATTAATTTATTTGGCTTTGTTTTTTTCACGTACCTGGCAAGACCGGGACTGGTTGAAAACAAAGACTAAAGTAGCCATTTTAGTTCAGACAAAGGAAAGGAAACAGACGTGCTTTCCCCGTGTGGGGAAAGGTATTTTTGCCTTTTAAAACCATGATTCTCTTCAACTATTGGTATGTTATATCTACATTATTAAGATGTATTTATGTATTACATAGACCAGTATGTTTAATTAAGAATTAGAATAATAAGTCAACAATTCTCTTAAACCAGGCTGGATGATGTTTACCAATGAAACACACGTGGGCGCCACGCTGTAATTTTTCCTATGTTTTACAATTTCAAATCCATATGTTAAAATCTTGTATAGGCATTATGAACTTATATCTCACTAGTAGTGCTTACAATCTAGAAATATTATGTGTACCGTAGAGTATCAAACTCAGGTCAAAAACACATTCTAGGCATTTTCTCAAGGTGGGAACAGACTCTTGATTCATATTTCAGTAGAGAACTCGTGTCTGTCAATTTCATATTCCTATGTTAAAACTGCTATGCATTGTGAACTATATCTCACTATCTATGCTTAGAAATCTGCAAATAATCTATGTACTATAGAAAGGAAGTTTTATCCATGCGGAGACATACACATGAGTTCGCATATCATGGACTCAGTTCATTTTGGATAAATTGTTTTCCTAATTCATAATCTGTAACTTGGAACTATAGTGCTAAATTTTAGTACAATCCTTTTGTTAACGGATTATCAACCACTCAGCATGAGTGGTGAACATATAATCATTTCATAAAATAGTGTTAGGAGAATGCCATGTTTGAGAATATAAATTCATGAACAATTAAAGTAAACGCGTGATGTAAATGAATGTTCGAATAGGATGTACCTTTAATCCGCATCACCTCACTGTAGTAGGAACAGAAGCGAAGATTGATGTGAATAAATTGCTTGCAATATTCAGAAGGCTGGACCGTGCGGCATAAGTTATTCTAATAAATACACTCCGAATAATAGCAGTCATTGACAAAACATATCACAGCGATTACTATCCTCATGTGCTGTACGCAGTGGGGGAAAACAATGGATGTTTTAGTTTATGAAGAAAATTCAAAAACCTAGGCTCCCTGCATCATCATTATGATTAATTATTATGTATGATTATCATGTACTTAATATCAGAGAAATGTACATGTATGTTTTTTTCTGGTATGAAAATTTTCCATGTTCTGATTGTTACTTTTTACTATGGGAATATACATTTTAATGTTGCACCTGGGGACATGAGGATGTTGATAGAAGAATTCATGTGTATGTCAGTACTTAAGAAGCCAATGTTGAATAGTCTTGACCTAAGGATGATTATAGTGCCGAAAGGAAGACGCGGCATTAGAAACCACAGAGATTCTGTATAGGCTATTCTCTTCAAGTAATGAGAGAGACAATATCAACATGTTGGATGGACGGAATGACTTCACTCATCTAATAGTCCCAGTAGCAACAGAACATAAAATAAAGTGAGAAAATACCTTACTCACTATTAAGAGTCAGAATGGCTCTACTCAGCAATGAGGGACAGTGGAACGTGGACACCCACTCCTTTCCCCTTCTCCCCTTGTTGTTTTGTATTTGTGTTTGTAATTGTGTTGTAAACCTTTTACCATAACACAGTAGGTTAATGCTCGTGTTGTATTCTTGTCATCCCTTTTCTATAGAAGAGAAGCAAGTGGTGGTTGAATGTGGTGGGACTATATCACTATATCTGGATCCTGGGTCAACAGCCAGAAAGTGAATGTCCTAACCATAGTCTGCATCTAGAAATACCCATGGTTACTGCTGCGCTCAATAGCTCCATAGCGAGCAACAGATAAATTCGAAGACAACTGACTGGGTGAGTGATTAAGTCCTATTTTAGTAGGAATATCCAGGATGGAGTTCAAGATCTAATAATCTACAAAGATGAAGATCAACAGAGTACTGACAACAGTGTATCGTCTGCTTTACTTCTGAGAAGTATCACCTATGGCCTCATCATTCAACCAAGTCAGTGAAACTACGGGACAATCCTTCTACAAGTTACTAAAACTAACAACAGTGAGTAACCTTCAACTGTTGGTTGGATTACCAAGTTAATATCCAACAATGGATAAGTCTTCGAAAGAATGTCTCACAGCTGCAACAGTCAAACATGGAATTCAGCCATTCACCACCAAGTTCTAGCTATGAACACCAACTCAAACAAATGGGAGAAGACACTGAACCACATAAGCCAATACAACCAAGGTACAAACTTAATATCATCTGAAACATAACTACGAAACCAGATTACCCCAAGGTTCCAAAGCCTGAACACCATCAGATAAAAGACCATATGAAAGCAGCTAAATGTCTCTACATCTGCAACAAGAGGAATCATCTAATTGTTTGCAACCCTGTTACTGTGCTGGATTTATTCATCTGTGGATATATGTAGGTATAGATCAATTGTGTCCCTAGTCACAGATACTACCATGAGATGCCTCTCAGTCATATAAAGTTCTACACTGGACTAGATAACAACGACTAATTCCTTGCCGGTCCAATGTCAGCCTAAATGCCATGGGTTATAGACTCGCGACTAGGTGGGTGAAACCTTTGTGTAAGCCAATTTGGTAGTCGGATATTAGAAGCCGAGAAGTTGAATGGACGTCAACTTTTCATCAGACCTGATGACAAAGGGAATTACCTTCTGCAAAGCTTAAGTGGAAATCCTGAAGTATAACCAACCGGAGGCACCAAATTTCACAAACAGGGCACCGAGCCTAAGGCAACAGAATATTCGTGATTCTAGCCCCAAACGGAGGGGATATATGGTGTGTGATTTTTCAATTCCTGGATTATGGAGTATAAAATAGCCAACAGCCAATTACCAGTGGATAAATATTAGGAACATAACTGGGTGCATTAATTCGGTACCCAGATAATGGGGAAAAGGATCTAATCTACAGCAAAGATGAACTCTTAACCGCACACCAGGAGATAAATGACTCTATTAATTAGTTTAATTAGTAGTAAAAAATGCTGTTTATATGTTGGTTTTTTTCTGAAGGTAACAGGTCAGTAGTTTTTTTTTTTCCAATGGTATAGATGGTATAGTATTTTAACACCAACTCATTATTGTTAAAATGAGAGAATGGTAAAAGGTGTCAGAAACAAATGTTGACATGTTGGGTTCTATTTAATTTGATCATTATTTGCCTTAATTATGAGGGAAAATGAAAGTAGACCCAATTTGTGGTTGTTGTGTTGTTTGTAATAACCTTGTTTTTTTCTGGGGTCACTGGGTACTATATTGTAATAATGCAATGCATCCCATGCCTGTCTGAAAATGCATAGTGTTTATTACACATATATATGTAACTGCAGATCTTGAGTTAATACCTGAACTGTTTGTCCAAAAGTGTTGTGTACATCAAGTAAATGTGGTGTCCAACAATGGTTGTTTATATGTTGTGAGCAATCAATATCCTTCTAGCACTATAGTAAATTTAAAGGGTGATGAAGTGGGAAGGGAAACCTACACACAGATGCCATTGTTTCAAGGATTGAACTCTTTTCTCCTGGGATTTGTGGTAAATATCCCTGATCACCCTGCATTCTAACCAGTGACCAGAGAATCAATAAAAACCCCTAGACAACTTAACATAATATTCTCATAAATTAAAATCCACATCCCACATGTATGGGTATCGTCCGTGAATTTAGAACTCATGGTAAACATCACAATTGGTGTATTATTGTGGGTATATGAATTCAGGGAAAACCTCTCGCAGGTAAACCAAGTCACTTCAGAATGTTATAGTGTTAGTAACAGACCTAATCACACATTAGTATGAGCTGAGTCAAGGGTTATATGAACCCATAATGGCTCAGATAAATATAGGTTTTTTTTGGTACAAAACTGTTCACAGGTAATATCTTGATTCTGGTAGATGCATCATGTAGTTGGTTGTTGGGTATGAGATTTAAAAAAAAAAACACTCATATTTTATATCTTATTGATGGGAAACTAAGTCCAGTAATGAACCTCCAGTAGTAAGGTCTCTGGGATGGTAAACTCACATAAGATAGTTAATTCAGTGAATGTTTAGAATTTATAGTCATTCCTATTTGATGTTTGAGGTATGGTTCTGCTATTTTGGTATTCTCTTTAAATGGTTTAAAAGTGGTGTAGTCATGAACACACTACTATATTATGTATCCATAAGGTTTATGTTCCTAAATATGAATCATGTGTTAATTAACTATTTTGTCATTGATTATCATTGTATTTTCATGCTTGATCTGCTTGTATAATTCATGTAATATTGAAAAATTACCAAGGCAGCAGAGAGTGATAGACAATTTTATAGATAATTAGGACAGATAAGTTAAAAATCCAATAAATTTTTTTTAAGGTAAATATTTAATCAACAAATGATGATTCAGTAGGACAGTTAATAATACCTGAGAGATGAATTAAACCAGGGGAAAATAGCAGTAACTAAAGTAAATGAACTAAGGTTAAGGCCTAAACCACCACTTGCAAAAATGTAGACATAGTTAATGGAAGGGAAGGAATATTGTAAGAATTTGCAGTATTTAGGGGCACCCTAATTTAATCCTCTTTCATATAACATAACATGTTCTACAACACCGGTAGTAAAGTAAAGTGAATAACTGATGGATACTTAGGAAGAAAAGCCATATAGACACTTATGCTATACCACCGGTGATATGAGTAGTTATTAATAACTAACTCAGATGGCCCATATGTTAAATAGGGTCAACCAAAATATTCATCTGGTGATTTAAGGGAAACTGATCAACTCACTTAAAGATCCAACATAATATAAGGTATTTCTTTAAATTATCCACCCCGATTCCATTATTAATGGTAGCGGAAACAGACCGTATAGGTATGTAAAAGGTATAATTAAAGAATTAACTAATAAATTGGAATTTCCAGTTTAATTCTCATTAAGTGAAATGTTCACTATGAGAAGTCCTCATCAAAAGGAGGAGAGAAACAACTTTTTAGTTAGCGATTATCTTACGTAAAGTTATTTCAATAATTGCCTAACTAACATTAATATTCTCATAAGGGAAGAATTAAAAAGGGCAAAATAAGTAGACAATAGAGCGCGCGACTCAATTGTATTTTCTTTAAAACTAACCGAGTAACGAAATTCTAGATAATGCTCGAAGCCTACTAATAGGTAGAAGAATCAGAAATCAATCGCAAGACGAAACAGATTTCTACATCTCACTTCTGATTTGGATGATATGCCAGCATTAAATATGTGAAAGCAGATCCAGACTGACAGAGATGAGCTGCAAGAACTGATATTAATCGGTGAAAGCAACAATTAAATAAACAACTCTTGAAATAGATGCTGTTTATAGATAGGACGAACCTCTTGACGTAAAGAGAGAGGAAACGCCTAAAACTTATACAGTGAACCCATGCTATAAAAATGGAATATAGCTGTGTAAAAACCAAGCAAATTGGAGCATATAGCTGAAGAATTGCTTGATGTTTACTAGATTAGGAATTTCAATCAGGAATCCAGCTAGTAAATTATATAACAGTTCAAAGATAGACCTTAGTCAATCTAAATATATCCAGAGTTTCCACGTATTAAACGGATGAAAACAAAACTGGAGAGAAACATTAAGAGTACCTTACCTGTTATCTTGAGGACACAACTCAGGAGACGCCAGTATGAGAGGGATGTACAGATGTAATAGTAATTTTACAAAGACTAGTAATCCACATCCATAACTGGAAGTGAACCAGCCACTTGATTGTCTGGAAGACTATCACAGGAACCATAAAAGGGGCTTTTAACTTCTCACTGAACTGATTATATATAGTAGGAGACAATACGTCTGAACCTACATAATAATGTATGTTGCTAAGTTGAAAATAGTCTAAAACCTAGAGGGCGGCAGACGACGATCAATGTACGCCAAGCGACGCAAAATTGCTCGTAATTCAACACCAAAGCAACAAATACAGAGTGAAACTCAAACACATCAGCTTAGAATTAATAATAAGAATTCTAGCGTAAAATATATCTCGATTAGAAGGAAAAGCAGGGAGAGTAAGCTAAGAATTACTTCATTTCTGATAGATTCGTGTTCCCCGTAATATTCGGTTCAGAACGGAAATCTAGAAAAGTTGGACCTTTGTTTACATATTAGACGAGATTCTCCGGGTAAACCCGCAAGAGAAAGGGACACTACTCAAACTGATTGTTATTAAAACTGATCGGACAAATCCCATACTTGACTAATAACCCAAACACAGGATGTGTTGGATGAAAATGTATACAACAGGAACCATCTTTAGCTTCCTTTAAATATCAGATCTATAGTTAAAACAAACGTCTAACTTACAGGGAGACGGGCGAGTTTAATATGCTATCAGTAGACGCAGAATTAACCGTTGGTTTTAACATAACCTCAAGATTGATAATCTAATGAAGGAGAAATAAGCCTTTAAGGTTATGCCAGTTGTCATGACTAGAAGAAAATGGGCGTGGCTCTGGTAGATTCTAACATAGGAAAGAAATGTAGTAGGAAATATAAGGGATGGATACTAGTTGAGTCAATGTAAAGACGGAAATTGTAGAGTACTACATGACCATTTGTTTTCTGAAATAAATAAATGGCTTAAATGGGGGAGGCGTGTGATATAATAAAACGTCCTCACCCTTTCCGAAGCATTGACTCCCATAAAAATAAACAAACCCTTACAATTACTGTTTAAGTATCTTGCTTAATGTAGGAGTAGGAATTAAAACAGCGATAGACTGAACGTGGCACAGATTAATTTATTTGGCTTTGTTTATTTCACGTACCTGGCAAGACCGGGACTGGTTGAAAACAAAGACTAAAGTAGCCATTTTAGTTCAGACAAAGGAAAGGAAATAGACGTGCTTTCCCCGTGTGGGGAAAGGTATTTTTGCCTTTTAAAACCATGATTCTCTTCAACTATTGGTATGTTATATCTACATTATTAAGATGTATTTATGTATTACATAGACCAGTATGTTTAATTAAGAATTAGAATAATAAGTCAACAATTCTCTTAAACCAGGCTGGATGATGTTTACCAATGAAACACACGTGGGCGCCACGCTGTAATTTTTCCTATGTCTTACAATTTCAAATCCATATGTTAAAATCTTGTATAGGCATTATGAACTTATATCTCACTATTAGTGCTTACAATCTAGAAATATTATGTGTACCGTAGAGTATCAAACTCAGGTCAAAAACACATTCTAGGCATTTTCTCAAGGTGGGAACAGACTCTTGATTCATACTTCAGTAGAGAACTCGTGTCTGTCAATTTCATATTCCTATGTTAAAACTGCTATGCATTGTGAACTATATCTCACTATCTATGCTTAGAAATCTGCAAATAATCTATGTACTATAGAAAGGAAGTTTTATCCATGCGGAGACATACACATGAGTACGCATATCATGGACTCAGTTCATTTTGGATAAATTGTTTTCCTAATTCATAATCTGTAACTTGGAACTATAGTGCTAAATTTTAGTACAATCCTTTTGTTAACAGATTATCAACCAATCAGCATGAGTGGTGAACATATAATCATTTCATAAAATAGTGTTAGGAGAATGCCATGTTTGAGAATATAAATTCATGAACAATTAAAGTAAACGCGTGATGTAAATGAATGTTCGAATAGGATGTACCTTTAATCCGCATCACCTCACTGTAGTAGGAACAGAAGCGAATATTGATGTGAATAAATTGCTTGCAATATTCAGAAGGCTGGACCGTGCGGCATAAGTTATTCTAATAAATACACTCCGAATAATAGCAGTCATTGACAAAACATATCACAGCGATTACTATCCTCATGTGCTGTACGCAGTGGGGGAAAACAATGGATGTTTTAGTTTATGAAGAAAATTCAAAAACCTAGGCTCCCTGCATCATCATTATGATTAATTATTATGTATGATTATCATGTACTTAATATCAGAGAAATGTACATGTATGTTTTTTTTCTGGTATGAAAATTTTCCATGTTCTGATTGTTATTTTTTACTATGGGAATATACATTTTAATGTTGCACCTGGGGACATGAGGATGTTGATAGAAGAATTCATGTGTATGTCAGTACTTAAGAAGCCAATGTTGAATAGTCTTGACCTAAGGATGATTATAGTGCCGAAAGGAAGACGCGGCATTAGAAACCACAGAGATTCTGTATAGGCTATTCTCTTCAAGTAATGAGAGAGACAATATCAACATGTTGGATGGACGGAATGACTTCACTCATCTAATAGTCCCAGTAGCAACAGAACATAAAATAAAGTGAGAAAATACCTTACTCACTATTAAGAGTCAGAATGGCTCTACTCAGCAATGAGGGACAGTGGAACGTGGACACCCACTCCTTTCCCCTTCTCCCCTTGTTGTTTTGTATTTGTGTTTGTAATTGTGTTGTAAACCTTTTACCATAACACAGTAAGTTAATGCTCGTGTTGTATTCTTGTCATCCCTTTTCTATAGAAGAGAAGCAAGTGATGGTTGAATGTGGTGGGACTATATCACTATATCTGGATCCTGGGTCAACAGCCAGAAAGTGAATGTCCTAACCATAGTCTGCATCTAGAAATACCCATGGTTACTGCTGCGCTCAATAGCTCCATAGCGAGCAACAGATAAATTCGAAGACAACTGACTGGGTGAGTGATTAAGTCTTATTTTAGTAGGAATATCCAGGATGGACTTCAAGATCTAATAATCTACAAAGATGAAGATCAACAGAGTACTGACAACAGTGTATCGTCTGCTTTACTTCTGAGAAGTATCACCTATGGCCTCATCATTCAACCAAGTCAGTGAAACTACGGGACAATCCTTCTACAAGTTACTAAAACTAACAACAGTGAGTAACCCTCAACTGTTGGTTGGATTACCAAGTTAATATCCAACAATGGATAAGTCTTCGAAAGAATGTCTCACAGCTGCAACAGTCAAACATGGAATTCAGCCATTCACCACCAAGTTCTAGCTATGAACACCAACTCAAACAAATGGGAGAAGACACTGAACCACATAAGCCAATACAACCAATGTACAAACTTAATATCATCTGAAACATAACTACGAAACCAGATTACCTCAAGGTTCCAAACCCTGAACACCATCAGATAAAAGACCATATGAAAGCAGCTAAATGTCTCTACATCTGCAACAAGAGGAATCATCTAATTGTTTGCAACCCTGTTACTGTGCTGGATTTATTCATCTGTGGATATATGTAGGTATAGATCAATTGTGGCCCTAGTCACAGATACTACCATGAGATGCCTCTCAGTCATATAAAGTTCTACACTGGACTAGATAACAACGACTAATTCCTTGCCGGTCCAATGTCAGCCTAAATGCCATGGGTTATAGACTCGTGACTAGGTGGGTGAAACCTTTGTGTAAGCCAATTTGGTAGTCGGATATTAGAAGCCGAGAATCTGAATGGACGTCAACTTTTCATCAGACCTGATGACAAAGGGAATTACCTTCTGCAAAGCTTAAGTGGAAATCCTGAAGTATGACCAACCGGAGGCACCAAATTTCACAAACAGGGCACCGAGCCTAAGGCAACAGAATATTCGTGATTCTAGCCCCAAACGGAGGAGATATATGGTGTGTGATTTTTCAATTCCTGGATTATGGAGTATAAAATAGTCAACAGCCAATTACCAGTGGATAAATATTAGGAACATAACTGGGTGCATTAATTCGGTACCCAGATAATGGGGAAAAGGATCTAATCTACAGCAAAGATGAACTCTTAACCGCACACCAGGAGATAAATGACTCTATTAATTAGTTTAATTAGTAGTACAAAATGCTGTTTATATGTTGGTTTTTTTCTGAAGGTAACAGGTCAGTAGTTTTTTTTCCCCAATGGTATAGATGGTATAGTATTTTAACACCAACTCATTATTGTTAAAATGAGAGAATGGTAAAAGGTGTCAGAAACAAATGTTGATATGTTGGGTTCTATTTAATTTGATCATTATTTGCCTTAATTATGAGGGAAAATGAAAGTAGACCCAATTTGTGGTTGTTGTGTTGTTTGTAATAACCTTGTTTTTTTCTGGGGTCACTGGGTACTATATTGTAATAATGCAATGCATCCCATGCCTGTCTGAAAATGCATAGTGTTTATTACACATATATATGTAACTGCAGATCTTGAGTTAATACCTGAACTGTTTGTCCAAAAGTGTTGTGTACATCAAGTAAATGTGGTGTCCAACAATGGTTGTTTATATGTTGTGAGCAATCAATATCCTTCTAGCACTATAGTAAATTTAAAGGGTGATGAAGTGGGAAGGGAAACCTACACACAGATGCCATTGTTTCAAGGATTGAACTCTTTTATCCTGGGATTTGTGGTAAATATCCATGATCACCCTGCATTCTAACCAGTGACCAGAGAATCAATAAAACCCCCTAGACAACTTAACATAATATTCTCATAAATTAAAATCCACATCCCACATGTGTGGGTATAGTCCGTGAATTTAGAACTCATGGTAAACATCACAATTGGTGTATTATTGTGGGTATATGAATTCAGGGAAAACCTCTCGCAGGTAAACCAAGTCACTTCAGAATGTTATAGTGTTAGTAACAGACCTAATCACACATTAGTATGAGCTGACTCAAGGGTTATATGAACCCATAATGGCTCAGATAAATATAGGTTTTTTTGGTACAAAACTGTTCACAGGTAATATCTTGATTCTGGTAGATGCATCATGTAGTTGGTTGTTGGGTATGAGATTTAAAAAAAAAAAAAAAAACTCATATTTTATATCTTATTGATGGGAAACTAAGTCCAGTAATGAACCTCCAGTAGTAAGGTCTCTGGGATGGTAAACTCACATAAGATAGGTAATTCAGTGAATGTTTAGAATTTATAGTCATTCCTATTTGATGTTTGAGGTATGGTTCTGCTATTTTGGTATTCTCTTTAAATGGTTTAAAAGTGGTGTAGTCATGAACACACTACTATATTATGTATCCATAAGGTTTATGTTCCTAAATATGAATCATGTGTTAATTAACTATTTTGTCATTGATTATCATTGTATTTTCATGCTTGATCTGCTTGTATAATTCATGTAATATTGAAAAATTACCAAGGCAGCAGAGAGTGATAGACAATTTTATAGATAATTAGGACAGATAAGTTAAAAATCCAATAATTTTTTTTTAAGGTAAATATTTAATCAACAAATGATGATTCAGTAGGACAGTAAATAATACCTGAGAGATGAATTAAACCAGGGGAAAATAGCAGTAACTAAAGTAAATGAACTAAGGTTAAGGCCTAAACCACCACTTGCAAAAATGTAGACATAGTTAATGGAAGGGAAGGAATATTGTAAGAATTTGCAGTATTTAGGAGCACCCTAATTTAATCCTCTTTCATATAACATAACATGTTCTACAACACCGGTAGTAAAGTAAAGTGAATAACTGATGGATACTTAGGAAGAAAAGCCATATAGACACTTATGCTATACTACCGGTGATATGAGTAGTTATTAATAACTAACTCAGATGGCCCATATGTTAAATAGGGTCAACCAAAATATTCATCTGGTGATTTAAGGGAGCCTGATCAACTCACTTAAAGATCCAACAGAATATAAGGTATTTCTTTAAATTATCCACCCCGATTCCATTATTAATGGTAGCGGAAACAGACCGTATAGGTATGTAAAAGGTATAATTAAAGAATTAGCTAATAAATTGGAATTTCCAGTTTAATTCTCATTAAGTGAAATGTTCACTATGAGAAGTCCTCATCAAAAGGAGGAGAGAAACAACTTTTTAGTTAGCGATTATCTTACGTAAAGTTATTTCAATAATTGCCTAACTAACATTAATATTCTCATAAGGGAAGAATTAAAAAGGGCAAAATAAGTAGACAATAGAGCGCGCGACTCAATTGTATTTTCTTTAAAACTAACCGAGTAACGAGATTCTAGATAATGCTCGAAGCCTACTAATAGGTAGAAGAATCAGAAATCAATCGCAAGACGAAACAGATTTCTACATCTCACTTCTGATTTGGATGATATGCCAGCATTAAATATGTGAAAGCAGATCCAGACTGACAGAGATGAGCTGCAAGAACTGATATTAATCGGTGAAAGCAACAATTAAATAAACAACTCTTGAAATAGATGCTGTTTATAGATAGGACGAACCTCTTGACGTAAAGAGAGAGGAAACGCCTAAAACTTATACAGTGAACCCATGCTATAAAAATGGAATATAGCTGTGTAAAAACCAAGCAAATTGGAGCATATAGCTGAAGAATTGCTTGATGTTTACTAGATTAGGAATTTCAATCAGGAATCCAGCTAGTAAATTATATAACAGTTCAAAGATAGACCTTAGTCAATCTAAATATATCCAGAGTTTCCACGTATTAAACGGATGAAAACAAAACTGGAGAGAAACATTAAGAGTACCTTACCTGTTATCTTGAGGACACAACTCAGGAGACGCCAGTATGAGAGGGATATACAGATGTAATAGTAATTTTACAAAGACTAGTAATCCACATCCATAACTGGAAGTGAACCAGCCACTTGATTGTCTGGAAGACTATCACAGGAACCATAAAAGGGGCTTTTAACTTCTCACTGAACTGATTATATATAGTAGGAGACAATACGTCTGAACCTACATAATAATATATGTTGCTAAGTTGAAAATAGTCTAAAACCTAGAGGGCGGCAGACGACGATCAATGTACGCCAAGCGACGCAAAATTGCTCGTAATTCAACACCAAAGCAACAAATACAGAGTGAAACTCAAACACATCAGCTTAGAATTAATAATAAGAATTCTAGCGTAAAATATATCTCGATTAGAAGGAAAAGCAGGGAGAGTAAGCTAAGAATTACTTCATTTCTGATAGATTCGTGTTCCCCGTAATATTCGGTTCAGAACGGAAATCTAGAAAAGTTGGACCTTTGTTTACATATTAGACGAGATTCTCCGGGTAAACCCGCAAGAGAAAGGGACACTACTCAAACTGATTGTTATTAAAACTGATCGGAAAAATCCCATACTTGACTAATAACCCAAACACAGGATGTGTTGGATGAAAATGTATACAACAGGAACCATCTTTAGCTTCCTTTAAATATCAGATCTATAGTTAAAACAAACGTCTAACTTACAGGGAGACGGGCGAGTTTAATATGCTATCAGTAGACGCAGAATTAACCGTTGGTTTTAACATAACCTCAAGATTGATAATCTAATGAAGGAGAAATAAGCCTTTAAGGTTATGCCAGTTGTCATGACTAGAAGAAAATGGGCGTGGCTCTGGTAGATTCTAACATAGGAAAGAAATGTAGTAGGAAATATAAGGGATGGATACTAGTTGAGTCAATGTAAAGACGGAAATTGTAGAGTACTACATGACCATTTGTTTTCTGAAATAAATAAATGGCTTAAATGGGGGAGGCGTGTGATATAATAAAACGTCCTCACCCTTTCCGAAGCATTGACTCCCTTAAAAATAAACAAACCCTTACAATTACTGTTTAAGTATCTTGCTTAATGTAGGAGTAGGAATTAAAACAGCGATAGACTGAACGTGGCACAGATTAATTTATTTGGCTTTGTTTATTTCACGTACCTGGCAAGACCGGGACTGGTTGAAAACAAAGACTAAAGTAGCCATTTTAGTTCAGACAAAGGAAAGGAAACAGACGTGCTTTCCCCGTGTGGGGAAAGGTATTTTTGCCTTTTAAAACCATGATTCTCTTCAACTATTGGTATGTTATATCTACATTATTAAGATGTATTTATGTATTACATAGACCAGTATGTTTAATTAAGAATTAGAATAATAAGTCAACAATTCTCTTAAACCAGGCTGGATGATGTTTACCAATGAAACACACGTGGGCGCCACGCTGTAATTTTTCCTATGTCTTACAATTTCAAATCCATATGTTAAAATCTTGTATAGGCATTATGAACTTATATCTCACTAGTAGTGCTTACAATCTAGAAATATTATGTGTACCGTAGAGTATCAAACTCAGGTCAAAAACACATTCTAGGCATTTTCTCAAGGTGGGAACAGACTCTTGATTCATACTTCAGTAGAGAACTCGTGTCTGTCAATTTCATATTCCTATGTTAAAACTGCTATGCATTGTGAACTATATCTCACTATCTATGCTTAGAAATCTGCAAATAATCTATGTACTATAGAAAGGAAGTTTTATCCATGCGGAGACATACACATGAGTACGCATATCATGGACTCAGTTCATTTTGGATAAATTGTTTTCCTAATTCATAATCTGTAACTTGGAACTATAGTGCTAAATTTTAGTACAATCCTTTTGTTAACAGATTATCAACCAATCAGCATGAGTGGTGAACATATAATCATTTCATAAAATAGTGTTAGGAGAATGCCATGTTTGAGAATATAAATTCATGAACAATTAAAGTAAACGCGTGATGTAAATGAATGTTCGAATAGGATGTACCTTCAATCCGCATCACCTCACTGTAGTAGGAACAGAAGCGAAGATTGATGTGAATAAATTACTTGCAATATTCAGAAGGCTGGACCGTGCGGCATAAGTTATTCTAATAAATACACTCCGAATAATAGCAGTCATTGACAAAACATATCACAGCGATTACTATCCTCATGTGCTGTACGCAGTGGGGGAAAACAATGGATGTTTTAGTTTATGAAGAAAATTCAAAAACCTAGGCTCCCTGCATCATCATTATGATTAATTATTATGTATGATTATCATGTACTTAATATCAGAGAAATGTACATGTATGTTTTTTTCTGGTATGAAAATTTTCCATGTTCTTATTGTTACTTTTTACTATGGGAATATACATTTTAATGTTGCACCTGGGGACATGAGGATGTTGATAGAAGAATTCATGTGTATGTCAGTACTTAAGAAGCCAATGTTGAATAGTCTTGACCTAAGGATGATTATAGTGCCGAAAGGAAGACGCGGCATTAGAAACCACAGAGATTCTGTATAGGCTATTCTCTTCAAGTAATGAGAGAGACAATATCAACATGTTGGATGGATGGAATGACTTCACTTATCTAATAGTCCCAGTAGCAACAGAACATAAAATAAAGTGAGAAAATACCTTACTCACTATTAAGAGTCAGAATGGCTCTACTCAGCAATGAGGGACAGTGGAACGTGGACACCCACTCCTTTCCCCTTCTCCCCTTGTTGTTTTGTATTTGTGTTTGTAATTGTGTTGTAAACCTTTTACCATAACACAGTAGGTTAATGCTCGTGTTGTATTCTTGTCATCCCTTTTCTATAGAAGAGAAGCAAGTGGTGGTTGAATGTGGTGGGACTATATCACTATATCTGGATCCTGGGTCAACAGCCAGAAAGTGAATGTCCTAACCATAGTCTGCATCTAGAAATACCCATGGTTACTGCTGCGCTCAATAGCTCCATAGCGAGCAACAGATAAATTCGAAGACAACTGACTGGGTGAGTGATTAAATCCTATTTTAGTAGGAATATCCAGGATGGACTTCAAGATCTAATAATCTACAAAGATGAAGATCAACAGAGTACTGACAACAGTGTATCGTCTGCTTTACTTCTGAGAAGTATCACCTATGGCCTCATCATTCAACCAAGTCAGTGAAACTACGGGACAATCCTTCTACAAGTTACTAAAACTAACAACAGTGAGTAACTTTCAACTGTTGGTTGGATTACCAAGTTAATATCCAACAATGGATAAGTCTTCGAAAGAATGTCTCACAGCTGCAACAGTCAAACATGGAATTCAGCCATTCACCACCAAGTTCTAGCTATGAACACCAACTCAAACAAATGGGAGAAGACACTGAACCACATAAGCCAATACAACCAAGGTACAAACTTAATATCATCTGAAACATAACTACGAAACCAGATTACCTCAAGGTTCCAAACCCTGAACACCATCAGATAAAAGACCATATGAAAGCAGCTAAATGTCTCTACATCTGCAACAAGAGGAATCATCTAATTGTTTGCAACCCTGTTACTGTGCTGGATTTATTCATCTGTGGATATATGTAGGTATAGATCAATTGTGGCCCTAGTCACAGATACTACCATGAGATATAAAGTTCTACACTGGACTAGATAACAACGACTAATTCCTTGCCGGTCCAATGTCAGCCTAAATGCCATGGGTTATAGACTCGCGACTAGGTGGGTGAAACCTTTGTGTAAGCCAATTTGGTAGTCGGATATTAGAAGCTGAGAAGCTGAATGGACGTCAACTTTTCATCAGACCTGATGATAAAGGGAATTACCTTCTGCAAAGCTTAAGTGGAAATCCTGAAGTATGACCAACCGGAGGCACCAAATTTCACAAACAGGGCACCGAGCATAAGGCAACAGAATATTCGTGATTCTAGCCCCAAACGGAGGGGATATATGGTGTGTGATTTTTCAATTCCTGGATTATGGAGTATAAAATATTCAACAGCCAATTACCAGTGGATAAATATTAGGAACGTAACTGAGTGCATTAATTCGGTACCCAGATAATGGGGAAAAGGATCTAATCTACAGCAAAGATGAACTCTTAACCGCACACCAGGAGATAAATGACTCTATTAATTAGTTTAATTAGTAGTACAAAATGCTGTTTATATGTTGGTTTTTTTCTGAAGGTAACAGGTCAGTAGTTTTTTTTTCCAATGGTATAGATCAGTGTTTCCCAAGCTTTTTTGTGCCATGCCCCACTTAAGCCTTTCTAAAATTCATATTGCCCCCCTCCCCCGCCCCATGCCCCCCCCCCAACATATACATTATTTTTAATATTCAAAAATTGAAATGTTCACTAAAGAAACTTGAATGATAGGTTATAGGAAGAAATCACTAGGTAATTATTGAGCAAACACAGTAAGTAAATTTTCAAAACATATAATGGAGAACTGAAATTCAAGTACAAAATAATTTTAATGAAAGATTTTTCTATATTATTTTAATTATTAGTAATTATTTATTATTTAAATTTAGTGAAATCCTTGCGCTTGATGCTTGCTGCAAAGAGATCTTATGACAGGTTCCAATTTAGTTAACTTCAGTCTCAAGTCTCCCCCGTTTTGTTATATTCAGCCGATTTCTTCCATTTTCGAATTGCCCCCCTTAACAGTCAAATTGCCCCCCTGTGGGGCATGGGCCCCACGTTGGGAAACACTGGTATAGATGGTATAGTATTTTGACACCAACTCATTACTGTTAAAATGAGAGAATGGTAAAAGGTGTCAGAAACAAATGTTGATATGTTGGGTTCTATTTAATTTGATCATTATTTGCCTTAATTATGAGGGAAAATGAAAGTAGACCCAATTTGTGGTTGTTGTGTTGTTTGTAATAACCTTGTTTTTTTTCTGGGTCACTGGGTACTATATTGTAATAATGCAATGCATCCCATGCCTGTCTGAAAATGCATAGTGTTTATTACACATATATATGTAACTGCAGATCTTGAGTTAATACCTGAACTGTTTGTCCAAAACTTAAATTAAAATCCACATCCCACACCTTTTTCTACCCAGTATAAAATCTCATCTTTACTTAAATCACCCCATACCCTAACATCATTCTGTTTGTTTTTTGATGCTGGATCTTCTGTACTTTTACTACTCTCTGGTTTATTAATCTTAATATTTGTTGCTTCATTCGTTGAAGTAGATTCTTTACAACTAGATGTACCAGGCTCTGTTTCAGGAATAGGGTGAATATCCTGTGACTGACTCACTGTGGTAGAGGCTTTTGGTTCATCAGGCCCCTTATCTATCTTTGTTAAGAAACTATCTAATTTTGTTATCTTGCTAAGCTCTTCTTCAGCTCTCTGCTTCTTTTTCCTCTTTTGAGCTCCACTTTTATAACTTCTGGTTGACATCTTGCAAACTGTGGGCAGAATATTTAATATAACTATAAACATGCATTTAAAAGTAATATAATGCATGACATTTTTTTAAATTGAAAATTTCCTGTGACATTACCACTACTTATCAGCAAGCGATATTTTTATAATAAATAAACATGCAAAGAGAAAATTAACAATATCCTCTCAAGTTTTATTATTAGTTTAATTAATTAAATTAAAGAAGAAAAAAAAAATAAATTAATATATACATTAATACTTAATTTAATACAATCAAAACTAAATAATATGTATTTTTTAATGTGCAGTTCTTTCAAATATATATTTAAAAATATCAAATTGTAAGGTTATATATTAAACTTACAATTTGTTATTATACTGACAAAAAAAAACCCCGTTAAAACTATATACTATAATTACAGCTACAGGTGTCCGCATAGGATCGACCTATCTATAAATTTTAAATATGGTATCTAATGTTTTATCACTTAAATCTGTTTAGGGCAATTTGTCATTAATTTGAATACGTTTTACCAATGTTTATTTACCAAAAATTTTTATCACGCAAAGTCTACTGTTATTTTGACTTGAAAATATAGAAACTAGGTTCTCTATTTTCTATATTTTTTCAATTAAAATACGATCGCAGAAAAATTATTGCATGCAACACCTGTACTAACCATGTTAATTATGCACAACTATCCAACAAAGTTTTTTAAATCAAAATATTGCACACACAAAAAAAAAAAAAAATTAAATGCGGTAGAAAATATTCTTGCGTTAATTAGGTTATATGCGTACTTGTGTAAAATGCACTTACCTGAATTGTAACTCCAGTAAGGACACACAAAAAACACACTGTTCAAAATAATGTCAACAATCAAATTATCAAAGAAACACACTGAAAATACTAAATAAAAGGTCATAAATATTGTATCGTCTGCCGGCTCACTCGAACTACAAAAGGTCAGCGCATGCTCGAGTGCAGCCGAGCAACACAGGGGAATCCGGGAATTCCCCCCCCCCCCCCTAGGGTTTGCATAACCGGTTATCGGTAATGCAAGCCCTAGGCAAATAGCGCTTTGTTCTTCGAAAAGACGCGCTAAAACAATTGGGTAAAGAGTATGGGACGTCCCGGACCTGCAGCGTTGGGACTAATAATGCTGCAATATATTTAAGTATACATACATGACAATTGCTGCAGTATATTTAAGTATACATATATTATAATTGCTGCAGTATATTTAAGTATACATATATGACAATTGCTCACTCGGACAATATTTTTTGGGGCCCCCCCACTTTCTTGGGGGCCCCAAGCTATAGCTTGTGTAGCTTATACGTAAATCCTGCACTGCCATATCTCATTGGTTGTGTGTACACTTTGGATAATGGTATCATGCTCCTTCTTTCTAGTAGGACAAATAATTCCAAAGTCTATTGAATTTAAGATTGTTAAATCAATAGCTGCGTCATTATTCTTGCGTCTCCATGTCGATATGTTTAGCCGCCTACCTCGCACTCTGAAGGTTGTAACTTTGTTCCCCAAACTGCAACATTCAGACCACGAGTTAAATTTTTCCAGACCCCTGCGAGCCACTGCTGAAGCTAAGGCGTTTGTGCTTTATGAGATACTCTCGGCGAATGGCTTAGCATACTATGGAGAGAGCCCGTGCCAGATAGCGCAAGTTAGGTGCATATTCTTTACAGTTGTTGCAGTCAACCCCAGCATTTTTTCAGCAGTTTACGTTCAGTAGTTTGCCATTGCTTTCTGAAAGACCAGTGCTCATACCATTGTCTGAAAACTAACAGAAGGCGGGCTGCTTTCAGATTGCTTTCAGCTGTGTTTGGAACAATCGTAACCCCGTCCACACAGAGATGGGCTAAAACCGTATGCAATGAAATAGACCCTCTCGACATTAGTACTTTATTATTCTTGATGCTGTCATTTTGTGATTTATTATTCTTGATGCTGTCATTTTGTACTCTATTATTCTTGATGCTGTCATTTTGTACTTTATTATTCTTCATGCTGACATTATGTACTTTATTATTCTTGATGCTATCATTTTGTACTTTATTATTATTGATACTGTTATGTTGTACTTTATTATTCTAGATGTTGTCATTATGTACTTTATTATTCTTCATGCTGACATTATGTACTTTATTATTCTTGATGCTATCATTTTGTACTTTATTATTATTGATACTGTTATTGTCGCTTGTCGTCCCGGGAGGAACGTGGAATCAACAAGCACACCTTAAGATCCTTATACTTGGGAATTATTGACAGACTTTTGTCTACACTCCTCCGTTCTGTCTTCTATTCTCTCTCTCTCTCTCTCTCTCTCTCTCTCTCTCTCTCTCTCTCTCTCTCTCTCTCTCTCTCTCTCTCTCTCTCTTAGTCCTTCATAACATACCCTGACAACAGTTTCCTCCAACAACATATAAAATATTTATTGCTGAAAAACTATGTCAATTGTATGTATTGAATGTGTATATGTAATTTGTAATGTCTTCTATTGTGAGTGCAAGATAGGACTCTGAATGTCTAATCTCCGTATCGCATCTCGCCTCGTCATACGGCCAAGCCACAGGACATCACACATATATATGGACAGATCTCACCCTGGCTGCTCAGCTCCGCTTGAGTCTGGACGTAATCCAATTCTTGAAAACAAATGTTCAATGTCTTATCACCAGAAAATAATGCGATTAAGGTAAGTCACTGAAATCCACATATTTCCTGTTTTTTGAAAGTTAGTACACTCCATCACGGAATACACATCGCCACTGTCCAACATTGTCTAGTGCTACTATAAATGTTCCACACACTGTCTCTAGTTAGTAAAGTTTTATATTTATCCACAGTGCAAATGCATGCAGTTTTAGGTCTCCCTGCTTTCAACAGGTTAACGTCTTTTTCATTTACGTGCTTTACTTGTATATTCTTTTGTGTATACAGAGTTCTTTATTTGACGTTAGGTTATCTCTTCTCACGATTAGAACATGTCTATGGTCTTAGTGGTTCTAGGTAGGTACTTTATCTGCTCAAGTGAAGTAAACTTCATTTCTTCTCTGATTAGGTCAAGAGTGTTAGTGGAACCTGTGGGAGATATATTTAATCAGGTGATATGAGTCTGCTTAATACTATTTATTATGTGAGAGCCTTTCTCCAGCCGTACTGAGAAGCTTCCGAAAGATACTCTGACATAAGACAGATGAATACACTAAAGTCTAAACTATTCGCTATTAGAAGGAAATGGTAACAGCCCGCACAGACACCTTGTTCTCTATACTAGACTATTAAGCTAAAGCTAAATACCTTATATAATCTATGTTAGTCCATGAATTGAAATACACAAACGCAGATGCGCTAATATCCCATCGCCTTTAAACAATAAGGGACGTATATCTCTTTCCTTAAAACGGACACATAGATAATCTCCGCCCAGTTTGGGAACACACACTAACCCCAAAACAAGTTTCCACCAATTTATACCGAGTGTCCAATTCTCTGTTGTTTTTGATCCACAATCAAATTTGCCGTAATTCTCCACATCAAAAGTCTGTGAAGTCAAATATTCGTTAGTTGCCCGCTCCGCCCCGTTCTTCCGCTGGTTCCCGCGTTCACCACTCGTCGCACATCAAAGAGTTCTAACTCTTTGATCACCATCTTCTTGTGTTTCACAACCCGATGTCTCCTCGTCTCCGTTGCTCGTCCGATAAGATCGGCAGTCACTGACCCCTTATCACAACTGTATTTTTCTTCTTTATCATTCGGTCAATAACCCACACTTTGTCCTCGCTCAAGACTGAAGGCTCGATTGTTATTCTGACTCACGGTCCATAATTTACCCATTCACATATATTGCAATTAAGTTTATATGTAAGTTATCAGGGAATCACTAAACTCGCAGTATCCCGTGACAGTTATTTTGTACTTTATTATTCTAGATGTTATAATTGTGTACTTTATTATTCTAGATGTTGTCATTTTGTACTGTATTATTCTTGATGCTGTCATTTTGTACTTTATTATTCTTCATGCTGTCATTTTGTACTTTATTTGTCTTTATGCTGTCATTATGCACTTTATTATTCTTGATGCTATCATTTTGTACTTTATTATTATTGATACTGTTATTTTGTACTTTATTATTCTAGATGTTATCATTTTGTACTTTATTATTCTAGATTTTGTAATTTATTATTCTTGATGCTGTCATTTTATACCTTATTATTCTTGGTGCTGTCATTTTGTACTTTATTATTCTTCATGTTGTCATTATGTACTTTATTATTCTTCATTCTGTCATTATGTACTTTATTATTCTTGATGTTCCCTGGACAAGGTTTTAACGACGTTGTTCGTAATCCCGTATATCCACGTGGGGAAAACAGCTGCGCGGGATATGCAGCGGGTCGCACTGCGCTAGTAACTTATGGGGGTATGTGAGCCAGTCGTTCTTAAAGCAATGCAAACTACTGAACGTAAAGCTTGTCTAGTACATCAACAGCAGCTGAAAATGCTGGTGTTAACTGCAACGCCCTGTAAAAGATATCCTTCTTCTTCTTCAGCGTTCCGAGCCATTGAGGTTCTTTGCTGCAAATACAATCCGTCTCCATTCGTCTCTCTGGTGGACCTTCTCTTGCCAGTCGTTGATTCCAAGTGCTTGTAGGTCTGTACATGTATTATCTCTCCACCGCCTTCTTGGTCTACCTCGGGGTCTACGGTCATTTATTTCCTGAGTGTAAGCGAGTTTTGTTTCCCTATTATCTTCCATTCTTTCTATATGTCCCAGCCATTGTAGTCTATTAGCCTTCATGATACCAGTGATTAGCGGGGACTTAAACAGATCATGAATGTCTTTGTTACTTCTTCTTTTCCACTCTCCACTTTGTGTATCCCTAATGGGTCCAAAGATGCGTCTTAAAATTTTGTTCTCAAAGGTTTGTAACAAGGCTTCGTCTCCTTTCGTTGTACTCCAGGTTTCAGAGCCATACAGCACAACTGGTCTGATCAGTGTTTTGTATATTGTGATTTTGGTGTTACGAGATAGCGCCTTTGATTTTAGTAGATGTTGTAGTGCATAGTATATCTTATTTCCAGAGTTGATTCTAGTTTGTATTTCTTCCCTTATGATGTTGGAGCAGTTGAAGATTGTACCCAGGTATTTGTATGTTTCCGTTCTTTTAATGGTCATATTATCTATTTGTATGTGGCCAGAGTTTCTAGCCATTCCGTCTCTTGAAATTACCATATATTCTGTCTTATCTTGGTTGATAACCAGCCCCATCTGTTGGGCTTTTCCCTTTAAGTGAGTCAATATTTCCAATGTCTTTTGTTCACTTTGCCCTATAATATCTATATCATCTGCATAACCAAGCAGCTTGGATGTTCCTCCAATATCACATTCCTCCTTTACCTTCCTTACAACTTTCTCTAGAGCCAGATTGAAGAGTAGCGGCGATAGTGCATCACCCTGTTTCAAGCCAGATGTTATTTGGAAGGGGTCTGATTTCCTGCCTTTATATGTTACTATATTATAAGTATCTTCCATGCATAGTCTGGTCATGTTGATAAACTTCCTTGGTATTCCAAATTCCTGCATAGCATTCCATAGACTATTCCTATGGACACTATCATAAGCCTTTTTAAAATCCACAAAAATGTTATGGAGATCTCTTTTATATTCCCAATGTTTCTCGGCTATTTGTCGTAAGATAAATATCTGATCTATTGTTGATCTGTTTTGTCTAAAACCCGTCTGGTAGTCACCTAATATGTCTTCTGAATATGGTTTTAGTCTATTTAGTAATACTGCGGATAGTATCTTATAGCTTGTGGACAGTAGTGATATTCCTCTATAATTTCCACATTGGAACTTGTCTCCTTTCTTAAAGATAGGTATCAATAATGACTCTTTCCAGTCATGGGGTAATTCTTCTGTCCTCCAGATTTTTATTATTAGTTCGTATAGCTTTAGATGTAATGCATGGCCACCTGCCTTTATAAATTCAGCAGCAATTCCATCAGTCCCAGTTGCCTTATTGTTTTTAAGTCGTGTGATTACATATAGGATTTCTTCAAATGTAGGTTCTTCAATTTGTGGTTCGCATGTTAGAACCTCTTCCTGTGGGAAAATGTGACTTGGAGCTTCACAATTTAGTAATTCAATAAAATATTCTTTCCATGTGTTGCACATTTCCTCATTGGTATTTATCATATTCCCATTTTTGTCTTTTAAACCATATGTGTTTTGTTGGTGCCCTCGTTTCATTGACTTCAGTTCTTTAAAAAATTTTCTGGATTCATTTTTCTGGTGATTAGTTTCCATATCTTTGATTATATTACTCATATATTCTCGCTTCTGCTGTCTGACTATTTTTGTAGCCTCTTTACATTCATTTCTATAATGCTCTTCCTTTTGGATGTTATTGATGTCATTTAACCATACATGTCTGGCATTCTTCTTCCTAATGACTGCTTCTTTACATTTTTGATTGAACCATCTGTTCTTTCTATGCGTGGTTAACACACCGAGACATTCTTCTGTGGTAGACTGAATTGTATTCTTGATGTTCAACCAAGTTTGGTCAACGCTTTCCTCCAAAGGGTTTTGCAGAGTTTCAAGTTTACATTTTATTTCATCTGTAAATTTCTCTTTGACTGTAATGTCTTGCAGTTTTTCTCTGTTATATGTTGGGTGTAATCTTTGTAATTTAGTATAGAAAGCTCTCTTAAGTTTTATTTTAAATTTTGCTCCAACGAGGAAGTGGTCACTGTGGCACTCAGCTCCTCTATAACTTCTGACTTGCTGTATGTTTGATGCATTTCTGTTGTTAATTAAAATGTGATCTATTTGATTATAGGTTCTCTTGTCACATGATTTCCAAGTTTGTTTGTGTATATCCTTTCTTTGTAGTCTGGTACTGCTAATCTGCAGTCCTTTGGCTTCTGCCAGGTTGATGACTCTCCATCCATTATCATTTGAAGTTGTATGTAGGCTTTCCATACCGGCCACTTTTTTATTAGTTTGCTCTCTACCTATTTTTGCATTGAAGTCTCCCAGCACAATCAGGATGTCCTGTTTGGGGGTTTCTTCTATGACATCTTCCAGATCATTATAAAAGTCTTCTTTAATATCATCTTCTTTCTCTTCAGTAGGTGCATGTACATTAATCATCGTTATATTTTTCCATTTATCTTTTATTCGTAATTTACTAATCCTGTCATTAAAAGCTTTAAAGTTTAATATGTTCCCCCATAACTCTTTTTTGATGACAAATCCTGTTCCTAATTCATGTTTATTTTGGGTGTTTCCTCCATATATTATAATCATTCCATTTTGCTCTAAAGTACCCTCTCCTGGCCACCTTATTTCTTGAATTGCTGTTATATCCATTTGATATTCACCCAGCTCCCGGGTTAGTTCTTCGGCCGCTCCAGCTCGATATAGTGTCCGTACATTCCATGTTCCAAATCTCAAAAGTCCTTTAACGTTCCAAGGTCGTTGTCCAGATAAGTCAGTCCGATATCGAGGCTCATGTATTTGTTTCGTAACAAAGAAAGGTTTTTACAAAGGTGGGGGTGTTAACCCCACGCTTCAACCCCCAACCTGGAGGACCAGGGTGTTTCTCTTTGTCTGTTCTCTACCCTTTGACCTGTCCGGCTTGGGAGGCCCTGCTGGTAGCTACGCTACCGCCGGCATAGCTCTCAGGGTCATTGAGAAACTCAAGCTCCCCCACCACGACAAGGTGGAAACACCATCGGGGGAGGTAAAAGATATCCAACATTAAAAAATAAAAGTAATAAGTAAGGGACATAAACATCTAATATTGTTACAAGGGAGATTACTTGAATTTTAAACAAATAAAGCATATACTAGCGATAGTATTATGAACTAACTATGTACTTATATTCTATTTTCTTAGAAATATAAAATGTGAAAACATAAGTAAAATATTTTAATGCCAAATATGATAATTTTATGCTTTTAAAGAACATGTTTTTAATCTTTACATACTTACATTTTATAATGAACTTGTTTCTTATATAATTATTTCTTAAATGTTATTTTCATACTTTCAATGTATGCTCATTGCGTCCATGGTAAACGTACCCCCATATGGGGGAAAAGCATTTTTTTACTGGCCTCCTAGGGCCACAAAAGAAACAGAAAATTACCACACCCATCCCTCTCTTGTGCCATCTCTTTTTCATGACATATATAGACAATACATGTAAATAAACCAGCCAAACAGACACGGCAAGAACACTGAATGTCGAGAACACAGAAGAAGAACCATCTGCAAATTACACGATTAGAAATCAATAATATCGGCCATCTTTACTTGTTAAGGTTTTCATCTGTCACCTGTATGATGATAGTGTATAGGTCACTACGACACTCTACAGAGCGCTAATAACCTCTACCCACCCCTTACCAACGAATTTCACCAAGCCGTACCCGCTACAATCAATACTATCAACCATCTTTACTTTTTAAGGTTTTCATTTGTGACCCTATGATGATAGTGTATAGGCCGCTACGACACTCTACGGATCACTAATGACAGCTACCCACCCCTTACCAACGAATTTCACTAAGCTATACCAGTTACAATCTATAATATCGACCATTTTTCTTTTAAAAAGTTTTCATTTGTCACCTGTATGATGATAATGTATAGGTCACAATGACCCTCTACAGAGCGTTAATAACCTCTTCCCACCCTTTACCAACGACTTTCACCAAGCCATACCCGCTACAATCAATAATATCGACCATCTTTACTTTTTAAAGTTTTCATTTGTAACCCATATGATGATAGTGTTTATACTACTACGACCCTCTATAGACCCCTAGTAACCGCTATCCACCCCTTACCAACGAATTTCACTAAGTTATACCAACTACAATCAATAACACCGACCATCTTCACTTTTTAAGTTTTTCATTTGTAACCCGTATGATGATAGTGTTTACACTACTAAGACTGTCAAATATCCATACAGGAGCTTAAGGAGTTAAGACGGAGCTATACAGAGAACACCAGACAGGAGAGACACAGGCACTATATTTAGCTTGACAACAGGACACACTCGTGTCAACTAATAGGTTATTGAGTGCTGATGAGCGAGAGTTTCCCAAGAGTATAGGGAACTCGCTTCTCGACAAGTAACTGGAGAATACCAGTTACTGGAGTTAACTAACCAAGCGTGCTGGGACTCTACGCACGCAAACTCGCCAGCGCACGCAGGACTGAATGTCCGAGGTTCAACACGCAACTAGTTGCGTGCGACAGACTGGGACAAGGACTGATAGAGAGCAGACATGTTCGCTAGGAACCTTATATAGTTTATCAGCAATAGTGTTGGCTAGGCTTTAGATTCCAATTAGTTATTAGTATCATTGTGTTCACCTCTTACATGCATCTGTGAAACATACCATGTTGTTAATTATCCATGATGTATTACGCTCGCAGAGCTTGTGTGTAAATAGCTCTAAATAAAAATGTATCCTTTTGTAAACCACACGAGTTATTGATTCGTGTCGTGCAAAAGTAGGGAGTCCTGAATTATCCTGTCGCAGGTAGGTTGTTGACAAAGACCCTCTACAGATCATATAACTGCCATATTTACATGCTTACCTATTACGATTTTCATATGACACCTGTCACGACCCGAGGTTCGAATCACCTAGCCCTACCCCACATGCCGACACCCGCGCCCCACCCCTGAGCCCCCATCACCACGCCGGCCAGCCCTCTAGACCATTCATTCATTCATTCAGTAGCATGTCCTTTGCAGAACCTCACTTCCATAACAACCTTCCGGAAAACCTCTCGATCATAAGCAAGATGTCCCGCGTAAGATACACCCATCTGGAGATCATCCGCCACATCCTGCACCCATCTTCTCTTTGGCCTTCCTCTTCCTCTCTTCTCAGGCATATACCCATCCATTATTGTTCTCTCCAGACTTTCGTGACGTTTCAAGTGACCAAAATATTTCAATTTTCTTTGTTTTATCGTCTTTAATAGCAAACCTTCTTCAATATTCAACTCTTGAAGTATGGATGCATTTGTTCTTTTCTTTACCTAAGATATTCTTAGATCTCGTCTATAACATTTATATTGAAAGGCGTTTATCCGCTGTTCAGCTTGTTTAGTAAGTGTCCATGTCTCACAGGCGTATGTTGCAATGGGAAAGATGCATGCTCTTAAAAATCTAATTTTTGTAGTTCTGTCTGTCCCACTCCATAATGTATTCAGCTGTTTTAGTCTTTGAAGAGCAATTGATAGTCGCCGTTTAATTTCTTTAATTGTGTCACCGTTGTTGGTAATCAATGAACCAAGATATTCAAAATTTTCCACTACCGCCTATATTTTCCCATTAATGTATATTTCTTTCTCCATAGTAGTTTTATCTGTATGCATTATCTTTGTTTTTGCTATGTTAAGATATAAGTTGTGATTTTCACTATTCAATTGGGTTGAAGCTATTAGGTTTTCTATGCCATTCTGTGTTGTGGATAGTAATACTGTATCATTAGCATATCGAATCTCCGGTATGTCATGACCGCCGATATTTAGGGCATCATATAGCTCCCTGTTTATATCATCTCTTACATTTCTCATTATATTTTCGGCTTACAGGTTAAACAAATAGGGTGACAGCACGCAGCCCTGACGGACTCCTTGCTTGATGTCAAACCAATCTGATGCCTCGCCATCTATTCTAACTGCTGCTTGTTGGTCTAGATAGAGCATTTTTATTAGTTGTACTACATGTGATGGAAATCCCATATTCCTCATGATTTCCCAAAGTTTCTGATGTTGTACACAGTCAAATGCTTTTGAATAATCCACAAAAGCCCTCTAGACCACCCCAAGGAAATGCTCTGTAACCCTAAGTCTTGCATAGCACCAATGGAATGCTGATAGTTTTTATGCCCACTACAGATACAGAAAGCAGACGGGAAAAAACCGAGGAGGAAGAGCACTGTACCTTAACACCATCACTAGTATGATAATAGCTTTTTAAAGCCCCACCCCGCTACAATCAATAATACCAGCAAATATAAAACTTTTAAAGATATAAAATGTATCACACAAAAAGGGAAGTAATAGTGCAAACAATACGTTCGATTATTTATTCATGGGTTGCATCCCTTGAAAATGTGGTCGCCGATGGATCCGGTTTTTGAAGTCACCGATCTTGAGCTATACTTTTTATATAGTAAAAAATGACGTCACAAATCTGGAGGGACTCCATAAATAATAATCAAATACAGCATGACATATTACTAATGTGGTTTCTGAGGAAAATGCAAAGAGTACAATGGACAGATAGAAAAACCAATGACCAAGTACTACAGGAGACAAATGAAAATCGTAGACTGATTAGAGAAATTAGACAAAGACAGTCAAAATTTTTTGGACATGTTATGAGAAGAAATGGATTGGAGAACTTATTGACAACTGACAAGATCGAGGGGAACAGACCAAGAGGAAGACCGAGAGGAAAATACCTGGATGGCTTGGCCACGTGGCATGGACGAGACAGGAACACTGAGCTGATCCACGACTCTGGTGATCGAGTGAAATGGTGAGTCATGACCGCCCACGCTTTCCGGCATGGCACATGATTGATTGATTGAAGAAGTATTCAGACTCCCACACTTCATACAAAAGGTATGTCGGTTACAAAAGCGTCCCAGAGGCATGAAATTGAATATTGCTTGGATAGCAAATCCATTACGTGGAAAGTCCGAATCAAAAGCTCACTGTGTGGGCTTCATAAAAGGTGGAAAAGGTGTCCTAGTGGCACGAAATGGAATATTACTAGGATAGCAAATCCATTACGTGGAAAGTCCGAATCGAAAGCTCACTGTGTGGATGTCATCTGTAGACTGCATTCTTCTTGTTTCCGGAAGAACAGCCTATGGTGAACGGAAGGCCCAATATACGAAAGTGAGGCTAAGCAGCCATGTGCAGGACGTGACGATTCCTTGGGTGAGCCCAGTACCAGAGCGCTCTGTGTGTCAGCTCTGCAATTATGGAAGCCTCCTTGGATGGTGGGGAATGCCCAAGGTCTGCCCCTGCCTTCCCTTAAGGTCTGGCCAGGATGTCTTTGGCTGTTCTATATGGGCCAGCTGCGATGGGGGATAACACCACAACTGTGAGAGTCAACCGTCCTAAGAAACCCCCGAGAAGGTTAACCCGGTCAACAAATGCCCGCAGAAGTCGGATGTGTCGGCCTAACGGCGCAAGAACGCAGCTCTGCTGTAAACAGGCACAACTTAATCACGTCCGAAAAAAGAAAAAAAAACTCCGGATGAACGCAGCAGAAGAAGAAGATAATAAATCATACAATTCAAGTGCTCTTGCATTTCCCTAGTTGCTTAGAGCATATTTACAAGAACATAATAACATGATAGTAGTGCCTTGATTGATCACTACACTTAATAATTATGATCAAGCATTCTGCGAAATAACAAGGTATCTAAAAGAAAAACACTTAGCCGGCTCCCTGGCCAAGGTGTTAACGACGTTGTTCGTAATCCCGTATATCCACGTGGGGAAAACAGCTGCGCGAGATCCGCAGCGGATCGCGCCGTGCTGGTAACTTATGGGGGTATGTGAGCCAGTCGTTCTTAAAGCAATGGCAAACTACTGAACGTAAAGCTTGCCTAGTACATCAACAGCAGCTGAAAAATGCTGGTGTCAACTGCAACGCCCTGTAAAGGATACCCAACATTAAAAAATAAAACACTACTGGAACTATTAGTGTTGGAACTCTTCGCTGGCTGCTGAGGATGGGGACGGAGCACTTATGGGAATGTCCCGAATGCTATGATGTCAGTTCCTAAATCAATCAATCAATCAAAAAATAAAACAATGAGTAAGGGACGTAAACATCTAATATTGTTACAAGGAAAATTACTTGAATTTTTAACAATAAAAAAATATACTAGCGATAGTATTAATAACTAACTTTGTACTTCTATTTTGTTTTCTTAGAAATATAGAATATAAAAACCAAAGTAAAATCTTTTAATGCCAGATATGATAAATTTATGCTTTTAACGAACATGTTTTTAATCTTTATATACTTACATTTTGTAATGCACTTTTTTATTATATAATTAATTTTTAAAAGTTATTTTCATACTTTCAATGTAAGAGCATACGTTCACTTTTGGTTCTTCCCCGATATGGGGGAAAGCATTTTTTTACTGGCCTCCTAGGGCCACAAAAGAAACAGACAATTACCACACCCATCCCTCTCTTGTGCCATCTCTTTGTCATGACATATATAGACAATATATGTAAAGAAACCAGCGAAAAAAAAAACACGGCAAGAACACCGCATGTAGAGAACACAGAAGAAGAACCATCTGCAAATTACACCATTAGAGAACTGTTTGCGGACGACCAAGCACTAATAGCAAAATCAGAAGCTGAATTACAAAACCACATGAATAGTCTAAACCAGTGGTTCTCAACCGGTGGGGAAATTACCCCCCCCCCCCCCCCCCACAGGTGGAATTTTAGGGTTTCCTAGAGGTAGGAGGGGGTGCGAAATTAAGATTATTTCAAGATCCCGCTAACAGAGGGGAAGTCGATAAGTACGTCACAAACGGCTGTAGAAAAATAACTCAACATGACAATATGTACCTGACGAGATGCAGCGAAATATGCCAGGCAATAAATCGTGCAATCTATTGTTTATGTCTTCTTTATTCAAATTCATCACGGGAAAACATTGTTTTGAACTTGAAACCAGTCAACTCCTATACATAAATTGTCCCTTCATTTCTCAACATTAGTCATTAGTCGCGGGTCCAACATTACAGCAAAGGGTCTTCCCCATTATGCTCTATTCCTGTGCCAGTGAATATCACATAAAATGTCCCTCACTACCCCATGTGAAAAGTGAAAAAGACAGGAGTCTAGACAAACAACGGCCCGCTCAGGCACACTGTGCAAAAAACCACCACCGGAATGTCACCATAAAAGTCCTCTACGAACAATACAGTTCATCCTTGATGGAACTGGCAGTCACTTTCCCAACCAGATGTTCACCAACAAAGTATCGATGTTTCTAGATATTGTTGTTCCGTTTCTAGATGTTTTCTAGCCAGTCACGCCATTTTTTCTCCGAAATGTAGATCACGAAACAAAACAACCTCGAAAAGATGTAAAGAAACATTTCACTGTACATAATGCCGCCACCAGAATGCCAACACAAAGGTCCTCCTCGAAAACACAGTTCATCATAGATGGAAACGACAGCCACTAGTAAAACCAGCAGCCACACATTTCTGAAGGCAAGAAAACCGTTCGCTTCTGCGACACACCAGCCGCCATACTTGCAGATATTTCTGGATGTTGTTGTTCCGTTTCTAGATGTTATCTAGCCAGCTATGCCATTTTGAGCATTTCACAAAATAATTTCCACCAACATTGATCCACCCATCCCAGAGTTCCACCAGTCCTTCCAAACCGGCTGCACAGAACTGTGCGCTCTATTTTCTATACCACGGTTTCACTTCACATTCAACTTCGGCGTTACTTGCGACATGTCTCAATGGACCAGAAAGGTGGAAATTGCTAGGGGCTAAGTTAACTGAAAATCCACCTGAAGTGGAAACGTGGTATAGAAAAAGAGCACATAGTTAAATGCAGCCGGCTTTGGAGGACCGACAAAACGATGGGACAAGTGCATCAATACTGGTGGAAACCATGTTGAGAAATAAAGGGACAATGTATGTATAAAAATAAACTGGTCTCAAGCCGTTATCATACTTAGCTACCCCTCCACAGCCATTTGGGACCCACTTATTGAACTACACTTGTTCAAGAACCGATTACTTGATATTCTTTTTCCCTCCATACTTTACAGTTCTGTACTCCTCTCCCTTCTGAAATTCATTTAATAACATAAGTAGAACCGCAAATCATGTTTTATGTAGACGTCTAGACTTGTTCTAGTATGTGTTATTAAACTTAGCTTCTATTTTTACGTATACTGTGTGGGAGGGGGGAATTTATAGGGAGGAAATACGAAAAGGGGAGGATGGGGGTGAATGACGTTCTGAAAATATCGTGAAGGGGTGCACGGGCCAAAAAAAAAAGGTTGAAAACCACTGGTCTAGCCAGGGCCGGATTTAGACTTGATAAGGCCCTAAGCTATTTGAAATATGGGGCCCTTTATAAGTCCAGATATTCTATGCAGTGGCGTCACTGGGGTTGATGTCACCCAGTGCGGTAAACTCTTGGTGTCACCCCTCTAGACCTTCACCATGGTCTTCTTCCGAGTGTTCCTGTACCATATATAATCGCATATAGTAATGTTTGTAAAATAAGTCAAAAAGTTAATAAGGACATAAGAAAGAAAACAAATTGAGCAATAAAACTTCAATACTTCAGGTAAAACATAAATAAAGAACTTCGACAAACTCGGACAAAGTTACATTTTTGTTATTTAACATTAAAATTTCAAAAATTAACAATGGACTGTTATGAAACCCGACTAGACAGAGCTATGTCTGCTTTGTCAAATTTGCAATTTTTTTTATTTTGGTGTCACCCCTTGATGGTGTCACCCGGTGGGGCCCGCACCCCCCGCACCCCCCTAGTGACGCCCCTGATTCTATGTCAGTGACAAATATGATTTTCGGATACCTAGAGGGTTAAACTGAAATACAATTAAGAAGTATATTGATGGTGAAATAATAAATCTTTAACTTAAAATCATTTTTATTCATAACAAACTTAAAAATTCAAACTCTGGTAAAAAGAAACAAAAGTTCTTTTAAAAGGCACAATTTACAAAGGCTTATTATCTAATCTCTTGAAACATGTTATAAGGATTACGGAATTATATTAAACTAAAATATTTTCTTTCTTGCTTTTGCCAGAGCAAAGTCACTGATGACATTATCAAATGATAAACTGCGTAGTTTGTCGCTTTCTATGCACATGAGACTGGGGGAACATAATTTATCTTGAGTCTTTGTTCTAAATTCATTTTTTATCCTCTTCAGCTGAGAAAAAGATCTTTCTCCAGAGCAATTCGCAACCATCATACTAAGAAACAATCTCAAAATTGCTTCTACATTAGGGAATGCTGATTGGACATGATCGTTAAATATTACCCTATACAGATCCTGATGTGTCAGACTATCTTGTTCCGCTGAACTATGGGCTTGACTATGTCTAACATATTGATGAAAATGCTTGACTTCTCCTACAAGATTCATGTCCACATCTTCAGGATATGTTTGGCATAAAGCACTAACTCCTTCATGAATCTCTTCTTCTGTAGCTTCTAGTTTTGTTAAGAATGAAAACTTTTTTGCAGCATCATTGTATACTGAGGCACTCTGTACCAGACTTGACTCTAATGCATCCATCACAGGTATAAATGTTTTGATTCTGATCTTGTCTCTTGGCTCAAGGTTCTCTAAAGCATCATCTTCATCATCATTGATATGCCTTCTTCTAAATCTTCTTTTCTTGTAATCAACATCAGGCAATTATTTCTTTACTTCTTCTTCAAAATGATCGAAAAGATCCCTGGAACCTTTAACAAAATCCGAAAGTGAAGCATACAATTTCCTACATACATCTAGACTAATTTGGGGGTCTTGCAGTGATTGACTAGTCTTGTGAAATTCATCCAGCAAGTAACTCCACAAATATAACAATACTATAAATTCAAACTCCTCTATTTTATTCAAAATGTTTATGGCTTGATTTCTTGTTTCGCCTTTCTCTGTAGTATCAATATGCAGCTGATGCAATGCAGAAATTATTCCATCATAACTATCAAGTATTGCACTTGTGGCCACTGAATGTGCTTCCCATCTAGTCTTTGACAAAGACTTTGGAACTTTTGAATCATTTTTGAAGAATGACAACAGTACTGCCCATCTATGTGTAGATGATGAAAAGAAATTATATATTTCTTGAACAATTCCAAAAAAGTTTACTGCATCTAAACAACAGTCAACTGCTGCTCTACCAACAAGATTCAGGGAATGACCAGCACATGGAATATACATAGCATACTTGTTAATCTTCAATATTATTTCTTGCATACCCTTGTATTTGCCAGATATATTGGCAGCATTATCATATGACTGGCCTCGACACTTACAAAAATTTATTTTGCACTCATATGTAAGGTAGTTATGCACCATCTTAGGCATACTTTCCCCTGTGTGGCTACCCATCTCTAGGAAAGTTAGAAAACGTTCAATAGGGAGCCCATCATCTGGTGAAACATACCCCACAACAACAGTGAGCTGATCAATATGGGACCGGTCTGGAGTGGAATCTACAGATAAACTGAAGTACCATGCAGTTCTTAAATCATCCAAGATTGAGTCTCTTACTTTATGTGCCATAATTTGGATAAATTAATCACACATTGTTTTAGAAAGATAAGATGTGACACCTGATCCTTTATTCCTAAATGTTTTAATATGGCTTGCTAGAAAAGGATAAAAGTTTGCTATAAGTTCGAGTAATCCAAGGAAATTGCCATTGTGAGGAGAACCAAATGTTTCCTTATCTCCTCTAAAATGTAAACCACGCTCTGCCATAGTAATTATGACTGCCACAACTCGTTCAAGAACAGTTTTCCAGTACTGCCGATTATTATTTGTCTGTTCTGCTAGCTGGCAATCAATTGTTGAGCCACGTTTTCTTGTAAGTTATGTTACCGAAGCTGTTCTATGGTCTACAGAGTTTTCATGACTTTGAACTAAATAGGTGTTGCGCCAATCACAAAATCCATTGGATGATAATGGTGTAGAAGAATTAGAAAAGAGTTTACACACGAAACAGTATACACGACCAGTTGCTGGCGAATATACTAACCATTCTCTGCAATATTTTTCACCATTATCCCGTTTGGGATAGAACAAGCTTTTCGATCAATATCTGTCTTGGTTTGCAAAAAGCTTCTTTGATTTTTCAAATGAGCCATTTGAGTGCTGACATTCTGACGGACCTTTTTCTACCCAGTATAAAATATCATCTTTACTTAAATCACCCCATACCCCAACATCATTCTGTTTGTTTTTTGATGCTGAATCTTCTGGTTTATTAATCTTAATATGTGTTGCTTCATTCGTTGAAGTAAATTCTATACAACTAGATGTACCAGGTTCTGTATCAGGAATCATAGGGTGAATATCCTGTGACTGACTCACTGTGGTAGAGGCTTTTGGTTCATCAGGCCCCTTATCTATCTTTGTTAAGAAACTATCTAATTTTGTTATCTTGCTAAGCTCTTATTCAGCTCTCTGCTTCTTTTTCCTCTTTTGAGCTCCACTTTTATAACTTCTGGTTGACATCTTGCAAACTGTGGGCAGAATATTTAATATAACTATAAACATACATTTAAAAGTAACATAATGCATGATATTTTTTTTTAAATTGAAAATTTCCTGTGATATTACCACTACTTATCAGCAAGCGATATTTTTATAATAAATAAAAATGCAAAGAGAAAATTAACAACATCCTCTCAAGTTTTAATATTAGTTTAATTAATTAAATTAAAGAAGAAAAAAATTAACATATACATTAATACTTAATTTAATACAATCGAAACAAAATAATATGTATTTTTTAATGTGCAGTTCTTTCAAATATATATTTAATAACATCAACTTGTAAGTTTATATATTAAATTTACAAATTGTTATTATACTGACAAATAAAAACACGTTAAAAATATATGCTATAATTACAGCTACAGGTGACTGCATAGGATCGCCCTATCTATAAATTTTGAATATGGTATCTAATGTTTTATCACTTAAACCTGTTTAGGACAATTTGTCATTAATTTGAATACGTTTTACCAATGTTTATTTACAAAATATTGTTATCATGCAAAGTCTACTGTTATTTTGACTTGAAAATATAGAAACTAGGTTCTCTATTTTTAATATTTTTTCAATTAAAATACGATCGCAGAAAAATTATTGCATGCAACACCTGTACTAACCATGTTAATTATGCACAACTATCCAACAAAGTTCTTTTTAATCAAAATATAGCAAAAAAAAAAAAAAAAAAAATAATAATAATAAATGCGGTAGAAAATATTCTTGCGTTAGGTTACGTGCGTACTTGTGTAAAATGCACTTACCTGAAATATAACTCCAGTAAGGACACACACAAAACACATTGTTCAAAATAATGTCAACAATCAAATTATCAAAGAAACACACTGAAAATACCAAATAAAAGGTCAGAATTATTGTATCGTCTGTCGGCGCACTCGAACTACAAAAAGTCAGCGCATGCTCGAGTGTAGCCGAGCAACACAGGGGAATCCGGGAATCCCCCCTAGGGTTTGCATAACCGGTTATCGGTAATGCAAGCCCTAGGCAAATAGCGCTTTGTTCTTCGAAAAGACGCGCTAAAAAAATTGGGTGAAGAGTATGGGACTTCCCGGACGTGCAGCATTGGGAATAATAATGCTCCATCCATCATGTGCCATGCCGGTAAGCGTGGGCGGTCATGTTCTGCCATCTCACTCGATCACCAGAGTCGTGGATAAGCTCCGTGTTTCTGTCTCGACCATGCCACAAGGCCAAGCCATCCATGTACTTGCTTCTAGGCCTTCCCCTTGGTCTGTTCCCTTCGATCTTGCCAGTTGTCACCAAATTCTCCAATCCATTTCTTCTCATAACATGCCCAAAAAATTTTGACTGTCTACGTCTAATTTCTCTAATCAATTTACGATCTTCATTTGTTTCTTGAAGGACTTGTTCATTGGTCTTTCTGGCTGTCCATGGTATTCTTTGCATTTTCCTCAGAAACCACATCTCTACAGCCATCAGATGTTTCTCAGCCTGACTGCTCATTGTCCACGCTTCACACCATACAAAAGTACAGGTTCAATGTAGCATCTCAACACTCTTTTTCTCGTTTCAATTGACATCTTTTTATTGGTCAATATGTTTTTCATCTTGCTAAAGGCTACTTTTGCCATGGCGATTCTTGTTCTAATCTCTTCAAGGCATCTCCCATCAGATGTTATTACTGTTCCGAGATAATTGTACCTGCTCACTTGTTGAAGAATATTCCCATTTACTTGTATATTACATTGTGGTATTTCGTCCTTCCTAGTGACGACCATAATCTGTGTCTTTTTACAATTTAATTCTAACCCTAGTTGTTCACTGTGTGTAACAATCGCATCTACTAAATGTTGCAGGTCCTGTTCATTGTCTGCAATCAAGACTGTATCATCTGCATATCTAATGTTATTGATGCATCGTCCCCCAATGTTGATTCCTTCCATATCTTCAATATTTCTGAAAATACTTTCACTGTACAGGGAAAACAGATCTGGAGACATTACACATCCCTGTCTCACACCCCTTTTAATAGGCTGATATTGGCTTACTTCATTATCAACTCTTATGGCAGCTTGTTGTTTCCAATATATGTTTTTTACAAGTCTAAGATCTTTTCCATCAATTTGTAGATCTTCAAGCATCCTTATCATGTTGACATGTCTCACTTTATCAAAAGCCTTTGTGTAGTCAATAAAGCAAAGGTGTAGATCTTTGTTTACTTCTATAGAACGTTCGATTATGTTTCTCAGTATATACACAGCATTTACTGTACCCTTGCCTTCCACAAACCCACATTGTTCTTCTCCTATTTCAGGTTGTATTTTCCTCCTAACTCTTTGCATGATAATTCTTAGCAAAATCTTCGTGATGTGACTCATTATACTAATTGTTCGATGTTGATCACATTCCAAGGCTCCTGATTTCTTTGGGATTGCAATAAATACAGAATTACATAACTCCTGAGGTATAATAATGCTGCAGTATATTTAAGTATACATATATGACAATTTCTCACTCGGACAATATTTGTTGGGGTCCCCCCACTTTCTTGGGGGCCCCAAACTATAGCTTTTGTAGCTTATACGTAAATCCTGCACTGCCATATCACATTGGTTGTGTGTACACTTTGGATAATGGCCTCATGCTCCTTTTATCTAGTAGGACAAATAATTCCAAAGTCTAGTGAATTTAAGATTGTTAAATCAATAGCTGCATCATTATTCTTGCGTCTCCATGTCGATATTTTTAGCCGCCTACCTCGCACTCTGAAGGTTGTACCTTTGTTCCCCAGACTGCAACATTCAGACCACGAGTTAAATTTTTCCAGAACCCTGCGAGCCACTGCTGAAGCTAAGGCGTTTGTGCTTTATGAGATACTCTTGGCGAATGGCTTAGCATACTATGGAGAGAGCCC
Source organism: Cepaea hortensis (assembly GCA_963921405.1). Classification (NCBI taxonomy): domain Eukaryota; kingdom Metazoa; phylum Mollusca; class Gastropoda; order Stylommatophora; family Helicidae; genus Cepaea; species Cepaea hortensis. The sequence goes on along the minus strand of OY992882.1, from coordinate 127,706,153 downwards.
GTGCCAGATAGCGCAAGTTAGGTGCATATTCTTTACAGTTGTTGCAGTCAACCCCAGCATTTTTTCAGCAGTTTACGTTCAGTAGTTTGCCATTGCTCTCTGAAAGACCAGTGCTCATACCATTGTCAGGAAACCAACAGAAGGCGGGCTGCTTCCAGATTGCTTGCAGCTGTGTTTGGAACAATCGTAACCCCGTCCGCACAGAGATGGGCTAAAACCTTATGCAATGAAATAGACCCTCTCGACATTAGTACTTTATTTTTCTTGATGCTGTCATTTTGTGATTTATTATTCTTGATGCTGTCATTTTGTACTCTATTATTCTTGATGCTTTCATTTTGTACTTTATTATTCTTCATGCTGACATTATGTACTTTATTATTCTTGATGCTATCATTGTGTACGTTATTATTATTGATACTGTCATTTTGTACTTTATTATTCTTGATGCTGTTATTTTGTACTTTATTATTCTTGATGCTGTCATTTTGTACGTTATTATTCTTCTTGCTGACATTATGTACTTTATTATTATTGATACTGTTATTTTGTACTTTATTAAACTAGTTGTTATAATTTTGTACTTTATTATTCTAGATATTGTCATTTTGTACTGTATTAATCTTGATGCTATCATTTTGTACTTTATTATTATTGATACTGTTATTTTGTACTTTATTATTCTAGATGTTGTCATTTTGTACTTTATTATTCTAGATGTTACCGTATGGATGGAAAGTTATTCAATCTCAGAAGGCTGAAAGCTAAAACCAAAATTAACAGCGACACCGTCAGAGAGCTCCTGTTTGCTGATGATTGCGCTCTATACGCCAACTCAGAGGCGGACATGCAACATAATGTTTCAGCTTTCTCACATGCCTGTGCCAACTTTGGGCTCAATATCAACTTGGAGAAGACTGTAGTTATGTACCAGCCAGCTCCAGGGAATAATCACACTGTGCCGAATATCAAAGTGAATGATCATAGACTAAGTGTTGTGGACAAATTCACCTAACTTGGCAGCACCGTGTCACAAGCTGCCACAATCGATGACGAAGTGAATGCAAGAATCTCCAAGGCCAGTGCAGCCTTTGGCAGACTGTACAAGAATGTATGGGACAGAACAGGAATAAGCCTGCAAACAAAGCTAAAAGTCTACAAAGCAGTTGTATTATCCACACTGCTATATGCTTGTGAAACCTGGACTGTTTATCAGCGACACTCTAGGAAATTAAACCACTTCCACACAGTCTGCCTAAGGAAGCTACTGAAAATTAAATGGCAAGACAAGATTCCAGACACTGAAGTCCTAGAAAGAGCATCAATGCCCAGTATCCACACTCTACTGATGAAGAATCAGATTCGCTGGGCTGGTCACTTGACTCGCATGCCAGATCACAGGCTCCCTAAACGAATTTTTTATAGCGAACTGCGTTGTGGTAAACGCTCCCAAGGTGGCCAGAGGAAACGTTTTAAAGACACTCTGAAAATTTCACTGAAGGATTTTGGAATTCATCATGACACCTGGGAGGCTGCAGCCAGAGACCGAAATTCGTGGCGTGCATCATTGCGCAAAGGTGCAGTCATATGTGAGGCAACCAGGACTGCAAGAGCTGTGAAGAAAAGGCAGGACAGAAAAACCACTGCAGGAAATCCTCCTCCAGAGACGTCAAGCATTCTTTGCCCACATTGTCAAAGAACATTTCGAGCCAAAATAGGCCTTATCAGCCATCTTAGAACCCACGGCTCCACACCTTCATCCCCACTGGATGAAATGAATGGTCATCATCATTCTTGATGGACAAACAACATTCTAGATGTTATAATTTTGTACTTTATTATTCTAGATGTTGTCATTTTGTACTGTATTAGTCTTGATGCTATCATTTTGTACTTTATTATTATTGATACTGTTATTTTGTACTTTATTATTCTAGATGTTGTCATTTTGTACTTTATTATTCTAGATGTTGTCATTTTGTACTTTATTATTCTTCATGCTGACATTATGTACTTTATTATTCTTGATGCTATCATTTTGTACTTTATTATTATTAATACTGTTATTTTGTACTTTATTATTCTAGATGTTGTCATTTTGTACTTTATTATTCTAGATTTTGTAATTTTGTACTTTATTATTCTTGATGCTGTCATTTTATACCTTATTATTCTTGATTCTGTCATTATGTACTTTATTATTCTTGATGCTGTCATTTTGTACTTTATTATTCTTCATGCTGTCATTATGTACTTTATTATTCTTCATTCTGTCATTATGTACTTTATTATTCTTGATGTTCCCTGGACAAGGTTTTAATGACGTTGTTCGTAATCCCGTATATCCACGTGGGGAAAACAGCTGCGCGAAATCCGCAGTTGATCGCACTGCGCTAGTAACTTATGGGGGTATGTGAGCCAGTCGTTCTTAAAGCAATGGCAAACTACTGAACGTAAAGCTTGTCTAGTACATCAACAGCAGCTGAAAAATGCTGGTGTCAACTGCAACGCCCTGTAAAGGATACCCAACATTAAAAAATAAAACACTACTGGAACTATTAGTGTTGGAACTCTTCGCTGGCTGCTGAGGATGGGGACGGAGCACTTATGGGAATGTCCCGAATGCTATGATGTCAGTTCCTAAATCAATCAATCAATCAAAAAATAAAACAATGAGTAAGGGACGTAAACATCTAATATTGTTACAAGGGAAATTACTTGAATTTTTAACAATAAAAAAATATACTAGCGATAGTATTAATAACTAACTTTGTACTTCTATTTTGTTTTCTTAGAAATATAGAATATAAAAACCAAAGTAAAATCTTTTAATGCCAGATATGATAAATTTATGCTTTTAACGAACATGTTTTTAATCTTTATATACTTACATTTTGTAATGCACTTTTTTATTATATAATTAATTTTTAAAAGTTATTTTCATACTTTCAATGTAAGAGCATACATTGCCGCTATATTCTTCCCCGATATGGGGGAAAGCATTTTTTTTACTGGCCTCCTAGGGCCACAAAAGAAACAGACAATTACCACACCCATCCCTCTCTTGTGCCATCTCTTTGTCATGACATATATAGACAATATATGTAAAGAAACCAGCGAAAAAAAAAAAACACGGCAAGAACACCGCATGTCGAGAACACAGAAGAAGAACCATCTGCAAATTACACCATTAGAGAACTGTTTGCGGACGACCAAGCACTAATAGCAAAATCAGAAGCTGAATTACAAAACCACATGAATAGTCTAAACCAATGGTTCTCAACCGGTGGGGAAATTACCCCCCCCCCTCACCCCCCCCCCCCCCACAGGTGGAATTTTAGGGTTTCCTAGAGGTAGGAGGGGGTGCGAAATTAAGATTATTTCAAGATCCCGCTAACAGAGGGGAAGTCGATAAGTACGTCACAAACGGCTGTAGAAAAATAACTCAACATGACAATATGTACCTGACGAGATGCAGCGAAATATGCCAGGCAATAAATCGTGCAATCTATTGTTTATGTCTTCTTTATTCAAATTCATCACGGGAAAACATTGTTTTGAACTTGAAACCAGTCAACTCCTATACATAAATTGTCCCTTCATTTCTCAACATTAGTCATTAGTCGCGGGTCCAACATTACAGCAAAGGGTCTTCCCCATTATGCTCTATTCCTGTGCCAGTGAATATCACATAAAATGTCCCTCACTACCCCATGTGAAAAGTGAAAAAGACAGGAGTCTAGACAAACAACGGCCCGCTCAGGCACACTGTGCAAAAAACCACCACCGGAATGTCACCATAAAAGTCCTCTACGAACAATACAGTTCATCCTTGATGGAACTGGCAGTCACTTTCCCAACCAGATGTTCACCAACAAAGTCTCGATGTTTCTAGATATTGTTGTTTCGTTTCTAGATGTTTTCTAGCCAGTCACGCCATTTTTTCTCCGAAATGTAGATCACGAAACAAAACAACCTCGAAAAGATGTAAAGAAACATTTCACTGTACATAATGCCGCCACCAGAATGCCAACACAAAGGTCCTCCTCGAAAACACAGTTCATCATAGATGGAAACGACAGCCACTAGTAAAACCAGCAGCCACACATTTCTGAAGGCAAGAAAACCGGTCGCTTCTGCGACACACCAGCCGCCATACTTGCAGATATTTCTGGATGCTGTTGTTCCGTTTCTAGATGTTATCTAGCCAGCTATGCCATTTTGAGCATTTCACAAAATAATTTCCACCAACATTGATCCACCCATCCCAGAGTTCCACCAGTCCTTCCAAACCGGCTGCACAGAACTGTGCGCTCTATTTTCTATACCACGGTTTCACTTCACATTAGTAGTAGTACATGTTGTAAATCCATCTTAATGAGACATAAAATACCTCATACTGAGACATGCGGTATGAGCCATGTCTCATTCTCGTCTCATGTCTCATGTCTCATGTCTCGTGGTGGGTGGGTTGTGGCCTGCCTCATGCCTTCCAGCTCCTGCCTCGTTTTTTAAAGTGTCAGCTGTCGTTTTTTAATCAGAGCTTCGGGGTTAACAAGATCAATTAAACTATGGCGCCAGGTTTGCTAATTGATTCAGAAGATGTCAGCCGGTGTAATGAATTAATTAGCTTCCAGTTTGTATAGACGGTATAACAAACCCGGCAACCAGCATGATCTTTATCATATAACAGCTGTGGTAGAACGTATCGATTTCTTATCAAACTCAACAAGGAAATATGGTAATGAAAGTGTATGGTACAAAGTCTTTTTTTTTGTAAATTCGAGATTGTATCTCCAGCTGCGGTAAAATAGTCCTTTCATTAAAACCATCTGTGTATTGACGTCAGCTGGTGTAATGCATTAATTACTTCCCGTTTTGTATAGACGACATAAGAGGTGTCAGGTGGTCGACAAACACGCGGAGTCGGGTTGTAAAGTGATGGTAGTCGGGGTGCAGGGCAGTGAGCAGAGTCGGTCGGACCAGGTAGGTTCGAGCTTAATAAAAACACGTGACATGAGTAGTTAGGTGGTATCATTGGCGGTTCAAATCACACCCCTGGTCGCTAACTATAACCAAAATAGGTACCGGAGGTTCGAATCCAGCGGTATCGCTTTGCATTCTCCTCAGAAACGTCAGTTCCACAGCCAGCAGATTCAGCGGGACTGCTCATTGTCTTCACCTTCATACAAAAGTACAGGTTCAACACTCTTTTTCTCGTAGCAATTGCCATCTTTTTACTGGTCAATACGTTTTTCAGCTTGCAAAAGGTTATCTTCGCCACGGCGATTCTTGTGCTAATCTCTTCAAGGCATCTCCCAGCAGCTGTTATGACTGTTCCGAGATTCTTGTATCTATTCACTTGTTTCAGAATATTCCCATTTACATGTATATTACATAGTGGTATTTCGTTCTTCATAGTGACAATCATAACCCGTGTCGTTTTATAATTTAATTCTAACCCTAGTTGTTCACCGGGTGCAACAACCGCCTCTACTAAATATTGCAGATCCTACGCAGTGTCTGTTGATTACATAAATTATATGAAGGCCGTTGACAAGTTAAATTAGATGAAGACATTTTATGACAGAAATTAAATGAAGACATTTGACTAGAAATATTTAATAAAACGACGAAAAAAAACGGAGATCTACCGGCGTGTGAAAAGCTTATAAGTATGGTAATGTCAGTTCCTGTGAACATATTTAGCAGAAGCATTCTGCATAGTATATGCATTTTTAGCTTTAAGGTGAAATCAATACTGCTGTACCGATCGAAAACAAGAAAAACGAATAAAACAACTACTAATAAACAACAAACATTCATTAACGGGTGCCCACGTAGTTCATTCTTGTCGTTCATGTCTCATTCAACAATTAGTATAATGCCTGAAGTCAAATTTGCGGCTTCAAAATATGTGTTCATAGCATATTTATATATGAAGATATATATTCAAGGTGATTTTAAAGGACAAATTTCCTCATGTCACACGCTGCAAAAGACATATTTCACGCAAACTTAAACATTAAGAGTGGAAAAGAGTATGTTGTAGATACTGTTTTTTTTTTTTTCCTTTGTTTCTAGTGGGACCTGGTAATTTGTTGTTATATCTGGGCATGGTATGTATATTTTCACCACATCTTCACTGATGTTTTTCATTTTGTCTGCTCATTGCCCACGCTTCACAGTCATACAAAAGTACATATTCTATGAAAGACAGAGACAATTTGCAGATATTATTAAACAAAATGACAAATCGGAGGTCAGCTAACATGTACGTATTTGTAAATAAGGATACACAGCGATGTCTATTATATAACGATAACAAAGGTATTTAGTTGTAGAAAACTACCGTGCCTCCCAGGCAAACGGCAGTAGGCTAGTGACTATGTTTAGATTAGCTGTGATGGCACCAGCTGGAGATATTAATCAGCTACCTGGTACCCAGTGAAGATGACACGATAAACGAGGCGGTATAGGCCGCGTGGCCCTGAACAAAACCAACAATGAAACAAAAAAAAAATGGTAATGAAACGTTGCGTCGCCGCGAAGCATTATTTTATAAACCAAAGATTACAATCGATCTGAGAGGGTAATAATAGACAGTCTAAACCTACCAGAAAGAGGTGTCTAATACACTGGGTACCAACGACAGACAGCTGGTCAAGAAGAAGCAATACACAGTATATAAAGTTAGGACTAAATAAACCGTAGTTTAAAGAATTCAAGTACATTATTACAAGTTAAATTACATAATAAAATAAATACAGTGATATGTATAAAATTATAAAAAACAAAAAAGAAGAAAACACCAGTGTTACATTAGCAAATAAGTGAAAAACACAACGGTATGAATACGTTGGTGTATTAGATACATACAAATGGTACACACAACATGCCATTATGTCAGTGTGACCGCTATCTGTTATATATTGCGACCAAATTACACCGATCGCCCCTCACGTCAGCGTAACAGATTAACACTTAAACCAAGCGCCCACTATCTATTCTATATTGTTGCCAACAATTTTGTGCATGCCGCCATCCTTTGATGGGAGTCTGATTGATGAAGCCTGTCAGGAAACAACCATAGATACATAGTAAAAGTGACGTGAGAATACAAATCCAAGCGTATTGACTCTCGGTGTATCGTTATTCACGTAACGTTTCCTGTTTCCTGCTCCAGTCTATTGTTGTAAAATCTTACCAAAGTGGACACTGTGGACCAAATCTACATGAATGAAGTAGGATAGATGCGGTTGTCATATGTGTCTTATAGGGCTTGGTCATTGGTTTTTTAAAACTTATCGATGGAAGAGAAGGACCCTTACACTACAAACAGAATAAACATTTACATTAATAATACCCATAACAAACACATGACCATCTACACTGGCTGTGACAAAAGTGACAGTCTGCTTAGAGAAAACAGCGAATTTTCAACGAAAACATAGTCTGTGTGTTATCTCCTTGGAAACGTAAATCTGGTTATATTTAAATCACCCTATGCATTCATGTCCCCCATGAAAACTAATGTAATGTCTGAAGAAGTCAAATTTTGAGGCTTCAAAATATGTTTTCGTAGTATATGTATATATGAATATATATACATGTGTTTTCTAACAACAAATGTCCGCATGTCGTGCTTTACATCCATACACAAGTATAGGTTCTATGAACGACACAACACCTACAAATTACTAAGATTGGCACTGGGTTACCAACAACATTTGCGTCTAGAGTCAATACAACAGGACAAGACAATGTTTTTTTCGGCCTCTGATTGAGAACAACAGATATAAACGTAATTATGCAATTACCTCTTTACCACAGTACCGAGAAAGTTAAAAATATCATTTTAAATACGCTGACGACCATAGTAACACAACCAGTTAATTCTGCTTGCTCACTTTGTGTATTACCCACACCTACTATAGATTGCAGAAAATACTCATTGTCTACAACCAAGCTGAAAAATATCGGTAAAAATTATAAATGCCTCGTCCGATTTCATAAAAAGAAGGAAATAATGTTAGCCAAATGTGAAAATATCGGTCAAACTTCTAAATGGCTCAGCAAAACTTATAAAAAATAGGAAAATTTGTTAACCTAATGAGAAAAATATTGACCCTGTAAAGAAATATTTACAACAAAATTATAAAAATTAGGAGCATTTGTTAACCTAATGAGAAAAAATATCGACCAAAGAGAGCAATATTTCATCTAATCTTATAAAAAGTAGGAACATTTGTCAGCCGAAATGGGGAAAAGGTCGGTCAAATACATAAATATCTCAACAAATTATAAAACGTAGGAAAAAATAGTGGTCAAAGACAGAAATATCTCATCCGAACTTATAACAAGTAAGAAAATATACTAGTAAAATCAAGAAACATGTCGGCCGAAGTAATACAATAGGCAGAACGAGGGACAAACTTATAAATATTTCATTCAAACTTATAAAGACTATGATAAAATGTTATCCAAATCAAATAACAGGCTGACCAAACTTAATGAGCTCATCCAACCTTATAAATAGTAGGACAATTTGTTAGCCAAATAGGCAAAATATTGGTCAGATACACAAATATCTCAATCAATTTTATAAAAAGTAGGAGAAAAGGCTAGTCAAACTAATAAAAATGGTGGCCAAATACATAAATATCTCAACGAAAATTATAAAAAGTAGGAAAATTGTAAGTCAAATGTAAAAAATATGGGGCAAATAGGAAATCATATTAACCAAATGGGAAAAATATCGCTCAAACGTATAAATAACGCGTCCAAACTTATAAAAAGTAGGAAAATGTGTTAGCCGAATGGTGAAAATATTGCTCAAATTAAGAATCATGTCGATCGAAGTAGGAAAATACGTGATTCAATGTATAAAAACGTTGGGTAAATACAGAAATATGTCGACCAAACTGATAAAAATCTCCGCCAAACTTATGAAATGTAGGAACATTTGTTAACCAAAAGGGGAAAATGTCGGCCAAATACAGAAATAGCTCCACGAAGCTTATGAAAAGTAGGAACATTTGTTAACCAAATGGAAAAAATAAAAAAAAATATTGGCCATGTAAAGAAATAGCGCATCCAAATTGACAAAATATAGGAAACTTTATTAGCCAAAGGTGAAATCTATTGACCAAGTAAATAAATTCCTCGGCCAACCCCATAAAAGGTAGGAAAATTTCTTACCCAAATGTGAAAAAGATCCGCCAAACTTATAAATGTCTCATCCAAACTTATAAAATGTAGGAAAACAATACTAGCCAAATCAACTAAAAGGCTGACCAAACTTATAAATATATCATCCAAACTGACCAAAGTAATAAAAATATTGGGTAAATATAGAAATATGTCGACCAAACTTTTACAAATCTCCGGTAAATTTATGAAAAATAGGAAATTTTGTTAACTAAATGTGAAAAAATATCGACCAAACTTATAAAAAACTCTGCCAAACTTATGAAAAGTAGGAAACTTTGTTAACCCACACGAAGACAATTATTAACCAAAGATAGAAAAATATCGACCTAAATAGGAAAATTTGTTAGCCAAATGGGAAAAATATTGGCCAAGTAAACACATATTTCAACCAAACTTATAAATATGTCATCCAAATTTACAACAACAACAACAAAAATAGGAACATTTGTCGACCAAGTAAGAAAATATATTACCAAAACTGGAAAAGATACTAATCAAAGTGAGAAAAATACCAACCAAACTAAGAAATATGTATGGTAAGGTAAGAAAAAAGTTTGCCAAAGTAATAAATACGCTAGCCAAAGGAAAAAATATTAACCATAAGGAGAAAAAATTATAGCAAACTAAGAAATTTGCTTTCACAACTTGTCGAATTGTCCTACCAACTACCCCGTTTGCTTTCACACCTTATCAAATTGACCAATTAACCACACAAATTCCCCACTGACTCTCACAATTTTACCACTTGCCATTACAACGTGTCAACTCCCGCTCACAATTTACCCAAAGGGGTTTACTATAGGTATTATATATCCACAATCAAGCGCTCTCACACTCACAAGAATAACGAAATACTGGGATTTAAGCCTGTTTTTAATCAATTTCTTTGTTTGCAGTCAAAGCATAGAAATTCCGCCAACCACCTTGGTGTTGAAATATCCAAGGACTTAGTTTATCAGCCATGTATTCGCCTACAGATTTAGCGAAGTCCTCTTCCAGGTCTTGGACATTCACATCGGCGTTGTAAGAATTATCAACCAGATGCTTACCCAGACGCATGCCAAAGGTAAAAAGCATAATTATTCTCCCATAGTTGATGACGTTATCACCAAAGAATTCATCACTGACTAAAACAAAGACTTGGAAAACATGTTCGGGCTTGATACTGTCTTCTAGTCTCGTGAACAACACAGATTGTTGTTTGGCTATTTGACCGACTAAACCAGACAACGTCGAGTTATTTGCCTTTTTGGAATTGTAGGAACTAATAATAGTCAGCGCCATATTCACTATCTCGCTATGAACTTGTTTCAAGTCAATCGTTGCTTGTGTCATTATTATACTGATAGCTAATGTTCATCAAAAGATGTCTAGCAGTCAAACTGCTGATCCATTATTGTGAAACGGTGCAAAGTGGTCAAAATGGATAATAACATAATATTTGTATAAAGAAAGGGAATCGTCTCTTCTGGTTGGTCAAATTACCCAACCTACTGGAGATAAAACGGTTGTCACCGAAACCACTAGACGCGTGTTTTAGACAAGTTGAATGTTCTTGTCGAACTTTACTTTTTAAATTTTAATTACCAGTGACCATACTAATCGATAATCACATCCCTTGTCTAAAACACGCGTCTAGTGGTTTCGGTGACAACCGTTTTATCTCCAGTAGGTTGGATAATTTGACCAACCAGAAGAGACGATTCCATTTCTTTATACAAATATTATGTTATTATCCATTTTGACCACTTTGCACCGTTTCACAATAATGGATCAGCAGTTTGACTGCTAGACATCTTTTGATGAACATTAGCTATCAGTATAATAATGACACAAGCAACGATTGACTTGAAACAAGTTCATAGCGAGATAGTGAATATGGCGCTGACTATTATTAGTTCCTACAATTCCAAAAAGGCAAATAACTCGACGTTGTCTGGTTTAGTCGGTCAAATAGCCAAACAACAATCTGTGTTGTTCACGAGACTAGAAGACAGTATCAAGCCCGAACATGTTTTCCAAGTCTTTGTTTTAGTCAGTGATGAATTCTTTGGTGATAACGTCATCAACCATGGGAGAATAATTATGCTTTTTACCTTTGGCATGCGTCTGGGTAAGCATCTGGTTGGTAATTCTTACAACGCCGATGTGAATGTCCAAGACCTGGAAGAGGACTTCGCTAAATCTGTAGGCGAATACATGGCTGATAAACTAAGTCCTTGGATATTTCAACACCAAGGTGGTTGGCGGAATTTCTATGCTTTGACTGCAAACAAAGAAATTGATTAAAAACAGGCTTAAATCCCAGTATTTCGTTATTCTTGTGAGTGTGAGAGCGCTTGATTGTGGATATATAATACCTATAGTAAACCCCTTTGGGTAAATTGTGAGCGGGAGTTGACACGTTGTAATGGCAAGTGGTAAAATTGTGAGAGTCAGTGGGGAATTTGTGTGGTTAATTGGTCAATTTGATAAGGTGTGAAAGCAAACGGGGTAGTTGGTAGGACAATTCGACAAGTTGTGAAAGCAAATTTCTTAGTTTGCTATACTTTTTTCTCCTTATGGTTAATATTTTTTCCTTTGGCTAGCGTATTTATTACTTTGGCAAACTTTTTTCTTACCTTACCATACATATTTCTTAATTTGGTTGGTATTTTTCTCACTTTGATTAGTATCTTTTCCAGTTTTGGTAATATATTTTCTTACTTGGTCGACAAATGTTCCTATTTTTGTTGTTGTTGTTGTAAATTTGGATGACATATTTATAAGTTTGGTTGAAATATGTGTTTACTTGGCCAATATTTTTCCCATTTGGCTAACAAATTTTCCTATTTAGGTCGATATTTTTCTATCTTTGGTTAATAATTGTCTTCGTGTGGGTTAACAAAGTTTCCTACTTTTCATAAGTTTGGCAGAGTTTTTTATAAGTTTGGTCGATATTTTTTCACATTTAGTTAACAAAATTTCCTATTTTTCATAAATTTACCGGAGATTTGTAAAAGTTTGGTCGACATATTTCTATATTTACCCAATATTTTTATTACTTTGGTCAGTTTGGATGATATATTTATAAGTTTGGTCAGCCTTTTAGTTGATTTGGCTAGTATTGTTTTCCTACATTTTATAAGTTTGGATGAGACATTTATAAGTTTGGCGGATCTTTTTCACATTTGGGTAAGAAATTTTCCTACCTTTTATGGGGTTGGCCGAGGAATTTATTTACTTGGTCAATAGATTTCACCTTTGGCTAATAAAGTTTCCTATATTTTGTCAATTTGGATGCGCTATTTCTTTACATGGCCAATATTTTTTTTTATTTTTTTCCATTTGGTTAACAAATGTTCCTACTTTTCATAAGCTTCGTGGAGCTATTTCTGTATTTGGCCGACATTTTCCCCTTTTGGTTAACAAATGTTCCTACATTTCATAAGTTTGGCGGAGATTTTTATCAGTTTGGTCGACATATTTCTGTATTTACCCAACGTTTTTATACATTGAATCACGTATTTTCCTACTTCGATCGACATGATTCTTAATTTGAGCAATATTTTCACCATTCGGCTAACACATTTTCCTACTTTTTATAAGTTTGGACGCGTTATTTATAAGTTTGAGCGATATTTTTCCCATTTGGTTAATATGATTTCCTATTTGCCCCATATTTTTTACATTTGACTTACAATTTTCCTACTTTTTATAATTTTCGTTGAGATATTTATGTATTTGGCCACCATTTTTATTAGTTTGACTAGCCTTTTCTCCTACTTTTTATAAAATTGATTGAGATATTTGTGTATCTGACCAATATTTTGCCTATTTGGCTAACAAATTGTCCTACTATTTATAAGGTTGGATGAGCTCATTAAGTTTGGTCAGCCTGTTATTTGATTTGGATAACATTTTATCATAGTCTTTATAAGTTTGAATGAAATATTTATAAGTTTGTCCCTCGTTCTGCCTATTGTATTACTTCGGCCGACATGTTTCTTGATTTTACTAGTATATTTTCTTACTTGTTATAAGTTCGGATGAGATATTTCTGTCTTTGACCACTATTTTTTCCTACGTTTTATAATTTGTTGAGATATTTATGTATTTGACCGACCTTTTCCCCATTTCGGCTGACAAATGTTCCTACTTTTTATAAGATTAGATGAAATATTGCTCTCTTTGGTCGATATTTTTTCTCATTAGGTTAACAAATGCTCCTAATTTTTATAATTTTGTTGTAAATATTTCTTTACAGGGTCAATATTTTTCTCATTAGGTTAACAAATTTTCCTATTTTTTATAAGTTTTGCTGAGCCATTTAGAAGTTTGACCGATATTTTCACATTTGGCTAACATTATTTCCTTCTTTTTATGAAATCGGACGAGGCATTTATAATTTTTACCGATATTTTTCAGCTTGGTTGTAGACAATGAGTATTTTCTGCAATCTATAGTAGGTGTGGGTAATACACAAAGTGAGCAAGCAGAATTAACTGGTTGTGTTACTATGGTCGTCAGCGTATTTAAAATGATATTTTTAACTTTCTCGGTACTGTGGTAAAGAGGTAATTGCATAATTACGTTTATATCTGTTGTTCTCAATCAGAGGCCGAAAAAAGCATTGTCTTGTCCTGTTGTATTGACTCTAGACGCAAATGTTGTTGGTAACCCAGTGCCAATCTTAGTAATTTGTAGGTGTTGTGTCGTTCATAGAACCTATACTTGTGTATGGATGTAAAGCACGACATGCGGACATTTGTTGTTAGAAAACACATGTATATATATTCATATATACATATACTACGAAAACATATTTTGAAGCCTCAAAATTTGACTTCTTCAGACATTACATTAGTTTTCATGGGGGACATGAATGCATAGGGTGATTTAAATATAACCAGATTTACGTTTCCAAGGAGATAACACACAGACTATGTTTTCGTTGAAAATTCGCTGTTTTCTCTAAGCAGACTGTCACTTTTGTCACAGCCAGTGTAGATGGTCATGTGTTTGTTATGGGTATTATTAATGTAAATGTTTATTCTGTTTGTAGTGTAAGGGTCCTTCTCTTCCATCGATAAGTTTTAAAAAACCAATGACCAAGCCCTATAAGACACATATGACAACCGCATCTATCCTACTTCATTCATGTAGATTTGGTCCACAGTGTCCACTTTGGTAAGATTTTACAACAATAGACTGGAGCAGGAAACAGGAAACGTTACGTGAATAACGATACACCGAGAGTCAATACGCTTGGATTTGTATTCTCACGTCACCTTTACTATGTATCTATGGTTGTTTCCTGACAGGCTTCATCAATCAGACTCCCATCAAAGGATGGCGGCATGCACAAAATTGTTGGCAACAATATAGAATAGATAGTGGGCGCTTGGTTTAAGTGTTAATCTGTTACGCTGACGTGAGGGGCGATCGGTGTAATTTGGTCGCAATATATAACAGATAGCGGTCACACTGACATAATGGCATGTTGTGTGTACCATTTGTATGTATCTAATACACCAACGTATTCATACCGTTGTGTTTTTCACTTATTTGCTAATGTAACACTGGTGTTTTCTTCTTTTTTGTTTTTTATAATTTTATACATATCACTGTATTTATTTTATTATGTAATTTAACTTGTAATAATGTACTTGAATTCTTTAAACTACGGTTTATTTAGTCCTAACTTTATATACTGTGTATTGCTTCTTCTTGACCAGCTGTCTGTCGTTGGTACCCAGTGTATTAGACACCTCTTTCTGGTAGGTTTAGACTGTCTATTATTACCCTCTCAGATCGATTGTAATCTTTGGTTTATAAAATAATGCTTCGCGGCGACGCAACGTTTCATTACCATTTTTTTTGGTTTCATTGTTGGTTTTGTTCAGGGCCACGCGGCCTATACCGCCTCGTTTATCGTGTCATCTTCACTGGGTACCAGGTAGCTGATTAATATCTCCAGCTGGTGCCATCACAGCTAATCTAAACATAGTCACTAGCCTACCGCCGTTTGCCTGGGAGGCACGGTAGTTTTCTACAACTAAATACCTTTGTTATCGTTATATAATAGACATCGCTGTGTATCCTTATTTACAAATACGTACATGTTAGCTGACCTCCGATTTGTCATTTTGTTTAATAATATCTGCAAATTGTCTCTGTCTTTCATAGAATATGTACTTTTGTATGACTGTGAAGCGTGGGCAATGAGCAGACAAAATGAAAAACATCAGTGAAGATGTGGTGAAAATATACATACCATGCCCAGATATAACAACAAATTACCAGGTCCCACTAGAAACAAAGGAAAAAAAAAAACAGTATCTACAACATACTCTTTTCCACTCTTAATGTTTAAGTTCGCGTGAAATATGTCTTTTGCAGCGTGTGACATGAGGAAATTTGTCCTTTAAAATCACCTTGAATATATATCTTCATATATAAATATGCTATGAACACATATTTTGAAGCCGCAAATTTGACTTCAGGCATTATACTAATTGTTGAATGAGACATGAACGACAAGAATGAACTACGTGGGCACCCGTTAATGAATGTTTGTTGTTTATTAGTAGTTGTTTTATTCGTTTTTCTTGTTTTCGATCGGTACAGCAGTATTGATTTCACCTTAAAGCTAAATATGCATATACTATGCAGAATGCTTCTGCTAAATATGTTCACAGGAACTGACATTACCATACTTATAAGCTTTTCACACGCCGGTAGATCTCCGTTTTTTTTCGTCGTTTTATTAAATATTTCTAGTCAAATGTCTTCATTTAATTTCTGTCATAAAATGTCTTCATCTAATTTAACTTGTCAACGGCCTTCATATAATTTATGTAATCAACAGACACTGCGTAGGATCTGCAATATTTAGTAGAGGCGGTTGTTGCACCCGGTGAACAACTAGGGTTAGAATTAAATTATAAAACGACACGGGTTATGATTGTCACTATGAAGAACGAAATACCACTATGTAATATACATGTAAATGGGAATATTCTGAAACAAGTGAATAGATACAAGAATCTCGGAACAGTCATAACAGCTGCTGGGAGATGCCTTGAAGAGATTAGCACAAGAATCGCCGTGGCGAAGATAACCTTTTGCAAGCTGAAAAACGTATTGACCAGTAAAAAGATGGCAATTGCTACGAGAAAAAGAGTGTTGAACCTGTACTTTTGTATGAAGGTGAAGACAATGAGCAGTCCCGCTGAATCTGCTGGCTGTGGAACTGACGTTTCTGAGGAGAATGCAAAGCGATACCGCTGGATTCGAACCTCCGGTACCTATTTTGGTTATAGTTAGCGACCAGGGGTGTGATTTGAACCGCCAATGATACCACCTAACTACTCATGTCACGTGTTTTTATTAAGCTCGAACCTACCTGGTCCGACCGACTCTGCTCACTGCCCTGCACCCCGACTACCATCACTTTACAACCCGACTCCGCGTGTTTGTCGACCACCTGACACCTCTTATGTCGTCTATACAAAACGGGAAGTAATTAATGCATTACACCAGCTGACGTCAATACACAGATGGTTTTAATGAAAGGACTATTTTACCGCAGCTGGAGATACAATCTCGAATTTACAAAAAAAAAGACTTTGTACCATACACTTTCATTACCATATTTCCTTGTTGAGTTTGATAAGAAATCGATACGTTCTACCACAGCTGTTATATGATAAAGATCATGCTGGTTGCCGGGTTTGTTATACCGTCTATACAAACTGGAAGCTAATTAATTCATTACACCGGCTGACATCTTCTGAATCAATTAGCAAACCTGGCGCCATAGTTTAATTGATCTTGTTAACCCCGAAGCTCTGATTAAAAAACGACAGCTGACACTTTAAAAAACGAGGCAGGAGCTGGAAGGCATGAGGCAGGCCACAACCCACCCACCACGAGACATGAGACATGAGACATGAGACGAGAATGAGACATGGCTCATACCGCATGTCTCAGTATGAGGTATTTTATGTCTCATTAAGATGGATTTACAACATGTACTACTACTCACATTCAACTTCGGCGTTACTTGCGACATGTCTCAATGGACCAGAAAGGTGGAAATTGCTAGGGGCTAAGTTAACTGATAATCCACCTGAAGTGGAAACGTGGTATAGAAAAAGAGCACATAGTTAAATGCAGCCGGCTTTGGAGGACCGACAAAACGATGGGACAAGTGCATCAATGCTGGTGGAAACCATGTTGAGAAATAAAGGGACAATGTATGTATAAAAATAAACTGGTCTCAAGCCGTTATCATACTTAGCTACCCCTCCACAGCCATTTGTGACCCACTTATTGAACTACACTTGTTCAAGAACCGATTACTTGATATTCTTTTTCCCTCCATACTTTACAGTTCTGTACTCCTCTCCCTTCTGAAATTCATTTAATAACATAAGTAGAACCGCAAATCATGTTTTATGTAGACGTCTAGACTTGTTCTAGTATGTGTTATTAAACTTAGCTTCTATTTTTACGTATACTGTGTGGGAGGGGGGAATTTATAGGGAGGAAATACGAAAAGGGGAGGATGGGGGTGAATGACGTTCTGAAAATATCGTGAAGGGGTGCACGGGCCAAAAAAAAAAGGTTGAAAACCACTGGTCTAGCCAGGGCCGGATTTAGACTTGATAAGGCCCTAAGCTATTTGAAATATGGGACCCTTTATAAGTCCAGATATTCTATGCAGTGGCGTCACTGGGGTTGATGTCACCCAGTGCGGTAAACTCTTGGTGTCACCCCTCTAGACTTTCACCATGGTCTTCTTCCGAGTGTTCCTGTACCATATATAATCGCATATAGTAATGTTTGTAAAATAAGTCAAAAAGTTAATAAGGACATAAGAAAGAAAACAAATTGAGCAATAAAACTTCAATACTTCAGGTAAAACATAAATAAAGAACTTCGACAAACTCGGACAAAGTTAAATTTTTGTTATTTAACATTAAAATTTCAAAAATTAACAATGGACTGTTATGAAACCCGACTAGACAGAGCTATGTCTGCTTTGTCAAATTTGCAATTTTTTTTATTTTGGTGTCACCCCTTGATGGTGTCACCCGGTGCGGCCCGCACCCCCCGCACCCCCCTAGTGACGCCCCTGATTCTATGTCAGTGACAAATATGATTTTCGGATACCTAGAGGGTTAAACTGAAATACAATTAAGAAGTATATTGATGGTGAAATAATAAATCTTTAACTTAAAATCATTTTTATTCATAACAAACTTAAAAATTCAAACTCTGGTAAAAAGAAACAAAAGTTCTTTTAAAAGGCACAATTTACAAAGGCTTATTATCTAATCTCTTGAAACATGTTATAAGGATTACGGAATTATATTAAACTAAAATATTTTCTTTCTTGCTTTTGCCAGAGCAAAGTCACTGATGACATTATCAAATGATAAACTGCGTAGTTTGTCGCTTTCTATGCACATGAGACTGGGGGAACATAATTTATCTTGAGTCGTTGTTCTAAATTCATTTTTTATCCTCTTCAGCTGAGAAAAAGATCTTTCTCCAGAGCAATTCGCAACCATCATACTAAGAAACAATCTCAAAATTGCTTCTACATTAGGGAATGCTGATTGGACATGATCGTTAAATATTACCCTATACAGATCCTGATGTGTCAGACTATCTTGTTCCGCTGAACTATGGGCTTGACTATGTCTAACATATTGATGAAAATGCTTGACTTCTCCTACAAGATTCATGTCCACATCTTCAGGATATGTTTGGCATAAAGCACTAACTCCTTCATGAATCTCTTCTTCTGTAGCTTCTAGTTTTGTTAAGAATGAAAACTTTTTTGCAGCATCATTGTATACTGAGGCACTCTGTACCAGACTTGACTCTAATGCATCCATCACAGGTATAAATGTTTTGATTCTGATCTTGTCTCTTGGCTCAAGGTTCTCTAAAGCATCATCTTCATCATCATTGATATGCCTTCTTCTAAATCTTCTTTTCTTGTAATCAACATCAGGCAATTTTTTCTTTACTTCTTCTTCAAAATGATCGAAAAGATCCCTGGAACCTTTAACAAAATCCGAAAGTGAAGCATACAATTTCCTACATACATCTAGACTAATTTGGGGGTCTTGCAGTGATTGACTAGTCTTGTGAAATTCATCCAGATAGTAACTCCACAAATATAACAATACTATAAATTCAAACTCCTCTATTTTATTCAAAATGTTTATGGCTTGATTTCTTGTTTCGCCTTTCTCTGTAGTATCGATATGCAGCTGATGCAATGCAGAAATTATTCCATCATAACTATCAAGTATTGCACTTGTGGCCAATGAATGTGCTTCCCATCTAGTCTTTGACAAAGACTTTGGAACTTTTGAATCATTTTTGAAGAATGACAACAGTACTGCCCATCTATGTGTAGATGATGAAAAGAAATTATATATTTCTTGAACAATTCCAAAAAAGTTTACTGCATCTAAACAACAGTCAACTGCTGCTCTACCAACAAGATTCAGGGAATGACCAGCACATGGAATATACATAGCATACTTGTTAATCTTCAATATTATTTCTTGCATACCCTTGTATTTGCCAGATATATTGGCAGCATTATCATATGACTGGCCTCGACACTTACAAAAATTTATTTTGCACTCATATGTAAGGTAGTTATGCACCATCTTAGGCATACTTTCCCCTGTGTGGCTACCCATCTCTAGGAAAGTTAGAAAACGTTCAATAGGGAGCCCATCATCTGGTGAAACATACCTTACAATAACAGTGAGCTGATCAATATGGGACCGGTCTGGAGTGGAATCTACAGATAAACTGAAGTACCATGCAGTTCTTAAATCATCCAAGATTGAGTCTCTTACTTGATGTGCCATAATTTGGATAAATTAATCACACATTGTTTTAGAAAGATAAGATGTGACACCTGATCCTTTATTCCTAAATGTTTTAATATGGCTTGCTAGAAAAGGATAAAAGTTTGCTATAAGTTCGAGTAATCCAAGGAAATTGCCATTGTGAGGAGAACCAAATGTTTCCTTATCTCCTCTAAAATGTAAACCACGCTCTGCCATAGTAATTATGACTGCCACAACTCGTTCAAGAACAGTTTTCCAGTACTGCCGATTATTATTTGTCTGTTCTGCTAGCTGGCAATCAATTGTTGAGCCACGTTTTCTTGTTAGTTATGTTACCGAAGCTGTTCTATGGTCTACAGAGTTTTCATGACTTTGAACTAAATAGGTGTTGCGCCAATCACAAAATCCATTGGATGATAATGGTGTAGAAGAATTAGAAAAGAGTTTACACACGAAACAGTATACACGACCAGTTGCTGGCGAATATACTAACCATTCTCTGCAATATTTTTCACCATTATCCCGTTTGGGATAGAACAAGCTTTTCGATCAATATCTGTCTTGGTTTGCAAAAAGCTTCTTTGATTTTTCAAATGAGCCATTTGAGTGCTGACATTCTGACGGACCTTTTTCTACCCAGTATAAAATCTCATCTTTACTTAAATCACCCCATACCCCAACATCATTCTGTTTGTTTTTTGATGCTGAATCTTCTGGTTTATTAATCTTAATATGTGTTGCTTCATTCGTTGAAGTAAATTCTATACAACTAGATGTACCAGGTTCTGTATCAGGAATCATAGGGTGAATATCCTGTGACTGACTCACTGTGGTAGAGGCTTTTGGTTCATCAGGCCCCTTATCTATCTTTGTTAAGAAACTATCTAATTTTGTTATCTTGCTAAGCTCTTATTCAGCTCTCTGCTTCTTTTTCCTCTTTTGAGCTCCACTTTTATAACTTCTGGTTGACATCTTGCAAACTATGGGCAGAATATTTAATATAACTATAAACATACATTTAAAAGTAACATAATGCATGATATTTTTTTTTAAATTGAAAATTTCCTGTAATATTACCACTACTTATCAGCAAGCGATATTTTTATAATAAATAAAAATGCAAAGATAAAATTAACAACATCCTCTCAAGTTTTAATATTAGTTTAATTAATTAAATTAAAGAAGAAAAAAAATAACATATACATTAATACTTAATTTAATACAATCGAAACAAAATAATATGTATTTTTTAATGTGCAGTTCTTTCAAATATATATTTAATAACATCAACTTGTAAGTTTATATATTAAATTTACAAATTGTTATTATACTGACAAATAAAAACACGTTAAAATATATGCTATAATTACAGCTACAGGTGACTGCATAGGATCGCCCTATCTATAAATTTTGAATATGGTATCTAATGTTTTATCACTTAAACCTGTTTAGGACAATTTGTCATTAATTTGAATACGTTTTACCAATGTTTATTTACAAAATATTGTTATCATGCAAAGTCTACTGTTATTTTGACTTGAAAATATAGAAACTAGGTTCTCTATTTTTAATATTTTTTCAATTAAAATACGATCGCAGAAAAATTATTGCATGCAACACCTGTACTAACCATGTTAATTATGCACAACTATCCAACAAAGTTCTTTTTAATCAAAATATTGCAAAAAAAAAAAAAAAAAAAAAAAAAAAAATAATAAATGCGGTAGAAAATATTCTTGCGTTAGGTTACGTGCGTACTTGTGTAAAATGCACTTACCTGAAATATAACTCCAGTAAGGACACACACACAAAACACATTGTTCAAAATAATGTCAACAATCAAATTATCAAAGAAACACACTGAAAATACCAAATAAAAGGTCAGAATTATTGTATCGTCTGTCGGCGCACTCGAACTACAAAAAGTCAGCGCATGCTCGAGTGTAGCCGAGCAACACAGGGGAATCCGGGAATCCCCCCTAGGGTTTGCATAACCGGTTATCGGTAATGCAAGCCCTAGGCAAATAGCGCTTTGTTCTTCGAAAAGACGCGCTAAAAAAATTGGGTGAAGAGTATGGGACTTCCCGGACGTGCAGCATTGGGAATAATAATGCTCCATCCATCATGTGCCATGCCGGTAAGCGTGGGCGGTCATGTTCTGCCATCTCACTCGATCACCAGAGTCGTGGATAAGCTCCGTGTTTCTGTCTCGACCATGCCACAAGGCCAAGCCATCCATGTACTTGCTTCTAGGTCTTCCCCTTGGTCTGTTCCCTTCGATCTTGCCAGTTGTCACCAAATTCTCCAATCCATTTCTTCTCATAACATGCCCAAAAAATTTTGACTGTCTACGTCTAATTTCTCTAATCAATTTACGATCTTCATTTGTTTCTTGAAGGACTTGTTCATTGGTCTTTCTGGCTGTCCATGGTATTCTTTGCATTTTCCTCAGAAACCACATCTCTACAGCCATCAGATGTTTCTCAGCCTGACTGCTCATTGTCCACGCTTCACATCCATACAAAAGTACAGGTTCAATGTAGCATCTCAACACTCTTTTTCTCGTTTCAATTGACATCTTTTTATTGGTCAATATGTTTTTCATCTTGCTAAAGGCTACTTTTGCCATGGCGATTCTTGTTCTAATCTCTTCAAGGCATCTCCCATCAGATGTTATTACTGTTCCGAGATAATTGTACCTGCTCACTTGTTGAAGAATATTCCCATTTACTTGTATATTACATTGTGGTATTTCGTCCTTCCTAGTGACGACCATAATCTGTGTCTTTTTACAATTTAATTCTAACCCTAGTTGTTCACTGTGTGTAACAATCGCATCTACTAAATGTTACAGGTCCTGTTCATTGTCTGCAATCAAGACTGTATCATCTGCATATCTAATGTTATTGATGCATCGTCCCCCAATGTTGATTCCTTCCATATCTATATCTATAAAACAAAGTGTATGTGTATATGTATATATGTATGTATGTAAATATGTATGTCCTTTATTTGTTCGCGAACGGCCCATCCGATTGAGATGAAATTTTCTACACGCCTTCCTTTCATTGCAGAGCTGTCAACTGTCATAGTTTTTTTTTCTTCTTCCTCCTCCTCCTCCCAAAATACGTACGTAAATATATGATGATGATGATGAAAGAATCCCCGAACCAAAACGCTAGGGAAAGGGAAGAAAATGACGTGACTACACAGAATCGTCACACGGCAATCATCATCATCAAGTGGCGTGCCGGCTGGCGTAGGCGTTCATGGCTCTCCGTAGATCTCAGTCTTTGGTTTTTTGGATCAACTCTGCTGCTGATATTCCTCCATGCCACGGCAATATCAATAACAATTCATCTTTTTATGTGTAAGGAAGTTATCTACAGTCGTGTAGAAGGGAAGAACTAGACGAGTATGAATTCGGAATGGCGAACTCTCTACTCCTCTCTTCTTCCTCCCTCTCATCCCTCTCCCGACTCCCTCCTCCTTCTCCCTCTTTCTTCTCCCTCTTCCTCTCCCCTCCTCCTCCATCCTCCTCCCTCCTACTCCATCCGCCTCCTCCCCCTCCTCCCTCATCTTCCCTTCTCCTCCCTCTCCATCCTTATCCCTCCTCCTCCTGCCTCCCTCCTCCTCCTCCTGCCTCCTTCTCCCTCATCATCCTCACTCCTCCTTCTCCCTTCTTCTCCCTCTTCCCTCTTCCTCCTCCTCCTACCTCCTCCCTCCTCCTTCCTCTACCTCCTCCTCCTCCCTCCACCCTCCTCCTCCCTTCTCCTCCTCTTCCTCCTCCCTTTCCTTTCTCCTCCTCCCTCTACCTCCTCCTCCCCCTACCTCTTTCCTCCTCCCTCCTCTTCCTCTTCCACCTCCCTTTCCTTCCTCCCCTCCTCATTCTCCCTCCTTCCTCTCCCTCCTTCCTCCTCCTCCTTCCTTCTTCTCCCTCTGCCTCCTCCCTCCTCCTATCCCCTCCTCCTTCTCCTCCTCCCTCCTTCTCCTCCTCTCCCCTCCTCCTCCTACCCTCTTCCTCTTTCCCTCCTCCCTCTCCCTCCTCCATCCTCCTCCTCCCTCTTCCTCCTTCCTCCTCCTCCCTCTCCCTCCTCCATCCTCCTCCTCCCTCTTCCTCCTCCTTCTTCCTCCTCCTTCCTTCTCCTCCCTCCTCCTCCCTCTTCCTCCTCCTCCCTCCTCCTCCTCTCTCCTCCTCCCTCCTCCCTTTTCCTCCCTCCTCCTCCCTCTACATCCTCCCTCCTCCTCTCCACTCTTCCTCTTACCCTCTTCCTCTTCCCCTCCTCCCTATCCCTCCTACTCCCTTCACATTCCTTCTCCTCCCTCTTCCTCCTCCTCCCTCCTCCTCCTCATCCCTCCTTCTCCCTCCTCCTCCTTCTTCCTCCCTCCTCCTCCCCCTCCTCCTTCCTCCTCCTCCCTCTCCTCCTCCTCACTCCTCCTCCTCCTCCTCCCTCTACCTCCTCCCTCCTCCTCCCTCTTCCTCCTCCTCCCTTCTCCTCCTCCCTCCTCCTCCTCCCTCTACCTCCTCCTCCCTTCACATTCCTCCTCCTCCCTCTTCCTCCTCCTCCTCCTCATCCCTCCTTCTCCCTCCTCCTCCTTCTTTCTCCCTCCTCCTCCTCCTCCCCCTCCTCCTCCCTCTCCTCCTCCTCCTCACTCCTCCTCCTCCCTCCTCCTTCCTCTACCTCCTCCCTCCTCCTCCCTTCACATTTCTCCTCCTCCCTCTTCCTCCTCCCTCCTCCTCCTCCCTCCTCCTCATCACTCCTCCTCCCTCCTCCTCCTCCCTCCTCCCCCTCCTCCCTCTCCGCCTCCTCCCTCCTCCTCCTCCCTCTACCTCCTCTCCTCCCTCCTCCTCCCTCTACCTCCTCCCTCCTCCTCCCTTCACATTCCTCCTCCTCCCTCTTCCTCCCTCCTCCTCCTCTCTCCGCCTCCCTCCTCCTCCTCCTCCCCTCCTCCCCCTCCTTCTCCTCCTTCTCCCTCCTCATTCTCCCTCTTCCTCCTCCCTCTTCCTTCTCCCTCCGCCTCCTCCATCCTCCTCCTCCTCCCTTTTCCTCCCTCTCCTCCTCCTGCTCCCTTCTCCTCCTGCGTTCTCCTCCTCCCTCCTTCTCCCTCCTCCTCCCTCTTCCTCCTCCCTCCTCCTCGCCTCCTCCTCCACACTACTCCTCCCTCCTCCTCCTAATCCCTCCTCCTCCCTCCTATTCCTCCCTACTCCTCCTGTCTCCTCCCTCCTCTTCCCTCCTCCACCTCCCTCTTCCTCCTCCCTCCTCCATTTAACCAAGA
The DNA here is from genome assembly GCA_963921405.1 of Cepaea hortensis. Taxonomy (NCBI): domain Eukaryota; kingdom Metazoa; phylum Mollusca; class Gastropoda; order Stylommatophora; family Helicidae; genus Cepaea; species Cepaea hortensis. Next base: position 127,680,795 of record OY992882.1, on the reverse strand, counting down.
CAGACAGACAGTCAGACAGATAGTCGGGAACGGGATCTTATATGATTACTTATATAATTTAAATGAGATGCTCTCCACCATGGGATGGGCCGGGTCAGACAGACAGACAGATAGATAGATAGATAGACAGACAGACAGGCAGACAGACAGACAGACAGACAGACAGACAGACAGACAGACAGACAGACAGACAGACAGTCGGGAACTTATATGACTACTTATATGAATTAAATGAGATTCTCCCCACCAGGAGTTGGGCGATGCCGGGCCGGGTCAGACAGACAGACAGATAGATAGTCGGAACGGGAACTTATATGACTACTTATATGAATTAAATGAGATTCTCCCCATCAGGGTCTGGGCGAAGACGGGCCGGGTCAGACAGACAGACAGACAGATAGACAGACAGACAGACAGACAGACAGACAGATAGTCGGTAACGGGAACGAGAACTTATATGACTACTTATATGAATTAAATGAGATGCTCCCCACCAGGGTCTGGGCGAAGCCGGGCCGGGTCAGCTAGTCTTCAATATTTCTGAAAATACTTTCACTGTACAGGGAAAACAGATCTGGAGACATTACACATCCCTGTCTCACACCCCTTTTAATAGGCTGATATTGGCTTACTTCATTATCAACTCTTATGGCAGCTTGTTGTTTCCAATATATGTTTTTTACAAGTCTAAGATCTTTTCCATCAATTTGTAGATCTTCAAGCATCCTTATCATGTTGACATGTCTCACTTTATCAAAAGCCTTTGTGTAGTCAATAAAGCAAAGGTGTAAATCTTTGTTTACTTCTATAGAACGTTCGATTATGTTTCTCAGTATATACACAGCATTTACTGTACCCTTGCCTTCCACAAACCCACATTGTTCTTCTCCTATTTCAGGTTGTATTTTCCTCCTAACTCTTTGCATGATAATTCTTAGCAAAATCTTCGTGATGTGACTCATTATACTAATTGTTCGATGTTGATCACATTCCAAGGCTCCTGATTTCTTTGGGATTGCAATAAATACAGAATTACATAACTCCTGAGGTATAATAATGCTGCAGTATATTTAAGTATACATATATGACAATTTCTCACTCGGACAATATTTGTTGGGGTCCCCCCACTTTCTTGGGGGCCCCAAACTATAGCTTTTGTAGCTTATACGTAAATCCTGCACTGCCATATCACATTGGTTGTGTGTACACTTTGGATAATGGCCTCATGCTCCTTTTATCTAGTAGGACAAATAATTCCAAAGTCTAGTGAATTTAAGATTGTTAAATCAATAGCTGCATCATTATTCTTGCGTCTCCATGTCGATATTTTTAGCCGCCTACCTCGCACTCTGAAGGTTGTACCTTTGTTCCCCAGACTGCAACATTCAGACCACGAGTTAAATTTTTCCAGAACCCTGAGAGCAACTGCTGAAGCTAAGGCGTTTGTGCTTATGAGATACTCTCGGCGAATGACTTAGCATACTATGGAGAGAGTCCGTGCCAGATAGCGCAAGTTAGGTGCATATTCTTTACAGTTGTTGCAGTCAACCCCAGCATTTTTTCAGCAGTTTACGTTCAGTAGTTTGCCATTGCTCTCTGAAAGACCAGTGCTCATACCATTGTCAGGAAACCAACAGAAGGCGGGCTGCTTCCAGATTGCTTGCAGCTGTGTTTGGAACAATCGTAACCCCGTCCGCACAGAGATGGGCTAAAACCTTATGCAATGAAATAGACCCTCTCGACATTAGTACTTTATTTTTCTTGATGCTGTCATTTTGTGATTTATTATTCTTGATGCTGTCATTTTGTACTCTATTATTCTTGATGCTTTCATTTTGTACTTTATTATTCTTCATGCTGACATTATGTACTTTATTATTCTTGATGCTATCATTGTGTACGTTATTATTATTGATACTGTCATTTTGCACTTTATTATTCTTGATGCTGTTATTTTGTACTTTATTATTCTTGATGCTGTCATTTTGTACTTTATTATTCTTCTTGCTGACATTATGTACTTTATTATTATTGATACTGTTATTTTGTACTTTATTAAACTAGATGTTATAATTTTGTACTTTATTATTCTAGATGTTGTCATTTTGTACTGTATTAATCTTGATGCTATCATTTTGTACTTTATTATTATTGATACTGTTATTTTGTACTTTATTATTCTAGATGTTGTCATTTTGTACTTTATTATTCTAGATGTTACCGTATGGATGGAAAGTTATTCAATCTCAGAAGGCTGAAAGCTAAAACCAAAATTAACAGCGACACCGTCAGAGAGCTCCTGTTTGCTGATGATTGCGCTCTATACGCCAACTCAGAGGCGGACATGCAACATAATGTTTCAGCTTTCTCACATGCCTGTGCCAACTTTGGGCTCAATATCAACTTGGAGAAGACTGTAGTTATGTACCAGCCAGCTCCAGGGAATAATCACACTGTGCCGAATATCAAAGTGAATGATCATAGACTAAGTGTTGTGGACAAATTCACCTAACTTGGCAGCACCGTGTCACAAGCTGCCACAATCGATGACGAAGTGAATGCAAGAATCTCCAAGGCCAGTGCAGCCTTTGGCAGACTGTACACGAATGTATGGGACAGAACAGGAATAAGCCTGCAAACAAAGCTAAAAGTCTACAAAGCAGTTGTATTATCCACACTGCTATATGCTTGTGAAACCTGGACTGTTTATCAGCGACACGCTAGGAAATTAAACCACTTCCACGCAGTCTGCCTAAGGAAACTACTGAAGATTAAATGGCAAGACAAGATTCCAGACACTGAAGTCCTAGAAAGAGTATCCATGCCCAGTATCCACACTCTACTGATGAAGAATCAGATTCGCTGGGCTGGTCACTTGACTCGCATGCCAGATCACAGGCTCCCTAAACGAATTTTTTATAGCGAACTGCGTTGTGGTAAACGCTCCCAAGGTGGCCAGAGAAAACGTTTTAAAGACACTCTGAAAATTTCACTGAAGGATTTTGGAATTCATCATGACACCTGGGAGGCTGCAGCCAGAGACCGAAATTCGTGGCGTGCATCATTGCGCAAAGGTGAAGTCATATGTGAGGCAACCAGGACTGCAAGAGCTGTGAAGAAAAGGCAGGACAGAAAAACCCCTGCAGGAAATCCTCCTCCAGAGACGTCAAGCATTCTTTGCCCACATTGTCAAAGAACATTTCGAGCCAAAATAGGCCTTATCAGCCATCTTAGAACCCACGGCTCCACACCTTCATCCCCACTGGATGAGATGAATGGTCATCATCATTCTTGATGGACAAACAACATTCTAGATGTTATAATTTTGTACTTTATTATTCTAGATGTTGTCATTTTGTACTGTATTAGTCTTGATGCTATCATTTTGTACTTTATTATTATTGATACTGTTATTTTGTACTTTATTATTCTAGATGTTGTCATTTTGTACTTTATTATTCTAGATGTTGTCATTTTGTACTTTATTATTCTTCATGCTGACATTATGTACTTTATTATTCTTGATGCTATCATTTTGTACTTTATTATCCTTGATGCTGTCATTTTGTACTTTATTATTCTAGATGTTGTCATTTTGTACTTTATTATTCTAGATTTTGTAATTTTGTACTTTATTATTCTTGATGCTGTCATTTTATACCTTATTATTCTTGATTCTGTCATTATGTACTTTATTATTCTTGATGCTGTCATTTTGTACTTTATTATTCTTCATGCTGACATTATGTACTTTATTATTCTTGATGCTATCATTGTGTACGTTATTATTATTGATACTGTCATTTTGTACTTTATTATTCTTGATGCTGTTATTTTGTACTTTATTATTCTTGATGCTGTCATTTTGTACGTTATTATTCTTCTTGCTGACATTATGTACTTTATTATTATTGATACTGTTATTTTGTACTTTATTAAACTAGATGTTATAATTTTGTACTTTATTATTCTAGATATTGTCATTTTGTACTGTATTAATCTTGATGCTATCATTTTGTACTTTATTATTATTGATACTGTTATTTTGTACTTTATTATTCTAGATGTTGTCATTTTGTACTTTATTATTCTAGATGTTACCGTATGGATGGAAAGTTATTCAATCTCAGAAGGCTGAAAGCTAAAACCAAAATTAACAGCGACACCGTCAGAGAGCTCCTGTTTGCTGATGATTGCGCTCTATACGCCAACTCAGAGGCGGACATGCAACATAATGTTTCAGCTTTCTCACATGCCTGTGCCAACTTTGGGCTCAATATCAACTTGGAGAAGACTGTAGTTATGTACCAGCCAGCTCCAGGGAATAATCACACTGTGCCGAATATCAAAGTGAATGATCATAGACTAAGTGTTGTGGACAAATTCACCTAACTTGGCAGCACCGTGTCACAAGCTGCCACAATCGATGACGAAGTGAATGCAAGAATCTCCAAGGCCAGTGCAGCCTTTGGCAGACTGTACAAGAATGTATGGGACAGAACAGGAATAAGCCTGCAAACAAAGCTAAAAGTCTACAAAGCAGTTGTATTATCCACACTGCTATATGCTTGTGAAACCTGGACTGTTTATTAGCGACACGCTAGGAAATTAAACCACTTCCACACAGTCTGCCTAAGGAAGATACTGAAGATTAAATGGCAAGACAAGATTCCAGACACTGAAGTCCTAGAAAGAGCATCCATGCCCAGTATCCACACTCTACTGATGAAGAATCAGATTCGCTGGGCTGGTCACTTGACTCGCATGCCAGATCACAGGCTCCCTAAACGAATTTTTTATAGCGAACTGCGTTGTGGTAAACGCTCCCAAGGTGGCCAGAGGAAACGTTTTAAAGACACTCTGAAAATTTCACTGAAGGATTTTGGAATTCATCATGACACCTGGGAGGCTGCAGCCAGAGACCGAAATTCGTGGCGTGCATCATTGCGCAAAGGTGCAGTCATATGTGAGGCAACCAGGACTGCAAGAGCTGTGAAGAAAAGGCAGGACAGAAAAACCACTGCAGGAAATCCTCCTCCAGAGACGTCAAGCATTCTTTGCCCACATTGTCAAAGAACATTTCGAGCCAAAATAGGCCTTATCAGCCATCTTAGAACCCACGGCTCCACACCTTCATCCCCACTGGATGAAATGAATGGTCATCATCATTCTTGATGGACAAACAACATTCTAGATGTTATAATTTTGTACTTTATTATTCTAGATGTTGTCATTTTGTACTGTATTAGTCTTGATGCTATCATTTTGTACTTTATTATTATTGATACTGTTATTTTGTACTTTATTATTCTAGATGTTGTCATTTTGTACTTTATTATTCTAGATGTTGTCATTTTGTACTTTATTATTCTTCATGCTGACATTATGTACTTTATTATTCTTGATGCTATCATTTTGTACCTTATTATTCTTGATTCTGTCATTATGTACTTTATTATTCTTGATGCTGTCATTTTGTACTTTATTATTCTTCATGCTGTCATTATGTACTTTATTATTCTTCATTCTGTCATTATGTACTTTATTATTCTTGATGTTCCCTGGACAAGGTTTTAATGACGTTGTTCGTAATCCCGTATATCCACGTGGGGAAAACAGCTGCGCGAAATCCGCAGTTGATCGCACTGCGCTAGTAACTTATGGGGGTATGTGAGCCAGTCGTTCTTAAAGCAATGGCAAACTACTGAACGTAAAGCTTGTCTAGTACATCAACAGCAGCTGAAAAATGCTGGTGTCAACTGCAACGCCCTGTAAAGGATACCCAACATTAAAAAATAAAACACTACTGGAACTATTAGTGTTGGAACTCTTCGCTGGCTGCTGAGGATGGGGACGGAGCACTTATGGGAATGTCCCGAATGCTATGATGTCGGTTCCTAAATCAATCAATCAATCAAAAAATAAAACAATGAGTAAGGGACGTAAACATCTAATATTGTTACAAGGGAATTTACTTGAAATTTTAACAATAAAAAAAATATACTAGCGATAGTATTAATAACTAACTTTGTACTTCTATTTTGTTTTCTTAGAAATATAGAATATAAAAACCAAAGTAAAATCTTTTAATGCCAGATATGATAAATTTATGCTTTTAACGAACATGTTTTTAATCTTTATATACTTACATTTTGTAATGCACTTTTTTTATTAGATAATTAATTTTTAAAAGTTATTTTCATACTTTCAATGTAAGAGCATAGATTACTGCCAGAATCTTCCCCGATATGGGGGAAAGCATTTTTTTACTGGCCTCCTAGGGCCACAAAAGAAACAGACAATTACCACACCCATCCCTCTCTTGTGCCATCTCTTTGTCATGACATATATAGACAATATATGTAAAGAAACCAGCGAAAAAAAAAAACACGGCAAGAACACCGCATGTCGAGAACACAGAAGAAGAACCATCTGCAAATTACACCATTAGAGAACTGTTTGCGGACGACCAAGCACTAATAGCAAAATCAGAAGCTGAATTACAAAACCACATGAATAGTCTAAACCAATGGTTCTCAACCGGTGGGGAAATTACCCCCCCCCCCCTCACCCCCCCCCCCCCCACAGGTGGAATATTAGGGTTTCCTAGAGGTAGGAGGGGGTGCGAAATTAAGATTATTTCAAGATCCCGCTAACAGAGGGGAAGTCGATAAGTACGTCACAAACGGCTGTAGAAAAATAACTCAACATGACAATATGTACCTGACGAGATGCAGCGAAATATGCCAGGCAATAAATCGTGCAATCTATTGTTTATGTCTTCTTTATTCAAATTCATCACGGGAAAACATTGTTTTGAACTTGAAACCAGTCAACTCCTATACATAAATTGTCCCTTCATTTCTCAACATTAGTCATTAGTCGCGGGTCCAACATTACAGCAAAGGGTCTTCCCCATTATGCTCTATTCCTGTGCCAGTGAATATCACATAAAATGTCCCTCACTACCCCATGTGAAAAGTGAAAAAGACAGGAGTCTAGACAAACAACGGCCCGCTCAGGCACACTGTGCAAAAAACCACCACCGGAATGTCACCATAAAAGTCCTCTACGAACAATACAGTTCATCCTTGATGGAACTGGCAGTCACTTTCCCAACCAGATGTTCACCAACAAAGTCTCGATGTTTCTAGATATTGTTGTTCCGTTTCTAGATGTTTTCTAGCCAGTCACGCCATTTTTTCTCCGAAATGTAGATCACGAAACAAAACAACCTCGAAAAGATGTAAAGAAACATTTCACTGTACATAATGCCGCCACCAGAATGCCAACACAAAGGTCCTCCTCGAAAACACAGTTCATCATAGATGGAAACGACAGCCACTAGTAAAACCAGCAGCCACACATTTCTGAAGGCAAGAAAACCGGTCGCTTCTGCGACACACCAGCCGCCATACTTGCAGATATTTCTGGATGTTGTTGTTCCGTTTCTAGATGTTATCTAGCCAGCTATGCCATTTTGAGCATTTCACAAAATAATTTCCACCAACATTGATCCACCCATCCCAGAGTTCCACCAGTCCTTCCAAACCGGCTGCACAGAACTGTGCGCTCTATTTTCTATACCACGGTTTCACTTCACATTCAACTTCGGCGTTACTTGCGACATGTCTCAATGGACCAGAAAGGTGGAAATTGCTAGGGGCTAAGTTAACTGAAAATCCACCTGAAGTGGAAACGTGGTATAGAAAAAGAGCACATAGTTAAATGCAGCCGGCTTTGGAGGACCGACAAAACGATGGGACAAGTGCATCAATGCTGGTGGAAACCATGTTGAGAAATAAAGGGACAATGTATGTATAAAAATAAACTGGTCTCAAGCCGTTATCATACTTAGCTACCCCTCCACAGCCATTTGTGACCCACTTATTGAACTACACTTGTTCAAGAACCGATTACTTGATATTCTTTTTCCCTCCATACTTTACAGTTCTGTACTCCTCTCCCTTCTGAAATTCATTTAATAACATAAGTAGAACCGCAAATCATGTTTTATGTAGACGTCTAGACTTGTTCTAGTATGTGTTATTAAACTTAGCTTCTATTTTTACGTATACTGTGTGGGAGGGGGGAATTTATAGGGAGGAAATACGAAAAGGGGAGGATGGGGGTGAATGACGTTCTGAAAATATCGTGAAGGGGTGCACGGGCCAAAAAAAAAAGGTTGAAAACCACTGGTCTAGCCAGGGCCGGATTTAGACTTGATAAGGCCCTAAGCTATTTGAAATATGGGGCCCTTTATAAGTCCAGATATTCTATGCAGTGGCGTCACTGGGGTTGATGTCACCCAGTGCGGTAAACTCTTGGTGTCACCCCTCTAGACTTTCACCATGGTCTTCTTCCGAGTGTTCCTGTACCATATATAATAGCATATAGTAATGTTTGTAAAATAAGTCAAAAAGTTAATAAGGACATAAGAAAGAAAACAAATTGAGCAATAAAACTTCAATACTTCAGGTAAAACATAAATAAAGAACTTCGACAAACTCGGACAAAGTTACATTTTTGTTATTTAACATTAAAATTTCAAAAATTAACAATGAACTGTTATGAAACCCGACTAGACAGAGCTATGTCTGCTTTGTCAAATTTGCAATTTTTTTTATTTTGGTGTCACCCCTTGATGGTGTCACCCGGTGCGGCCCGCACCCCCGCACCCCCCTAGTGACGCCCCTGATTCTATGTCAGTGACAAATATGATTTTCGAATACCTAGAGGGTTAAACTGAAATACAATTAAGAAGTATATTGATGGTGAAATAATAAATCTTTAACTTAAAATCATTTTTATTCATAACAAACTTAAAAATTCAAACTCTGGTAAAAAGAAACAAAAGTTCTTTTAAAAGGCACAATTTACAAAGGCTTATTATCTAATCTCTTGAAACATGTTATAAGGATTACGGAATTATATTAAACTAAAATATTTTCTTTCTTGCTTTTGCCAGAGCAAAGTCACTGATGACATTATCAAATGATAAACTGCGTAGTTTGTCGCTTTCTATGCACATGAGACTGGGGGAACATAATTTATCTTGAGTCGTTGTTCTAAATTCATTTTTTATCCTCTTCAGCTGAGAAAAAGATCTTTCTCCAGAGCAATTCGCAACCATCATACTAAGAAACAATCTCAAAATTGCTTCTACATTAGGGAATGCTGATTGGACATGATCGTTAAATATTACCCTATACAGATCCTGATGTGTCAGACTATCTTGTTCCGCTGAACTATGGGCTTGACTATGTCTAACATATTGATGAAAATGCTTGACTTCTCCTACAAGATTCATGTCCACATCTTCAGGATATGTTTGGCATAAAGCACTAACTCCTTCATGAATCTCTTCTTCTGTAGCTTCTAGTTTTGTTAAGAATGAAAACTTTTTTGCAGCATCATTGTATACTGAGGCACTCTGTACCAGACTTGACTCTAATGCATCCATCACAGGTATAAATGTTTTGATTCTGATCTTGTCTCTTGGCTCAAGGTTCTCTAAAGCATCATCTTCATCATCATTGATATGCCTTCTTCTAAATCTTCTTTTCTTGTAATCAACATCAGGCAATTTTTTCTTTACTTCTTCTTCAAAATGATCGAAAAGATCCCTGGAACCTTTAACAAAATCCGAAAGTGAAGCATACAATTTCCTACATACATCTAGACTAATTTGGGGGTCTTGCAGTGATTGACTAGTCTTGTGAAATTCATCCAGCAAGTAACTCCACAAATATAACAATACTATAAATTCAAACTCCTCTATTTTATTCAAAATGTTTATGGCTTGATTTCTTGTTTCGCCTTTCTCTGTAGTATCAATATGCAGCTGATGCAATGCAGAAATTATTCCATCATAACTATCAAGTATTGCACTTGTGGCCACTGAATGTGCTTCCCATCTAGTCTTTGACAAAGACTTTGGAACTTTTGAATCATTTTTGAAGAATGACAACAGTACTGCCCATCTATGTGTAGATGATGAAAAGAAATTATATATTTCTTGAACAATTCCAAAAAAGTTTACTGCATCTAAACAACAGTCAACTGCTGCTCTACCAACAAGATTCAGGGAATGACCAGCACATGGAATATACATAGCATACTTGTTAATCTTCAATATTATTTCTTGCATACCCTTGTATTTGCCAGATATATTGGCAGCATTATCATATGACTGGCCTCGACACTTACAAAAATTTATTTTGCACTCATATGTAAGGTAGTTATGCACCATCTTAGGCATATTTTCCCCTGTGTGGCTACCCATCTCTAGGAAAGTTAGAAAACGTTCAATAGGGAGCCCATCATCTGGTGAAACATACCTTACAATAACAGTGAGCTGATCAATATGGGACCGGTCTGGAGTGGAATCTACAGATAAACTGAAGTACCATGCAGTTCTTAAATCATCCAAGATTGAGTCTCTTACTTGATGTGCCATAATTTGGATAAATTCATCACATATTGTTTTAGAAAGATAAGATGTGACACCTGATCCTTTATTCCTAAATGTTTTAATATGGCTTGCTAGAAAAGGATAAAAGTTTGCTATAAGTTCGAGTAATCCAAGGAAATTGCCATTGTGAGGAGAACCAAATGTTTCCTTATCTCCTCTAAAATGTAAACCACGCTCTGCCATAGTAATTATGACTGCCACAACTCGTTCAAGAACAGTTTTCCAGTACTGCCGATTATTATTTGTCTGTTCTGCTAGCTGGCAATCAATTGTTGAGCCACGTTTTCTTGTAAGTTATGTTACCGAAGCTGTTCTATGGTCTACAGAGTTTTCATGACTTTGAACTAAATAGGTGTTGCGCCAATCTCAAAATCCATTGGATGATAATGGTGTAGAAGAATTAGAAAAGAGTTTACACACGAAACAGTATACACGACCAGTTGCTGGCGAATATACTAACCATTCTCTGCAATATTTTTCACCATTATCCCGTTTGGGATAGAACAAGCTTTTCGATCAATATCTGTCTTGGTTTGCAAAAAGCATCTTTGATTTTTCAAATGAGCCATTTGAGTGCTGACATTCTGACGGACCTTTTTCTACCCAGTATAAAATCTCATCTTTACTTAAATCACCCCATACCCCAACATCATTCTGTTTGTTTTTTGATGCTGAATCTTCTGGTTTATTAATCTTAATATGTGTTGCTTCATTCGTTGAAGTAAATTCTATACAACTAGATGTACCAGGTTCTGTATCAGGAATCATAGGGTGAATATCCTGTGACTGACTCACTGTGGTAGAGGCTTTTGGTTCATCAGGCCCCTTATCTATCTTTGTTAAGAAACTATCTAATTTTGTTATCTTGCTAAGCTCTTATTCAGCTCTCTGCTTCTTTTTCCTCTTTTGAGCTCCACTTTTATAACTTCTGGTTGACATCTTGCAAACTGTGGGCAGAATATTTAATATAACTATAAACATACATTTAAAAGTAACATAATGCATGATATTTTTTTTTTTATTGAAAATTTCCTGTGATATTACCACTACTTATCAGAAAGCGATATTTTTATAATAAATAAAAATGCAAAGAGAAAATTAACAACATCCTCTCAAGTTTTAATATTAGTTTAATTAATTAAATTAAAGAAGAAAAAAATTAACATATACATTAATACTTAATTTAATACAATCGAAACAAAATAATATGTATTTTTTAATGTGCAGTTCTTTCAAATATATATTTAATAACATCAACTTGTAAGTTTATATATTAAATTTACAAATTGTTATTATACTGACAAATAAAAACACGTTAAAAATATATGCTATAATTACAGCTACAGGTGACTGCATAGGATCGCCCTATCTATAAATTTTGAATATGGTATCTAATGTTTTATCACTTAAACCTGTTTAGGACAATTTGTCATTAATTTGAATACGTTTTACCAATGTTTATTTACAAAATATTGTTATCATGCAAAGTCTACTGTTATTTTGACTTGAAAATATAGAAACTAGGTTCTCTATTTTTAATATTTTTTCAATTAAAATACGATCGCAGAAAAATTATTGCATGCAACACCTGTACTCACACACATTGGCACCTTGCCGTCTTGACAGACGATAGTTTGTGCTTTAAAAAGGCATAATAACTTTTAACTATGGCGGTAGCGAGTGTGACTGATAAGGCCAATTTGCGCTGTAAATGTCCGTTCACAGTGGGTGCATGTGAACACGTGGTCATTTCCACCATCATGCACCATCTTACGTCTCAAACGCTTGGTGTGTGACTTTTCTGCAATAATTTTCTCCTTTGACTTTATTCCATTTCTGATATTTGCCCTCCATGCAACACGTTCAGCGGCGACTTGCTCCCAATGTGCATTATCAATGCCTGTATCAATCATGTCCCGCTTACACACATCTTTGTATCGTAGTAGAGGCCGACCCTGAGATCTCTTACCCATCTGTAATTCACCAAAAAAGATATCCTTTGGTATTCTACCATCATCCATCCGCCTAAGATGTCCTATCCATCTAAGTCTACGAAGACTGAGCATGGAATAAACTGTCACACAACCTGATCTTTCCAATACTTCAGTATTTGTGATTTTGTCTTGCCACTTAATACCAAGAATTCTTCGCAGACACCGCAACACCTGTACTAACCATGTTAATTATGCACAACTATCCAACAAAGTTCTTTTTAATCAAAATATTGCACCAAAAAAAAAATAAAAAAAAAATAAAAAAATGCGGTAGAAAATATTCTTGCGTTAGGTTACGTGCGTACTTGTGTAAAATGCACTTACCTGAAATATAACTCCAGTAAGGACACACACAAAACACATTGTTCAAAATAATGTCAACAATCAAATTATCAAAGAAACACACTGAAAATACCAAATAAAAGGTCAGAATTATTGTATCGTCTGTCGGCGCACTCGAACTACAAAAAGTCAGCGCATGCTCGAGTGTAGCCGAGCAACACAGGGGAATCCGGGAATCCCCCCTAGGGTTTGCATAACCGGTTATCGGTAATGCAAGCCCTAGGCAAATAGCGCTTTGTTCTTCGAAAAGACGCGCTAAAAAAATTGGGTGAAGAGTATGGGACTTCCCGGACGTGCAGCATTGGGAATAATAATGCTCCATCCATCATGTGCCATGCCGGTAAGCGTGGGCGGTCATGTTCTGCCATCTCACTCGGTCACCAGAGTCGTGGATAAGCTCCGTGTTTCTGTCTCGACCATGCCACAAGGCCAAGCCATCCATGTACTTGCTTCTAGGTCTTCCCTTTGGTCTGTTCCCTTCGATCTTGCCAGTTGTCACCAAATTCTCCAATCCATTTCTTCTCATAACATGCCCAAAAAATTTTGACTGTCTACGTCTAATTTCTCTAATCAATTTACGATCTTCATTTGTTTCTTGAAGGACTTGTTCATTGGTCTTTCTGGCTGTCCATGGTATTCTTTGCATTTTCCTCAGAAACCACATCTCTACAGCCATCAGATGTTTTTCAGCCTGACTGCTCATTGTCCACGCTTCACATCCATACAAAAGTACAGGTTCAATGTAGCATCTCAACACTCTTTTTCTCGTTTCAATTGACATCTTTTTATTGGTCAATATGTTTTTCATCTTGCTAAAGGCTACTTTTGCCATGGCGATTCTTGTTCTAATCTCTTCAAGGCATCTCCCATCAGATGTTATTACTGTTCCGAGATAATTGTACCTGCTCACTTGTTGAAGAATATTCCCATTTACTTGTATATTACATTGTGGTATTTCGTCCTTCCTAGTGACGACCATAATCTGTGTCTTTTTACAATTTAATTCTAACCCTAGTTGTTCACTGTGTGTAACAATCGCATCTACTAAATGTTGCAGGTCCTGTTCATTGTCTGCAATCAAGACTGTATCATCTGCATATCTAATGTTATTGATGCATCGTCCCCCAATGTTGATTCCTTCCATATCTTCAATATTTCTGAAAATACTTTCACTGTACAGGGAAAACAGATCTGGAGACATTACACATCCCTGTCTCACACCCCTTTTAATAGGCTGATATTGGCTTACTTCATTATCAACTCTTATGGCAGCTTGTTGTTTCCAATATATGTTTTTTACAAGTCTAAGATCTTTTCCATCAATTTGTAGATCTTCAAGCATCCTTATCATGTTGACATGTCTCACTTTATCAAAAGCCTTTGTGTAGTCAATAAAGCAAAGGTGTAGATCTTTGTTTACTTCTATAGAACGTTCGATTATGTTTCTCAGTATATACACAGCATTTACTGTACCCTTGCCTTCCACAAACCCACATTGTTCTTCTCCTATTTCAGGTTGTATTTTCCTCCTAACTCTTTGCATGATAATTCTTAGCAAAATCTTCGTGATGTGACTCATTATACTAATTGTTCGATGTTGATCACATTCCAAGGCTCCTGATTTCTTTGGGATTGCAATAAATACAGAATTACATAACTCCTGAGGTATAATAATGCTGCAGTATATTTAAGTATACATATATGACAATTGCTCACTCGGACAATATTTGTTGGGGTCCCCCCACTTTCTTGGGGGCCCCAAACTATAGCTTTTGTAGCTTATACGTAAATCCTGCACTGCCATATCACATTGGTTGTGTGTACACTTTGGATAATGGCCTCATGCTCCTTTTATCTAGTAGGACAAATAATTCCAAAGTCTAGTGAATTTAAGATTGTTAAATCAATAGCTGCATCATTATTCTTGCGTCTCCATGTCGATATTTTTAGCCGCCTACCTCGCACTCTGAAGGTTGTACCTTTGTTCCCCAGACTGCAACATTCAGACCACGAGTTAAATTTTTCCAGAACCCTGCGAGCCACTGCTGAAGCTAAGGCGTTTGTGCTTTATGAGATACTCTTGGCGAATGGCTTAGCATACTATGGAGAGAGCCCGTGCCAGATAGCGCAAGTTAGGTGCATATTCTTTACAGTTGTTGCAGTCAACCCCAGCATTTTTTCAGCAGTTTACGTTCAGTAGTTTGCCATTGCTCTCTGAAAGACCAGTGCTCATACCATTGTCAGGAAACCAACAGAAGGCGGGCTGCTTCCAGATTGCTTGCAGCTGTGTTTGGAACAATCGTAACCCGTCCGCACAGAGATGGGCTAAAACCTTATGCAATGAAATAGACCCTCTCGACATTAGTACTTTATTTTTCTTGATGCTGTCATTTTGTGATTTATTATTCTTGATGCTGTCATTTTGTACTCTATTATTCTTGATGCTTTCATTTTGTACTTTATTATTCTTCATGCTGACATTATGTACTTTATTATTCTTGATGCTATCATTGTGTACGTTATTATTATTGATACTGTCATTTTGTACTTTATTATTCTTGATGCTGTTATTTTGTACTTTATTATTATTGATACTGTTATTTTGTACTTTATTAAACTAGATGTTATAATTTTGTACTTTATTATTCTAGATGTTGTCATTTTGTACTGTATTAATCTTGATGCTATCATTTTGTACTTTATTATTATTGATACTGTTATTTTGTACTTTATTATTCTAGATGTTGTCATTTTGTACTTTATTATTCTAGATGTTACCGTATGGATGGAAAGTTATTCAATCTCAGAAGGCTGAAAGCTAAAACCAAAATTAACAGCGACACCGTCAGAGAGCTCCTGTTTGCTGATGATTGCGCTCTATACGCCAACTCAGAGGCGGACATGCAACATAATGTTTCAGCTTTCTCACATGCCTGTGCCAACTTTGGGCTCAATATCAACTTGGAGAAGACTGTAGTTATGTACCAGCCAGCTCCAGGGAATAATCACACTGTGCCGAATATCAAAGTGAATGATCATAGACTAAGTGTTGTGGACAAATTCACCTAACATGGCAGCACCGTGTCACAAGCTGCCACAATCGATGACGAAGTGAATGCAAGAATCTTCAAGGCCAGTGCAGCCTTTGGCAGACTGTACAAGAATGTATGGGACAGAACAGGAATAAGCCTGCAAACAAAGCTAAAAGTCTACAAAGCAGTTGTATTATCCACACTGCTATATGCTTGTGAAACCTGGACTGTTTATCAGCGACACGCTAGGAAATTAAACCACTTCCACACAGTCTGCCTAAGGAAGCTACTGAAGATTAAATGGCAAGACAAGATTCCAGACACTGAAGTCCTAGAAAGAGCATCCATGCCCAGTATCCACACTCTACTGATGAAGAATCAGATTCGCTGGGCTGGTCACTTGACTCGCATGCCAGATCACAGGCTCCCTAAACGAATTTTTTATAGCGAACTGCGTTGTGGTAAACGCTCCCAAGGTGGCCAGAGGAAACGTTTTAAAGACACTCTGAAAATTTCACTGAAGGATTTTGGAATTCATCATGACACCTGGGAGGCTGCAGCCAGAGACCGAAATTCGTGGCGTGCATCATTGCGCAAAGGTGCAGTCATATGTGAGGCAACCAGGACTGCAAGAGCTGTGAAGAAAAGGCAGGACAGAAAAACCACTGCAGGAAATCCTCCTCCAGAGACGTCAAGCATTCTTTGCCCACATTGTCAAAGAACATTTCGAGCCAAAATAGGCCTTATCAGCCATCTTAGAACCCACGGCTCCACACCTTCATCCCCACTGGATGAAATGAATGGTCATCATCATTCTTGATGGACAAACAACATTCTAGATGTTATAATTTTGTACTTTATTATTCTAGATGTTGTCATTTTGTACTGTATTAGTCTTGATGCTATCATTTTGTACTTTATTATTATTGATACTGTTATTTTGTACTTTATTATTCTAGATGTTGTCATTTTGTACTTTATTATTCTAGATGTTGTCATTTTGTACTTTATTATTCTTCATGCTGACATTATGTACTTTATTATTCTTGATGCTATCATTTTGTACTTTATTATTATTAATACTGTTATTTTGTACTTTATTATTCTAGATGTTGTCATTTTGTAGTTTATTATTCTAGATTTTGTAATTTTGTACTTTATTATTCTTGATGCTGTCATTTTATACCTTATTATTCTTGATTCTGTCATTATGTACTTTATTATTCTTGATGCTGTCATTTTGTACTTTATTATTCTTCATGCTGTCATTATGTACTTTATTATTCTTCATTCTGTCATTATGTACTTTATTATTCTTGATGTTCCCTGGACAAGGTTTTAATGACGTTGTTCGTAATCCCGTATATCCACGTGGGGAAAACAGCTGCGCGAAATCCGCAGTTGATCGCACTGCGCTAGTAACTTATGGGGGTGTGTGAGCCAGTCGTTCTTAAAGCAATGGCAAACTACTGAACGTAAAGCTTGTCTAGTACATCAACAGCAGCTGAAAAATGCTGGTGTCAACTGCAACGCCCTGTAAAGGATACCCAACATTAAAAAATAAAACACTACTGGAACTATTAGTGTTGGAACTCTTCGCTGGCTGCTGAGGATGGGGACGGAGCACTTATGGGAATGTTCCGAATGCTATGATGTCGGTTCCTAAATCAATCAATCAATCAAAAAATAAAACAATGAGTAAGGGACGTAAACATCTAATATTGTTACAAGGGAAATTACTTGAATTTTTAACAATAAAAAAATATACTAGCGATAGTATTAATAACTAACTTTGTACTTCTATTTTGTTTTCTTAGAAATATAGAATATAAAAACCAAAGTAAAATCTTTTAATGCCAGATATGATAAATTTATGCTTTTAACGAACATGTTTTTAATCTTTATATACTTACATTTTGTAATGCACTTTTTTATTATATAATTAATTCTTAAAAGTTATTTTCTTACTTTCAATGTAAGAGTATACATTATTTGTAGATTCTTCCCCGATATGGGGGAAAGCATTTTTTTACTGGCCTCCTAGGGCCACAAAAGAAACAGACAATTACCACACCCATCCCTCTCTTGTGCCATCTCTTTGTCATGACATATATAGACAATATATGTAAAGAAACCAGCGGGAAAAAAAACACGGCAAGAACACCGCATGTCGAGAACACAGAAGAAGAACCATCTGCAAATTACACCATTAGAGAACTGTTTGCGGACGACCAAGCACTAATAGCAAAATCAGAAGCTGAATTACAAAACCACATGAATAGTCTAAACCAATGGTTCTCAACCGGTGGGGAAATTACCCCCCCCCCTCACCCCCCCCCCCCACAGGTGGAATTTTAGGGTTTCCTAGAGGTAGGAGGGGGTGCGAAATTAAGATTATTTCAAGATCCCGCTAACAGAGGGGAAGTCGATAAGTACGTCACAAACGGCTGTAGAAAAATAACTCAACATGACAATATGTACCTGACGAGATGCAGCGAAATATGCCAGGCAATAAATCGTGCAATCTATTGTTTATGTCTTCTTTATTCAAATTCATCACGGGAAAACATTGTTTTGAACTTGAAACCAGTCAACTCCTATACATAAATTGTCCCTTCATTTCTCAACATTAGTCATTAGTCGCGGGTCCAACATTACAGCAAAGGGTCTTCCCCATTATGCTCTATTCCTGTGCCAGTGAATATCACATAAAATGTCCCTCACTACCCCATGTGAAAAGTGAAAAAGACAGGAGTCTAGACAAACAACGGCCCGCTCAGGCACACTGTGCAAAAAACCACCACCGGAATGTCACCATAAAAGTCCTCTACGAACAATACAGTTCATCCTTGATGGAACTGGCAGTCACTTTCCCAACCAGATGTTCACCAACAAAGTCTCGATGTTTCTAGATATTGTTGTTCCGTTTCTAGATGTTTTCTAGCCAGTCACGCCATTTTTTCTCCGAAATGTAGATCACGAAACAAAACAACCTCGAAAAGATGTAAAGAAACATTTCACTGTACATAATGCCGCCACCAGAATGCCAACACAAAGGTCCTCCTCGAAAACACAGTTCATCATAGATGGAAACGACAGCCACTAGTAAAACCAGCAGCCACACATTTCTGAAGGCAAGAAAACCGGTCGCTTCTGCGACACACCAGCCGCCATACTTGCAGATATTTCTGGATGTTGTTGTTCCGTTTCTAGATGTTATCTAGCCAGCTATGCCATTTTGAGCATTTCACAAAATAATTTCCACCAACATTGATCCACCCATCCCAGAGTTCCACCAGTCCTTCCAAACCGGCTGCACAGAACTGTGCGCTCTATTTTCTATACCACGGTTTCACTTCACATTCAACTTCGGCGTTACTTGCGACATGTCTCAATGGACCAGAAAGGTGGAAATTGCTAGGGGCTAAGTTAACTGAAAATCCACCTGAAGTGGAAACGTGGTATAGAAAAAGAGCACATAGTTAAATGCAGCCGGCTTTGGAGGACCGACAAAACGATGGGACAAGTGCATCAATGCTGGTGGAAACCATGTTGAGAAATAAAGGGACAATGTATGTATAAAAATAAACTGGTCTCAAGCCGTTATCATACTTAGCTACCCCTCCACAGCCATTTGTGACCCACTTATTGAACTACACTTGTTCAAGAACCGATTACTTGATATTCTTTTTCCCTCCATACTTTACAGTTCTGTACTCCTCTCCCTTCTGAAATTCATTTAATAACATAAGTAGAACCGCAAATCATGTTTTATGTAGACGTCTAGACTTGTTCTAGTATGTGTTATTAAACTTAGCTTCTATTTTTACGTATACTGTGTGGGAGGGGGGAATTTATAGGGAGGAAATACGAAAAGGGGAGGATGGGGGTGAATGACGTTCTGAAAATATCGTGAAGGGGTGCACGGGCCAAAAAAAAAAAGGTTGAAAACCACTGGTCTAGCCAGGGCCGGATTTAGACTTGATAAGGCCCTAAGCTATTTGAAATATGGGGCCCTTTATAAGTCCAGATATTCTATGCAGTGGCGTCACTGGGGTTGATGTCACCCAGTGCGGTAAACTCTTGGTGTCACCCCTCTAGACTTTCACCATGGTCTTCTTCCGAGTGTTCCTGTACCATATATAATCGCATATAGTAATGTTTGTAAAATAAGTCAAAAAGTTAATAAGGACATAAGAAAGAAAACAAATTGAGCAATAAAACTTCAATACTTCAGGTAAAACATAAATAAAGAACTTCGACAAACTCGGACAAAGTTAAATTTTTGTTATTTAACATTAAAATTTCAAAAATTAACAATGGACTGTTATGAAACCCGACTAGACAGAGCTATGTCTGCTTTGTCAAATTTGCAATTTTTTTATTTTGGTGTCACCCCTTGATGGTGTCACCCGGTGCGGCCCGCACCCCCCGCACCCCCCCTAGTGACGCCCCTGATTCTATGTCAGTGACAAATATGATTTTCGGATACCTAGAGGGTTAAACTGAAATACAATTAAGAAGTATATTGATGGTGAAATAATAAATCTTTAACTTAAAATCATTTTTATTCATAACAAACTTAAAAATTCAAACTCTGGTAAAAAAAAACAAAAGTTCTTTTAAAAGGCACAATTTACAAAGGCTTATTATCTAATCTCTTGAAACATGTTATAAGGATTACGGAATTATATTAAACTAAAATATTTTCTTTCTTGCTTTTGCCAGAGCAAAGTCACTGATGACATTATCAAATGATAAACTGCGTAGTTTGTCGCTTTCTATGCACATGAGACTGGGGGAACATAATTTATCTTGAGTCGTTGTTCTAAATTCATTTTTTATCCTCTTCAGCTGAGAAAAAGATCTTTCTCCAGAGCAATTCGCAACCATCATACTAAGAAACAATCTCAAAATTGCTTCTACATTAGGGAATGCTGATTGGACATGATCGTTAAATATTACCCTATACAGATCCTGATGTGTCAGACTATCTTGTTCCGCTGAACTATGGGCTTGACTATGTCTAACATATTGATGAAAATGCTTGACTTCTCCTACAAGATTCATGTCCACATCTTCAGGATATGTTTGGCATAAAGCACTAACTCCTTCATGAATCTCTTCTTCTGTAGCTTCTAGTTTTGTTAAGAATGAAAACTTTTTTGCAGCATCATTGTATACTTAGGCACTCTGTACCAGACTTGACTCTAATGCATCCATCACAGGTATAAATGTTTTGATTCTGATCTTGTCTCTTGGCTCAAGGTTCTCTAAAGCATCATCTTCATCATCATTGATATGCCTTCTTCTAAATCTTCTTTTCTTGTAATCAACATCAGGCAATTTTTTCTTTACTTCTTCTTCAAAATGATCGAAAAGATCCCTGGAACCTTTAACAAAATCCGAAAGTGAAGCATACCATTTCCTACATACATCTAGACTAATTTGGGGGTCTTGCAGTGATTGACTAGTCTTGTGAAATTCATCCAGCAAGTAACTCCACAAATATAACAATACTATAAATTCAAACTCCTCTATTTTATTCAAAATGTTTATGGCTTGATTTCTTGTTTCGCCTTTCTCTGTAGTATCAATATGCAGCTGATGCAATGCAGAAATTATTCCATCATAACTATCAAGTATTGCACTTGTGGCCACTGAATGTGCTTCCCATCTAGTCTTTGACAAAGACTTTGGAACTTTTGAATCATTTTTGAAGAATGACAACAGTACTGCCCATCTATGTGTAGATGATGAAAAGAAATTATATATTTCTTGAACAATTCCAAAAAAGTTTACTGCATCTAAACAACAGTCAACTGCTGCTCTACCAACAAGATTCAGGGAATGACCAGCACATGGAATATACATAGCATACTTGTTAATCTTCAATATTATTTCTTGCATACCCTTGTATTTGCCAGATATATTGGCAGCATTATCATACGACTGGCCTCGACACTTACAAAAATTTATTTTGCACTCATATGTAAGGTAGTTATGCACCATCTTAGCCATACTTTCCCCTGTGTGGCTACCCATCTCTAGGAAAGTTAGAAAACGTTCAATAGGGAGCCCATCATCTGGTGAAACATACCCCACAACAACAGTGAGCTGATCAATATGGGACCGGTCTGGAGTGGAATCTACAGATAAACTGAAGTACCATGCAGTTCTTAAATCATCCAAGATTGAGTCTCTTACTTTATGTGCCATAATTTGGATAAATTAATCACACATTGTTTTAGAAAGATAAGATGTGACACCTGATCCTTTATTCCTAAATGTTTTAATATGGCTTGCTAGAAAAGGATAAAAGTTTGCTATAAGTTCGAATAATCCAAGGAAATTGCCATTGTGAGGAGAACCAAATGTTTCCTTATCTCCTCTAAAATGTAAACCACGTTCTGCCATAGTAATTATGACTGCCACAACTCGTTCAAGAACAGTTTTTCCAGTACTGCCGATTATTATTTGTCTGTTCTGCTAGCTGGCAATCAATTGTTGAGCCACGTTTTCTTGTAAGTTATGTTACCGAAGCTGTTCTATGGTCTACAGAGTTTTCATGACTTTGAACTAAATAGGTGTTGCGCCAATCACAAAATCCATTGGATGATAATGGTGTAGAAGAATTAGAAAAGAGTTTACACACGAAACAGTATACACGACCAGTTGCTGGCGAATATACTAACCATTCTCTGCAATATTTTTCACCATTATCCCGTTTGGGATAGAACAAGCTTTTCGATCAATATCTGTCTTGGTTTGCAAAAAGCTTCTTTGATTTTTCAAATGAGCCATTTGAGTGCTGACATTCTGACGGACCTTTTTCTACCCAGTATAAAATCTCATCTTTACTTAAATCACCCCATACCCCAACATCATTCTGTTTGTTTTTTGATGCTGAATCTTCTGGTTTATTAATCTTAATATGTGTTGCTTCATTCGTTGAAGTAAATTCTATACAACTAGATGTAAGTAGTGGGTTACGTGGTATTTGATTATATTTTCTGGATTGTGGTGCTGGATTGACCCCAATCCAGCTGGATTAGGGTTAGGGGTTAGGGGTTAGGGGTTTGGGGTTAGGGGTTTGGGGTTAGGGGTTAGGGGTTAGGGGTTAGGGTTAGGGGTTAGGGTTAGGGATTAGGGTTTAGGGGTTAGGGTTAGGGTTTTTTGTGTGCTCCTAATTATACTTTCTGGATTGACCTCGCTGGATTGTCCCCAATCCAGCTCGGGACCAGTGCGGTTTGGGTAGGGTTGGGTATCTAGGTCATATGTAAGGGTCGATACATCTAATAAAAGACATGTTTCTAAGCGCAGATAACTGAGTGTGTGTATAATATTTTAACTAATTTTAAAAAATATAATAATAATAAAAGACAATCAGAGGCGCGCGCCTGGGCAGTCGCAGGAGCAAGCGCGGTCGATCGGTCGCGTGGAGCGGTCGACCCCAGTAAAATAGTGTCTTTTAGTAACCACATGGCCAGTCATTTCTGAGTGACCACAAGCCGGTCAGTGACGAGTGTGGGTGGTGGGGCTAGACGGTTCGAACCCTCGAGCCGCACCGGGTGTGATATGAAAATTATAATAAGTAAAAAGGTATATATGGCGTGTATATGAGCTGTAGTGGGTCGTAGTGGCTTATAAAACTATCATCATATAGATTACACCTCTTCAAATGAAAACCTTAAAAGAGTAAAGATGGCCTGTAGTAACGGATGTAAGGGGCGTGGCTTCGTGGTATTCGTTGTTAAGGGGTTGGTGAGTGGTGATGTACCTATATAACAGCTTCCGAACAATTTAAAGGGATGGGCGAGTGGCGAAGTGGCTAAGTAAATGCGTCGGTTCCTTGCTAAGAGACAGAGGAGTTGCTAGATAAAGGCTCCAGGTCGTTGTCAAGGGGTTGGTGAGTGTACAAATAGCTAAATAACTGCTTCTGATTCTTGTTAAGAGGTGGGCGAGGGGCTGATTGGTTGGATAATTACGCCCGTTCCTTGGTAAGAGCCAGGGTGATCGAGTGGAGAAGTGGGTAAATATAGGTATGGAGGTATACCACCGACACATTCAACGCATAATTTCGGCGTCGGTCGTCAGAAGACCAAGGATATTTTCATTATATGTCTATTGTAAAGGGGTCGACTGTTTGTTATAACGGGGTTACTATTATCTATAGTGGCTGGGACTTAAATACTATCAGCATACCGGTTACAGCTCTTCAAATGAAAACTTTGAAAGTGTAAAGATGGCCGATGGTTTTAGTGGGTATGACTTTGTGATATTCGTTGTTAAGGGGTGGGGTGAGTGGATGGGTAACTAGATAAACGCTTCCGAACACTATCATCGGGTTCGAATCCCAGTGGGGTGGTCTAGTGGTAGAAGAAATATTGATAATATTTGGTTACTTAGTTGTGATTTCGAGCTCGGTTGTTATTAACCCGGTTATGTTTAGAAAAGTAGAGGTGGTGTGCTGGTTGCGGAGTATGTTTAGGGGGTACCCCAGACACCGTGGAAGTGACAGGTTCGAATCTCGGAACTTTGTCGTGGGTAAGATTTCCAGTCATCAAGGTGTGGGTGTCGTCGCGGCCACAAGTCCCACCGCTGATGAAAAACACGGGCAGCAGATTTCACCATTGTACCTACGAATCACAAAATATAACCTAACTTAACATTCAGAATATGACTTCAACAGGTGTTGCCAAAAATCTATACTCATTTTCATAACGGCTAATCCAGGGGATTATCGTCATCGTAATGACCAAGTCAGGTTAATAATATTTCTTATATCTCCGCCATTGCAAATAGTTCGCGATATTAATAAATGTTCATATAAAGGTTGGAAGGGGATTAAAAGATTAACACCTATTGTCGGGACATCCAATAAAAATCAATAACACTACCCTCGATTTTTCTCATAATTGCCGATTGGAGATTATGGGCTAGGTGTATGTGTCCTTATTTAGTTAAAACAGGTGGTATGAGTAGGAGATATCACAAACAGTATCAGCATGTGCCACTCTGATCTTAAATGTCAGTAGTTCGTTATTCTTGTGACATTGAAAACGCTTGTGGCTTGAAGACAGATGGTGTACTATGTTATTGGGTGGTGTATATAGATTGACCAGTATGTGAAGTTGATAAGGCCACCCCTGCCAGCGCATCGTAGCTGTGTTGTGACTTGTCGCCTAATACATCCGGGTGTAAAAATAACCAAAAATATTTCACATCAACTCAGACATGCCTCTATATAGCTGCACTGCGAACATGGCTAGAGTCTACTTTAGGAAAGTATCGTGTATCTGTGTATACGGGTTTACCACTGCTTATAGATGTGTGAAGTATTATTAGAAAGCGGCCGTTATGTCTACATTATCAAAGTATGTTGCCTTACAGAGCTGGTATAGTATCTATGTGTCTGCTACGTTGTATGTTTTGTCATGTTGCCTTGTAGTATTTGGAGGGAGTTTCATGCGGGTGTCTAGTGAACTTTTTAAAAACTATGTCTCAGAATCCACAACGCCACTGGCATTAGAGGCTTTTCAACTTGTCTGCTCATTGACCACGCTTCACAGTCATACTAAAGTACGGGTTCTATGTAGTACTTAAACACTCCTTTTATTTCTCATTACAGTTGTCAACTTTATATTAGTCAGTATGTTTTCCAAGTTGCAAAAGACAACCTTCATCACAGCGATTCTTGTTCCAACGCTTTAAAGCCACGTCCTATCAGACATTTTTTCTTTCCTTTTATGCTCACGGCTACCGTTTCCCCATTTCAAGCCCCATGTCTCTACTCGTATGCATTAGTGTGGTAGAAGTAAACCGATAACTCACAAGATAGACGTATATTATCACACTGTATATGAACATGTGGGAAACGGCTACATCCGGGCAAAGATGGCGTTGTATCTGTCACATGCGTATGGATACAGCCGAGACACGTGGTTAAGAGGGATACTACAGAAAAAAACGGTATTATGTTGGCGATCGAACCAGGGGACCTAATTCGTGATGACCACCATGTACGGGAGT
Organism: Cepaea hortensis; assembly: GCA_963921405.1. Classification (NCBI taxonomy): domain Eukaryota; kingdom Metazoa; phylum Mollusca; class Gastropoda; order Stylommatophora; family Helicidae; genus Cepaea; species Cepaea hortensis. The sequence goes on along the minus strand of OY992882.1, from coordinate 127,654,921 downwards.
GATTCTGCCCCCTCGTCAACAGGGCGTCGGAGGTTTAAAAGGGTGTTCATTCTCTCGCTTTTCTATTTCCGAGTCGTCATAGGGTCACCAAGTAACAGTAAAGAACACGAAACTACTACTACCAAGGCCTTTATACACCACAATGCATTTTCGAATGTAATATACACAACTATAATCAAGTCATCACAGTATTCAACTAACCCGTTCTCATAGACATAGAGGAGAGATGTGAGCACCGAGGCCAGTTGGGGGAGGTGTACCTTTTACTTAACATCTATCGGGTCATACACCGACGAGTGTTTAGCTATATTTATCATATAATATTACCCGTGAACACAACAAGCTTCCCCGGATCAGTCTTAGGCTTCTCATATAACATCTCATATCACGTACCCGCTGTCCTGACCAGCAAAGTTATCGCTTCTCAGAGCAGACATTTACACTTTCATTAATTCTTCTGCCTGGCCAAAGGGGGTCTTTGCATCTTTCCGCAGAAACCTAGTTCCAATGCTAATATATGTTTTTTCAATGTGTCGGCTCATTACCACATTTCACATCCTGACAAAAGTACAGGTTCTATGTTCCACTCCAACAGTCAAATAAGAAAAAATGTTAGCCAAATTATTAAAATGTTGGCCAAAAATAGAAATATATCGACCAGACGTATAAAATGTAGGAAAAATTGTTAGCTAAACTGATAAAACTCGCGGTCAAAATAAGAAATATCTCAACCAAGCGTATAAGAAATAGGAAAAAGGCTAGTCAAACTAATGAAAATGTTGGCCAAATACAGAAATATCTCGACCAACTTATAAAATGTAGGAAAAATTGTTAGCCAAACTGACAAAACTGTTAGCCAAAATAAGAAACGTCTCGGCCAACTTATAAAATGTAGGAAAAATTGTTAGCCAAACTGACAAAACAGTTGGTCAAAATAAGAAACGTCTCGACTAACATTATAAAAATTAGGAAAAATGGTAACCAAATTAATTTAAAAAGGTGACCAAAATAGGAAATATCTCGACCAAACTTACGAAAAGTAGGAAAATTGTTCGTCAAATGTGACAATTATTGGGCAAGTAGGAAATCATGTTAGCCAAATAGGAAAAATATCGATCAAACTTATAGATGTCTCGGCCAAACTTATAAAATGTATGAAGATTTGTTAGCCAAAGGTGAAAAATATTGACCAAGTAATGAAATATCTCATCCGAATTTATAACAAGTAAGAAAATATGCTAGTAAAATCAAGAAATATGTCAACTGACGTTATACAATAGGCGAAACGGTGGACAAACTTATAAAAATGTCGACCGTTATAAGAAAATGTATTACCCAAATTAGGAAAAAATATTGACCAAGTTTTGAAATATCTCGACCAAACTTACAAAAAAATAGGAAAATATGTCGACTAAAGTAGGAACATTTGTTAGCCAAAGATGAAAAATATTGGTCAAGTAAAGAAATATCGCATCCAAACTTTTAAAATGTAGGAAACTTTATTAACCAAATGTGAAAAATATTGTCCAAGTAAAGACATGTTACAACTAATCTTATAAATATCTCAACCATACTTATGAAAAGGAGGAAAATGTGTTAACCTAATGGGGAAAATATTGGCCAAGTGAAGAAATATCTCATCCATTCTTATAAAACTTAGGAAAATGTGTTAACCTAATGAGAAAAATATTGACCAAGTAAAGAAAAACGTACACCAAACTTCTGAAAAGTAAGAAAATTTGTTAACCAAATGGGAAAAATATTGACCAAGTAAAGAAAAACGTACACCATACTTATGAAAAGGAGGAAAATGTGTTAACCTAATGGGGAAAAATATTGGCCAAGTGAAGAAATATCTCATCCATTCTTATAAAACTTAGGAAAATGTGTTAACCTAATGAGAAAATTATCGCCCAATTGAAGAAAAAAGTTACACAAAACTTATAAAACTTAGGAAAATGTGTTAACCTAATGAGAAAAATATTGACCAAGTAAAGAAAAACGTACACCAAACTTCTGAAAAGTAAGAAAATTTGTTAACCAAATGGGAAAAATATTGACCAAGTAAAGAAAAACGTACACCATACTTATGAAAAGGAGGAAAATGTGTTAACCTAATGGGGAAAAATATTGGCCAAGTGAAGAAATATCTCATCCATTCTTATAAAACTTAGGAAAATGTGTTAACCTAATGAGAAAATTATCGCCCAATTGAAGAAAAAAGTTACACAAAACTTATAAAACTTAGGAAAATGTGTTAACCTAATGAGAAAAATATTGACCAAGTAAAGAAAAACGTACACCAAACTTCTGAAAAGTAAGAAAATTTGTTAACCAAATGGGAAAAATATTGACCAAGTAAAGAAAAACGTACACCATACTTATGAAAAGGAGGAAAATGTGTTAACCTAATGGGGAAAAATATTGGCCAAGTGAAGAAATATCTCATCCATTCTTATAAAACTTAGGAAAATGTGTTAACCTAATGAGAAAATTATCGCCCAATTGAAGAAAAAAGTTACACAAAACTTATAAAACTTAGGAAAATGTGTTAACCTAATGAGAAAAATATTGACCAAGTAAAGAAAAACGTACACCAAACTTCTGAAAAGTAAGAAAATTTGTTAACCAAATGGGAAAAATATTGACCAAGTAAAGAAAAACGTACACCAAACTTCTGAAAAGGAGGAAAATGTGTTAACCAAACGGGAAAAATATTGGCCAAGTGGAGAAATATCTCAACCATACTTCTGAAAAGGAGGAAAATGTGTTAACCTAATGAGAAAAATATCGCCCTAGTGAAGAAAAAAGTTACACAAAACTTATAAAACTTAGGAAAAGGTGTTAACCTAATGAGAAAAATATCGCCCAATTGAAGAAAAAAGTTACACAAAACTTATAAAACTTAGGAAAATGTGTTAACCTAATGAGAAAAATATTGACCAAGTAAAGAAAAACGTACACCAAACTTCTGAAAAGTAAGAAAAAAATTTTTAACCAAAAGGGAAAAATATATGGGCTAAACTATGAAATATGTTGACCGAACTAAGAAAGTGTGTTAACCAAAGGGGGAAAAATGTTGGTCAAAACATGAAACATCTCGACCAAACTTATAAATATCTCGTGTAAACTTATATAAAAAAAAAAGTAGGAACAAATATTGCTTCTGTAGTTATGTCAAACGTGTCTTGAACTTTTATCTGAACAGACATTTCACAAGACATAAGCATCAACGTCAATACTTTCCCTCTTTTACATTACCGAAAGTTTCAACTTATCAGTCCATAGTATCCACTAAAGAAGCACTTATGCATACTAATCACCCAGCTCTTCACACTCTTGGTTTTTTTTTTTTCTTTTCTAACGCAAAGTGTCTCTGTCTTTCATAGATAGCTTCACAACTTTTCTATGTAGCACCACTAACAACTCCAAACCTTCGTTTCACATGAGCTCTAATGAAACAGTCATAACAACATTTAGGGCAATCTGTGGCTCCACCTGGGATAGTTTCAATATCATCTGAGTATTCGTCAGCAAAGATCCACTTCCCATGGCTGATATCTTCAACTTTCTATACCACAATGTCTGCTACACTAACCTTCCATTGGTCCATCTTTCAACAATACAAAGAGTGTTCTCGAAGTCTAGCTAACATAACATTGCTTACTTTGTCCACCTCTATCACACTTTGTCATTTCACAGCTGCAATAGCGGCAAGTCTGCAACCAACCAACAGTGTCTGTTATGAAGTCGACCTTTCTTAAAGCCACGTCTGCCTTACTGAACCCTTGAATACCCTCTACCACATCGTCTAACCGACTTTCAACATTTCATACCAAATAACATTAACATTCTCTTTGATTACAGAACAACTGATTTTCTGCTGACTAAGCAGATTTTCCAACCCCGTGGAGATAAATCATATGCTCCCTAACCTACTAGGCGCTATTCTAGATAACGAATATGGTCATCGACCAGCACCCCTAGGCAGAACTTGAAAAAACAACAGAGCTTGGGTTATTGAGACGAATGAGTTGCATTCCTTGGACTACCAGAAAGACATCAAACACAACAAACTCTTTCTTACTAACCCTAACCCTAAGTATACATCAACTAACCCTAACCCTAAACCTAAGTATACATCAACTAACCCTAACCCTAACTATACAACATACTCTTTCTTAAGAGACATAGATACAAACCAGTGTTAGAAATGAAAAAGTTAAATTTATGTGATTACATTTTAATTAAAATTTAAAACTAATAAATCGCACTTTTATTGCGCAAGATGTAAGCTTGATATATGTCCTATACCTAACTTATACCTATACTTACCCTATATCTGTATATTAAGTGAAGCGCGCAATAAAAGTGCGATTTATTAATTTTAAATTTTAATTAAAATGTAATCACATAAATTTAACTTTTTCATTTCTAACACTGGTTTGTATCTATGTCTCTTAAGAAAGAGTATGTTGTATAGTTAGGGTTAGGGTTAGTTGATGTATACTTAGGTTTAGGGTTAGGGTTAGTTGATGTATACTTAGGGTTAGGGTTAGTAAGAAAGAGTTTGTTGTGTTTGATGTCTTTCTGGTAGTCCAAGGAATGCAACTCATTCGTCTCAATAACCCAAGCTCTGTTGTTTTTTCAAGTTCTGCCTAGGGGTGCTGGTCGATGACCATATTCGTTATCTAGAATAGCGCCTAGTAGGTTAGGGAGCATATGATTTATCTCCACGGGGTTGGAAAATCTGCTTAGTCAGCAGAAAATCAGTTGTTCTGTAATCAAAGAGAATGTTAATGTTATTTGGTATGAAATGTTGAAAGTCGGTTAGACGATGTGGTAGAGGGTATTCAAGGGTTCAGTAAGGCAGACGTGGCTTTAAGAAAGGTCGACTTCATAACAGACACTGTTGGTTGGTTGCAGACTTGCCGCTATTGCAGCTGTGAAATGACAAAGTGTGATAGAGGTGGACAAAGTAAGCAATGTTATGTTAGCTAGACTTCGAGAACACTCTTTGTATTGTTGAAAGATGGACCAATGGAAGGTTAGTGTAGCAGACATTGTGGTATAGAAAGTTGAAGATATCAGCCATGGGAAGTGGATCTTTGCTGACGAATACTCAGATGATATTGAAACTATCCCAGGTGGAGCCACAGATTGCCCTAAATGTTGTTATGACTGTTTCATTAGAGCTCATGTGAAACGAAGGTTTGGAGTTGTTAGTGGTGCTACATAGAAAAGTTGTGAAGCTATCTATGAAAGACAGAGACACTTTGCGTTAGAAAAGAAAAAAAAAACCAAGAGTGTGAAGAGCTGGGTGATTAGTATGCATAAGTGCTTCTTTAGTGGATACTATGGACTGATAAGTTGAAACTTTCGGTAATGTAAAAGAGGGAAAGTATTGACGTTGATGCTTATGTCTTGTGAAATGTCTGTTCAGATAAAAGTTCAAGACACGTTTGACATAACTACAGAAGCAATATTTGTTCCTACTTTTTTTTTTTTTATAAGTTTACACGAGATATTTATAAGTTTGGTCGAGATGTTTCATGTTTTGACCAACATTTTTCCCCTTTGGTTAACACACTTTCTTAGTTCGGTCAACATATTTCATAGTTTAGCCCATATATTTTTCCCTTTTGGTTAAAAATTTTTTTCTTACTTTTCAGAAGTTTGGTGTACGTTTTTCTTTACTTGGTCAATATTTTTCTCATTAGGTTAACACATTTTCCTAAGTTTTATAAGTTTTGTGTAACTTTTTTCTTCAATTGGGCGATATTTTTCTCATTAGGTTAACACCTTTTCCTAAGTTTTATAAGTTTTGTGTAACTTTTTTCTTCACTAGGGCGATATTTTTCTCATTAGGTTAACACATTTTCCTCCTTTTCATAAGTATGGTTGAGATATTTCTCCACTTGGCCAATATTTTTCCCGTTTGGTTAACACATTTTCCTCCTTTTCAGAAGTTTGGTGTACGTTTTTCTTTACTTGGTCAATATTTTTCCCATTTGGTTAACAAATTTTCTTACTTTTCAGAAGTTTGGTGTACGTTTTTCTTTACTTGGTCAATATTTTTCTCATTAGGTTAACACATTTTCCTAAGTTTTATAAGTTTTGTGTAACTTTTTTCTTCAATTGGGCGATAATTTTCTCATTAGGTTAACACATTTTCCTAAGTTTTATAAGAATGGATGAGATATTTCTTCACTTGGCCAATATTTTCCCCATTAGGTTAACACATTTTCCTCCTTTTCATAAGTATGGTGTACGTTTTTCTTTACTTGGTCAATATTTTTCCCATTTGGTTAACAAATTTTCTTACTTTTCAGAAGTTTGGTGTACGTTTTTCTTTACTTGGTCAATATTTTTCTCATTAGGTTAACACATTTTCCTAAGTTTTATAAGAATGGATGAGATATTTCTTCACTTGGCCAATATTTTCCCCATTAGGTTAACACATTTTCCTCCTTTTCATAAGTATGGTTGAGATATTTATAAGATTAGTTGTAACATGTCTTTACTTGGACAATATTTTTCACATTTGGTTAATAAAGTTTCCTACATTTTAAAAGTTTGGATGCGATATTTCTTTACTTGACCAATATTTTTCATCTTTGGCTAACAAATGTTCCTACTTTAGTCGACATATTTTCCTATTTTTTTGTAAGTTTGGTCGAGATATTTCAAAACTTGGTCAATATTTTTTCCTAATTTGGGTAATACATTTTCTTATAACGGTCGACATTTTTATAAGTTTGTCCACCGTTTCGCCTATTGTATAACTTCAGTTGACATATTTCTTGATTTTACTAGCATATTTTCTTACTTGTTATAAATTCGGATGAGATATTTCATTACTTGGTCAATATTTTTCACCTTTGGCTAACAAATCTTCATACATTTTATAAGTTTGGCCGAGACATCTATAAGTTTGATCGATATTTTTCCTATTTGGCTAACATGATTTCCTACTTGCCCAATAATTGTCACATTTGACGAACAATTTTCCTACTTTTCGTAAGTTTGGTCGAGATATTTCCTATTTTGGTCACCTTTTTAAATTAATTTGGTTACCATTTTTCCTAATTTTTATAATGTTAGTCGAGACGTTTCTTATTTTGACCAACTGTTTTGTCAGTTTGGCTAACAATTTTTCCTACATTTTATAAGTTGGCCGAGACGTTTCTTATTTTGGCTAACAGTTTTGTCAGTTTGGCTAACAATTTTTCCTACATTTTATAAGTTGGTCGAGATATTTCTGTATTTGGCCAACATTTTCATTAGTTTGACTAGCCTTTTTCCTATTTCTTATACGCTTGGTTGAGATATTTCTTATTTTGACCGCGAGTTTTATCAGTTTAGCTAACAATTTTTCCTACATTTTATACGTCTGGTCGATATATTTCTATTTTTGGCCAACATTTTAATAATTTGGCTAACATTTTTTCTTATTTGACTGTTGGAGTGGAACATAGAACCTGTACTTTTGTCAGGATGTGAAATGTGGTAATGAGCCGACACATTGAAAAAACATATATTAGCATTGGAACTAGGTTTCTGCGGAAAGATGCAAAGACCCCCTTTGGCCAGGCAGAAGAATTAATGAAAGTGTAAATGTCTGCTCTGAGAAGCGATAACTTTGCTGGTCAGGACAGCGGGTACGTGATATGAGATGTTATATGAGAAGCCTAAGACTGATCCGGGGAAGCTTGTTGTGTTCACGGGTAATATTATATGATAAATATAGCTAAACACTCGTCGGTGTATGACCCGATAGATGTTAAGTAAAAGGTACACCTCCCCCAACTGGCCTCGGTGCTCACATCTCTCCTCTATGTCTATGAGAACGGGTTAGTTGAATACTGTGATGACTTGATTATAGTTGTGTATATTACATTCGAAAATGCATTGTGGTGTATAAAGGCCTTGGTAGTAGTAGTTTCGTGTTCTTTACTGTTACTTGGTGACCCTATGACGACTCGGAAATAGAAAAGCGAGAGAATGAACACCCTTTTAAACCTCCGACGCCCTGTTGACGAGGGGGCAGAATCACTCCCGTACATGGTGGTCATCACGAATTAGGTCCCCTGGTTCGATCGCCAACATAATACCGTTTTTTTCTGTAGTATCCCTCTTAACCACGTGTCTCGGCTGTATCCATACGCATGTGACAGATACAACGCCATCTTTGCCCGGATGTAGCCGTTTCCCACATGTTCATATACAGTGTGATAATATACGTCTATCTTGTGAGTTATCGGTTTACTTCTACCACACTAATGCATACGAGTAGAGACATGGGGCTTGAAATGGGGAAACGGTAGCCGTGAGCATAAAAGGAAAGAAAAAATGTCTGATAGGACGTGGCTTTAAAGCGTTGGAACAAGAATCGCTGTGATGAAGGTTGTCTTTTGCAACTTGGAAAACATACTGACTAATATAAAGTTGACAACTGTAATGAGAAATAAAAGGAGTGTTTAAGTACTACATAGAACCCGTACTTTAGTATGACTGTGAAGCGTGGTCAATGAGCAGACAAGTTGAAAAGCCTCTAATGCCAGTGGCGTTGTGGATTCTGAGACATAGTTTTTAAAAAGTTCACTAGACACCCGCATGAAACTCCCTCCAAATACTACAAGGCAACATGACAAAACATACAACGTAGCAGACACATAGATACTATACCAGCTCTGTAAGGCAACATACTTTGATAATGTAGACATAACGGCTGCTTTCTAATAATACTGCACACATCTATAAGCAGTGGTAAACCCGTATACACAGATACACGATACTTTCCTAAAGTAGACTCTAGCCATGTTCGCAGTGCAGCTATATAGAGGCATGTCTGAGTTGATGTGAAATATTTTTGGTTATTTTTACACCCGGATGTATTAGGCGACAAGTCACAACACAGCTACGATGCGCTGGCAGGGGTGGCCTTATCAACTTCACATACTGGTCAATCTATATACACCACCCAATAACATAGTACACCATCTGTCTTCAAGCCACAAGCGTTTTCAATGTCACAAGAATAACGAACTACTGACATTTAAGATCAGAGTGGCACATGCTGATACTGTTTGTGATATCTCCTACTCATACCACCTGTTTTAACTAAATAAGGACACATACACCTAGCCCATAATCTCCAATCGGCAATTATGAGAAAAATCGAGGGTAGTGTTATTGATTTTTATTGGATGTCCCGACAATAGGTGTTAATCTTTTAATCCCCTTCCAACCTTTATATGAACATTTATTAATATCGCGAACTATTTGCAATGGCGGAGATATAAGAAATATTATTAACCTGACTTGGTCATTACGATGACGATAATCCCCTGGATTAGCCGTTATGAAAATGAGTATAGATTTTTGGCAACACCTGTTGAAGTCATATTCTGAATGTTAAGTTAGGTTATATTTTGTGATTCGTAGGTACAATGGTGAAATCTGCTGCCCGTGTTTTTCATCAGCGGTGGGACTTGTGGCCGCGACGACACCCACACCTTGATGACTGGAAATCTTACCCACGACAAAGTTCCGAGATTCGAACCTGTCACTTCCACGGTGTCTGGGGTACCCCCTAAACATACTCCGCAACCAGCACACCACCTCTACTTTTCTAAACATAACCGGGTTAATAACAACCGAGCTCGAAATCACAACTAAGTAACCAAATATTATCAATATTTCTTCTACCACTAGACCACCCCACTGGGATTCGAACCCGATGATAGTGTTCGGAAGCGTTTATCTAGTTACCCATCCACTCACCCCACCCCTTAACAACGAATATCACAAAGTCATACCCACTAAAACCATCGGCCATCTTTACACTTTCAAAGTTTTCATTTGAAGAGCTGTAACCGGTATGCTGATAGTATTTAAGTCCCAGCCACTATAGATAATAGTAACCCCGTTATAACAAACAGTCGACCCCTTTACAATAGACATATAATGAAAATATCCTTGGTCTTCTGACGACCGACGCCGAAATTATGCGTTGAATGTGTCGGTGGTATACCTCCATACCTATATTTACCCACTTCTCCACTCGATCACCCTGGCTCTTACCAAGGAACGGGCGTAATTATCCAACCAATCAGCCCCTCGCCCACCTCTTAACAAGAATCAGAAGCAGTTATTTAGCTATTTGTACACTCACCAACCCCTTGACAACGACCTGGAGCCTTTATCTAGCAACTCCTCTGTCTCTTAGCAAGGAACCGACGCATTTACTTAGCCACTTCGCCACTCGCCCATCCCTTTAAATTGTTCGGAAGCTGTTATATAGGTACATCACCACTCACCAACCCCTTAACAACGAATACCACGAAGCCACGCCCCTTACATCCGTTACTACAGGCCATCTTTACTCTTTTAAGGTTTTCATTTGAAGAGGTGTAATCTATATGATGATAGTTTTATAAGCCACTACGACCCACTACAGCTCATATACACGCCATATATACCTTTTTACTTATTATAATTTTCATATCACACCCGGTGCGGCTCGAGGGTTCGAACCGTCTAGCCCCACCACCCACACTCGTCACTGACCGGCTTGTGGTCACTCAGAAATGACTGGCCATGTGGTTACTAAAAGACACTATTTTACTGGGGTCGACCGCTCCACGCGACCGATCGACCGCGCTTGCTCCTGCGACTGCCCAGGCGCGCGCCTCTGATTGTCTTTTATTATTATTATATTTTTTAAAATTAGTTAAAATATTATACACACACTCAGTTATCTGCCCTTAGAAACATGTCTTTTATTAGATGTATCGACCCTTACATATGACCTAGATACCCAACCCTACCCAAACCGCACTGGTCCCGAGCTGGATTGGGGACAATCCAGCGAGGTCAATCCAGAAAGTATAATTAGGAGCACACAAAAAACCCTAACCCTAACCCCTAAACCCTAATCCCTAACCCTAACCCCTAACCCTAACCCCTAACCCCTAACCCCAAACCCCTAACCCCAAACCCTAACCCCTAACCCCTAACCCTAATCCAGCTGGATTGGGGTCAATCCAGCACCACAATCCAGAAAATATAATCAAATACCACGTAACCCACTACTGATGTACCAGGTTCTGTATCAGGAATCATAGGGTGAATATCCTGTGACTGACTCACTGTGGTAGAGGCTTTTGGTTCATCAGGCCCCTTATCTATCTTTGTTAAGAAACTATCTAATTTTGTTATCTTGCTAAGCTCTTATTCAGCTCTCTGCTTCTTTTTCCTCTTTTGAGCTCCACTTTTATAACTTCTGGTTGACATCTTGCAAACTGTGGGCAGAATATTTAATATAACTATAAACATACATTTAAAAGTAACATAATGCATGATATTTTTTTTAAAATTGAAAATTTCCTGTGATATTACCACTACTTATCAGCAAGCGATATTTTTATAATAAATAAAAATGCAAAGAGAAAATTAACAACATCCTCTCAAGTTTTAATATTAGTTTAATTAATTAAATTAAAGAAGAAAAAAATTAACATATACATTAATACTTAATTTAATACAATCGAAACAAAATAATATGTATTTTTTAATGTGCAGTTCTTTCAAATATATATTTAATAACATCAACTTGTAAGTTTATATATTAAATTTACAAATTGTTATTATACTGACAAATAAAAACACGTTAAAAATATATGCTATAATTACAGCTACAGGTGACTGCATAGGATCGCCCTATCTATAAATTTTGAATATGGTATCTAATGTTTTATCACTTAAACCTGTTTAGGACAATTTGTCATTAATTTGAATACGTTTTACCAATGTTTATTTACAAAATATTGTTATCATGCAAAGTCTACTGTTATTTTGACTTGAAAATATAGAAACTAGGTTCTCTATTTTTAATATTTTTTCAATTAAAATACGATCGCAGAAAAATTATTGCATGCAACACCTGTACTAACCATGTTAATTATGCACAACTATCCAACAAAGTTCTTTTTAATCAAAATATTGCAAAAAAAAAAAAAAAAAAAAAAAAATAATAATAAATGCGGTAGAAAATATTCTTGCGTTAGGTTACGTGCGTACTTGTGTAAAATGCACTTACCTGAAATATAACTCCAGTAAGGACACACACAAAACACATTGTTCAAAATAATGTCAACAATCAAATTATCAAAGAAACACACTGAAAATACCAAATAAAAGGTCAGAATTATTGTATCGTCTGTCGGCGCACTCGAACTACAAAAAGTCAGCGCATGCTCGAGTGTAGCCGAGCAACACAGGGGAATCCGGGAATCCCCCCTAGGGTTTGCATAACCGGTTATCGGTAATGCAAGCCCTAGGCAAATAGCGCTTTGTTCTTCGAAAAGACGCGCTAAAAAAATTGGGTGAAGAGTATGGGACTTCCCGGACGTGCAGCATTGGGAATAATAATGCTCCATCCATCATGTGCCATGCCGGTAAGCGTGGGCGGTCATGTTCTGCCATCTCACTCGATCACCAGAGTCGTGGATAAGCTCCGTGTTTCTGTCTCGACCATGCCACAAGGCCAAGCCATCCATGTACTTGCTTCTAGGCCTTCCCCTTGGTCTGTTCCCTTCGATCTTGCCAGTTGTCACCAAATTCTCCAATCCATTTCTTCTCATAACATGCCCAAAAAATTTTGACTGTCTACGTCTAATTTCTCTAATCAATTTACGATCTTCATTTGTTTCTTGAAGGACTTGTTCATTGGTCTTTCTGGCTGTCCATGGTATTCTTTGCATTTTCCTCAGAAACCACATCTCTACAGCCATCAGATGTTTCTCAGCCTGACTGCTCATTGTCCACGCTTCACACCATACAAAAGTACAGGTTCAATGTAGCATCTCAACACTCTTTTTCTCGTTTCAATTGACATCTTTTTATTGGTCAATATGTTTTTCATCTTGCTAAAGGCTACTTTTGCCATGGCGATTCTTGTTCTAATCTCTTCAAGGCATCTCCCATCAGATGTTATTACTGTTCCGAGATAATTGTACCTGCTCACTTGTTGAAGAATATTCCCATTTACTTGTATATTACATTGTGGTATTTCGTCCTTCCTAGTGACGACCATAATCTGTGTCTTTTTACAATTTAATTCTAACCCTAGTTGTTCACTGTGTGTAACAATCGCATCTACTAAATGTTGCAGGTCCTGTTCATTGTCTGCAATCAAGACTGTATCATCTGCATATCTAATGTTATTGATGCATCGTCCCCCAATGTTGATTCCTTCCATATCTTCAATATTTCTGAAAATACTTTCACTGTACAGGGAAAACAGATCTGGAGACATTACACATCCCTGTCTCACACCCCTTTTAATAGGCTGATATTGGCTTACTTCATTATCAACTCTTATGGCAGCTTGTTGTTTCCAATATATGATTTTTACAAGTCTAAGATCTTTTCCATCAATTTGTAGATCTTCAAGCATCCTTATCATGTTGACATGTCTCACTTTATCAAAAGCCTTTGTGTAGTCAATAAAGCAAAGGTGTAGATCTTTGTTTACTTCTATAGAACGTTCGATTATGTTTCTCAGTATATACACAGCATTTACTGTACCCTTGCCTTCCACAAACCCACATTGTTCTTCTCCTATTTCAGGTTGTATTTTCCTCCTAACTCTTTGCATGATAATTCTTAGCAAAATCTTCGTGATGTGACTCATTATACTAATTGTTCGATGTTGATCACATTCCAAGGCTCCTGATTTCTTTGGGATTGCAATAAATACAGAATTACATAACTCCTGGGGTATAATAATGCTGCAGTATATTTAAGTATACATATATGACAATTGCTCACTCGGACAATATTTGTTGGGGTCCCCCCACTTTCTTGGGGGCCCCAAACTATAGCTTTTGTAGCTTATACGTAAATCCTGCACTGCCATATCACATTGGTTGTGTGTACACTTTGGATAATGGCCTCATGCTCCTTTTATCTAGTAGGACAAATAATTCCAAAGTCTAGTGAATTTAAGATTGTTAAATCAATAGCTGCATCATTATTCTTGCGTCTCCATGTCGATATTTTTAGCCGCCTACCTCGCACTCTGAAGGTTGTACCTTTGTTCCCCAGACTGCAACATTCAGACCACGAGTTAAATTTTTCCAGAACCCTGCGAGCCACTGCTGAAGCTAAGGCGTTTGTGCTTTATGAGATTCTCTTGGCGAATGGCTTAGCATACTATGGAGAGAGCCCGTGCCAGATAGCGCAAGTTAGGTGCATATTCTTTACAGTTGTTGCAGTCAACCCCAGCATTTTTTCAGCAGTTTACGTTCAGTAGTTTGCCATTGCTCTCTGAAAGACCAGTGCTCATACCATTGTCAGGAAACCAACAGAAGGCGGGCTGCTTCCAGATTGCTTGCAGCTGTGTTTGGAACAATCGTAACCCCGTCCGCACAGAGATGGGCTAAAACCTTATGCAATGAAATAGACCCTCTCGACATTAGTACTTTATTTTTCTTGATGCTGTCATTTTGTGATTTATTATTCTTGATGCTGTCATTTTGTACTCTATTATTCTTGATGCTTTCATTTTGTACTTTATTATTCTTCATGCTGACATTATGTACTTTATTATTCTTGATGCTATCATTGTGTACGTTATTATTATTGATACTGTCATTTTGCACTTTATTATTCTTGATGCTGTTATTTTGTACTTTATTATTCTTGATGCTGTCATTTTGTACGTTATTATTCTTCTTGCTGACATTATGTACTTTATTATTATTGATACTGTTATTTTGTACTTTATTAAACTAGATGTTATAATTTTGTACTTTATTATTCTAGATATTGTCATTTTGTACTGTATTAATCTTGATGCTATCATTTTGTACTTTATTATTATTGATACTGTTATTTTGTACTTTATTATTCTAGATGTTGTCATTTTGTACTTTATTATTCTAGATGTTACCGTATGAATGGAAAGTTATTCAATCTCAGAAGGCTGAAAGCTAAAACCAAAATTAACAGCGACACCGTCAGAGAGCTCCTGTTTGCTGATGATTGCGCTCTATACGCCAACTCAGAGGCGGACATGCAACATAATGTTTCAGCTTTCTCACATGCCTGTGCCAACTTTGGGCTCAATATCAACTTGGAGAAGACTGTAGTTATGTACCAGCCAGCTCCAGGGAATAATCACACTGTGCCGAATATCAAAGTGAATGATCATAGACTAAGTGTTGTGGACAAATTCACCTAACTTGGCAGCACCGTGTCACAAGCTGCCACAATCGATGACGAAGTGAATGCAAGAATCTCCAAGGCCAGTGCAGCCTTTGGCAGACTGTACAAGAATGTATGGGACAGAACAGGAATAAGCCTGCAAACAAAGCTAAAAGTCTACAAAGCAGTTGTATTATCCACACTGCTATATGCTTGTGAAACCTGGACTGTTTATCAGCGACACGCTAGGAAATTAAACCACTTCCACACAGTCTGCCTAAGGAAGCTACTGAAGATTAAATGGCAAGACAAGATTCCAGAAACTGAAGTCCTAGAAAGAGCATCCATGCCCAGTATCCACACTCTACTGATGAAGAATCAGATTCGCTGGGCTGGTCACTTGACTCGCATGCCAGATCACAGGCTCCCTAAACGAATTTCTTATAGCTAACTGCGTTGTGGTAAACGCTCCCAAGGTGGCCAGAGGAAACGTTTTAAAGACACTCTGAAAATTTCACTGAAGGATTTTGGAATTCATCATGACACCTGGGAGGCTGCAGCCAGAGACCGAAATTCGTGGCGTGCATCATTGCGCAAAGGTGCAGTCATATGTGAGGCAACCAGGACTGCAAGAGCTGTGAAGAAAAGGCAGGACAGAAAAACCACTGCAGGAAATCCTCCTCCAGAGACGTCAAGCATTCTTTGCCAAAATAGGCCTTATCAGCCATCTTAGAACCCACGGCTCCACACCTTCATCCCCACTGGATGAAATGAATGGTCATCATCATTCTTGATGGACAAACAACATTCTAGATGTTATAATTTTGTACTTTATTATTCTAGATGTTGTCATTTTGTACTGTATTAGTCTTGATGCTATCATTTTGTACTTTATTATTATTGATACTGTTATTTTGTACTTTATTATTCTAGATGTTGTCATTTTGTACTTTATTATTCTAGATGTTGTCATTTTGTACTTTATTATTCTTCATGCTGACATTATGTACTTTATTATTCTTGATGCTATCATTTTGTACTTTATTATCCTTGATGCTGTCATTTTGTACTTTATTATTCTAGATGTTGTCATTTTGTACTTTATTATTCTAGATTTTGTAATTTTGTACTTTATTATTCTTGATGCTGTCATTTTATACCTTATTATTCTTGATGCTGTCATTATGTACTTTATTATCCTTGATGCTGTCATTTTGTACTTTATTATTCTAGATGTTGTCATTTTGTACTTTATTATTCTAGATTTTGTAATTTTGTACTTTATTATTCTTGATGCTGTCATTTTATACCTTATTATTCTTGATTCTGTCATTATGTACTTTATTATTCTTGATGCTGTCATTTTGTACTTTATTATTCTTCATGCTGTCATTATGTACTTTATTATTCTTCATTCTGTCATTATGTACTTTATTATTCTTGATGTTCCCTGGACAAGGTTTTAATGACGTTGTTCGTAATCCCGTATATCCACGTGGGGAAAACAGCTGCGCGAAATCCGCAGTTGATCGCACTGCGCTAGTAACTTATGGGGGTATGTGAGCCAGTCGTTCTTAAAGCAATGGCAAACTACTGAACGTAAAGCTTGTCTAGTACATCAACAGCAGCTGAAAAATGCTGGTGTCAACTGCAACGCCCTGTAAAGGATACCCAACATTAAAAAATAAAACACTACTGGAACTATTAGTGTTGGAACTCTTCGCTGGCTGCTGAGGATGGGGACGGAGCACTTATGGGAATGTCCCGAATGCTATGATGTCGGTTCCTAAATCAATCAATCAATCAAAAAATAAAACAATGAGTAAGAGACGTAAACATCTAATATTGTTACAAGGGAATTTACTTGAATTTTTAACAATAAAAAAATATACTAGCGATAGTATTAATAACTAACTTTGTACTTCTATTTTGTTTTCTTAGAAGTATAGAATATAAAAACCAAAGTAAAATCTTTTAATGCCAGATACGATAAATTTATGCTTTTAACGAACATGTTTTTAATCTTTATATACTTACATTTTGTAATGCACTTTTTTATTATATAATTAATTTTTAAAAGTTATTTTCATACTTTCAATGTAAGAGCATAAATTATGGCTACGATCTTCCCCGATATGGGGGAAAGCATTTTTTTACTGGCCTCCTAGGGCCACAAAAGAAACAGACAATTACCACACCCATCCCTCTCTTGTGCCATCTCTTTTTCATGACATATATAGACAATATATGTAAAGAAACCAGCCAAACAGACACGGCAAGAACACCGCATGTCGAGAACACAGAAGAAGAACCATCTGCAAATTACAACATTAGAGAACTGTTTGCGGACGACCAAGCACTAATAGCAAAATCAGAAGCTGAATTACAAAACCACATGAATAGTCTAAACCAGTGGTTCTCAACCGGTGGGGAAATTACCCCCTCACCCCCCCCCCCCCACAGGTGGAATTTTAGGGTTTCCTAGGGGGAGGGTGAGGGGGCGAATTAAGATTATTTCAAGATCCCGCTAATAGAGGGGAAGACGATAAGTAAGTCACAAATGGCTGTAGAAAAATAACTAAACATGACAACTTGAAACCAGTCAACTCCTATACATACATTGTCCCTTCATTTCTCAACATTAGTCATTAGTCGCGGGTCCAACATCACAGCAAAGGGTCTTCCCCATTATGCTCCATTCCTGTGCCAGTGAATATCACATAAAATGTCCCTCACTACCCCATGTGAAAAGTGGAAAAGACAGGAGTCTAGACAAACAACGGTCCGCTCAGGCACATTGTGCAAAAAAGCACCACCGGAATGTCACCATAAAAGTCCTCTACGAACAATACAGTTCATCCTTGATGGAACTGGCAGTCACTTTCCCAACCAGATGTTCACCTACAAGTGGTATTCTGTTATGATAATTTGGCATGTCCAGCGTGTGCCGCGTGGTTACACACCCGCTTCACACGCCAGTGATCCCGGGCCTGTTTCCGGATCCGGTCAGGGATATGCACTACTGACGAGCTCAAACGAGAGCGAAACTCGAGTAGGCTATAGTGCTTCCATATTGATGTGGATGGGCCTTAGGTTCATACCAGAGTACGATCGGCGTTGCCAGTAGTGGGTTGTGCTCAATATTTAAATTTAAAATCCCGAAACAACCATATAATCAGTTTCTAGATGTTGTTCCGTTTCTAGATGTTTTCTAGCCAGTCACGCCATATTTTCTCCGAAATGTAGATCACGAAACAAAACAACCTCGAAAAGATGTAAAGAAACATTTCACTGTACATAATGCCGCCACCAGAATGCCAACACAAAGGTCCTCCTCGAAAACACAGTTCATCATAGATGGAAACGGCAGTCACTAGGAAAACCAGCAGCCACACATTTCTGAAGGCAAGAAAACCGGTCGCTTCTGCGACACACCAGCCGCCATACTTGCAGATATTTCTGGATGTTGTTGTTCCGTTTCTAGATGTTATCTAGCCAGCTATGCCATTTTGAGCATTTCACAAAATAATTTCCACCAACATTGATCCACCCATCCCAGAGTTCCACCAGTCCTCCCAAACCGGCTGCACAGTACTGCGCGCTCTATTTTCTATACCACGGTTTCACTTCACATTCAACTTCGGCGTTACTTCCGAAATGTCTCAATGGACCAGAAAGGTGGAAATTGCTAGGGGCTTAGTCAACTGAAAATCCACCTGAAGTGGAAACGTGGTATAGAAAAAGAGCACATAGTTAAATGCAGCCGGCTTTGGAGGACCGACAAAACGATGGGACAAGTGCATCAATGCTGGTGGAAACCATGTTGAGAAATAAAGGGACAATGTATGTATAAAAATAAACTGGTCTCAAGCCGTTACCATACTTATATTTTTTTTTTTTTTTTTTTTTTTTTTGTGTGCCTCAATATAAAATTCAATACCTCAGTAACCAACTGGGGGAAAATGATGAGATTTAGCATATAACCTTATAATTATGTCCACCCAACAAAAAATGTTTGTTCTGGAGATTGTACAGCAGATTTCAATGTTTGTTTATATGCGGTATATATTTTATGTCCCCCGCATTCATTTCATCATTTTAAGAGTATTACCGTTTCAGCAAGTCACACCCCCGCGGTTTTTGAAATTTGTCTGCGCGGTTTTCGCTTTTGGCAGACTGAGGGAATTTATATGGGGTAGTTCAGAGGTGTCGTCATACTGTGGGTTCTTTCATGAAACGTGATTATATAAATAAACTAGCTGGCTCGGCCCGGCTCCTGGCGGGGATCTATCTATCTATCTATCTATCTATCTATCTATCTATCTATCTATCTATCTATCTATCTATCTATCTATCTATCTATCTATCTATCTATCTATCTATCTATCTATCTATCTATCTATCTATCTATCTATCTATCTATTTATCTAATCTATCTGTCTGTCTGCCCGCCTGCCTACCGACCCACCCACCCACCGACCGGCCCACCGACCGACCGACCCACCCACCCAGTCAGCCAGCCAGCCATCCACCCACCCAACTTTCTGCCTACCTACCTACCTACCTACCTACCTACCTACCTGTCTGTCTGTCTGCGCTATTAAATATTGATAAAAGTTACTGGAAAAAACGTCAGGACCATGTGTTGAAAGAGGAAGAGGACTATTGGAGAAAGGATGGATTGAATTTTATGCAACCGAGAGCAATCATCAACCTACTGGAATCGTCCGACACAGATTAAGGTCTGAGCAGATCGCAGACCTTAATCTACGTACACACTTACTGGGATATGTTGCTCCAACTATTCAGACGAATTGCAGGCCTTAAACATTACAGCATCAGCATCAGCTGAAGAAACAAGAAGGAAACGAAAAATAAGGTAAGAAATATATTCCTTCTACTTTCCTGTTTATTTACAAATTATTTACCCCGTGCCTCTGTAAATTCTGTCTTTACTAATATTACACATTGCACCCCTCTCGGGATTCTCCGTGGTGAAGTTTTCAAGCTGTCTGACTCGGGCTCCGAAGGTTGTATGTTCGATTCCGGGCCGCGTCCTTCATTTCACGAGTGCATTTTTTCGGAGACTCCCGAGGGTCGTCGCTGGAGCTACGGAGTTCGTGCTTTGTGCGACGCTTTCCGCACTGCGGAAAGAAACTGAGCCATATGGAATAAAAACCCGCTGCAATGCAGCCGACCTTGTCGATTTTAAGCTAGTTCTTTCATTGCACCCACTCCCATACGAATCCGGATACGCCTTTGTGTGTCATCAGAATTTGCAGGTCTCCCATTACCGTAAAAATAACTTTGTTAGCAAGAAATCACTAGTTGTTCAGCAAAACATCAAATGAATGTTGCCGCTTTCAATGATTTAAGTTGTTTTTGGACCTATCAAAGACATATTCATTGGGTGGGGGTAAATATAAGACGGCTGGAAAAATTTCATAACGATGCAACAGACAGTTTTCAAAATAATTGATCGTGAATGAAGGCAAACAAATGTGGACATATTATAGTTACCCCTCCACAGCCATTTGTGACCCACTTATTAAACTACCCTTGTACAAGAACCGATTACTTGATATTCTTTTTCCCTCCATACTTTAGTTAGTTAGTTAGTTAGTTAGTCGACAGATCATCCTCATTGCACATCGAACCATTCAGTCCATAAGTGCTCGGATCCCCTCAGCACATCCCGCAACGTGTAGCGGCTAACGACGCCAGTTCTGTGTTGGTTTATAAATCTTCTTTGGCTTCCTGCGTAGTGTTCTTGTTTGGCCACCCCTCTTTTAATTTGCTGCTCTCGCAGTCTGGCCATTGTTGTAGATTCACAGTCATCACTTGGTTCTCGCAAAAGTCTTACTTCTCGTAGAGCATTCAGAATGTCGGCCTGGTCCATGGCGCGTCCGCCCTCCACAGTAGCCTCACCTGCGAGCTTGTCAGCCCGCTCATTTCCTTGTACTCCCGCATGCCCTGGCACGAAGATGAAACTAATCTTTGCCAGTCGAGACCGCTCCAAAGGCAGCAACCATTCTCTTCGGATCGACCCCTCCTCTATCCTCTTGATCATGTTCATTGAGTCGCTAAGGAAACAAGCCCTAGTGAATGTCTGTGTCTCGAGCCATGTTATTGCTTTACTTACTGCCATGACTTCCATGGTCAGGCTACTTGTGGTTTCAGTGAAAGCACCAGAGTCCTCCTTCACAATTCTCCCTCCGGCCCGAGCTGTAAAGGCCCATTAGTTTCTCACATGTCGGACGACCGACCCATCTGTGTAGATGACCGCGTCACCGTCTAGCGAATTCTCGAAAATCAACGCTTGTACTTCAGCCTCAACAGCAGCCGGATTTCCATGTCTGCATTTTCTATCTAGTTGGATGCAAACTGAAAAGGATGTGCAGAAGTCTGTTGGCACTTGCACCCACTCCTCGCCAGGTTCTAAGTCCTCAAGTGAACACACCTGTTGAAGAATGTCTTCGGCTTGACCCATCCACGACCGTCCTCTTTTTAACCTGCTGCCCTTCACCTTCCTAATTTCACTATGCAGTGGATGTTGTGTGTTTGCGTTAATTCTGAGGTAGGCGCGTGCCCTGCAACCTTGTATTCTCTCTTCAATGGTTGGAAAACCAAGAAGGTAGCGCATCGCCCTGCATGCTGTATCTCTTGTACATCCAAGAATAATGTGCATAGCTTCATTCTGTATCCTTTCCATCCTTTCTATCTGCTTATGGCTGAGAGTCAGGATTGCCATTGCATACTCCAAAACGGACATGACCAACCCCTCGTACAGAAGACATAGATGGCGCTGCTCACAGTTTGCTGCCGCCATCACCCGCATCGCTGCCAAACCCAGCTTGGCCTTTGTTGTCACCTGGTCTATGTGCACATTATAAGCAAGGCTTCGATCAAACCGTATCCCCAAGTAATTCATTGCCTGCGTTCTTTCCACCGTCCCTGAACACAGCATTACAGTTGGTGTTGGAGTGTTGACAATATGATTATTCAACGAGAACCAAGTCACTGTTGCCTTTGTTGGGTTGACCATTGCCCCAGCTTCATCACACCAAGTACTTATGCGATTGAGTTCGGTTTGTAGTTCCACAGCAACCTCCTCTCTATCTTTCCCCTGACGATACACTAAAACATCATCGGCATATGACAATGTCCTGCCAGGTCCAGTGATCTGCTCACTGGTGATTCTTACTGTGTAGGCGTTGAACAGTACCGGAGATAATGGTGATCCCTGTGGTAGGCCAGGATATATTGTTGTTGGTTCCGAAGTCCAACTGCCACATCTAAAAACTACTTTCCGTTGGAAGAGGGCTGCAGCGATCCAACTAAGGAGGAATGGACTTACGTTTAGTTCGAGAAGCTGAAACATTAAAAAATCCAGTGGTACTCTGTTGTATGCGTCCTCAAGATCAATCGCTGCAGCAACGGTTTCAGTGCCTGAGTGGAAACCTTCATAGACAACCTGGGCAAAGACTGCTGCATTGGTCCAGATTTCTCTCTTTGGACGGTACCCACCCAGGGTGGGTGGGAAAACACCTTGCCTCTCTAGTTGGCTTGATATTTTCCTGGCAATTACCTTCTCCAGCAGCTTGCCTATTGTATTCTGCATGGTTATAATTCGATATCCCTGAATTTTTTTGTGGTCTTTGTCAGGCTTCGGCAAGGGAATCAGATAGCTGTGTAACCATTCCTCCTTGATGCTAGCACTCCCTATACTGTTGTTGTACATGTCTGCTAGTTTCTCTAGCTCATTGTCGGTACACCTATTTATGTCGTCGTATCTTATGCCATCAGGACCTGGAGCACTGTTTTTTGATCGTCGAAGCACAGCCTTGATTTCTTTCACTGTCACTGTGTCTTCATCCGAAGTGTTCTGGGCCTTGCATCTGTCTGAAGTGACCTCCTTGGCCAGATTTCGGCCTCCCATGTCTGTCTGGTTGCTTTGCTCAAGGTAGCGTTCAAAGAGGGCTTTGCCCTTGTCCTCGTCAGTCCTCTGCCAGATGAGGTCAGCACCTTGGAAGTCAGAAATGCTCTTATTCTTGACTACACCACTCATGCTTTTATGTAGTCGCCAGAACAATTTCAGTGACTTGTCTGTGCTTACTCTTTGACACACCTCTGCCCATGTTTCGCTTTTAACAACCTTGACCAGTTTTTTGAAGTAGCTTACTTTTGTGTGCATCTCTCTTTCTAAGTGCAAGCAGGGACTAGGATGACCAGCTCTGTTCTTCTTGGCATTTTGCCATCTCCTTACAGCACTACGCTTATCCACCCAAGCCTTCTCCACCTCGAAACTCCACCACGGTGGCTGCTCCCAGCTTTTTTTCCTGCCCTGAAACGTTCTGCGCTTGTCACGTCTTATTTTACTCACCACATCTTGCCCTGTACTGTCATACTGGAAAGTCTTTACCTTTAGCTTGTGCTGCCTGGTTCTGCTTTTCTCCACCAATATGCTGCAAGGGTGGTGGTCGCTGCCATGGTGTCCTAGGACACCCCATCTACACACTGTAGTGAGTGAAGGTGAAACTAGCACCAGATCAATAGCACTGTCCTCATCGCCCGGGCGGCTTGCTGTCCTGGTGACACAGCCACTGTTGATACAAACCAGGTCGATGGTTTCCTGTGCAGTCTCGAGCTCCTCCCCCTGTGTATTTGAGGAAGTGTTTCCCCGTGATCTGCCTTTAGCGTTAGTCACCACAGAAAATAACATTTCTCTCGTGGCCTAATATGCCCTTAAGCACTGCCACTTCTGGGCGTCCACACTGGCATTGCGGGCATAAACATTAACCACCACGAATGGTATACTGGAATGAACTCTCAACGCCTGTATTTGTATATCGTCACTGTCCCAACTGGACATGTCTAGCTCTGACGCCACCATGCTGTCGCGAACGAGAATCGCCATTCCCAGATGTCGTCTGTTGTAGAAACATTTGAAGCCGGCAATTTGGAGTAGCTGATCGCAAAGTCTCGTCTCCCGGAGTGCTACAATGTCGTTCCTGTAAACTAGGGTTTCTAAAATAGAGCCCCGTTGTTTTACACTGGCACAGTTCCAATATAGAATACGGATATTCCTGAGTCCTAGTCGGTGACACTTGAGTCTAAAACGCCTCAAACCTCCACGCTTACCTTGCTTCTTTTTCCCTGCGCGGCTACCACGCCGCTTCGGTATGTTGACTGCTGACCGCACGAAGAAAACACGTTGTTCCGCCATGTTGAAAAAAACGTAAACACAGACTGAGAACACCACACACACTGCTGAAAATTAACTCATGGATGGCTTCGCTCGATGCACGAACTCCGTAGCAATCGCGCAGATCTTGAGTAGAAACTCTTGGTTTTACATCCTGGCACACCAATTACACGCAAGAGATGAATAAATCCATCCCCTACGCGAAAAAGTTAACGAACACAAAACAACACGACCGTCCGTCGCCATCTTGAAACCGGAAGTTCTGTACTCCTCTCCCTTCTGAAATTCATTTTATAACATAAGTAGAACCGCAAATCATGTTTTATGTAGACGTCTAGACTTGTTCTAGTATGTGTTATTAAACATAGCTTCTATATTTACGTATACTGTGTGGGAGGGGGAATTTATAGGGAGGAAATACGAAAAGGGGAGGAGGGGGTGAATGACGTTCTGAAAATATCGTGAAGGGTGTGACAAAGCCGCGATCATCTGTCTGTTGTCGTCGGGTTCCCGCACTATTTTGGCGCGTCATCGGGGACTTTCCCAGTTATAAATAGACTGAGGGAAGCCGATAGGTATTTTCCATCTAGAATCATCTCGAATAACCGGTATTTGACTGTACCGGGTTGCCGGGTGCTTCACCAAATTCCCGTGTAGAGAAATCTAGAAATTCTAAGCGTGGAATGAATGTTATCCGAGAAGTTGACTTTTCTCCAGGAGCACTCGATCCTCGTGCGCATGAGTTGGCACGTTGGTGGAATGCGGCTAGAATAGTCATTCACTTCCAAACTCTCACGGAGAGAAGACGCAGGGCTCTGTTAAGCCATTTGTACAGCGTCTACACTCAACCATGTTGCGGCTAACTGTTATTACAATGCGGCAGATGGGCCCTTGAACAGTATTGGTAGCTGACTGGAGGCTGGTTCGAATTATTCAGGTATTTATTTGGTTATTAAATTTACCTTTGTAATTGTTCACATAATCGCAATCGTTCTAACCTCATTAAATATGCGAGTGTCTTTGCATTACTAATGCTGAAGCGATCGATAACGCCGCTGAAATCTAGGCCGTGTTACATTTATTTACAAACGTGTGTAGTGAACTACCGGCTGGAACTTTAGGCCTGTGATATTGGCGGTTTGTGTTCAAATAGTATTTACCATGTGTAGCAAATTGGTGCATATACTATGTTTCTGTTTTAAAATAGAACATAGGTAACTGTGCATAATATGAACCTAGACTTATGTCAGTCAATAACTGAAGCAAGAAAGAACTGTTAGATTGCAAGGCGAGGTGATAGGTGGAGATTCAAACAGTGTTGTGCTTAGCTGCTAAGTAAGGAGAGAACTTAGTTCTATACCACAGTGCATGATGTAATTATTGTGTAATAACTTAACAGTGAATTCATTGTGTGGGACACTGGAATTCTGTGAGAAGGTAAGTCTTCAGTGATGATATATATATATATATATATATATATATATATATATATATGATGTAGCATTATGTATATATATTAAGTCATGTTATGTGATACTTCTTGGAGCGATACCGAACGCCGAGTGGGTCGACGCGTGATAACCATGCGTACCGTCAGGCTGTACCTTTGCGTTCTTTATTCTTATCTTAGCTATCCTGTTCTTTCAAACTTACACAAGTACGAGGGAGTGCTGATGTGCTAGTGGTATGGAGGGACGAAATGAGGTTGCATGAGTCACGGGGACATGGGGGATTTGAAAGCAAGTTATGAAAGTATGGTGCTGGCAGACCAGGCCAGCTATGGAGTTCGGTCCAGGCCAAGGCTAATCCACTTGGAAGGGCAGAGCTGGAACATAACCCTTGGAACATGTGGGGAACATGTTTTACCAAGAAGGCTTCTTGACTCTAGGGAGGAGTCTGTTAAGAAGAGTTTTGCTATAAGGGTGGGCAGGATGTCCCACCAGCAGAACGGTGTGTGTATATACTGGATGTGATCATGTATTATCCCTATATCCCGAGGGATGGTACAATGATCAATATTATGTTTACTATTGAATATGACCAATGTAAGGATGGAGTCCAGGGACTCTTCACCTTAATATTTAGTTCTGTTAATTTTAGAACTATGATAACTGATTACTATAACTAGTGACGTTAGCGACAACTGGTAGATGATTAGGGATAGGTGAGACATACGATCCGACTCGTCATTCTGAGTACTTGCTCTATTTGACGGGCTGTTCTTTGTGGCCAGCTGACATTGATGGAAACTCATGCTTTACTACTCTCAATATATAGATAATGCTTTAGTTATTTGCATAACTAATTAGCATGACTGAAGGTTGAGTAGGCAGTGGTAGGATGCATGTGGACCAATGTTTGGGCCAGTAAACTTTCACCAATCGCTCTTCCTTTCAGGAGTTTGCCTGTTGAGGAACCAGTCAACTACACTTATCGTTTACTGGAAACCACTTCGTGTAACACAGCGAAGGGTTGAATTCTTTACTTACCTCGCCTGACTACACCACACCATGTGCCAGGGTGAATCATCATGAGTGGATGTTATCATCAATTGATTCCGGTGCCCTGAAGGTGCACGTGTGGGATGTGATGGTTTGTGTTGTTTTTCTGACTTAGAAGATACTCTGTTTCAGAAAGGAGAAGTTCAGTCACCTGAGCAATCATGCTCTATTATCAGAAACACCAGACGGTATACGACTAGTAAGGTTCCGCCTAAACGTGGAAAAGATTAATTTATAAACTGGGACTGTTCCTACGACAGCTTTAGTGGAAGGTCATGATGAGACCTACACTAGCTACCGTATAGAGATTGACTACCAGTGTTATAAGATAATGGACAACTAATTATTGTCCAGGCTGAACAATGTTATCTCCGGATGAAATAGAAGTGTTATTAAAAGGGTGACCTTAGTGTCATGGCTCGAATGACAGCCAGATAGAGTTAAAAGAGTAAGCAAGTGCACCAGAACAGGGAATTAGACGAAGCAAGGAAATAAGCACAAGAAAGCACTTGGACGGAACAAAGCAGACGTCACAAGTGCGTAGATATTGACAACCAAACGGTTGTCGTCAGTTAGTGAGTGTGTAGCCGGCCAAGACACAAGACATGTTTTAGGCTCCTGCCTTCGTGGACGCAAGACACCAGTTCAGGGTGGTTGCCAGCTTACGGTTTGAGAGATATGAGTGATGCTTCTTAACAGGTAATACCAAACGATTCGTTATTAGAGCACGAGAAGATGTTGGGGTCATGTTGCGTACACCTAGACACATTGACACTACCCACACAGGCGAGTTCACACTCCGCTGCCCAATAGTCCACCCAATTGTGTAAGGTTGATTTGTAAGACTCAGGCGTGAATGAGAGTAGCCTGTGACGGACTGAAGCCTTGATCATCCTCTGCATTCTGTGACGTTTCATGATGCTTACCGACAATAAAGAAGTTGTCGTTCTCCTCATATGGTGTGATGGACTTGTTGATGGACTGACGTGAGTTGTGCTGTCATGTTTGAGTAGATAGTCAGCAGCCAAACCAAAGATATAGCAGCCCTTAACATCCAGAATCGTGACATGGGTGCCTGTCCGGTTGAAAGTTTGAACCAAGAGGATCGTTTGGGAATTATATGAGTTATCATTGAAAGAAGGATTGAAGGTCATTCCAACCGTTGCAGGAATACAATACAAGAATACATCTCAATAATACATACATTGTTGTTCAAGAGGATCACGCCGGTTTGACAAGGCTACAAACCAGGTGGCGTATCCCCGTTGGTAATTTGCGTTATAAAGAGGAGAACTGTTTATTCATCATGTGTGTCCAGTTGAATACCAGTGACTCTGTTACTGTCATAACGGATCATAAAGTTTGGGCAGCGAGAGTGTTATATTAGAGATGACCGGGGAATTGTGAAAGGATCATCGTATTGTGTCAGTTTTGCACGGAGCTCGTGGCTCTCAATGGTGTATTGTTGTTCAGGGAGCTTGATTTTAACTCATATGTCTAGGAGGTTTTCATAACGGATTAAATCAGAAGTGGTTCTATTAAGGGAATCACATTGTTGCAGTTTGGGTTGACGAGCCCCAGATCGATCTTCTGAAAATCCGCGGATCCATTCCTGGAGGAATCCTAGATCGATTGTTTGAGGTTCTCAGGTCCATTGTCTTGTGAAACAGCTGCACCCCGCCCGTTGGTGACATCTTACATTACGTCCATTGAACACTATTATGGAGCGCTGTTCAAGTTGTTAATACTGAGCGGAAGTTTTTGATGTTATCAACGCTGAGTGGATTGTCCTGGTGTGTGTTGACACAGCATTACAAGATATTGCTCAACCAAATGGCTACAGTTGGTAACAAATAACACCTACATCAGTCACGCTCCTTCAAGGGCTGATCACGGGCAACCTACCTAAGGTGTTATTCTCGTAACTTCAGGTATTTCATAATTTTTGTGGTAACCTGCGACAGCTCAACGTTTTCAACAGGAACGGAAACCTCAGTTTGGCAGACTCATCTATAGACTAATATATAGAGACTGTTTGCCACGATTATTATTGCTATGGGATGTTTTTGACGAAACAGCTAAGACAAGTAGCTGAAGAAGCAAATATCGGAAGGATCAAGATTGTGAGGAATCTGTGACTTTTGTTCATCGGTCGCAAACATAAATGGGTTCGGCTGAGGAGTTTTAGTTTTCAACGCCTCGTTGGAACTGAATCAACGCAATCGGCTCCTTGTTGAAACGACGGAATCTTCAGGAACGCTGTACGAAATTTTTATTGGTCAACGCTGGAATCTTCAGGAACGCTGTACGAAATTTTTATTGGTCAACGCTGGAATCTTCAGGAACGCTTTACGAAATTTTTATTGGTCAACGCTGGATTGCTCAGGAACGCTGTACAAAATTTTTATTGGTCAACGCTGGAGTACTCAGGAACTCTGTACAAAATTAATGGTCAACGCTGAAATCCTCAAGAGGTCGGAAGTGTGAGGCCGAAGAATCGTGTTTGACATTTGTCGAGTTTGGGGACAATTTTGTTGGTTTACAATCCATATCGGATACGAGCGGGACTTTCTGACATTTCAGTCTAACACGTTGATGGGAGAAATTGCCGTGTTTTATGAGCTAAGTAAACGTTTGTGGTCTTTCATTTAGTTAAGTGGCGGTCATTGATATTGTAATATTACACAAATTTTATTCTTTTCTAATTTACTCATGTCTTCCATTACGTCATAAGCGCGTTACATAATTTGGTGCGATATTGCGCTAGACTCTTAGTTGCATGCGCATTATTTTATGTGGTTTTTTGTTTTTAATCAGGATAATGATTTCCATTCTTAATTGTACGTAGTTAAAGCACGTTAACTCTGTCTATACTTTCTTTGCTGAGTTACTGTTCTTGATTAGTCTAACAATATTATTTTGGTATTTTTTGCTTTGGAATTAGTACAACTAGTCTTTGCTATATTTTTTAATTGTGGGTTCATTTATTCGATGTTCGGTGTATAGACTTTATTACTTTTGCGCTGAAATCTTTCCGGGGTGATAAATTCTTTGATTTCTGGTGTTTCCAAGGTTTATATAAGTCATAATAGTTTGGTGTGCGGAGTTCTATTTATCTATTTATTGATTTAAAGATTGTTAACTCTGTTTAGTTTGTCTATATGAATTGCATATCTTGTTGTCTATGAATAGTTCTGCAAACTTTGCGTTAGTCATAGTAGAGAATTTCTGGCGTGTGAGCAAACTAATTTTTGCTGCGTTCTTTGACTTTGTCGGCGTTAACTTTCAGTTTGTGAGTTACAGGACTTTCGTGCGAAATTTCTGTCTACATTTCTGATCTACAATTATTATAGAATAATACTGTTTCATTGTTGTGTTTAATAGTTATAAGCCTGTATACTTTTGGTACTGAACTTCTTTCTACAGTTCCTACTTGCAATTATTATTGAATAGTGGTGAAACATAGCAACATGTCGATGCTACAAAACTTTCTACAAATATATGAAACTAACACAGTGTTCATAATCGAGAATGACGAAGACATAGAAGACACTCTCATTACTGAACAGGCATTTGTCAATGGAGTATCAACGACGTGTATTAGGGACACTAGTTCAGTTATTGCAGGAGTTGATCACAAACTGATCAACGAAAGGGATTACACAGGGAATAGTATTGGTTGTAGAACATTCGGGGGTACTGTAGAAATATACAAGACCGCGTGGATTATGATTGAATGCCCGTATTATGAAGGTAGAATATGTGCAGCGGTATTACCAAACCCGGGTGTTGGGTTAATAATTGGTAATATCCCGAATGCCAGGGATTTCGTTCAGAAAGTGGCCATTGAACACAAACTTGACAAGACACTCACAAGAACCCAAGTTCAAATGACGCATAAAGAAGAAGAAAATACACAAGTTAAGCAGGTTATATCAACTGCTGATGAACATGATGTAACACAAAAGACTAATAGCACAACAGAAAAGAAGTGTATAAAACATGTCAAACGGGATTATATGTCTTTAGATGATATCTTTCTCAAACATCCCAAAAGGAAACCAAAAGTTACATACACTAGTTGTTGCACGAAAAAGGTACATGCTCAACACGCAAGGCCCATTAAACAATCAAAATGGGATCTAATTGCCATGGTCATTGCTCAGATCATAACCGTGGTTAAACCGATTATATCACAGGGTATAGGCGTCGTCATAAACATGTACACACGAACAGGAGGATATCTTATTTGTACCAGTACAGACATGTACGTGCAAGTCAAAACAAACGGTTTAAACTGTTGTGTACAAACAAAAAGATATTTTAGGAACTTGATGGGTAAAGGCAAAGAGCATTACAGTAGGCTGACTACACTTGCCTACTTTGACCTCTGGTACAGACTTACCAAACATACGTCAGTGCAGCATATGCAGGACACATGGTACACAAGAGTGAAAACTATACCATTATTCCAGGCAACAGAATTACAATATACAGATGTTGGCGTACGCGCAGAAGAGAGATTCTATAGGTTTGAAACAAAGAAAGAAAGAAAGAAAGAAAGAAAGAAAGAAAATGTATAAAAGGAACAATGTAAAGGAAAATAAATTGGGATGAATGTCAATGTTAGGTAATTAGATAAACACATACTACAGTACAGACACATTACAAAAGAAGTGGTTCTGATTTTCGCACACAGTTAAAATCACAAGTACTAAATTCCCTTGTACAGTTCATGTCTACAATTAGTATTTAGTATGGGTTAGATGTAGAAAATATCTTCTTTTCAGCACTTCATTAAGATAGGTATAGATGCAGGTTGGACTACATCAGAAAGAATGGCCTGAGCCAAAATAATTTTGATACATAAACATGTATACTGTTCAGAAGGTTTTACACTAGAATTGGTCTGGATTTGTCCAGTAGAAAATTAACAGCTGGTGTAAACATCTGGCGAAGTGAAATTCGCAAAATGATATATGGAGTACAACGTGTGGCGACGAAGTCGCTGCCCATAATATGTTCTTATCGTATTTGGCAGCCCTCTGGCATATGACATGGGTAGTTGTTATGTGATGGAGGTCTTCCTATGCGAATTATTGAATATATGATAGAAAATACAACTGGTTACTGTTGTGGGTATGGGTTATTGACACATAACGGGATTTAGTTGTAGAAATGTGTGGTTAGTAATAGTAGTTTAAAACTGATAACAGCATGGAGATCATGTAGCAGTGGAGCTCTATTGTTGGCGTGTGTATGGGTAAAGACACACGACTACAGTATTGATACAGTGAGGCATGGTTTCAATGAATTTCGTTTGTTTTTTGCTGAATGAATTTTACTAACCTTCCGTAAAACATATAACGATGTTGTGGTCGTATTGTCATCATGAGTATTATTATAAGATGTGATGTAGTCTACTGTGTTCATTGTATTGTCCATATTCATGATCATAATTGTTGGGTGTGGATGTGTATTAATGAGTGTCTTGATCCAGAACCGATGCCGCAGATTGATGAATTGATAGCAGGCAAGGCGAAGTCTACATGGTTTTCGAAATTAGATCTGACAAAAGGATATTGGCAAATACCGATGGCGGAGGATTCTGTACACATTACAGCTTTCGCGACGCCTTTAGGGTTATATGAATTCCTTTATCTTCCGTTTGGTCTTCAGAACTCTCCTTCATCTTTTACAAGAATGGTGCGTCTATTACTTAGGGACATTACAGACATTGCATCCTACATGGACGACATTGGTATCCATACCACGGGGATAGTACATCATGCGAATATTCTAAGACAGGTTTTTTCTCGCATTCGAATGTTTGGTCTTACGGTGAAGCCGAGCAAAACTGAAATTGTATTTCAGGAAATACAATTTTTGGGGCATAGAATTTCAAAAGGGTTTTTGTACACTGATCCGAATATTGTTACTAAAATTCTGAACATTAGTTCCCCCAAAACAAAAAAAAGAGGTGAGAGCATTGCTTGGTCTTATTAATTATTATCAGAAATTTATAGGGAACTTTGCTGGAATGACCGCTAAATTGTCAGAACTTCTTAAAAAAGAGCAACCAAATAAAATTCAATGGTCGAAAGAACATGAGAATATTCTTCAAGAAATAAAAACATTGTTTAGTTCTCCACCAATTCTCAGAATTCCGGACATGTCAAAGGACTTTGTGGTACAGACAGATGCCAGCTCACATACTATATCTGCGATCTTATTACAAGAATATAAGGGATTGTTACACCCAATTTTATATTCCAGTCGGAAATTAAATCAAACTCAACGGAGGTATGCGGTTACCGAACTGGAGGCACTCTCTGTGGTAGAAGCAATTAAGAAATTTGAAAAATATCTTTTAAGGAAAAAGTTTTTGGTTATTTCAGACAGCATGCCATTAAAAATTTTTAAGGATGGGTCGCCGAAAAACGCGCGTATACATAGATGGTCTTTACTTTTGCAAAATTTTGATTTCACTGTAGCCCATATTTCGGGAAGTAAAAATAATTTAGCAGATTTACTAAGTCGATTATAAACATTCTATGTGAATAAAATATGCTTTTGTTGTTAATTTTAAATTTTGGTATTGGAGTAAATAGGATAAATGAGAAGACTATAATGTCTAAAATAATGTTACTTTATTATGACTGTAACTTACTTTTGAAACACCACATGTATGGAAACAGTTGTTTAAATATAAATAAGTCACTTGTTGTTATTAATGTTGCAGATAGCAGTGAGTGAACACAGAGCGTATGTACGAGGAAATAGACAAGGATGACTGCAAAGGCTGTATTCAATGGATACAGGATAGTCGACGATGGTGCAATGTGACATTTGGACGTGTTCTTTAATTATTTTGTGTTATAGTCTGAAAAGAAAAACAATATGTAAATTCTGTCAGTATTAGGTAGAAAAGCAAATGATGATTGATAGTTAAATCACTAATAGTATTAATTTACTAGTGAAGTGATATTAATTTTAATTTTATTGTTATAATTTTATCAATTATTATAATTGTTGATATTTATTATTTCGCAGTTAAGGATAAGTACATACTTATTTGTTGTGTGCTGTGTTTATGTCATCATCAATAAAAAGAATTTAGATGTGTTATTTCATGACGGATGAATGTAGAGATGGATGAATGAAAAAGAGTTTATACAAATACACATACTTAAAATCAGACATAGTTAGAAAGTCAACATTACAATTATGAGGACTAAGAACAGATATGAGATATAATTGTAAGATTAAATTCTCAATATCGACATTGCATGATGGAAAGAGATGTTAACTCAGAGTGAAGTTGACATGATACATCTCTGAAATTGATGGGGATCAGCTATTGATTTCTTTTGACTCAGAAGGTCGTTGGGTTCACAACATAGAATTGCATTTGGTTTCACTGAAGATACTCAAGGGTTACAGAGGTCTGAGGTAATTTTTGTCAAGGGGTCAGCATGAAACGCGAAAACGGCACTTTAATTATAGTGTCCGGCGGTGTTTGAACCTTGCTTGTTTTGTTGCAAGTAGTCAATCATGATAACGCGAGAACATCTCGATGATCATTTCTTTGGAATGTATGAGGTGGCGGTGATTGGGACTTGTGGGTTTTAATTCAATGTCTGAAGTCCACACGATCTATATTGTCTTAAGAGGACATACTGAGTTCCAGAGATGACAGATTTGTAGTCGATTATGACTTACAGTAATTTACGTCATATCCATCATTGGCATACATGTCGAAGTAAAGTAAGAATAGGAAAATGTAGGACATTTTTTTTTTATGGAGGGGGAATAATAGCTGTCATGGCTCGAATGACAGCCAGATAGAGTTAAAAGGGTTAGCAAGTGCACCAGAACAGGGAATTAGACGAAGCAAGGAAATAAGCACAAGAAAGCACTTGGACGGAACAAAGCAGACGTCACAAGTGCGTAGATATTGACAACCAAACGGTTGTCGTCAGTTAGTGAGTGTGTAGCCGGCCAAGACACAAGACATGTTTTAGGCTCCTGCCTTCGTGGACGCAAGACACCAGTTCAGGGTGGTTGCCAGCTTACGGTTTGAGAGATCTGAGTGATGCTTCTTAACAGGTAATACCAAACGATTCGTTATTAGAGCACGAGAAGATGTTGGGGTCATGTTGCGTACACCTAGACACATTGACACTACCCACACAGGCGAGTTCACACTCCGCTGCCCAATAGTCCACCCAATTGTGTAAGGTTGATTTGTAAGACTCAGGCGTGAATGAGAGTAGCCTGTGACGGACTGAAGCCTTGATCATCCTCTGCATTCTGTGACGTTTCATGATGCTTACCGACAATAAAGAAGTTGTCGTTCTCCTCATATGGTGTGATGGACTTGTTGGTGGACTGACGTGAGTTGTGCTGTCATGTTTGAGTAGATAGTCAGCAGCCAAACCAAAGACATAGCAGCCCTTAACATCCAGAATCGTGACACTTAGTTTAGAAAACGGAACTGTGTTTTCTCGTAGGACTCAGTGACTTATCGGCAGAACTATCTGATTACCCGACCAGGGGTAATGTACTGTGATTTAGTGACCAATAGATTGGTCAATGGCGTATTACCCGACCAGGGGTAATGTACTATGATTGAGGGACTATTAGATTGGTCAGTGACTTATTATCCAACCAGGGTAATGTACAATTGAGGGACCATTAGATTGGTCAATGGCTACATACATTCATTGAACTCAAGAGTAACTGGGGTCAAGTCCAGGAGGATTGTCTCCCAGCTAGGCTGTTTACCAAGAACTGTTTATTAATTTAGCAGTGACTCCTTAGGAGGTGATGAAGGTGCAGTTGGTCCAGTTGAGTGAGGTCCAGGGGTAACTCTCTTGTTGTCGATCCAAGCTCTGGGGACGGAGTGGTCTCCAAGGTTCTAGTCATCTCACTGGAAGGAAGCCGGGTGAGTGGCGGACCGACTGGACGGGACATCCGCATCCAATCTACTTCTCAGCCTGATGATGAATTAACCATATCTCTGATTCTGTCTCTACTCTATCCTCTATTTGTGTAAATAGATTATTCTATCAGGATGTTCATTTCAGTTCTTTATTCTCAAGGGTAGAATAAACTTTATGTATGTTGACTTACTCGTTTGTATAATTATTGAGGGTGTCTCGGACGATGCCTGAGTGTTCATTGTTCCAAGGGAGTAGGTAGTTAGTGGGGGTCTAGAATCTGGAGGGGCTTGTAGACATATTGAACTAATACGAGGTCAACCACAGAGGAAATTGTGTATCTACCTGTCCAACTCCTGGGGTTAGAATACACGGGAGTGCTAGAGACACCTCGGGTGTGGTTAACTCTCACTACCCAAGGCGATCTTGTCACACTCCAGATACAGAGTGGGGGATCGTCCGGGATTATTCCAAGCTCTCTGTGTGTGTTAAGAACCTCTCGTAGGGATACTGACTTTTTCTATATCCTCTACTTCAGTGTACATAAGATTCTACTACTTCTACCTATTTCATAACTGTCTGACGGACATTTGTGTTGTGGTGTTTAGTTAATACTTTTAGTTAGTGATTGATTGTATTGCTTCACCCACACATACTTGAGTACCCACATCTCATAGTCAACATGTCTACCCAAGAGTTAGACTTAGCCAAAGTTCAAGAAACTGGGCGTAAGTTGGGTCTAGATGGAGATGCATTGAAATCCTATGTGCAAGAGGTGGAAAGAAATTTTCGCCAAGAGGAAAGTGAGAGGAGGAGAGCAGAAAGAGAACTGGAAGCCTGTAAAGTGGCTTTAGAGGAAAAGAAGATAGCTGCTGATAGTGAGATGAAACGGCTTGAGTTGGAAGCCGACAGAGAAAGAAGTGACCATGAGTATCGAATGAAGCTACTTGAGGCACAAGCGTCTGCTACTGGTGTAACTGATGGAGCTGTGGGAGGAGTTGTACCTCCTAGCCCAGAGTCAACCAGTAGACGTGACTACCAGGCTATGAAGTGGCCGTTACAGCCGTTCGAACCCGAGAAAGAACGGATAGACCAGTACTTAGAGAAGTATGAGGCCATGTCTATTGCAATGGGGTTAGACAAATATAAATGGTGTTTGAAACTCTCATAGGGACTCAGAGGCGCCGGTTATGAAGTGTACGCACGCTTGCCACCGGGGTTACAGAATGATTACCCGGCATTGAAAGCGGCTCTCTTGAAGAGAACTGTGAGGACTAAAGAAAGGGAAGAATGAGTGTTTAGTTAAAAGGGTAACCATATGTGGTATGATGTATTGTATAAATTTGAGATTTATAGAGGCAGAAACGAAGAAGAAGTTTATAGT
The DNA here is from genome assembly GCA_963921405.1 of Cepaea hortensis. NCBI lineage: Eukaryota > Metazoa > Mollusca > Gastropoda > Stylommatophora > Helicidae > Cepaea > Cepaea hortensis. The sequence goes on along the minus strand of OY992882.1, from coordinate 127,617,676 downwards.
GGGTTACTAGATGACAATATGACAGGGAGAAGGGTTAAAGGATATAATATTTACTCAAATTTGAGTTGGTTTGGGGAAGATTAGAGGAAATGTGGGAGGTAAGGAAAAAGAGGGAATAGAGTAAGGGAATTGGGAGTAAAGAATTTTTCCTTTACAGGAAAAATTCTTTAGAAAAACATAGGGAACTGTAACAGTAGTTGGGTAATTGGTGTTAGGTGGGAAAAGACTACAGCACGATTGAGCATCGAGATGGAATGAGAGGAGGGATGCTCAAGTCGTGACGTAGTTGGTTGTTAAGGGAGATTACATCTAGAGACAGAACTGGGAGGACGCCATATTAGGTCCAGGTGTCATCAAGAAGAAATAAACTATTTATAAAGAACCAATTGAGTCAGTTCGTCTTCACTGAGTTCGCATTGTTACATAAGCGAATTGTTGCCAAAGAACCAGGATGCTTAGTTGGAGATTGTCGCGGCGGGAGTCACAAACCACTATTTACGTCGACAATTAGAAGAAACTCGAAGAGCCAGCTGCAAAATGTAAAAGGTCCTTGATCTGCTCAAACCAAGTCCGGAGAAAGAGGTATTTCAGCACGATTCTACAAGCAAGTTGAACGTAAACCAAAGAAGTTAAGAAAGATGGCCAATATTGTTTGCGAGAATTACAGCAGCCAAAAGCCCGGCTAGGGGTGGTTGACTGTAATTAGTTATTAAGATCTTCGCTGTACGGACCTGATATCAAAATTTTCAGCTGTACAGGCGGTACTTGTCAAGAAAAGCATGAAAACCAGTTTGCTATAACGGAGTGCGGTGCCTGCGACTGTCATCATCCTGCTGAAAGTCGATCCAGTTTGGTCGTAGTGTCGAACGAACAAGAATTCTGCTGAAGATCGATTCCGGGTTATCATGCTACTGAAGGTCAATCCAGTCTGAGCATTGTTTCAGGTGAGCAAGAAGTTTCTAATAACTTTATCAAGTTGAATACTCGCCTCCAACCAAAATTTCAGAAACAAAAACTTTAGGACTTACGTGACTACAATTCAAGATTTTTCCATGTTGAGTTCGGACAACTTATGTCATCAAAACAAAATAATGGAAAAGACCATTAACAATCAGGACAGCAGCTAAGTGGCTCATTCTTTCATTGATTGGCCCATGTTTTGTTTGACGCAGTCAGACTATCTCTAGGCCGCTAGCTGATCCTTTTGGGCTCTGTTACCTCTGAGTCCTTCTCAAAACGTCGATGATGTACCCCACCCGGGGCGAAGTCAGAAGCCAGAAATCTGGTAGGGACCCAACCAGGGGTTGAAGATATGGAGGCATCCTAAGAAGAGTAACTACCTGAAGAAACGGGATTCCTTGGAAGAAGAGACTACCTGAACTGCGCGATTGATTTCAGCTAACGCAGACTCCTAGCGTGTGAATTCTACTTGACAGCGAACATAGAGGAATACGGGAATACGTTTTTTTTGGCTCGAGAACAGAGAATAGCAGAGAATAGGGTAACCAGTAAACCTATTAACCAGGTGAACTTGCTGTAGAAGGTAATATTTCTTGTGTTGGTTGATTATATGTGGTGAAATTATTTGAAATTGTGATTGGTTGGTCTATACAATAATATTTCAGCATGACGGAACAGGGTTCATTAGCACAAGTGTTGACGGGAGTGGGGACAGTGATAGATAGACTTAATACGGTCATGAAACAACAAGGAATGGCAACTGAAATTGTTAAGTTTAGTGGACAGGCCAGAGAGTTTAAGAAGTGGATAACTTCCATAGAAAAATATGCGTATTTGGTATCTGCATCAGATGAAGAGAAAATGAGACTTGCATATCAGGCAGCAACAGAACCGGTTTCGCAGCATATTAGAAGAAAATTAGAGGCTAGAGTAGATGAGACATGGGAGCAGTTTAAAGACGACCTGGCACACAAATACGCGGAAATAACGGATCCACAACATGCGTTTTCGGTATTGAGACAGTCTAAACAAAATAGTGGAGAGACAGTGCAGTTGTTCAGCGATAGGTTGATTAACCTGGCTGAAGAGGCATTCTTGGGACAGAATGTACAAGGAGAAGAGGTGGAGAGGATGTTAGTCGGGATTTTTGTAGATGGCATAAAATCCGATGGACTGAAGTTTAAGTTGATGAGAGAAAACCCCGAGAGGTTGTCACAAGCTGTAGATATTGCAGTACAAGAAGAAAATTTGAGACGTAGGTTTAGATTGAGAACAGGACGAGAAATAGGAACTAGTCGAGAAGATAGAATTGAGGAGCCTATGGAGATAGGACAAACAAGGTTCGGATGGAATAGGAGAGGAGGTGTACAGACGTTACAAGGTAGTAATAGAAATGCTTATGATGAAAGGAGACAAATGAGGTATCCTACCAGTGAGACAGTAGGAAACACAAATAATACAAATATAGTCTGTTGGTTTTGTGGTCAACGCGGACACGGGTTTCGCTTTTGTGGTAACAGGCGTGTCCAGTCGAATACACCAAGTAGAAATGGCAATAACAGGTTAAATAGGAATGTTGAAGATGGACACAGAAATTTTACAGGCACAGGAACGCAGGGAAACGGGCGCCCTACCTATTAAATAGGACCTGTAGTAGGAGGGAAAATAATAAGGTCCCAAGGTTTAAAGAACATGTTAATAACAGGTATGGTAGAACGAACAGAGAATACTTTCAACTAGATGAAGTCAAACAGGTTACAGAAAATAAAACAGATTATAGTTCATGTATAATGGAAATAGGAAAGTATAGAATTCGTACATTAATTGATTCGGGAGCTCAGGTTAGTGTGGTAAAAGAAAGTTTTCTATACAAAATAGTAAGAAATTGTAGAATATTTAAGAGTCATAATAATCTTCACTCTGTTACAGGACAGAATTTACAAGTAATTGGACAAACAATGATAAATTTTAAGTTAGGAGGGGTCAACGTAAGACATCTTTTTCATGTAGTGAAGGATTTAAATAGAAACATGCTGATAGGAAGAGATTTTTTTAATAAAAAATGGAGTAAGACTTTTCTTTGATTTACATAAATTAAAATTCAAGGACGTCTATGTGGATATGGAAGAAGACATGCATATATCAGCACTAGTTAGAGTTAAGATGTCCACGACGTTAAAACCACAGTCGGTTAATTTGATACAGGCAAAGGTGAAGAGAAACCCATATTATGTGGCAGGAAACACAGTCAGAATCACTGAGTTGCAAGAGGAAGTAATTGATGAGCCTGGTTTGGAAGTTCCGGATGGAATAATAGAGTTAGATAAACATTTAACTTTTCCAGTGATGGTTATTAATAACACAGGTAGAGAAATTAAATTATACAGAGGATGTGTAGTAGCTAAACTGGAACATAACATTAGTGATATATTGGCAACTGATAGAGTAGAAATGCCGGGAGCAAACTATTCACAAACTTCTAGTGAAAGAGTTAATAACAGACGCGGACGCGGAAGTAGAGGAAACGCACAAATGGATGAGTTGATCCATCCATTCAGAAGAAATACAGCCCAAATACGTTCACTAGATAAAAAGACAAGGGAACAAGAATTGTTGGCACAGTTAAAGGCTCCACCAGAAAATAAAAAAGTATTGGAACAACTTATAAAAGAAAATCAAGATGTATTTGCAATTAATGATTTAGAATTGGGAAGGACAAAAACAGTTACAATGGAAATAGATACGGGAGACCATCCGCCAATTAGTTTAAAACCATATAGAACTCCCTTAAGAAATAGAGAAATTGTCGAAAAAGCAATAGAAGATATGTTGAAAGCAGGAATAATCACAAGATCAAAGTCAGAGTGGTCATCTCCGATTGTAATTGTGGCCAAACCTGATGGTTCAAGTCGGTTCTGCTGCGACTATCGGGCGTTGAACAAAATCACCAAGAATGTAGCGTACCCATTGCCGGTGATTGATGACATTTTAGGGTTGCTTAATGGCTCTACATTTTTTACAACACTAGACGCAAGATCAGGGTTCTGGTGTATCCCGATGTCAGCAGACGCGCAAAAGAAGAGTGCTTTCTGTACTCATATGGGTTCTTATGAATTTTTACGAATGCCATTCGGGGTTCGGACGGCTCCATCTCACTACATGCTGTTAATAAATGAAGTACTAGAGGGTATGCAAAAGTTTGCCCTAGCATACATAGACGATATTCTTATCTTTACGGCAGGCGATGTGCAAGATCACTTAAAACATGTAAGGTTAGTTTTTGACAGATTAAGAGTACATGATGTTAAATTAAAGCTTAGTAAATGTGAGTTTTTAAAAACAGAAACAAAATATTTGGGATATATTATAAATAGAGACGGAATTAAACCAGACCAAGACAAGATAAAGGTTATTAAAGAATTACCTCCTCCAACTAACGTGAAAGAAGTGCGTGCGTTTATAGGAACTTGTGGGTTTTATAGGCGGTTCATTCCAGCGTTTTCAAAGATAGCAGAACCAATTACTAATTTAACGGGCAAATACGCTAGATTTAAGTGGGATGATGAGTGTCAAAAAGCATTCGATTTAAAAAAAAAAAAACAGTTTAACAGTGGTACCGCTGTTTACGCATCCAGATTTGAATAAACAGTTAATACTATATACAGATGCTTCTGATAATGCTATAGGAGCGTGTTTGGTTCAGCCATATGAAGGAAAAGAGTCTGGAATACCAGGGGTTAAAAATGAAAGGCCAATTTATTTCTTGTCTCATAAGCTTAGCAGGTCACAACGAAAATGGACTACTATTGAGAAGGAGGCTTATGCAATACACTACGCTCTTCAGAAACTAGATTATTACTTAAATAATGCAAATTTTGTTATTAGAACTGACCATATGCCTTTAAAGTCTCTTTTAGAAGCTCCAGTGCAGAACAGGAAAATACAGACCTGGGCGTTGAATCTACAGGGGTACAATGCCAGAGTTGAATATATCCCAGGTAGGATTAACACGTGTGCTGACTTATTATCTAGGATCCCCTACCCACAGTCGTCAGGTGACACAGAAGATGAAGGAGAACCAGAGATTGACGACCGAAACTGGCAAGTAAATATTTTAGATTCTGCCATAATAAATAGAGAAGAATTTGAGAGTTTACCATCGGATCATGAGGCTGAACATAGAGTGGAAGAAGACCCACATTTAGCACAATTTAGTATGAAAGAAGAACAAGAATTAGATCCAAAAGTCTTACAAATAAAACAGAAGTTAAAAGAAACGGAGGAGAACAAATATAAGAAAAATTATTTAGTGTTACAAGAGGACGACCAGTTATATTACATGTGTGAAAGGAATGAACAGCTAAGGAAATATATTCCAAAACATTTGGAAAGTGAAGTTTTAAAAGCATATCATGATGAGAATGGTCATCTCGGTCGTGATAAATTGGTGAAAGCACTTACGAGTAAATATTATTGGCCGAATTTATTTAGATCTGCTTGCAAATATGTGGATACGTGTGAAAGATGCAGATTAAGGAATATGAAAACAATTAAGTGTCCTTTACAAGATACAGATATTCCTCAGTTTCCTATGCAGAAAATTAGTTTAGATATATCGGGTCCTCACCCTAGAACATTGTCAGGGAACGTGTATTTAATTCATATAGTAGACGTCTACAGCCTTTGGCCGGAAGTTTATGCAATCCCAGATAAGAGCGCTGATACTGTCATTAATATTTTTTTTACAGGAGTTCGTACCAAGATTTAGTTGTCCACAGGTTATTCTCACGGATAATGGTAGAGAATTTGTGAATAAGAAATTTGAAAAATTGTTGAAAGATTTAAATATAAAACATGTAAAGACCTCATACTATAGACCTTCTTCAAATGCTAGGAACGAACGACAACATAGGACATTATACGATATTATAGCAAAGATTGTGGATGAACATGAAAAAGACTGGGATTTATTTTTAGGACCAGCACTTAGCGCCATACGCACAAATCAAAATGAGAGCACAGGCTTTTCACCATTTTATTTAATACACGGGAGAGAACCAATACTACCAATAGATAATCTGTTAAAACCAAGACGGAAGTATATGGGAGAAGACTTTCAGGAGACCATTATACAAGAAATGCATAAAGCACACATGAGGTTGAAGAATAATATAGTTAAAACTAGAGAAAGACAGAAAAAGTACAAAAACCTGAATACAAAGTTACAGGAGTTTAAAGTAGGAGATAGAGTTTATTACAAAAAGCATAGAAGGAACTCTAAGTTTGATGATCGTTGGATCCCAGGTTATTATGTTATAGAAAGGCTAGGAAATGTGTCGTATAGTATCAAGAACCAGGTGACGGGACATGTGGCAAGGGCACACGTGGAACACTTAAGAAGAGATGATGATGAGAAGGAAAATAATAATTATAATAATAATTATTATTCAGACACCGGATACTTAGATGAACGAGTCATCAGGGGGACTACAATAACCCCAGCTTTTAGAAAAGATCCGACACACAGTCAGTTAAAAACGGCTCCAGGTTACGATGATACTCAAGAACAGACAATACCGAAAACGATAGTAGGAGAAAAGTTGAATGAGAGTCATTGTGATAGTATAGAATCTATGGAAGAGGAAATAGGTGCTCCATTTAAGAATACTAGACAAGCAACAAAAAGAAGAATGGATAAACAAAGAGAAAGAGAAGTGAAAAGACAGAGGAGAATTAGAGAGTATTCAACAAGCGGTGAAGATATGCCTTTACTGGAAAGGTCCTTAAGAAATAATGATAGACAAATTAGATGGGATATTGAACGGAAGAGATTAGCGGCTGCTAACGAGAGACATACAGATGAAGAAGAAGAAATGGATGAGAAGTCAGAGTCAATTAGTAGTATGGAGGAAGATGATAGATTATACGGGGAGGAGGATATTGATGTAGAGATAGCATTGATACAGAGAAACTTGGAGTTGTTGAAGAAGTGGAAACGTAAGAGATAAATTGATAGAGAATATTGCAGATAGCAAGACGTAAGTTTCAGGCTTTAAAGAAAGAGATACTTGATGAAGTGTGCGAGACGGTGGAAATGGAAAAGGCTTCTGTTGATACTTTTTATAAATGATCTGGAGGAGTAGTCAAGCAATGGATGTAGGTTCGACTGAGGTATATATATATATTTTTTCTCTCAGTGACGGAATTGCTGGTTGATATTATGTTTTGGTTTCTTATTGGATGGATAAGTTAGTCAATGGTACAGCAGGTAGATGTACTATATAGTAAATAGACAAGTATTTATTTGTGCTAGGAATACCGTGGTGTATGGTAATGATTAAGTAGTTATAGGAATATGTCCACGAGAAGCAATTGGGGTGTAGATAATACGGCCATTGTTAGTTAAAGACTTGTATGAAAAGAACAGATATTGTTTTAAGTTAGAATTTGGTCTGTAAATAACAGATATAGATATATATAGACCTGGCGGTGAATTGTTTCAGTTTCTTGCTTATAAAAACAATGGAGTGACTTGAGTGAATAGATATGACTTACGTTGATTCGTATAGGAGGAAAATTTTGCTTGGTTACTTTAAGTAGATAATTCTATGTGAATTATATTTTTTTGAAGAACTTCTCTTTAGCGAGAAGACACTTGTTTTATTGAGTCTGAGTTTGTAATGCCTCATATATAATATGTTTTTTTTTTTGCTTGATTTAATCCTTTGAAATGATTGTTATAATTTGATTTTGGAATTTTAGGCTTGTTGTGTTCATAAAATACAAACTATTGGTCCATAAAAGAGACCAGTGGTGTTAGGTAGACTAGGATATTTCCTTTTGAGTTAATAAGATACATGTTATATTGTTTTAAAATGTGTTTTTCTTTGATTGAGTTGGGGGGGGGGTATAATATTTGGTTTGGATTTTGTTTAATTAAGTAGTTTTGTGTATTAGATTACCTCGTTATATATTTAATTAAGTAAATTTAATTTTTTGAATAGTTATGGTGTTGGCTGGAATAAGGAAAATAGATGAAGGCTAACAAAAGGGACACATACTGAGGGCTAATAGAGAGACATATAGATAGTCGGCATGAAGAGGTTCTTATGGATATGAAGTATTAGACAATAGGAGCTGCATTAAAGTCAGCATTATAGGAAGAAAAAGGAGGGGGAGACTGTGAATGGCAGCATATAAGCGGGAGTGTTTATATAAATATTATGGGATGTGAGGGAGAAAGATATAGGAGCTGGGAAATACCTGCGTTTATTGAATTAAAAATGTTCATGGAATATGAACATTGGCTTGTGGTAAAGGATGAGGTAACGGAAATATAGACAAGATTGTGGATGGCAATATAAATGTTGAATATATAAATGTTGAGAAAACTTATGTCAACTTGATTTATAGAGAACAAAGATCTATTTCATAAGATGTATTTTAAAAAATTGTTGTACAAATTTTTTTTTATTGGCAAGGGAGGTAAAGGTGATTGTGTGGACTATGCATTACTTTATGTAAATGTGATCATGTTGACTTTTCATCCTTTATGCTTGTCACTGGGTGCGCACCCCTTCTTTACTTTTTCTAAATACGTTGTTTCTACGTTATTTCTGTTTGTCCTGTGTTGTGAAAGAGTGAGGGATTTCATAATACCATGTGTACAATAACGATTATACGAGCTATTATTCTTATGATATGTATATTTGATACAGGAACTTGAGGAGCCAAGAAAGAGCCAGAAATATAGTGGATTACTATATGGTTTAGGGAAATAGATTGGTTTACTTAAAATAAAGTGGTTTGGAGAGATTAGGAGAACTGTGAGGACTAAAGAAAGGGAAGAATGAGTGTTTAGTTAAAAGGGTAACCATATGTGGTATGATGTATTGTATAAAGTTGAGATTTATAGTGGCAGAAACGAAGAAGAAGTTTATAGTGGGTTACTAGATTGACAATATGACAGGGAGAAGGGTTAAAGGATATAATATTTACTCAAATTTGAGTTAGTTTGGGGAAGATTAGAGGAAATGTGGGAGGTAAGGAAAAAGAGGGAATAGAGTAAGGGAATTGGGAGTAAAGAATTTTTCCTTTACAGGAAAAATTCTTTAGAAAAACATAGGGAGGTGTAACAGTAGTTGGGTAATTGGTGTTAGGTGGGAAAAGACTACAGCACGATTGAGCATCGAGATGGAATGAGAGGAGGGATGCTCAAGTCGTGACGTAGTTGGTTGTTAAGGGAGATTACATCTAGAGACAGAACTGGGAGGACGCCATATTAGGTCCAGGTGTCATCAAGAAGAAATAAACTATTTATAAAGAACCAATTGAGTCAGTTCGTCTTCACTGAGTTCGCATTGTTACAGTGTACGCACGCTTGCCACCGGGGTTACAGAATGATTACCCGGCATTGAAAGCGGCTCTCTTGAAGAGATTTGAGATCACAGTGCACTCATACCGAAGGAAGTTTAGGACTTCTAAGCGGGAGCCTGGTGAACTGTTTTCAGCATACAGTGTGAGATTGAACTCATACCTTCTTAAATGGATGGCCTTGGCCGGATTTGAAGAGATGTATGAAAGTTTGCGTGAGTTGATGGTTGTCGATCAGATGCGAATGCAAATGTCGAAACCCTTGCGTAACTTCTTAGGTGAGAATGGGGCTGAGAGATTAGATATAGTCACCAAGTTAGCCGAAAGATACGTTGAAGTCTATGGCGAGACTGGAGACACCAGTCCAACTGATCCGAGATTGAAAGATAAGGATCAGGGTAAGTCAAATAAGGCAAAGAAGTCCAAAGGTTCTGTTGAACCAGGTAACCAGGTAAACTCCTTAGAGAAGATCTCTACCATCAACCAAGGTAAGAATAGCTCACCTAACTCTCCAAGGAGGAAGTGGAGTGAACGGTGGTGCAAATTCTGCAAGTCCAGCACTCACAATACGAGTGAGTGCAAGAGTAAACCCAAGGACTTTCACTTTGCTTGTCTTGCAGAGGTTAGGGATAGACCGTGCAGGAAAGTGAAGTTGGTTGATGGGAATGTTGAACCTAAAAGACCTCCAGTGGTTGAGAGAGTAGAAGTGAACGGGCAACAGGTGATGTGCCTCTATGACACAGGATTGCAATTTCCTGCGGTAATTGCATCCCACATGACAGGCCCAGAGCAACTCACCGGGAAGATAACGGAGATACAGCCAGCCAGTAGGAGTGCTGTAGCGCTACGTTGCCCGATTGCCAATGTGGAGATTCGGAGCAAGTACGTTACTGGACGCATTCAGGCGGCAGTAGTACCTGATCCTCTATATCCCCTGATTCTGGGCCGGAAGTACGTGTTTCTGGGCGAATCAGAACACCCTAGCATCCATAAGTCTAGGCAGGTCAGATCTACCGAGCAAGAGGGTCTAGAAAAGGTAAATCTCCGGAAAACTCACCCGGATGTGATGAGTACTGCTCGGAGCAAGGATGCGACGGAGTGTCCTTGTTCAAACAGGTTGTCCAACGATGTGAACCCGTTAACTCAGGGTGAGTTTAACTCTGACAACCGGTCACCGTTAATTCAGACCGGAACAGAGAAGCGGCAGAAGGAACGTAAGTTAGTTCCTGAGAGCTTTAGAGCTAATCTGCTGCGAAGGGTACATGTCAGGTCCCCAACCGGACATCTGACTGTAGGGGCAACCAGTAAGTATCTTTCCCGGTACTATTGGTGGCGGGGAATGACAGGCGACGTGCGCAGATATATCAGGTCTTGTCCTGAGTGCCGTAAATGCACACCTGAGAAATGGACGAAGACGAAGATATCCTTCGCGGTTGGAGACCGAGTTCTAGTACTACTCCCTATCGAGGGGAACGAATTCGAAATCGGGTGGCAGGGCCCATTCCTAGTGGATAAAGTGGGGCTCCACAAGCACTATGGAGTGGCGATCCTGGGAAAGTCTTCTACTTTCCATTCCAGTCTCCTCATGTGCCATGAGGGGAAGCCCGATGATAAGTCTACCAACCCAAGGGCGCAGAGATTCGCTGAGAGAACGGTTCGGGGTTCAGGTCAGGTAGCGGAAAGCCTGTCACACCATAGGCAGTCCTATATGTATGTGCAGGTACCTTCTTCGGTTCAGCCCGGTGCTCGGGGGAACATGACCGACCAAAGGAACACCCGCAGTGCTAGCTACACTGAGAACCGTGGTCGGAAGAGGTGGGTTGTGTCGGAACGTACACAGACCCCTGGTTCCTCAACCCGACCGACTGCAGTCCAGCTGGGTCCTCGAAAGGGGAAGCTGGAATTGCAGAAGTCCAGTAAACTCTGGCAGGAGCGATCGTTAAATCAGATCGAGACGGGAGCTCTGGTCCACAAGACACTGCGAGATGCCCGATCGCAGTAGCGGAGTAAGCGTTGATCACCCGTGATACTGAATAGCTTGTCTCCCCACAAAAGGTGGTAACAGTATCCTATACAATATTGACGGGTTAGACTTCCTCACCCGCCATCCGGTCTCTAAGAGAGATGAGAGAACGACATAGACAGCTTCTGCGTAGAAGTGGAACGACGGGGTCGATCCTCTTAAAGTGGGGGCCTATGTGACAAAACCGCGATCATCTGTCTGTTGTCGTCGGGATCCCGCACTATTTTGGCGCGTCATCGGGGACTTTCCCAGTTATAAATAGACTGAGGGAAGTCGATAGGTATTTTCCATCTAGAATCATCTCGAATAACCGGTATTTGACTGTACCGGGTTGGCGGGTGCTTCACCAAATTCCCGTGTAGAGAAATCTAGAAATTCTAAGCGTGGAATGAATGTTATCCGAGAAGTTGACTTTTCTCCAGGAGCACTCGACCCTCGTGCGCATGAGTTGGCACGTTGGTGGAATGCGGCTAGAAAAGTCATTCACTTCCAAACTCTCACGGAGAGAGAAGACGCAGGGCTCTGTTAAGCCATTTGTACAGCGTCTACACTCAACCATGTTGCGGCTAACTGTTATTACAATGCGGCAGATGGGCCCTTGAACAGTATTGGTAGCTGACTGGAGGCTGGTTCGAATTATTCAGGTATTTATTTGGTTATTAAATTTACCTTTGTAATTGTTCACATAATCGCAATCGTTCTAACCTCATTAAATATGCGAGTGTCTTTGCATTACTAATGCGGAAGCGATCTATAACGCCGCTGAAATCTAGGCCGTGTTACATTTATTTACAAACGTGTGTAGTGAACTACCGGCTGGAAATTTAGGCCTGTGATATTGGCGATTTGTGTTCAAATAGTATTTACCATGTGTAGCAAATTGGTGCATATACTATGTGGCTGTTTTAAAATAGAACATAGGTAATTGTGCATAATATGAACCTAGACTTATGTCAGTCAATAACTGAAGCAAGAAAGAACTGTTAGATTGCAAGGTGAGGTGATAGGTGGAGATTCAGGCAGTGTTGAGCTTAGCTGCTAAGTAAGGAGAGAACTTAGTTCTATACCACAGTGCATGATGTAACTATTGTGTAATAACTTAATAGTGAATTCATTGTGTGGTTCACTGGAATTCTGTGAGAAGGTAAGTCTTCAGTGATGATGATAATATATATATATATATATATATATATATATATATATATATATATATATATATATATATATATATATATATATATATATATATGATGTAGCATTATGTATATATATTAAGTCTTGTTATGTGATACTTCTTGGAGCGATACCGAACGCCGAGTGGGTCGACGCGTGATAACCATGCGTACCGTCAGGATGTACCTTTGCGTTCTTGATTCTTATCTTAGCTATCCTGTTCTTTCATACTTACACAAGTGCGAGGGAGTGCTGATGTGCTAGTGGTATGGAGGGATGAAAGGAGGTTGCATGAGACACGGAGACATATGGGATATGGGGGATTTGAAAGCAAGTTATGAAAGTATGGTGCTGGCAGACCAGGCCAGCTATGGAGTTCGGTCCAGGCCAAGGCTAATCCACTTGGAAGGGCAGAGCTGGAACATAACCCTTCAAACATGTGGGGAACATGTTTTACCAAGAAGGCTTCTTGACTCTAGGGAGGAGTCTGTTAAGAAGAGTTTTGCTATAAGGGTGGGCAGGATGTCCCACCAGCAGAACGGTGTGTGTATATACTGGATGTGATAATGTATTATCCTTATATCCCGAGGTATGGTACAATGATCAATATTATGTTTAATATTGAATATGTCCAATGTAAGGATGGAGTCCAGGGACTCTTCACCTTAATATATAGTTCTGTTAATTTTAGAACTATGATAACTGATTACTATAACTAGTGACGTTAGCGACAACTGGTAGATGATTAGGGATAGGTGAGACATACGATCCGACTCGTCATTCTGAGTACTTGCTCTATTTGACGGGCTGTTCTTTGTGGCCAGCTGACATTGATGGAAACTCATGCTTTACTACTCTCAATATAGAGATAATGCTTTAGTTATTTGCATAACTAATTAGCATGACTGAAGGTTGAGTAGGCAGTGGTAGGATGCATGTGGACCAATGTTTGGGCCAGTAAACTCTCACCAATCGCTCTTCCTTTCAGGAGTTTGCCTGTTGAGGAACCAGTCAACTACACTTGTCGTTTACTGGAAACCACTTCGTGTAACACAGCGAAGGGTTGAATTCTTTACTTACCTCGCCTGACTACACCACACCATGTGCCAGGGTGAATCATCATGAGTGGATGTTATCATCAATTGATTCCGGTGCCCTGAAGGTGCACGTGTGGGATGTGATGGTTTGTGTTGTTTTTCTGACTTAGAAGATACTCTGTTTCAGAAAGGAGAAGTTCAGTCACCTGAGCAATCATGCTCTATGATCAGAAACACCAGACCGTATACGACTAGTAAGGTTCCGCCTAAACGTGGAAAAGATTAATTTATCAACTGGGAGTTTTCTTACGACAGCTTTAGTGGCAGGTCATGATGAGACCTACACCAGATACCGTATAGAGACTGACTACCAGTGTTATAAGATAATGGACAACTAATTCTTGTCCAGGCTGAACCATGTTATCTCCGGATGAAATAGAAGTGTTATCTTCTTCTTTTCGTTCATCCGGAGTGTTTTTTCAGATGTGATTGCGGTGTGTCTGTTATGCGCCCTTGGGCCGAAACCCGTAGACCAACACATCGACTTTAGCGTGCTTTTTTGACCAGGTAGCATTCCTGGGAGACTCTCACTTTTGTGGTGCCATCTACAAACATGCTGGCCAAGTTAGAACGGTCGAAGACAACGGTCATCCCTCAAAGGAAGGCAGGGACAGTCCATAGCATTTTCCGCCATCCAAGGTTGCTTCCATAGTTGCAGGGCCGACACATAACGCCCTGGTTCTGGGCTAGCCGAGGGAATCGTCACGTCCTGCTCATGGCTGCTTTAAATCCTCACTTCAATATATTGGTCATTTCGTTTGCCCCGGGCCATTCCCGCACAAACCAGACAGGTTTGCAGACGGTATCCACTCAGCGAGTTTTCGGACATGTGCTTGTCGTTGCGACCGTCAGAGCTGTTCCAGGCACGACAGACATTCGGAAAACTACCTAGTCAGAGCTGTTCCGAACAAGAGCGGCATTCGGAAACTAGGTAGTCAGAGCTGTTCCTAGCACGAGAGACATTCGGACGAGACATTTCACTCGGACGTAAATGCGTAGTGTCAATTTTTAGTTTGCCACCCGTAGGACGACACTTCCGGCTTCCGGCGGGCATTTTTTAATGAGGTTAGCCTTCCTCGGGTTTCGAGACTCTTGTTTCGGCTTCCACACAGCAAGCTTTCGCTTCGGGCTGCCACGTAATGGATTCGAAAGACAGGCGTTCCATTTCGTGTCAACGAGACAATTTTCCACCTTTGACTACACTCACTCCATGAGTGTGGTTACAGACTATCGGACGTCTGCGAGACGTGCGACCGAGGTGTTTTTCCACCTTTTTTACTCACTCACGAGGTAGGCTACATGTGCTGCCGGCTCAGCACCTTACCTCCGTGCGTCTGTGGGCGAGTAACGGTCAGGCCCTTTCATCCGGGGATACCTCATATCCCCCAGCTAAGAGCCATCGAACGAATCTGCGCCGAGCATGTAGCGTTGTCAGCACATCATCACAATTTTGATGTAGGTTTGTGTCGGCCAGGCTCTCACTTCCGAGAGTTTATGGCTTAGAGACGTTCAGCCATACACCTCGGATGGGAACCTTAGAGGTTATGCCCGGACTGAGATTTAGGGATCGTTTGCCTGATTTTGACTGCTATCCTCAGTCTTACCTGCAGAGCAGCAGGTTGTGTCTCTCTTAGTCTGGTCCCTATCTCACAAGCCGTCCGATATGTAGTTTTCACCCATCGGCAAGCACATGGGGTCGATGGGACACGCAAGCTCCCCCACCACGGCAAGGTGGAGACACATCGGGGGAGGTCCCTGTTAATCATTTCCTCCAATTCCGAAAACCAACAAAATAGAACCGAGGACCTATTCCATTATTCCATGCACCATTATTCAGGCAGCCGAGGCCTGCTTTGAACACTCTAATATTTTCAAAGTAAACGCGCCGGCCACCCGGGACGCTCAGCGAAGAGCACCGACGGGAGAGAGCCGGCAGACGGTAGGGCAGGAACAACGGGCAGTGAACCGGCGCGAGCCGGACCGCCCGCTTGCACCTGAGATCCAACTACGAGCTGTTTAACTGCAACAACTTTAATATACGCTATTGGAGCTGGAATTACAGCGGCTGCTGGCACCAGACTTGCCCTCCAATAGATCCTCGTTAAAGGGTTTAAAGTGTACTCATTCCAATTACGGGGCCTCGATAGAGTCCCGTATTGTTATTTTTCGTCACTACCTCCCCGTGCCGGGAGTGGGTAAGTTGCGCGCCTGCTGCCTTCCTTGGATGTGGTAGCCGTTTCTCATGCTCCCTCTCCGGAATCGAACCCTGATTCCCCGTTACCCGTTACAAACATGGTAGGCATGTCACGTACCATCGACATTTGATAGGGCAGACATTTGAAAGATACGTCGCCGGCACGTAAGGCCATGCGATCAGCACAAAGTTATCCAGAGTCACCAGTGGGAACGCCGCGCCCCGCGAAGGGCAACGACGATTGGTTTTGAACTAATAAAAGCGCTCTTTCCGCGAGGGTCGGAGCTTGGTAAGCATGTATTAGCTCTAGAATTGCCACAGTTATCCAAGTAGGATCGTGTCATCTAAGGAACCTCGACTGATTTAATGAGCCATTCGCGGTTTCACCGTGAGAGTGTGAACTTAGACATGCATGGCTTAATCTTTGAGACAAGCATATGACTACTGGCAGGATCAACCAGATATCTATCGGACAGACGGACTATTCACGCACACGCAAGCCAAGAGTAGCATCGCTAAAGCGCGCCCTCCCGGTACAAGGTGATACATGCAAAACCACTAGACGCCTACCGACGAGCTTTCAAGCTACGCCGGCAGGACTAACCGAAAAAAAAAAAGCTATACCAGCTTACTGACTGCAGGCCTACTACTCATCGAGAGAGAGTGGGCGCTTATCGAGACTTTGTCGAACGGTCGTACAAATTTTGCTCTTTTGCCCGCTCAAACCACGACCCTGGCTGCACGATGCGGTTACATTCTTGAAACGCCTGCCTCGCTAACTCACGTTGGCTGGGAAGATCCCATTTTGGAGCACCTCACACAGCCATCCGAGACAACGAACGCTAGACGCGGAACTGATCTAGCGAACCAGACCAGCCCCACGAAGTGTTATTAAAAGGGTGACCTTAGTTTAGAAAACGGAACTGTGTTTTCTCGTAGGACTCAGTGACTTATCGGCAGAACTATCTGATTACCCGACCAGGGGTAATGTACTGTGATTTAGTGACCATTAGATTGGTCAATGGCTTATTACCCGACCAGGGGTAATGTACTATGATTGAGGGGCCATTAGATTGGTCAGTGACTTATTATCCAACCAGGGTAATGTACAATTGAGGGACCATTAGATTGGTCAATGGCTACATACATTCATTGAACTCAAGAGTAACTGGGGTCAAGTCCAGGAGGATTGTCTCCCAGCTAGGCTGTTTACCAAGAACTGTTTATTAATTTAGCAGTGACTCCTTAGGAGGTGATGAAGGTGCAGTTGGTCCAGTTGAGTGAGGTCCAGGGGTAACTCTCTTGTTGTCGATCCAAACTCTGGGGACGGAGTGGTCTCCAAGGTTCTAGTCATCTCACTGGAAGGAAGCCGGGTGAGTGGCGGACCGACTGGACAGGACATCTGCATCCAATCTACTTCTCAGCCTGATGATGAATTAACCATATCTCTGATTCTGTCTCGACTCTATCCTCTATTTGTGTAAATAGATTATTCTATCAGGATGTTCATTTCAGTTCTTTATTCTCAAGGGTAGAATAAACTTTATGTATGTTGACTTACTCGTTTGTATAATTATTGAGGGTGTCTCGGACGATGCCTGAGTGTTCATTGTTCCAAGGGAGTAGGTAGTTAGTGGGGGTCTAGAATCTGGAGGGGCTTGTAGACATATTGAACTAATACGAGGTCAACCACAGAGTAAACAGTGTATCTACCTGTCCTACCCCTGGGGTTAGAATACACGGGAGTGCTAGAGACACCTCGGGTGTGGTTAACTCTCACTACCCAAGGCGATCTTGTCACAAAAGGGTGCACGGGCCAAAAAAAAAAAAAAGGTTGAAAACCACTGGTCTAGGCTAGACCAGTGGTTTTCAGCCTGTTTTTTTTTTTTTTTTTGGCCGTGCACCCCTTCACGATATTTTCAGAACGTCATTCACCCCCTCCGCCCCTTTTCGTATTTCCTCCCTATAAATTCCCCCTCCCAGGGCCGCATTTAGACTTGATAAGGCCCTAAGCTATTTGAAAAATGGGGCCCTTTATAAGTCCAGATATGCTATGTCAGTGACAAATATGATTTTCGGATGCCTAGAGGGTTAAACTGAAATACAATTAAGAAGTATATTGATAGTGAAATAATAAATCTTTAACTTAATATCATTTTTATTCATAACAAACTTAAAAATGCAAACTCTGGTAAAAAGAAACAAAAGTTCTTTTAAAAGGCACAATTTACAAAGGCTTATTATCTAATCTCTTGAAACATGTTATAAGGATTACGGAATTATATTAAACTAAAATATTTTCTTTCTTGCCTTTGTCAGAGCAAAGTCACTAATGGCATCATCAATTGATACACTGCGTAGTTTGTCGCTTTCTATGCACATGAGACTGGGGGAACATAATTTATCTTGAGTCATTGTTGTTCTAAATTCATTTTTTATCCTCTTCAGCTGAGAAATGATCTTTCTCCAGAGCAATTTGCAAGCATCATACTAAGAAACAATCTCACAATTGCTTCTACATTAGGGAATGCTGATTGGACACGATGGTTAAATATGACCCTATACAGATCCTGATGTGTCAGACTATCTTGTTCCGCTGAACTATGGGCTTGACTATGTCTAACATATTGATGGAAATGCTTGACTTCTCCTACAAGATTCATGTCCACATCTTCAGGATATGTTTGGCATAAAGCACTAACTCCTTCATGAATATCTTCTTCTGTAGCTTCTAGTTTTGTTAAGAATGAAAACTTTTTTGCAGCATCATTGTATACTGAGGCCCTCTGAGCCAAACTTGACTCTAATGCATCCATCACAGGTATAAATGTTTTGATCCTGAACTTGTCTCTCGGCTCAAGGTTCTCTAAAGCATCATCTTCATCATCATTGATATCCATCCATCATGTGCCATGCCGGTAAGCGTGGGCGGTCATGTTCTGCCATCTCACTCGATCACCAGAGTCGTGGATCAGCTCCGTGTTTCTGTCTCGACCATGCCACAAGGCCAAGCCATCCATGTACTTGCTTCTAGGTCTTCCCCTTGGTCTGTTCCCCTCGATCTTACCAGTTGTCACCAAGTTCTCCAATTCATTTCTTCTCATAACATGCCCAAAAAATTTTGAATGTCTACGTCTAATTTCTCTAATCAATTTACGATCTTCATTTGTTTCTTGAAGGACTTGTTCATTGGTCTTTCTGGCTGTCCATGGTATTCTTTGCATTTTCCTCAGAAACCACATCTCTACAGCCATCAGATGTTTTTCAGCCTGACTGCTCATTGTCCACGCTTCACATCCATACAAAAGTACAGGTTCAATGTAGCATCTCAACACTCTTTTTCTCGTTTCAATTGACATCTTTTTATTGGTCAATATGTTTTTCATCTTGCTAAAGGCTACTTTTGCCATGGCGATTCTTGTTCTAATCTCTTCAAGGCATCTCCCATCAGATGTTATTACTGTTCCGAGATAATTGTACCTGCTCACTTGTTGAATAATATTCCCACTTACTTGTATATTACATTGTGGTATTTCGTCCTTCCTAGTGACGACCATAACCTGTGTCTTTTTACAATTTAATTCTAACCCTAGTTGTTCACTGTGTGTAACAATCGCATCTACTAAATTTTGCAGGTCCTGTTCATTGTCTGCAATCAAGACTGTATCATCTGCATATCTAATGTTATTGATGCATCGTCCCCCAATGTTGATTCCTTCCATATCTTCAATATTTCTGAAAATACTTTCACTGTAAAGGGAAAACAGATCTGGAGATATTACACATCCCTGTCTCACATCCCTTTTAATAGGCTGATATTGGCTTACTTCATTATCAACTCTTATGGCAGCTTGTTGTTTCCAATATATGTTTTTTACAAGTCATTGATATGCCATCTTCTATATCTTCTTTTCTTGTAGTCAACATCAGGCAATTTTTTCTTTGCTTCTTCTTCAAAATGATCGAAAAGATCCCTGGAACCTTTAACAAAATCCGAAAGTGAAGCATACAATTTCCTACATACATCTAGACTAATTTGGGGGTCTTGCAGTGATTGACTAGTCTTGTGAAATTCATCCAGCAAGTAACTCCACAAATATAACAATACTATAAATTCAAACTCCTCTATTTTATTCAAAATGTTTATGGCTTGATTTCTTGTTTCGCCTTTCTCTGTAGTATCAATATGCAGCTGATGCAATGAAGAAATTATTCCATCATAACTATCAAGTATTGCACTTGTGGCCATTGAATGTGCTTCCCATCTAGTCTTTGACAAAGACTGGAACTTTTGAATCATTTTTGAAGAATGACAACAGTACTGCCCATCTATGTGTAGATGATGAAAAGAAATTATATATTTCTTGAACAATTCCAAAAAAGTTTACTGCATCTAAACAACAGTCAACTGCTGCTCTACCAACAAGATTCAGGGAATGACCAGCACATGGAATATACATAGCATACTTGTTAATCTTCAATATTATTTCTTGCATACCCTTGTATTTGCCAGACATATTGGCAGCATTATCATATGACTGGCCTCGACACTTACTAAAATCTATTTTGCACTCATTTATAAGGTGCACCATCTTAGGCATACTTTCCCCTGTGTGGCTACCCATCTCTAGGAAAGTTAGAAAACGTTCAATAGGGAGCCCATCATCTGGTGAAACATACCTCACAATAACAGTGAGCTGATCAATATGGGACTGGTCTGGAGTGGAATCTACAGATAAACTGAAGTACCATGCAGTTCTTAAATCATCCAAGATTGAGTCTCTTACTTTATGTGCCATAATTTGGATAAATTCATCACACATTGTTTTAGAAAGATAAGATGTGACACCTGATCCTTTATTCCTAAATTTTTTTATATGGCTTGCTAGAAAAGGATAAAAATGTTGCTATAAGTTCGAGTAATCCAAAGAAATTGCCATTGTGAGGAGAACCAAATGTTTCCTTATCTCCTCTGAAAGGTAAACCACACTCTGCCATAGTAATTATGACTGCCACAACTCGTTCAAGAACATTTTTCCAGTACTGCCGTTTATTATTTATCTGTTCTGCTAGTTGGCAATAAATTTTTGAGCCACGTTTTCTTTTCAGATATGTTACCGAAGCTGTTCTATGGTCTACAGATTTTTCATGACTTTGAACTAAATAGGTGTTGCGCCAATCACAAAATCCATCGGATGATAATGGTGTAGAAGAATTAGAAAAGAGTTTACACAAGAAACAGTATACACGACCTGTTGCTGGCGAATATACTTACCATTCTCTGCAATATTTTTCACCATTAGCCCGTTTGGGATAGAACAAGCTTTTCGATCAATATCTGTCTTGGTTTGCAAAAAGCTTCTTTGATTTTTCAAATGAGCCATTTGAGTGCTGACATTCTGACGGACCTTTTTCTACCCAGTATAAAATCTCATCTTTACTTAAATCACCCCATACCCCAACATCATTCTGTTTGTTTTTTTATGCTGAATCTTCTGTGCTTGTATTACTCTCTAGTTTATTAATCTTAATATTTGTTGCTTCATTCGTTGAAGTAGATTCTATACAACTAGATGTGCTAGGCTCTGTATCAGGAATAGGGTGAATATCCTGTGACTGACTCACTGTGGTAGAGGCTTTTGGTTCATCAGGCCCCTTATCTATCTTTGTTAAGAAACTATCTAATTTTGTTATCTTGCTAAGCTCTTCTTCAGCTCTCTGCTTCTTTTTCCACTTTTGAGCTCCACTTTTATAACTTCTGGTTGACAACTTGCAAACTGTGGGCAGAATATTTAATATAACTATAAACATACATTTAAAAGTAATATAATGCATGACATTTTTTTTAAATTGAAAATTTCCTGTGATATTACCACTACTTACCAGCAAGCGATATTTTAATAATAAATAAACATGCAAAGAGAAAATTAACAATACCCTCTCAAGTTTTAATATTAGTTTAATTAATTAAATTAAAGAAGAAAAAAACAAACAATAAACATATACATTAATACTTAATTTAATACAATCAAAACAAAATAATATGTATTTTTTTTAATTTGCAGTTCTTTCAAATCAATCAATCATGTGCCATGCCGGAAAGCGTGGGCGGTCATGACTCGCCATTTCACTCGATCACCAGTGTCGTGGATCAGCTCAGTGTTCCTGTCTCGTCCATGCCATGTGGCCAAGCCATCCAGGTATTTTCCTCTCGGTCTTCCTCTTGGTCTGTTCCCTTCAATCTTGCCAGTTGTCACCAAGTTCTCCAATCCATTTCTTCTCATAACATGTCCAAAAATATTTGACTGTCTACGTCTAATTTCTCTAATCAGTTTACGTTGTTCATTTGTCTCCTGTAGTACTTGGTCATTGGTTTTTCTGTCTGTCCATGGTATTCTTTGCATTCTCCTCAGAAACCACATTTCTGCAGCCATCAGATGCTTTTCAGCTTGACTGTTCATTGTCCAAGTTTCACATCCATACAAAAGAACAGGCTCTATGTATCCCCTCAACACTCTTTTTCTCGTTTCAATTGACATCTTTTTATTGGTCAGAATGTTTTTCATCTTGCTAAAGGCTACTTTCGCCATGGCGATTCTTGTTCTAATCTCTTCAAGGCATCTCCCATCAGATGTTATAACTGTTCCAAGATAATTGTACCGATTCACTTGTTGAAGAATATTTCCATTTACTTGTATATTACTTTGAGGCACTTCTTCCTTCCTACTGACGACCATAACCTGAGTCTTTTTACAATTTAATTCTAACCCCAGCTGCTCACTGTGTACAACAACCGCATCTACTAATTGTTGCAGGTCCTGCGGATTGTCTGCAATTAATACTGTATCATCTGCATATCTAATGTTATTGATGTTATTGAGAATTCCTCCTCCTCCATTTTTAATTGAATCTTTGGCTGATCCATCTGTATATGCATGGGTCCAATTGCTGCTTGGGTAATGTTCTTTTATGTAGTTGAGGGTTATTTTTCTTCTTTCGGTTTCATTCTGAGTGTTCTTTTTCTCAATACCAGGAATGTTTTCTATCATCTCAGGCAGTTGCTGCTGTCTCCAAGCTGGGAACTTGTGTGCATTGTAAATGGGTTTGACTGTTGATATGTTAAGTATGGGATCTGCCCTAATCTTTCGTTTTGCAGTTTCTACAAAGTTGCTACACTTCAGTCTTCCTTTTCCAAAACCATTAAACCTGTTATACATAGGGTGGTCTGTCAATCTTCTAAATTTTTCTGCTTGTTGCTGGGCTCTGCTATCTCTTCTGTCCTGCATTGGTTGTAAACAAGTGATCTTTTCTAGTTCATTAATATAATGCAGCATTATGTCTTCAGGCTTCCAGTTATGATTCGCATTCCTTGGTTTTGGACTCTACTTATTTTGTTAAAGTTTGACTTAGCTGCTGTTGCCCAAGCTGCAATGCCATATTCCAGTACTGGCCTCACCCGTCCAGTATATAACTTCTTGAGAACTTTCTCATTTGCTCCCCACGTTGTACCAGCAAGCTTTTTCATGATTGCCATTCTCTGCCTTGCTCTTGTTCGATTTTTCGCAACCTGTGTCTTCCATGTCAGGCGACGATCAAAGGTGACTCCTAGATAGTTTGGATTTTCTTCATGGCGCAATATTTTTCCATTCAATACCAACTTAGGTTGCTGAGTTGTATTTGAGAGGGAGAACACTGTGCATGTTGTTTTCTCCTCACTTATCTTCACTAGCCATGATTTTGACCAGTCCTCTAGCGCTAATAAGGCTTGCTGTATTCTGCTGTTAGCTGTACTAATATATTCTTCAGATGTCCATATGGCTAGGTCATCTGCAAAGGAGGATGTGTGTACTCTGGCTGGAAAATTTTCTGTGATGTCATTTATATATGCTAGGAATAATGTTGGTGAAAGAACTCCTCCTTGAGGGACACCTTGCTCCAGCAGCATCATTTTGCTTGTTTGTTCTTGTACTTTTGTCCTGGCAGTTCTGTTCTCAAGGTAGTGGCTGATCCATTTATACATTTTTCCACAAACATGCATTTTTTGCAGTTTTACTTTCACTCCTTCCTTCCATACTTTATCAAATGCTTTTTCTAAATCTATCCAGACTGCTAGTGTGTGCTTTTTCTCTTGGAAGGCATCCTCTATTTCCTGAGCTATATAGGTTATTTGATCTTCAGTGGATCTGTACTTTCTGAATCCTGCTTGGTGAGGTGTTAAGAGTTTGTTTTCTTCCAGATGCCATGTTAGCCTGCCATTGATAATGCGTTTCATTAATTTTCCTACACAGCTAAGTAGACTGATAGGTCGATAGCCATTTGGTTCTTCCAGGTCTTTTCCTTTCTTTGGGACTGGTATTAGTATAGCTTCCTTCCATGCCTGTGGGACTATTCCTCTCTTCCAGCTGTTATTTAGGACTGCTAGTAGTTTCTTCTTTGCCTTGGTGCCTAGTCCTATTAGCATTTCATTTGTGATTCCACCCTTTCCCGGTGATTTCTTCTTTTTTAGGGTATTCATTGCCTGTTCCATTTCTTCCATTGTTAGATTTGCCATCATATATTCTGCTGCTGTCTCTGTATTTCTATGATGTATCTGTTTGTCTTTGATTGCTTTCTTCTGTTCGGTTGTAATATCAATGTGGTTTGCATTTGCATAGTGTTCCATTAGTGCATTTGCAGCCTTTTTTCCTGTAAGCAAGGCATTTCCTTGTTTAATTGTTATTTGTTTGTTTCTAGGTCCTTCATTGTTCATGGCTTTCACTAGTTTCCATAGCTTGTTTCCATCCCTGTCAAAATTCAGGTTTTCTGTTTTTTCCCTCCAACAATCTCTTGTTGTTTGATTTACTGTTCTTTTATATTTTGCTGAGATGGCTTTGAGAGAGATGTTCGCTTCAATTGTTTGTTCTCTCTCTGCTGTCTTCCTGGCATCTTCAACTTTGTCCTCCAAACTTTGTAGTTCTTCAGTCCAGTATGGTTTGTAATTTTTCCTCGCTCCTCTTGGAATAGACTCAGTGGCTGCCTGTATTATCGCTCTGTTTAGACTTTCCACGATTTGCTTTATGTTGCCATATCGTGTATTTATGTTTTCACAATATTTGTCTGTTAGTATGGCAAATCTGTCCCAATCTGCTCGTTTGTAATTCCAGCGGGGCAAGGGCTTTTGCTCCTGTGGGACATACTCCATATTCATTACAAGCTTGATTGGTCTGTGGTCACTACCTGCTAATTGGTCCAGCACATGGCGATTGATTTTGTAGAGGATGTCTCCTGTGCAGAAAGCTAAGTCTGGAGTAGAAGTGGTAAGCCATCTTCTGGAGTAGAAGCTCGGTGTGTCATCCGCTTTGTTGAGTAGATGGAGATTTGAGTCTATTTCCCAGTCCTCCAATTCATCTCATCTTTTGTCAGTATCTGGGTATCCCCATCTATCTGAACGGCTATTAAATTCTCCGACAATAATGCAGTTTGTGTCAGTTATTTTCATGTTTGAGAGTGTAAGGTCCTTATCTGCTGGGCTATACAGATTGTAGATTCTTATTTTCCAATCACTACTGACTTATCATACATAAGTCACCTACAATCATGCTGACTTATACATAGATCACCTACAATCACTACTGACTTATCATACATAGATCACCTACAATCACTACTGACTTATCATACATAGATCACCTACAATCACTACTGACTTATTATACATAGATCACCTACAATCACTACTGACTTATCATACATAGATCACCTACAATCACTACTGACTTATCATACATAGATCACCTACAATCACTACTGACTTATCATACATGTCACCTACAATCACCACTGACTTATCATACATAAGTCACCTACAATCTGGTTTCTAATCCTGCTATCTGGACTCCTCCATGTCCATAATCTTCAAGGGTGTTGTTTGAACCAGGTGTTTCCTACAATCATTTCCTGTTCTTTTGCCCACTCTACGAGTCTGTATCCTCTTTCATTTCTCTCTCCTAAACCATAGTTTCCTACTGTGTAGCTATCTCCTTGATTTCCTACTTTTGCATTGAAGTCCCCTCTTATGATGTTTATTTCTGACTTTTTACATTTCTTTAAGGCAGACTCAATGTCAAATATATATTTAATAATATCAACTTGTAAGTTTATATATTAAACTTACAATTTGTTATTATACTGACCAAAAAAAAAAACCACGTTAAAAATATATGCTATAATTACAGCTATCGGTGTCCGCATAGGATCGACCTATCTATAAATTTTAAATATGGTATCTAATGTTTTATCACTTAAACCTGTTTAGGACAATTTGTCATTAATTTGAATACGTTTTACCAATGTTTATTTACAAAATATTGTTATCATGCAAAGTCTACTGTTATTTTGACTTGAAAATATAGAAACTAGGTTCTCTATTTTCTAAATTTTTTCAATTAGAATACGATAGCAGAAAAATTATTGCATGCAACACCAGTACTAACCATGTTAATTATGCACAACTATCCAACAAGGTTTTTTAAAATCAAAATATTATTTAAAAAAAATTAAATGCGGTAGAAAATATTCTTGCGTTAGTTAGGTTATGTGCGTACTTGTGTAAAATGCACTTACCTGAATTGTAACTCCAGTAAGGACACACAAAAAACACACTGTTCAAAATAATGTCAACAATCAAATTATCAAAGAAACACACTGAAAATACTAAATAAAAGGACAGAAATATTGTATCGTCTGCCGGCTCACTCGAACTACAAAAGGTCAGCGCATGCTCGAGTGCAGTGGAGCAACACAGGGGAATCCGGGAATCCCCCCTAGGGTTAGCATAACCGGTTATCGGTAATGCAAACTCTAGGCAAATAGCGCTGTGTTCTTCGAAAAGACGCGCAAAAAAATTGGGTGAAGAGTATGGGACGTCCCGGACGTGCAGCATTGGGACTAATAATGCTGCAGTATATTTAAGTATACATATATGACAATTGCTGCAGTATATTTAAGTATACATATATGACAATTGCTGCAGTATATTTAAGTATACATATATGACAATTGCTGCAGTATATTTAAGTATACACATATGACAATTGCTGCAGTATATTTAAGTATACACATATGACAATTGCTGCAGTATATTTAAGTATACATATATGACAATTGCTCACTCGGACAATATTTTTTTTATTTTTTTAGCTTGTGTAGCTTATACGTAAATCCTGCACTGCCATATCTCATTATACGTATGTACACTTTGGATAATGGTCTCATGCTCCTTCTATCTAGTAGGACAAATAATTCCAAAGTCTAGTGAATTTAAGATTGTTAAATCAATAGCTGCGTCATTATTCTTGCGTCTCCATGTCGATATGTTTAGCCGCCTACCTCGCACTCTGAAGGTTGTAACTTTGTTCCCCAGACTGCAACATTCAGACCACGAGTTACATTTTTCCAGACCCCTGCGAGCCACTGCTGAAGCTAAGGCGTTTGTGCTTTATGAGATACTCTCGGCGAATAGCTTAGCATACTATGGAGAGAGCCCGAGCCAGATAGCACAAGTTAGGTGCATATTCTTTACAGTTGTTGCAGTCAACCCCAGCATTTTTTCAGCAGTTTACGTTAAGTAGTTTGCCATTGCTTTCTGACAGACCAGTGCTCATACCATTGTCTGAAAACCAACAGAAGGCGGGCTGCTTTCATATTGCTTGCAGCTGTGTTTGGAACAATCGTAACCCCGTCCGCACAGAGATGGGCTAAAACCTTATGCAATAAAATAGACCCTCTCGACATTAGTACTCTATTATTCTTGATGCTGTCATTTTGTGATTTATTATTCTTGATGCTGTCATTTTGTACTCTATTATTCTTGATGCTGTCATTTTGTACTTTATTATTCTTCATGCTGACATTATGTACTTTATTATTCTAGATGTTGTCATTTTGTACTTTATTATTCTAGATTTTGTAATTTATTATTCTTGATGCTGTCATTTTATACCTTATTATTCTTGATGCTGTCATTGTGTACTTTATTATTCTTGATGCTGTCATTTTGTACTTTATTATTCTTCATGCTGTCATTATGTACTTTATTATTCTTCATTCTGTCATTATGTACTTTATTATTCTTGATGTTCCCTGGACAAGGTTTTAACGACGTTGTTCGTAATCCCGTATATCCACGTGGGGAAAACAGCTGCGCGAGATCCGCAGCGGATCGCACTGCGCTAGCAATTTATGGGGGTATGTGAGCCAGTCGTTCTTAAAGCAATACAAACTACTGAACGTAAAGCTTGTCTAGTACATCACCAGCAGCTGAAAATGCTGGTGTTAACTGCAACGCCCTGTAAAAGATATCCAACATAAAAAAATAAAAGTAATAAGTAAGGGACATAAACATCTAATATTGTTACAAGAGAGATTACTTGAATTTTAAACAAATAAAGCATATACTAGCGATAGTATTATGAACTAACTATGTACTTCTATTCTATTTTCTTAGAAATATAAAATACTAGCTGACCCTGCCCGGCTTCGCCCAGACCCTGGTGGGGAGCATCTCATTTAATTCATATAAGTAGTCATATAAGTTCTCGTTCCCGTTACCGACTGACTGTCTGTCTGTCTGTCTGTCTGTCTGTCTGTCTGTCTGTCTGTCTGTCTGTCTGTCTGTCTGACCCGGCATTGCCCAGCTCCTGGTGTGGAGCATCTCATTTAATTCATATAAGTAGTCATATAAGTTCCCGTTCCCGACTGTCTATCTGTCTGTCTATCTGTCTGTCTATCTGTCTGCCTGACCCTGCCCGGCTTCGCCCAGTCCCTGGTGGGGAGCATCTCATTTAATTCATTTAAGTAGTCATATAAGTTCCCGTTCCCGTTACCGACTATCTGTCTGTCTGTCTGTCTGTCTGACCCGGCATCGCCCAGCTCCTGGTGTGAAGCATCTCATTTAATTTATATAAGTAGTCATATAAGTTCCTGTTCCCGACTGTCTATCTGTCTGTCTGTCTGTCTGTCTGTCTGCCTGACCCTGTCCGGCTTCGCCCAGTCCCTGGTGGGGAGCATCTAATTTAATTCATATAAGTAGTCATATAAGTTCTCATTAAATTCATACAACAACAAAAAATAACTTAAAAGAATGTCCTTCCACACACCATCCATTATTTTTAATGAAAACTCTTTCTAATCACCTGCATGACTACAGTAACATCTTAAGCAAAAAAAGATGAGTTACAATGTTATGCATTGTGCATTATTTTTATGAAAACTTTGAAAATGCCTTACAGATTGTATCATTATTTATTATAACTCATATGCCGGTACATAACTATGGACAAAGAGTTTATAAATCTTTGAAAACAATGCCACAATATGACTATAAGTTATACAGAAAAGTTATGCCCCTTGAAATAACTTTTACAGAGTTAGGTCCCCTGAGATATATGAAATTATGATGAAAAATGAAAAATGAAATAATACTGAGTAAAAAGGCGATTTCACACTAACAAAATATCACAGTTGGCAGGTCTGAAATGAAAGGAAGGCGTGTAGAAAATTTCATCTCAATCGGATGGGCCGTTCGCGAACGTATAAAGGACATACATACATACATACATACATACAGATGGACGGAGATTGCCTTTTATATATAAGATGAAAACAGAAGTAAAATATTTTAATGACAGATATGATAATTTTATGCTTTTACAGAACATGTTTTTAATCTTTACATACTTACATTTTATAATGAACTTGTTTCTTATATAATTATTTCTTAAATGTTATTTTCATACTTTCAATGTATGCTCATTGCGTCCATGTTAAACGTACCCCCATATGGGGGAAAAGCATTTTTTTACTGGCCTCCTAGGGCCACAAAAGAAACAGAAAATTACCACACCCATCCCTCTCTTGTGCCATCTCTTTTTCATGACATATATAGACAATACATGCAAAGAAACCAGCCAAACAGACACGGCAAGAACACTGCATGTCGAGAACACAGAAGAACCATCTGCAAATTACACGCTTAGAAATCAATAATATCGGTCATCTTTACTTTTTAAGGTTATCATTTGTAGCCCTATAATGATAGTGTATAGGTCACTATGACACTGTACAGACCCCTAGTAACCGCTACCCACCCCTTACCAACGCATTTCACTAAGATATACCCACTAAAATCAATAATATCTGCCATCTTTACTTGTTAAGGTTTTCATCTGTCACCTGTATGATGATAGTGTATAGGTCACTACGACACTCTAAAGAGCGCTAATAACCTCTACCCACCCCTTACCAACGAATTTCACCAAACCATACCCGCCACAATCAATACTATCGGTCATCTTTACTTTTTAAGGTTTTCATTTGTAGCCCTATAATGATAGTGTATATGTCACTATGACACTGTACAGACCCCTAGTAACCGCTACCAACCCCTTACCAACGCATTTCACTAAGACATACCCACTAAAATCAATAATATCAGCCATCTTTACTTGTTAAGGGTTTCATCTGTCACCTGTATGACAGTACAGGGCAAGATGTGGTGAGTAAAATAAGACGTGACAAGCGCAGAACGTTTCAGGGCAGGAAAAAAAGCTGGGAGCAGCCACCGTGGTGGAGTTTCGAGGTGGAGAAGGCTTGGGTGGATAAGCGTAGTGCTGTAAGGAGATGGCAAAATGCCAAGAAGAACAGAGCTGGTCATCCTAGTCCCTGATTGCACTTAGAAAGAGAGATGCACACAAAAGTAAGCTACTTCAAAAAACTGGTCACGGTTGTTAAAAGCGAAAAATGGGCAGAGGTGTGTCAAAGAGTAAGCACAGGCAAGTCACTGAAATTGTTCTGGCGACTACATAAAAGCATGAGTGGTGTAGTCAAAAATAAGAGCATTTCTGACTTCCAAGGTGCTGACCTCATCTGGCAGAGGACTGACGAGGACAAGGGCAAAGCCCTCTTTGAACGCTACCTTTAGCAGAGCAACCAGACAGACATGGGAGGCCGAAATCTGGCCAAGGAGGACACCTCAGACAGATGCAAGGACCAGAACACTTCGGATGAAAACACAGTGACAGTGAAAGAAATCAAGGCTGTGCTTCGACGATCAAAAAACAGTGCTCCAGGTCCTGATGGCATAAGATACGACGACATAAATAGGTGTACCGACAATGAGCTAGAGAAACTAGCAGACATGTACAACAACAGTATAGGGAGTGCCAGCATCAAGGAGGAATGGTTACACAGCTATCTGATTCCCTTGCCGAAGCCTGACAAAGACCACAAAAAAATTCAGGGATATCGAATTATAACCATGCAGAATACAATAGGCAAGCTGCTGGAGAAGGTAATTGCCAGGAAAATATCAAGCCAACTAGAGAGGCAAGGTGTTTTCCCACCCACCATGGGTGGGTACCGTCCAAAAAGAGAAACCTGGACCAATGCAGCAGTCTTTGCCCAGGATGTCTATGAAGGTTTCCACTCAGGCACTGAAACCGTTGCTGCAGCGATTGATCTTGAGGACGCATACAACAGAGTACCACTGGATTTTTTAATGTTTCAGCTTCTCGAACTAAACGTAAGTCCATTCCTCCTTAGTTGGATCGCTGCAGCCCTCTTCCAACGGAAAGTAGTTTTTAGATGTGGCAGTTGGACTTCGGAACCAACAACAATATATCCTGGCCTACCACAGGGATCACCATTATCTCCAGTACTATTCAACGCCTACACAGTGAGAATCACCAGTGAGCAGATCACTGGACCTGGCAGGACATTGTGATATGCCGATGATGTTTTAGTGTATCGTCAGGGTAAGGATAGAGAGGAGGTTGATGTGAAACTACAAACCGAACTCAATCGCATAAGTACTTGGTGTGATGAAGCTGGGGCAATGGTCAACCCAACAAAGGCAACAGTGACCTGGTTCTCGTTGAATAATCATATTGTCAACACTCCAACACCAACTGTAATGCTGTGTTCAGAGACGGTGGAAAGAACGCAGGCAATGAATTACCTGGGAATACGGTTTGATCGAAGCCTTGCTTACAATGTGCACATAGACCAGGTGATAACAAAGGCCAAGCTGGGTTTGGCAGCGATGTGGGTGATGGCGGCAGCAAACTGTGAGCAGCACCATCTACATCTTCTGTACGAGGGGCTGGTCATGTCTGTTTTGGAGTATGCAATGGCAATCTTGACTCTCAGCCATAAGCAGATAGAAAGGATGGAAAGGATACAGAATGAAGCTATGCTCATTATTCTTGGATGTACAAGAGATACAGCATGCAGGGCGTTGCGCTACCTTCTTGATTTTCCAACCATTGAAGAAAGAATACAAGGTTGCAGGGCACGCGCCTACCTCAGAATTAACGCAAACACACAACATCCACTGCATAGTGAAATTAGGAAGATGAAGGGCAGCAGGTTAAAAAGAGGACGGTAGTGGATGGGTCAAGCCGAAGACATTCTTCAACAGGTGTGTTCACTTGAGAACTTAGAACCTGGCGAGGAGTGGGTGCAAGTGCCAACAGACTTCTGCACATCCTTTTCAGTTTGCATCCAACTAGATAGAAAATGCAGACAAGAAAATCCGGCTGCTGTTGAGGCTGAAGTACAAGCGTTGATTTTCGAGAATTCGCTAGACGGTGACGCGGTCATCTACACAGATGGGTCGGTCGTCCGACATGTGAGAAGCTCATGGGCCTTTACAGCTCGGGCCGGAGGGAGAATTGTGAAGGAGGACTCTGGTGCTTTCACTGAAACCACAAGTAGCCTGACCATGGAAGTCATGGCAGTAAGTAAAGCAATAACATGGCTCGAGACACAGACATTCACTAGGGCTTGTTTCCTTAGCGACTCAATGAACATGATCAAGAGGATAGAGGAGGGATCGATCCGAAGAGAATGATTGCTGCCTCTGGAGCGGTCTCGACTGGCAAAGATTAAATTCGTCCTCGTGCCAGGGCATGCGGGAGTACAAGGAAATGAGCGGGCTGACAAGCTCGCAGGTGAGGCTACTGTGGAGGGCGGACGCGCCATGGACCAAGCCGACATTCTGAATGCTCTACGAGAAGTAAGACTTTTGCGAGAACCAAGTGATGACTGTGAATCTACAACAATGGCCAGACTGCGAGAGCAGCAAATTAAAAGAGGGGTGGCCAAACAAGAACACTACGCAGGAAGCCAAAGAAGATTGATAAACCAATACAGAACTGGCGTCGTTAGCCGCTACACGTTGCGGGATTTGCTGAGGAGGGGATCCGAGCACTTATGGACTGAATGGTTCGATGTGCAATGAGGAAGATCTGTCGACTAACTAACTAACTAACTAACCTGTATGATGATAGTGTATAGGTGACTACGACACTCTACAGAGCGCTAATAACTTCTACCCACCCCTTACCAACGAATTTCTCCAAGCCATACCCGCTACAATCAATACTATCGACCATCTTTAATTTTTAAGGTTTTCATTTGTGACCCTATGATGATAGTGTATAGGCCGCTACGACACTCTACGGAACACTAATGACCGCTACCCACCCCTTACCAACGAATTACACTAAGCTATACCAGTTACAATCTATAATATCGACCATTTTTCTTTTTAAAAGTTTTCATTTGTCACCTGTATGATGATAATGTATAGGTCACAATGACCATCTACAGAGCGCTAATAATTTCTTCCCACCACTTACCAACGATTTTCACCAAGCCATACCCGCTACAATCAATAATATCGACCATCTTTACTTTTTAAAGTTTTCATTTGTAACCCATATGATGATAGTGTTTACACCACTACGACCCTCTATAGACCCCTAGTAACCGCTACCCACCCCTTACCAACGAATTTCACTAAGTTATACCAACTACAATCAATAACACCGACCATCTTCACTTTTTAAGTTTTTCATTTGTAACCCGTATGATGATAGTGTTTACACTACTAAGACCCTCTACAGATCATATAACTGCCATATTTACATGCTTACCTATTACGATTTTCATATAACACCTGTCACGACCCGAGGTTCGAACCACCTAGCCCTACCCCACATGCCGACACCCGCACCCTACCCCTGAGCCCCCATGCCCATGCAGGCCAGCCCTCTAGACCACCCCAAGGAAATGCACTGTAACCCTAAGTCTTACACAGCACCAATGGAATGCTGATAGTTATTATGCCCACTGCAGATACAGAAAGCAGACGGGAAAAAACGAGGAGGAAGAGCACTGTACCTTAACACCATCACTAGTATGATAATAGTTTTTTTAAAGCCCCACCCCGCTACAATCAATAATACCAGCAAATATAAAACTTTTAAAGATATAAAATTTATCACACAAAAAGGGAAGTAATAGTGCAAACAATACGTTCGATTATTTATTCATGGGTTGCATCCCTTGAAAATGTGGTCGCCGATGGATCCGGTTTTTGAAGTCACCGATCTTGAGCTATACTTTTTATATAGTAAAAAATGACGTCACAAATCTGGAGGGACTCCATAAATAATAATCAAATACAACATGACATATTACTAATGTGGTTTCTGAGGAAAATGCAAAGAGTACAATGGACAGATAGAAAAACCAATGACCAAGTACTACAGGAGACAAATGAAAATCGTAGACTGATTAGAGAAATTATACGTAGACAGTAAAAAAATTTTGGACATGTTATGAGAAGAAATGGATTGGAGAACTTATTGACAACTGGCAAGATCGATGGGAACAGACCAAGAGGAAGACCGAGAGGAAAATACCTGGATGGCTTGGCCACGTGGCATGGACGAGACAGGAAAACTGAGCTGATCCACGACTCTGGTGATCGAGTGAAATGGCGAGTCATGACCGCCCACGCTTTAAGGCATGGCACATTATTGATTGATTGAAGAAGTATTCAGACTGTCACACTTCATACAAAAGGTATGTCGGTTACAAAAGTGTCCCAGAGGCATGAAATGGAATATTCCTTGGATAGCAAATACAATACGTGGAAAGTCCGAATCGAAAGCTCACTGTGTGGATGTCATCTGTAGACTGCATTCTTCTTGTTTCCGGAAGAACAGCCTATGGTGAACGGAAGGCCCAATATACGAAAGTGAGGCTAAGCAGCCATGTGCAGGACGCGACGATTCCTTGGGTGAGCCCAGTACCAGAGCTCTGTGTGTCGGCTCTGCAAGTATGGAAGCCTCCTTGGATGGTGGGGAATGCCCAAGGTCTGCCCCTGCCTTCCCTTGAGGCCTGGGCAGGATGTCTTTGGCTGTTCTATATGGGCCAGCTGGAATGGGGGATAACACCACAACAGTGAGAGTCAAACGTCCTAAGAAACCCCCGAGAAGGTTAACCCGGTCAACAAATGCCCGCAGAAGTCGGATGTGTCGGCCTAACGGCGCAAGAACGCAGCTCTGCTGTAAACAGGCACAACTTAATCACGTCCGAAAGAAAAAACAAACAAACTCCGGATGAATGCAGAAGAAGAAGAAGAAGAAGAAGAAGAAGAAGAAGAAGAAGAAGAAGAAGAAGAAGAAGAAGAAGAAGAAGAAGAAGAAGAAGAAGAAGAAGAAGAAGAAGAAGAAGAAGAAGAAGAAGAAGAAGAAGAAGAAGAAGAAGAAGAAGATAATAAATCATACAATTCAAGTGCGCTTGCATTTCCCTAGTTTCTTAGAGCATATTTACAAGAACATAATAACATGATAGTAATGCCTTGATTGATCACTACACTTAATAATTATGATCAAGCATTCTATATAGGTATATAAAAGCAAAACACTTAGACGGTCTCCCTGGCCAAGGTGTTTACGACGTTGTTCGTAATCCCGTATATCCACGTGGGGAAAAAAGCTGAGCGGGATCCGCAGCGGATCGCGCCGCGCTGGTAACTTATGGGGGTTTGTGAGCCAGTCGTTCTTAAAGCAATGGCAAACTACTGAACGTAAAGCTTGCCTAGTACATCAATTGCAGCTGAAAAATGCTGGTGTTAACTGCAACGCCCTGTAAAGGATACCCAACATTAAAAAATAAAACACTACTGAAACTATTAGTGTTGGAACTCTTCGCTGAGTAAGGGACATAAACATCTAATATTGTTACAAGGGAGATTACTTGAATTTTAAACAAATAAAGCATATACTAGCGATAGTATTATTTACTAACTTTGTACTTCTATTCTCTTTTCTTAGAAATATAAAATTTATAAACGGAAGTAAAATATTTTAATGCCGGATATGATAATTTTATGCTTTTACAGAACATGTTTTTAATCTTTACATACTTACATTTTGTAATGAACTTTTTTCTTATATAATTATTTCTAAAATATTATTTTCATACTTTCAATGTGTGCTAATGACATCTACGCTAAACATTCCCCCATATGGGGAAAAAGCATTTTTTTACTGGCCTCCAAGGGCCACAAAAGAAACAGACAATTACCACACCCATCCCTCTCTTGTGTCATCTCTTTTTCATCACATCAACACAGAAGAAGAACCATCTGTAAATTACACCGTTAGAGAACTCTTTGCAGACGACCAAGCACTCATAGCAAAACCAGAAGCTGAATTACAAAACCACATGAATAGTCTAAACCAGTGGTTCTCAACCGGTGGGGAAATTATCCCCCCCCCCTCCCTCAAACCCCTCACCCCCCCCCACCCCCCCCCCCCCCAACAGGTGGAATTTTAGGGTTTCCTAGGGGGAGGGGGTGCGAAAGTAAGATTATTTCAAGATCCCGCTAATAGAGGGGAAGTCGATAAGTAAGTCACAAATGGCTGTAGAAAAATAACTAAACGTGACAACTTGAAACCAGTCACCTCCTATACATACATTGTCCCTTCATTTCTCAACATTAGTCATTAGTCGCGGGTCCAACATCACAGCAATGGGTCTTCCCCATTATGCTCCATTCCTGTGCCAGTGAATATCACATAAAATGTCCCTCACTGCCCCATGTGAAAAGTGGAAAAGACAGGAGTCTAGACAAACAACGGCCCGCTCAGGCACACTGTGCAAAAAACCACCACCGGAATGTCACCATAAAAGTCCTCTACGAACCATACAGTTCATCCTTGATGGAAGTGGCAGTCACTTTCCCAACCAGATGTTCACCTACAAAGACTCGATGTTTCTAGATATTGTTGTTCCGTTTCTAGATGTTTTCTAGCCAGTCACGCCATTTTTTCTCCGAAATGTAGATCACGAAACAAAACAACCTCGGAAAGATGTAAAGAAACATTTCACTGTACATAATGCCGCCACCAGAATGCCAACACAAAGGTCCTCCTCGAAAACACAGTTCATCATAGATGGATACGGTAGTCACTAGGAAAACCAGCAGCCACACATTTCTGAAGGCAAGAAAACCGGTCGCTTCTGCGACACACCAGCCGCCATACTTGCAGATATTTCTGGGTGTTGTTCTTCCGTTTCTAGATGTTATCTAGTCAGCTATGCCATTTTGAGCATTTCACAAAATAATTTCCACGAACATTGATCCACCCATCCCAGAGTTCCACCAGTCCTCCCAAACCGGCTGCACAGAACTGCGCGCTTTATTTTCTATACCACGGTTTCACTTCACATTCAACGTCCGCTTTACTTGCAAAATGTCTCAATGGACCAGAAAGGTGGAAATCGCTAGGGGCTAAGTCAACTGAAAATCCACCTAAAGTGGTAACGTGCTATAGAAAAATAGCACATAGTTAAATGCAGGCGGCTTTGGAGGACCGACAAAACGATGGGACAAGGGCATCAATGCTGGTGGAAACCATGTTGAGAAATAAAGGGACATTGTATGTATAAAAATAAACTGGTCTCAAGCCGTTATCATACTTAGTTACCCTTCCACAGCCATTTGTGACCCACTTATTGAACTATCCTTGTACAAGAACCGATTACTTGATATTCTTTTTCCCTCCATACTTTACAGTTCTGTACTCCTCTCCCTTCTGAAATTCATTTTATAACATAAGTAGAACCGCAAATCACGTTTTATGTAGACGTCTAGACTTGTTCTAGTATGTGTTATTAAACTTAGCTTCTATTTTTACGTATACTGTGTGGGAGGGGGGATTTATAGGGAGGAAATACGAAAAGGGGAGGAGGGGGGTGAATGACGTTCTGACAATATCGTGAAGGGGTGCACGGGCCAAAAAAAAAAAGGTTGAAAACCACTGGTCTAGCCAGGGCCGGATTTAGATTTGATAAGGCCCTAAGCTATTTGAAATATGGGGCCCTTTATAAGTCCAGATATTCTA
The DNA here is from genome assembly GCA_963921405.1 of Cepaea hortensis. Classification (NCBI taxonomy): domain Eukaryota; kingdom Metazoa; phylum Mollusca; class Gastropoda; order Stylommatophora; family Helicidae; genus Cepaea; species Cepaea hortensis. Next base: position 127,579,615 of record OY992882.1, on the reverse strand, counting down.
TGTCAGTGACAAATATGATTTTCGGATACCTAGAGGGTTAAACTGAAATACAATTAAGAAGTATATTGATAGTGAAATAATAAATCTTTAGCTTAAAATCATTTTATTCATAACAAACTTAAAAATGTAAACTCTGGTAAAAAGAAACAAAAGTTCTTTTAAAAGGCACAATTTACAAAGGCTTATTATCTAATCTCTTGAAACATGTTATAAGGATTACGGAATTATATTAAACTAAATTATTTTCTTTCTTGCCTTTGCCAGAGCAAAGTCACTGATGACATCATCAAATGATAAACTGCGTAGTTTGTCGCTTTCTATGCACATGAGACTGAGGGAACATAATTTATCTTGAGTTATTGTTGTTCTAAATTCATTTTTTATATAAATGTTTTGATTCTGAACTTGTCTCTTGGCTCAAGGTTCTCTAAAGCATATCTTCATCATAATGGATATGCCTTCTTCTATATCTTCTTTTCATGTAATCAACATCAGGCAATTTTTTCTTTGCTTCTTCTTCAAAATGATCGAAAAGATCCCTGGAACCTTTAACAAAATCCGAAAGTGAAGCATACAATTTCCTACATACATCTAGACAAATTTGGGGGTCTTGCAGTGATTGACTAGTCTTGTGAAATTCATCCAGCAAGTAACTCCACAAATATAACATTACCATAAATTTAAACTCCTCTATTTTATTCAAAATGTTTATGGCTTGATTTCTTGTTTCGCCTTTCTCTGTAGTATCAATATGCAGCTGATGCAATGCAGACATTTTTCCATCATAACTATCAAGTATTGCACTTGTGGCCATTGAATGTGCTTCCCATCTAGTCGTTGACAAAGACTGGAACTTTTGAATCATCTTTGAAGAATGACAACAGTACTGCCCATCTATGTGTAGATGATGAAAAGAAATTATATATTTCTTGAACAATTCCAAACAAGTTTACTGTATCTAAACAACAGTCAACTGCTGCTCTACCAACAAGATTCAGGGAATGACCAGCACATGGAATATACATAGCATACTTGTTAATCTTCAATATTATTTCTTGCATACCCTTGTATTTGCCAGACATAATGGCAGCATTATCATATGACTGGCCTCGACACTTACTAAAATCTATTTTGCACTCATATGTAAGGTAGTTGTGCACCATCTTAGCCATACTTTCCCCTGTGTGGCTACCCATCTCTAGGAAAGTTAGAAAACGTTCAATTGGGATCCCATCATCTGGTGAAACATACCTCACAATAACAGTGAGCTGATCAATGTGGGACCGGTCTGGGGTGGAATCTACAGATAAACCGAAGTACCCTGCAGTTCTTAAATCATCCTAAGTTTGAGTCTCTTACTTTATGTGCCATAATTTGGATAAATTGATCACATATTGTCTTAGAAAGATAAGATGTGACACCTGATCCTTTATTCCTAAATTTTTTTATATGGCTTGCTAGAAAAGGATCAAATGTTACTATAAGTTCGAGTAATCCAAGGAAATTGCCATTGTGAAGAGAACCAAATGTTTCCTTATCTCCCCTATAAGGTAAACCACGCTCTGCCATAGTAATTATGACTGCCACAACTCGTTGAATAACATTTTTCCAGTACTGCCGTTTATTATTTGTCTGTTCTGCTAGTTGGCAGTCAATTGGTGAGCCACGTTTTCTTGTAAGATATGTTACCGAAGCTGTTCTATGGTCTACAGAGTTTTCATGACTTTGAACAGAAATAGGTGTTGCGCCAATCACAAAATCCATCGGATGATAATGGTGTAGAAGAATTAGAAAAGAGTTTACACACGAAACAGTATACACGACCTGTTGCTGGCGAATATACTTACCATTCTCTGCAATATTTTTCACCATTAGCCCGTTTGGGATTGAACAAGCTTTTCAATCAATATCTGTCTTGGTTTGCAAAAAGCTTCTTTGATTTTTCAAATGAGCCATTTGAGTGCTGACATTCTGACGGACCTTTTTCTACCCAGTATAAAATCTCATCTTTACTTAAATCACCCCATACCCCAACATCATTCTGTTTGTTTTTTGATGCTGAATCTTCTGTGCTTGTACTACTCTCTGGTTTATTAATCTTAATATTTGTTGCTTCATTCGTTGAAGTAGATTCTATACAACTAGATGTACCAGGCTCTGTATCAGGAATAGGGTGAATATCCTGTGACTGACTCACTGTGGTAGAGGCTTTTGGTTCATCAGGCCCCTTATCTATCTTTGCTAAGAAACTATCTAATGTTCTTATCTTGCTAAGCTCTTCTTCAACTCTCTGCTTCTTTTTCCTCTTTTGAGCTCCACTTTTATAACTTCTGGTTGACATCTTGCAAACTGTGGGCAGAATATTTAATATAACTATAAACATACATTTAAAAGTAATATAATGCATGACATTTTTTTTTAATTGAAAATTTCCTGTGATATTACCACTACTTACCAGCAACGATATTTTTATAATAAATAAACATGCAAAGAGAAAATTAACAATATCCTCTCAAGTTTTAATATTAGTTTAATTAATTAAATTAAAGAAGAATAAAAAATTAACATATACATTAATACTTAATTTAATACAATCAAAACAAAATAATATGTATTTTTTAATGTGCAGTTCTTTCAAATATATATTTAATAATATTAAATTGTAAGTTTATATATAGAACTTACAATTTGTTATTATACAGACCAAAAAAAAAAAAAAACCATCACAAATATATGCTATAATTACAGCTACAGGTGTCCGCATAGGATCCACCTATCTATAAATTGTAAATATGGTATCTAATGTTTTATCACTTAAACCTGTTTAGGACAATTTTTCATTAATTTGAATACTTTTTACCAATGTTTATTTACAAACAATTGTTATCATGCAAAGTCTACTGTTATTTTGACTTGAAAATATAGAAACTAGGTTCTCTATTTTCTCTATTCTTTCAATTAAAATACGATCGCAGAAAAATTATTGCATGCAATACATGTACTAACCATGTTAATTATGCACAACTATCCAACAAAGTTTTTTAAAATAAAAATGTAAAAAAAAAAAAAAATTAAATGCGGTAGAAAATATTCTTGCTTTAGTTAGATTATGTGCGTACTTGTGTAAAATGCACTTACCTGAATTGTAACTCCAGTAAGGACACACAAAAAACAAACTGTTCAAAATAATGTCAACAATCAAATTACCAAAGAAACACACTGTAAATACTATATAAAAGGTCAGAAATATTGTATCGTCTGCCGGCTCACTCGAACTACAAAGGTCAGCGCATGCTCGAGTGCAGCGGAGCAACACAGGGGAATCCGGGAATCCCCCCTAGGGTTAGCATAACCGGTTATCGGTAATGCAACCCCTAGGCAAATAGCGCTGTGTGCTTCGAAAAGACGCGCTAAAAAAATTGGGTGAAGAAAATGGGACGTCCCGTTCGTGCAGCATTGGGACTAATAATGCTGCAGTATATTTAAGTATACATATATGACAATTGCTGCAGTATATTTAAGTATTCATATATGACAATTGCTGCAGTATATTTAAGTATTCATATATGACAATTGCTGCAGTATATTTAAGTACACATATATGGCAATTGCTGCAGTATATTTAAGTATACATATATGACAATTGCTGCAGTATATTTAAGTATACATATATGACAATTGCTCACTCGGACAATATTTGTTGGGGTCCCCCCACTTTCTTGGGGGCCCCAAACTATAGCTTGTGTAGCTTATACGTAAATCCTGCACTGCCATATCTCATTGGTTGTATGTACACTTTGGATAAAGGTCTCATGCTCCTTCTATCTTGTAGGACAAATAATTCCAAAGTCTAGTGAATTTAAGATTGTTAAATCAATAGCTGCATCATTATTCTTGCGTCTCCATGTCGATATCTTTGGCCGCCTACCTCGCTCTCTAAAGTTTGTAACTTTGTTCCCCAGACTGCAACATTCAGACCACGAGTTAAATTGTTCCAGAACCCTGCAAGCCACTGCTGAAGCTAAGGCGTTTGTGCTTATGAGATACTCTCGGCGAATGGCTTAGCATACTATGGAGAGAGTCCGTGCCAGATAGCGCAAGTTAGGTGCATATTCTTTACAGTTGTTGCATTCAACCCCAGCATTTTTTCCAGCAGTTTACGTTCAGTAGTTTGCCATTGCTTTCTGAAAGACCAGTGCTCATACCATTGTCTGAAAACCAACAAAAGGCGGGATGCTTCCAGATTGCTTGCAGCTGTGTTTGGAACAATCATAACCCCGTCCGCACAAAGCTGGACTAAAACCTTATGCAATGAAATAGACCCTCTCGACATTAGTACTTTTTTTTCTGTATGCTGTCATTTTGTACTCTATTATTCTTGATTCTGTCATTTTGTACTTTATTAATCTAGATGTTGTCATTGTGTACTTTATTATTCTTCATGCTGACATTATGTACTTTATTATTCTTGATGCTATCATTTTGTACTTTATTATTATTGATACTGTTATTTTGTACATTATTATTCTAGATGTTATAATTTTGTACTTTATTATTCTAGATGTTGTCATTTTGTACTGTATTATTCTTGATACTGTCATTTTGTACCTAATTATTCTTGATGCTGTCATCATGTACTTTATTATTCTTGATGCTGTCATTTTGTACTTTATTATTTTTCATGCTGTCATTATGTACTTTATTATTCTTCATTCTGTAATTATGTACTTTATTATTCTTGATGTTCCCTGGACAAGGTTTTAACGACGTTGTTCGTAATCCCGAATATCCATGTGGGGAAAACAGCTGCGCGAGATCCGCAGCAGATCGCACTGCGCTAGTGAACTTATGGGCGTATGTGAGCCAGTCGTTTTTAAAGCAATGGCAAACTACTGAACGTAAAGCTTGTCTAGTACATCAACAGCAGCTGAAAAATGCTGGTGTTAACTGCAACGCCCTGTAAAAGATATCCAACATTAAAAAATAAAAGTAATAAGTAAGGGACAAACATCTAATATTGTTACAAGGGAGATTACTTGAATTTTAAACAAATAAAACATATACTAGCGATAGTATTATGAACTAACTATGTACTTCTATTCTATTTTCTTAGAAATATAAAATGTGAAAACGGAAGTAAAATATTTTAATGCCAGATATGATAATTTTATGCTTTTACAGAACATGTTTTTATTCTTTACATACTTACATTTTGCAATGAACTGTTTTCTTATATAATTATATCTTAAATGTTATTTTCATACTTTCAATGTATGCTCATTGCGTCCATGTTAAACATTCCCCCATATGAGGGAAAAGCATTTTTTTACTCGCCTCCTAGGGCCACAAAAAAAAAAAAAAAAAAAAAAACAGAAAATTACCACACCCATCCCTCTCTTGTGCCATCTCTTTTTCAACGACATATATAGACAATATATGTATAGAAACCAGCCAAACAGACACGGCAAAAACACTGCATGTCGAGAACACAGAAGAAGAACCATCTGCAAATTACACCATTAGAAATCAATAATATCGGCCACCTTTACTTTTAAGGTTTTCATTTGTAGCCCTATAATGATAGTGTATAGGTCGCTACGACATTGTACAGACCAATAGTAACCACTACCCACCTCTTACCAACGCATTTCACTAAGATATACCCACTAAAATCAATAATATCGGCCATCTTTACTTTTTAAGGTGTTCATCTGTCACCTGTATGATGATTGTGTATAGGTCACTACGATACTCTCCAGAGCGATAATAACCTCTACCCACCCCTTACCAACAAATTTCATCAAGCCATACCAGCTACAATCAATACTATCGACCATCTTTACTTTTTAAGGTTTTCATTTGTGACCCTATGATGATAGTGTATAGGCCACTACGACACTCTACGGATCACTAATAACCGCTACCCACCCCTTAACAACGAATTTCAATAATCTATACCAGTTACAATCAATAATATCGACCATTTTTCTTTTTAAAGGTTTTCATTTGACACCTGTATGATCATAATGTATAGGTCACAACAACCCTCTACAGAGCGCTAATAACCTCTACCCACCCCTTACCAATGACTTTCACCAAGCCATACCCGCTACAATCAATAATATCGACGAACTTTACATTTTTTAGGTTTTCATTTGTAACCCATATGATGATAGTGTTTACACCACTACGACCCTCTTTAGACCCCTAGTATCTGCTACCTACCCATTACCAACGAATTTCACTAAGTTATACCAACTACAATCAATAACACCGACCATCTTCACTTTTTAAGTTTTTCATTTGTGACCCGTATGATGATAGTGTTTACACTACTAAGACCCTCTACAGATCATATAACTGCCATATTTACATGCTTACCTATTACGATTTTCATATAACACCTGTCACGACCCGAGGTTCGAACCACTTAGCCCTACCCCACATGCCGACACCCGCGCCCCACCCCTGAGCCCCCATCCCCACGCCGGCCCGCCCTCTAGACTACCCCGAGGAAATGCACTGTAACCCTAAGTATTACACAGCACCAATGGAATGCTGATAGTTTTTATGCCCACTACAGATACAGGAAGAAGACGAAAAAAAAAACAGAGGAGGAAAAGCTCTGTACCTTAACACCATCACTTGTATGATAATAGTTTTTTTTAAGCCCCACCCCGCTACAATCAATAGTACCAGCAAATATAAAACTTTTAAAGATATAAAATTTATCACACAAAAAGGGAAGTAATAGTGCAAAAATATGTTCGATTATTTATTTATGGGTTGCATCCCTTGAAAATGTGGTCGCCGATGGATCCGGTTTTTGACGTCACCGATCTGGAGCTATACTTTTTACATAGTAAAAAATGACGTCACAAATCTGGAGGGACTCCATAAATAATAATCAAATACAACATGACATACTACTAATGTGGTTTCTGAGGAAAATGCAAAGAGTACAATGGACAGATAGAAAAACCAATGACCAAGTACTACAGGAGACAAATGAAAATCGTAGACTCATTGGAGAAATTAGACGAAGACAGTCAACATTTTTTGGATTGGAGAATTTATTGACAACTGGCAAGATTGATAGGAACAGACCAAGAGGAAGACCGAGAAGAAAATACCTGGATGGCTTGGCCACGTGGCATGGACGAGACAGGAACACTGAGCTGATCCATGACTCTGGTGATCGAATGAAATGGCGAGTCATGGCCGCCCACGCTTTCCGGCATGGCACATGATTAATTGATTGAAGAAGTATTCAGACTTCCACACTTCACACACAAGGTATGTCGGTTATAAAAGCGTCCCAGAGGCATGAAATGGAATATTGCTTGGATAGCAAATCCATTACGTGGAAAGTCCGAATCAAAAGCTCCCTGTGTGGGCTTCATAAAAGGTGGAAATGGTGTCCTAGTGGCACGAAATGGAATATTACTCGGATAGCAAATCCAATACGTGGAAAGTCCGAATCGAAAGCACACTGTGTGGATGTCATCTGTAGACTGCAGTCTTCTGGTTTCCGGAAGAACAGCCTATGGTGAACGGAAGGCCCAATATACGAAAGTGAGGCTAAGCAGCCATGTGCAGGACGTGACGATTCCTTGGGTGAGCCCAGTACCAGAGCTCTGTGTGTCGGCTCTGCAAGTCGGTTCTTGGGCCTAACGGCGCAAGAACGCAGCTCTGATGTAAACAGGCACAACTTAATCACGTCCGAAAAGAAAAAGAAAAAACTCCGGCTGAACGCAGAAGAAGAAGATAATAAATCATACAATTCAAGTGCGCTTGCATTTCCCTAGTTGCTTAGAGCATATTTACAAGACCATAATAACATGATAATAATGCCTTGATTGATCACTACACTTAATAATTATGATCAAGCATTCTGCGAAATAACAAGGTATCTAAAAGAAAAACACTTAGCCGGCTCCCTGGCCAAGGTGTTAACGACGTTGTTCGTAATCCCTTATATCCACGTTGGGAAAACAGCTGCGCGAGATCCGCAGCGGATCGCGCCGCTCTGGTAACTTATGGGGGTATGTGAGCCAGTCGTTCTTAAAGCAATGGCAAACTACTGAACGTAAAGCTTGCCTAGTACATCAACAGCAGCTGAAAATGCTGGTGTTAACTGCAACGCCCTGTAAAGGATACCCAACATTAAAAAATAAAACACTACTGGAACTATTAGTGTTGGAACTCTTAGCTGGCTGTTGAGGATGGGGACGGAGCGCTTATGGGAATGTCACGAATGCTATGATGTCGATTCCTAAATCAATCAATCAATCAATCAATCAATCAATCAAAAAATAAAACAATGAGTAAGGGACATAAACATCTAATATTGTTACAAGGGAAATTACTTGAATTTTTAGCAATAAAAGAATATACTAGCGATAGTATTAATATCTAACTTTGTACTTCTATTTTCTTTCCTTAGAAATATAGAATATAAAAACATAAGTAAAATCTTTTAATGCCAGATATGATAAATTTATGCTTTTAAAGAACATGTTTTTAATCTTTATATACTTACATTTTGTAATGCACTTTCTTTATTAGATAATAATTTTTAAACGTTATTTTCATACTTTCAATGTAACCATACATTACCCTTTCATTATGTTCCCCGATATGGGGGAAAGCATTTTTTTACTGGCCTCCTAGGGCCACAAAAGAAACAGAAAATTACCACACCCATCCCTCTCATGTGCCATCTCTTTGTCATGACTTATATAGACAATATATGTAAAGAAACCAGCGAAAAAAACAAACAAAAAAAACACGGCAAGAGCACCGCATGTCGAGAACACAGAAGAAGAACCATGTGCAAATTACACCATTAGAGAACTGTTTGCGGACGACCAAGCACTAATAGCAAAATCAGAAGCTGAATTACAAAACCACATGAATAGTCTAAACCAGTGGTTCTCAACCGGTGGGGAAATTACCCCCCCCCCCCAAACCCCCCCCCCCCCTCACCTCCTCACACCCCCCCCCCACAGGTTGAATTAGGGTTTCCTAGAGGTAGGGGGGGGGGGGTTGCGAAATTAAGATTATTTCAAGATCCCGCTAACAGAGGGGAAGTCGATAAGTAAGTCACAAATAGCTGTAGAAAAATAACTAAACATGACAACTTGAAACCAGTCAACTCCTATACATACATTGTCCCTTCATTTCTCAACATTAGTCATTAGTCGCGGGTCCAACATCACAGCAAAGGGCCTTCCCCATTATGCTCCATTCCTGTGCCAGTGAATATCACATAAAATGTCCCTCACTACCCCATGTGAAAAGTGGAAAAGACAGGAGTCTAGACAAACAACGGCCCGCTCAGGCACACTGTGCAAAAAACCACTACCGGAATGTCACCATAAAAGTCCTCTACGAACAATACAGTTCATCCTTGATGGAACTGGCAGTCACTTTCCCAACCAGATGTTCACCTACAAATTTTCGATGTTTCTAGATATTGTTGTTCCGTTTCTAGATGTTTTCTAGCCAGTCACGCCATTTTTTCTCTGAAATGTAGATCACGAAACAAAACAACCTCGGAAAGATGTAAAGAAACATTTCACTGTACATAATGCCGCCACCAGAATGCCAACACAAAGGTCCTCCTCGAAAACACTGTTCATCATAGATGGATACGGTAGTCACTAGGAAAACCAGCAGCCACACATTTCTGAAGGCAAGAAAACCGGTCGCTTCTGCGACACACCAGCCGCCATACTTGCAGATATTTCTGGATGTTGTTCTTCCGTTTCTAGATGTTATCTAGTCAGCTATGCCATTTTGAGCATTTCACAAAATAATTTCCACCAACATTGATCCACCCATCCCAGAGTTCCACCAGTCCTCCCAAACCGGCTGCACAGAACTGCGCGCTTTATTTTCTATACCACGGTTTCACTTCACATTCAACGTCCGCGTTACTTGCAAAATGTCTCAATGGACCAGAAAGGTGGAAATCGCTAGGGGCTAAGTCAACTGAAAATCCACCTAAAGTGGAAACGTGGTATAGAAAAATAGCACATAGTTAAATGCAGGCGGCTTTGGAGGACCGACAAAACGATGGGACAAGTGCATCAATGCTGGTGGAAACCATGTTTAGAAATAAAGGGACATTGTATGTATAAAAATAAACTGGTCTCAAGCCGTTATCATACTTAGTTACCCCTCCACAGCCATTTGTGACCCACTTATTGAACTATCCTTGTACAAGAACCGATTACTTGATATTCTTTTTCCCTCCATACTTTACTGTTCTGTACTCCTCTCCCTTCTGAAATTCATTGTATAACATAAGTAGAACCGCAAATCATGTTTTATGTAGACGTCTAGACTTGTTCTAGTATGTGTTATTAAACTTAGCTTCTATTTTTACGTATACTGTGTGGGAGGGGGGATTTATAGGGAGGAAATACGAAAAGGGGAGGAGGGGGGTGAATGACGTTCTGAAAATATCGTGAAGGGGTGCACGGGCCAAAAAAAAAAAAAAGGTTGAAAACCACTGGTCTAGCTAGGGCCGGATTTAGATTTGATAAGGCCCTAAGCTATTTGAAATAAGGGGCCCTTTATAAGTCCAGATATTCTATGTCAGTGACAAATATGATGTTCGGATACCTAGAGGGTTAAACTGAAATACAATTAAGAAGTATATTGATAGTGAAATAATAAATCTTTAGCTTAAAATCATTTTTATTCATAATAAACTTAAAAATGTAAACTCTGGTAAAAAGAAACAAAAGTTCTTTTAAAAGGCACAATTTACAAAGGCTTATTATCTAATCTCTTGAAACATGCTATAAGGATTACGGAATTATATTAAACTAAATTATTTTCTTTCTTGCCTTTGCCAGAGCAAAGTCACTGATGACATCATCAAATGATAAACTGCGTAGTTTGTCGCTTTCTATGCACATGAGACTGAGGGAACATAATTTATCTTGAGTTATTGTTGTTCTAAATTCATTTTTTATATAAATGTTTTGATTCTGAACTTGTCTCTTGGCTCAAGGTTCTCTAAAGTATCATCTTCATCATCATTGATATGCCTTCTTCTATATCTTCTTTTCTTGTAATCAACATCAGGCAATTTTTTCTTTGCTTCTTCTTCAAAATGATCGAAAAGATCCCTGGAACCTTTAACAAAATCCGAAAGTGAAGCATACAATTTCCTACATACATCTAGACTAATTTGGGGGTCTTGCAGTGATTGACTAGTCTTGTGAAATTCATCCAGCAAGTAACTCCACAAATATAACAATACCATAAATTCAAACTCCTCTATTTTATTCAAAATGTTTATGGCTTGATTTCTTGTTTCGCCTTTCTCTGTAGTATCAATATGCAGCTGATGCAATGCAGAAATTATTCCATCATAACTATCAAGTATTGCACTTGTGGCCATTGAATGTGCTTCCCATCTAGTCGTTGACAAAGACTGGAACTTTTGAATCATCTTTGAAGAATGACAACAGTACTGCCCATCTATGTGTAGATGATGAAAAGAAATTATATATTTCTTGAACAATTCCAAACAAGTTTACTGCATCTAAACAACAGTCAACTGCTGCTCTACCAACAAGATTCAGGGAATGACCAGCACATGGAATATACATAGCATACTTGTCAATCTTCAATATTATTTCTTGCATACCCTTGTATTTGCCAGATATTAGTTAGTTAGTTAGTCACGGTTCCAACTTCACAGCAACGGGTCTTCCCCATTATGCTCCAGATATATTGGCAGCATTATCATATGACTGGCCTCGACACTTACTAAAATCTATTTTGCACTCATTTGTAAGGTAGTTGTGCACCATCTTAGCCATACTTTCCCCTGTGTGGCTACCCATCTCTAGGAAAGTTAGAAAACGTTCAATTGGGATCCCATCATCTGGTGAAACATACCTCACAATAACAGTGAGCTGATCAATGTGGGACCGGTCTGGAGTGGAATCTACAGATAAACTGAAGTAACCTGCAGTTCTTAAATCATCCTAAGTTTGAGTCTCTTACTTTATGTGCCATAATTTGGATAAATTGATCACATATTGTCTTAGAAAGATCAGATGTGACACCTGATCCTTTATTCCTAATTTTTTTTTATATGGCTTGCTAGAAAAGGATCAAATGTTGCTATAAGTTCGAGTAATCCAAGGAAATTGCCATTGTGAGGAGAACCAAATGTTTCCTTATCTCCTCTATAAGGTAACGACCGAGAGAGGGAACATGCTGCATGGGCAACACATGTTCTCTCAATCCATGCCCAGGCATTGTGCGATAGAATTCTAGCTCTAATTCCAATCCACATACTTTCGTCTGTAAAGACAGGAAAGTGCCACTTACTATAAGGTAAACCACGCTCTGCCATAGTAATTATGACTGCCACAACTCGTTGAATAACATTTTTCCAGTACTGCCGTTTATTATTTGTCTGTTCTGCTAGTTGGCAGTCAATTGGTGAGCCACGTTTTCTTGTAAGATATGTTACCGAAGCTGTTCTATGGTCTACAGAGTTATCATGACTTTGAACAGAAATAGGTGTTGCGCCAATCACAAAATCCATCGGATGATAATGGTGTAGAAGAATTAGAAAAGAGTTTACACACGAAACAGTATACACGACCTGTTGCTGGCGAATATACTAACCATTCTCTGCAATATTTTTCACCATTAGCCCGTTTGGGATAGAAAAAGCTTTTCGATCAATATCTGTCTTGGTTTGCAAAAAGCTTCTTTGATTTTTCAAATGAGCCATTTGAGTGCTGACATTCTGACGGACGTTTTTCTACCCAGTATAAAATCTCATCTTTACTTAAATCACCCCATACCCCAACATCATTCTGTTTGTTTTTTGATGCTGAATCTTCTGTGCTTGTACTACTCTCTGGTTTATTAATCATAATATTTGTTGCTTCATTCGTTGAAGTAGATTCTATACAACTAGATGTACCAGGCTCTGTATCAGGAATAGGGTGAATATCCTGTGACTGACTCACTGTGGTGGAGGCTTTTGGTTCATCAGGTCCCTTATCTATCTTTTTTAAGAAACTATCTAATTTTCTTATCTTGCTAAGCTCTTCTTCAACTCTCTGCTTCGTTTTCCTCTTTTGAGCTCCACTTTTATAACTTCTGGTTGACATCTTGCAAACTGTGGGCAGAATATTTAATATAACTATAAACATACATTTAAAAGTAATATAATGCATGACATTTTTTTTTTATTGAAAATTTCCTGTGATATTACCACTACTTACCAGCAAGCGATATTTTTATAATAAATAAACATGCAAAGAGAAAATTAACAATATCCTCTCAAGTTTTAATATTAGTTAAATTAATTAAATTAAAGAAGAATAAAAAATTAACATATACATTAATACTTAATTTAATACAATCAAAACAAAATAATATGTATTTTTTAATGTGCAGTTCTTTCAAATATATATTTAATAATATTAAATTGTAAGTTTATATATTAAACTTACAATTTGTTATTATACAGACAAAAAAAAACACATCAAAAATATATGCTATAATTACAGCTACATGTGTCCGCATGGGATCGACCAATCTATAAATTTTAAATATGGTATCTAATGTTTTGTCACCTAAACCTGTTTAGGACAATTTTTCATTAATTTGAATACGTTTTACCAATGTTTATTTACAAACAATTGTTATCATGCAAAGTCTACTGTTATTTTGACTTGAAAATATAGAAACTAGGTTCTCTATTTTCTCTATTCTTTCAATTAAAATACGATCGCAGAAAAATTATTGCATGCAACACCTGTACTAACCATGTTAATTATGCACAACTATCCAACAAAGTATTTTTAAAATCAAAATATTGTAAAAAAAAATTAAATGCGGTAGAAAATATTCTTGCGTTAGTTAGGTTATGTGCGTACTTGTGTAAAATGCACTTACCTCAATTGTAACTCTAGTAAGGACACACGAAAAACACACTGTTCAAAATAATGTCAACAATCAAATTATCAAAGAAACACACTGAAAATACTAAATAAAAGGTCAGAAATATTGTATCGTCTGCCGGCTCACTCGAACTACAAAAGGTCAGCGCATGCTCGAGTGTAGCGGAGCAACACAGGGGAATCCGGAAATCCCCCCTGGAGTTTGCATAACCGGTTATCGGTAATGCAAACCCTAGGCAAATAGCGCTTTGTTCTTCGAAAAGACGCGCTAAAACAATTGGGTGAAGAGTATGGGACGTCCCGGACGTGCAGCCTTGGGACTAATTATGCTGCAGTATATTTAAGTATACATATATGACAATTGCTGCAGTATATTTAAGTATACATATATGACAATTGCTCACTCGGACAATATTTTTTTGGGCTCCCCACTTTCTTGGGGGCCCAAAGCTAAAGCTTGTGTAGCTTATACGTAAATCCTGCACTGCCATATCACATTGGTTGTGTGTACACTTTGGATAATAGTCTCATGCTCTTTCTATCTAGTAGGACAAATAATTCTAAAGTCTAGTGAATTTAAGATTGTTAAATCAATAGCTGCGTCATTATTCTTGCGTCTCCATGTCGATATGTTTAGTCGCCTACCTCGCACTCTGAAGGTTGTAACTTTGTTCCCCAGACTGCAACATTCAGACCACGAGTTAAATTTTTCCAGACCCCTGCGAGCCACTGCTGAAGCTAAGGCATTTGTACTTTATGAGATACTCTCGGCGAATGGCTTAGCATACTATGGAGAGAGCCCGAGCCAGATAGCGCAAGTTAGGTGCATATTCTTTACAGTTGTTGCAGTCAACCCCAGCATTTTTTCAGCAGTTTACGTTCAGTAGTTTGCCATTGCTTTTTGAAAAACCAGTGCTCATACCATTGTCTGAAAACCAAAAGAAGGCGAGCTGCTTCCAGATTGCTTGCAGCTGTGTTTGAAACAATTGTAACCCCTTCCGCACAGAGATAGGCTAAAGCCGTATGCAATGAAATAGACCCTCTTGACATTAGTACTTTATTTTTCTTGATGCTGTCATTTTGTGATTTATTATTCTTTATGCTGTCATTTTGTATTCTATTATTCTTGATGCTGTCATTTTGTACTTGAAAATTCTTCATGCTGACATTATGTATTGTATTATTCTTGATGGTATCATATTGTACTTTATTATTATTGATACTGTTATTTTGTACTTTATTATTCTAGATGTTATAATTTTGTACTTTATTATTCTAGATGTTGTCATTTTGTATTTTGTTATTCTTCATGCTGTCATTTTGTATTTTGTTATTCTTCATGCTGTCATTGTGTAATTTATTATTCTTCATGCTGTCATTTTGTATTTTGTTATTCTTCATGCTGTCATTATGTACTTTATTATTCTTCATGCTGCCATTATGCACTTTATTATTCTTGATGCTATCATTTTGTATTTTGTTATTCTTCATGTTGTCATTTTGTACTTTATTATTATTCATGCTGTCATTATGCACTTTATTATTCTTGATGCTATCATTTTGTACTTTATTATTATTGATACTGTTATTTTGTACTTTATTATTCTAGATGTTGTCATTTTGTACTTTATTATTCTAGATTTTGTAATTTTTTACTTTATTATTCTTGATGTTGTCATTTTATACCTTATTATTCTTGATGCTATCATTATGTACTTTATTATTCTAGTTGTTGTCATTTTGTACTTTATTATTCTAGATTTTGTAATTTTGTACTTTATTATTCTTGATGTTGTCATTTTATACCTTATTATTCTTGATGCTGTCATTATGTACTTTATTATTCTTGATGCTGTCATTTTGTACTTTATTATTCTTCATGCTGTCATTATGTACTTTATTATTCTTCATGCTGTCATTATGTACTTTATTATTCTTGATGTTCCCTGGACAAGGTTGTAACTACGTTGTTCGTAATCCCGTATATCCATGTGGGGAAAACAGCTGTGCGAGATCCGCAGCGGATCGCGCTGCGCGAGTAACTTATGGGGGTATGTGAGCCAGTCGTTCTTAAGGCAATGGCATACTACTGAACGTAAAGCTTGCCTAGTACATCAACAGCAGCTGAAAAATGCTGGTGTTAACTGCAACGCCATGTAAAAGATATCCAACATTAAAACATAAAAGCAATAAGTAAGGGACATAAACATCTAATATTGTTACAAGGGAGATTACTTGAATTTTAAACAAATAAAGCATATACTAGTGATAGTATTATGAACTAACTCTGTACTTCTATTCTATTTTCTTAGAAATATAAAATGTGAAAACGGAAGTAAAATATTTTAATGCCAGATATGATAATTTTATGCTTTTACAGAACATGTTTTTATTCTTTACATACTTACATTTTGCAATGAACTGTTTTCTTATATAATTATATCTTAAATGTTATTTTCATACTTTCAATGTATGCTCATTGCGTCCATGTTAAACATTCCCCCATATGGGGGAAAAGCATTTTTTACTCGCCTCCTAGGGAAACAAAAAAAAAAAAAAAAAAAAAAAAAAAAAAAAAAAAAAAAAATTACCACACCCATCCCTCTCTTGTGCCATCTCTTTTTCAACGACATATATAGACAATATGTGTATAGAAACCAGCCAAACAGACACGGCAAAAACACTGCATGTCGAGAACACAGAAGAAGAACCATCTGCAAATTACACCATTAGAATTCAATAATATCGGCCATCTTTACTTTTTAGGGTTTTCATTTGTAGCCATAGTGTATAGGTCTCTACGACACTGTACAGACCACTACTAACCGCTACCCATCCCTTACCAACACATTTCATTAAGATATACCCACTAAAATCAATAATATCGGCTATCTTTACTTTTAAAGGTTTTCATCTGTCATCTGTATGATGATAGTGTATAGGTCACTACGACACTCTACAGAGCCCTAATAACCTCTACCAACCCCTTACCAACGAACTTCACCAAGCCATACCCGCTACAATCAATACTATCGACCATCTTTATTTCTTAAGGTTTTCATTTGTGACCCTATGATGATAGTGTATAGGCCGCTACGACACTCTACAGATCACTAATAACCGCTACCCACCCCTTACCAACGAATTTCAATAATCTATACCAGTTACAATCAATAATATCGACCATTTTTCGTTTTAAAGGTTGTCATTTGTCACCTGTATGATGATAGTGTATAGGTCACAACGACCCTCTACAGAGCGCTAATAACCTCTACCCACCCCTTACCAAAGACTTTCACCAAGCCATACCCGCTACAATCAATAATATCGACCATCTTTACTTTTTAAGGTTTTCATTTGTAACCCGTATGATGATAGTGTTTAACCACTACGACCCTCTATAGACCCCTAGTAACCGCTACCCACCCCTTACCAACGAATTTCACTAAGTTATACGAACTACAACCAATAACACCGATCATCTTTACTTTTTATGTTTTTCATTTGTAGCTCATATGATGATAGTGTTTACACTACTAAGACCCTCTACAGATCATATAACTGCCATATTTACATGCTTACCTATTACGATTTTCATATGACACCTGTCACGAACCACCTAGCCTTACCCCACACGACGACATCCATGCCCCACCTCTGAGCCCCCATCTCCACGCCGGCCTGCCCTCTAGACCACCCCGAGGAAATGCACTGTAACACTAAGTCTTACACAGCACCAATGGAATGCTGATAGTTTTTGTGCCCACTACATATACAGAAAGAAGACATAATAAAACCTAGGAGGAAGAGCACTGTACCTTAACACCATCACTAGTATGATAATAGTTTTTTTAAGCCCCACCCTGCTACAATCAATAATACCAGCAAATATAAAACTTTTAAAGATATAAAATGTATCACACAAAAATGGAAGTAATAGTGCAAAAATACGTTCGATTATTTATTTATGGGTTGCATCCCTTGAAAATGTGGTCGCCGATGGATCCGGTTTTTGACGTCATCGATCTGGAGCTATACTTTTTATATAGTAAAAAATGACGTCACAAATCTGGAGGGACTCCATAAATAATAATCAAATACAACATGACATACTACTAATGTGGTTTCTGAGGAAAATGCAAAGAGTACAATGGACAGATAGAAAAACCAATGACCAATTACTACAGGAGACAAATGAAAATCGTAGACTGATTAGAGAAATTATACGTAGACAGTAAAAAAATTTTGGACATGTTATGAGAAGAAATGGATTGGAGAACTTATTGACAACTGGCAAGATCGATGGGAACAGACCAAGAGGAAGACCGAGAAGAAAATACCTGGATGGCTTGGCCACGTGGCATGGACGAGACAGGAACACTGAGCTGATCCACGACTCTGGTGATAGAATGAAATGGCGAGTCATGGCCGCCCACGCTTTCCGGCATGGCACATGATTGATTGATTGAAGAAGTATTCAGACTGCCACACTTCATACAAAAGGTATGTCGGTTACAAAAGCGTCCCAGAGGCATGAAATGGAATATTGCTTGGATAGCAAATCCATTACGTGGAAAGTCCGAATCGAAAGCTCACTGTGTGGATGTCATCTGTAGACTGCAGTCTTCTGGTTTCCGGAAGAACAGCCTATGGTGAACGGAAGGCCCAATATACGGAAGTGAGGCTAAGCAGCCATGTGCAGGACGTGACGATTCCTTGGGTGAGCCCAGTACCAGAGCTCTGTGTGTCGGTTCTGCAAGTATGGAAGCTTCCTTGGATGGCAGGGAATGCCCAAGGTCTGCCCCTGTCTTCCCTTGAGGTCATCTACACAGATAGGTCGGTCGTCCGACATGTGAGAAGCTCATGGGCCTTTACAGCTCGGGCCGGAGGGAGAATTGTGAAGGAGGACTCTGGTGCTTTCACTGAAACCACAAGTAGCCTGACTATGGAAGTCATGGCAGTAAGTAAAGCAATAACATGGCTCGAGACACAGACATTCACTAGGGCATGTTTCCTTAGCGACTCAATGAACATGATCAAGAGGATAGAGGAGGGGTCGATCCGAAGAGAATGGTTGCTGCCTCTGGAGCGGTCTCGGCTGACAAAGATTAGTTTCATCTTCGTGCCAGGGCATGCGGGAGTACAAGGAAATGAGCGGGCTGACAAGCTCACAGGTGAGGCTACTTTGAGGGCGGACGCGCCATGGACCAGGCTGACATTCTGAATACTCTACGAGAAGTATGACTTTTGCGTGAACCAAGTGATGACTGTGAATCTACAACCATGGCCATGCTGCGTGAACAGCAAATTAAAAGAGAGGTGGCCAAACAAGAACACTACGCAGGAAGCCAAAGAAGATTGATAAACCAACACAGAACTTATGTCGTTAGCCGTTACACGTTGCGGGATTTGCTGAGGAGATCCGAGCACTTATGGGCTGAATGGTTCGATGTGCAATGAGGATGATCTGTCGACTAACTAACTAACTAACTGACCAGGATGTCTTTGGCTGTTCTATATGGGCCAGCTGGGATGGGGGGATAACACCACAACAGTGAGAGTCAAACGTCCTAAGAAACCCCCGGGAAGGTTAACCTGGTCAACAAATGCCCGCAGAAGACGGATGTGTCGGCCTAACGGCGCAAGAACGCAGCTCTGCTGTAAACAGGCACAACTTAATCACGTCCGAAAAAGAAAAAAAAAAACTCTGGATGAACGCAAAAGAAGAAGAAGAAGATAATCTTATATATAAATTAGGATCTCCGTCTGTCTGTCTGTCTGTCTGTCTGTCCGTATGTCTGTATGTCCGTCTGTCCTTTGTGCGCTCGCGAACGGCCCATCCGATTGAGATGAAATTTTCTACACGCCTTTCTTTCATTCCAGAGCTGCCCACTGTCATATTTTGTTAGTGTGAAATCGCCTGCTTACTCAGTATTATTTCATTTTTCATTTTTCATCATAATTTCGTATATCTCAGGGGACCTAACTCTGTAAAAGTTATTTCAAGGGGCATAACTTTTCTGTATAACTTATAGTCATATTGTGGCATCGTTTTCAAAGATTTATAAACTCTTTGTCCATAGTTATGTACCGGCATATGAGTTATAATAAATAATGATACAATCTGTAAGGCATTTTCAAAGTTTTCATAAAAATAATGCACAATGCATAACATTGTAACTCATCTTTTTTTGCTTAAGAAGTTACTGTAGTCATGCAGGTGATTAGAAAGAGTTTTCATTAAAAATAATGGATGGTGTGTGGAAGAACGTTCTTTATGAATTTAATGAAGCCGGACAGGGTCAGGCAGACAGATAGACAGACAGACAGACAGATAGACAGTCGGGAACAGGAACTTATATGACTACTTATATAAATTAAATGAGATGCTTCACACCAGGAGCTGTGTGATGCCGGGCCAGGTCAGACAGACAGACAGACAGATAATCGGTAACGGGAACGGGAACTTATATGACTACTTATATGAATTAAATGAGATGCTTCCCACCAGAGACTGGGCGAAGCCGGGCCGTGTCAGCTAGTAACTCATACAATTCAAGTTCGCTTGCATTTCCCTAGTTGCTTAGAGCATATTTACAAGACCATAATAACATGATAGTAATGCCTTGATTGATCACTACACTTAATAATTATGATCAAGCATTCCGCGAAAAAACAAGGTATCTAAAAGAAAAACACTTAGCCGGTCTCCCTGGCCATGGTGTTTACGACGTTGTTCGTAATCCCGTATATCCACGTGGGGAAAACAGCTGCGCGAGATCCGCAGCGGATCGCGCCGCGCTGGTAACTTATGGGGGTATGTGAGCCAGTCGTTCTTAAAGCAATGGTAAACTACTGAACGTAAAGCTTGCCTAGTACATCAACAGCAGCTGAATAATGCTGGTTGTGACGAAACGCGTTTATCTGTCTTGGGTCGTCAGGATCCCGCACTATTTTGGCGCGTCATCGGGGGACTTTCCCAGCTAAAAATAGACTGAGGGAAGCCGATAGAGGAATTACCATCTAGAATCTTCTCGGAACACCTGAATTTGAGTGACCCGTGAGGCTGGGTATAGCACTAAATTCTCGTGCAGAGAGATCTAGAAATTCTAGGTGGGGAATGACTGTTTCCCGAGAAAGTGTCTTTTCCCAAGAAGCACTAGCTCCTCGTGCGCATTGAGTTGGCACGAGTGGGGAAATTGGCTAAACCATTCATTCACTTCATTTTGCTCGAAGAGAGCAGACGCAGGCCTGTGTTAAGCCATTTTGTGTTGCGTATCACCTCAACCATGGTTCGGCTGACTGTTATAGAAAGGAGGCTGAGGAGCCCTTGAACAGTTCTGAAAGCTGACTGGAGTCTGGTTCTGAACATTCAGGTACTTATGTGTTTAAATCATTTAACTTTGTAAGTGTGTACAAAACGCCATCGTTCTAACCTCATTACCTATGCGGATGTCCTTGCATAGATAATTAGCAAACCGATCGATAGCGCTGTTGAAGGCTAGGTCGTGTGTTGTTTACCAACGGGTGTTCGCGAATCAGCTGTTGGGAACGCAGGAATGCGATGTGGACGATTTGGGTTTAAATTATATTTACCATGTATCGCAAATCTTTGCATCTATTAGGTTGCTGTGTTAGAATAAAACATAGTTACTTGTGCCTGATAGAAACCTAGATTTATGTCAGTCAGTTGCTGAAGCAAGGAGAACGGTTAGAAAACCAGGTAAGTTGGTAGGTGGAGGTTCAGACAAAACTGTGCTTAGTTACTAAGTAAAGAAAGAACTTAGTTCTGTGCCACCAGGAATGATGTAACTATTGTGTAGTAACTTAATAGTGAATTCATTGTGTGGAACACGGGATTTCTGTGTGAAGGTAAGTCTGCATTGATGATATATATATATATATATATATATATATATATATATATATATATATATATATATATATATATATATATATATCTCTTATATATAAAAAAGGATGTGCGTATCTCCGTATGTCCTTTATACGCTCGCGAACGGCCCATCCGATTGAGATGAAATTTTCTACACGCCTTCCTTTCATTCCAGAGATGCCAACTGTCGTAGTTTTTTTTTTCTTCTTCCTCCTCCTCCCTCCTCCCCCTCCCAAAATACGTACGTCCAGGAAATGGTCTTCTACATAGACACTTCTCTCTGAGGTCCGCGATAACATATTAACCTGTTGGGATGGCAATTAATCATCCTACTACCTCCTCCCTCCTCCTCCCTTCTCCCTCTTCCTCCTCCCTCTTCCTCCCTCCGCCTCCTCCCTCCTCCCACTCTCTACTCCTCCTTCCTCCTCCCTCCTCCTTCTCCTCCCTCCTTCTCCCTCTTCCTCCCTCTTCCTGCTCCCTCCGCCTCCTCCCTCCGCCTACTCTCTCCTCCTCCTCCCTCCTCCTCCCTCTCCCTCCTCCTACTCCCTTCTCCTCCTCCTCCTCCTCCTCTCTCCTCCTCCCTCTTCCTCCTCCCTCCTCCTCCCCCTCCTCTTCCCTCTTCCTCCTCCTCCCTCCTCATCATTCCTCCTCCTCCTCCCCCTCCTTCTCCTCCCTCCTCCTTCTCCCTCCTCCTTCTACCTCTTCCTCTCTCCAGCTCCTCTCTCCTCCTCATCCTCCTCCCTCTCCCTCCTCCTGCGTTCTCATCCTCCCTCCTCCTCCTCCTTCTTCCTCCTCCCTCCTCCTCCTCTCTCCTCCTCTTCCCTCCCCTCCTCCTTCCTCCTCCTCCCTCTTCCTCCCTCCTCCTCCTCCTCCTGCGTTCTCATCCTCCCTCCTCCTCCTTCTTCCTCCTCCCTCCTCCTCCCTCTCCCTCCTCCTCTCTCCTCCTCTTCCCTCCCCCTCCTCCTTCCTCCTCCTCCCTCTTCCTCTTCCTCCCTCCTCCTCCCTCCTTCTCCATTCTTCTCCTCCTCTCCCCTCCTCCTCCTCCTACCCTCTTCCTCTTCCCCTCCTCCCTCTCCCTCCTCCATCCTCCTCCTCCCTCTTCCTCCTCCTTCCTCCTCCTCCCTCTTCCTCCCTCTTCCTCTTCCATCCTCCTCCTCCTTCTTCCATCCTCCTCCTCCCTCTTCCTCCTCCTTCTTCCTTCTCCTCCCTCCTCCTCCCTTTTCCTCCCTCCTCCTCCTCCCTCTACCTCCTCACTCCTCCTCCTCCCTGCTCCTCCTCCTCCCTCTACCTCCTCCCTCCTCCTCCTTCTTCCTTCTCCTCCCTCCTCCTCCCTTTTCTTCCCTCCTCCTCCTCCCTCTACCTCCTCACTCCTCCTCCTCCTCCCTCTTCCTCCTCCTTCCTCCTCCTCCCTCTCCCCTCCTCCTCCCTCTACCTCCTCCTCCTCCCTCTTCCTCCTCCTTCTTCCATCCTCCTCCTCCCTCTTCCTCCTCCTTCTTCCTTCTCCTCCCTCCTCCTCCCTTTTCCTCCCTCCTCCTCCTCCTCCTCCCTCTACCTCCTCCTCCTCCACCTCCCTTTCCTTCCTCCCCTCCTCATTCTCCCTCCTTCCTCTCCCTCCTTCCTCCTCCTCCTTCCTTCTTCTCCCTCTGCCTCCTCCTTCTCCTCCTCACTCCTCCTTCTCCTCCTAACTCCTTCTCCATTCTTCTCCTCCTCTCCCCTCTTCCTCCTCCTTCTCCTCCTTCTCCTCCTCCCTCCTTCTCCATTCTTCTCCTCCTCTCCCCTCTTCCTCCTCCTACCCTCTTCCTCCTCCTGCCTCCTCGTCCCTCCTCCTCCTCCTACCTCCTCCCTCTTACTTCTCCATCCTACTACCTCCTCCCTCCTCCTCCCTTCTCCTCCTCCTCCTCTCCCCTCCTCCTCCTACCCTCTTCCTCTTCCCCTCCTCCCTCTCCCTCCTCTTCCTCCTCTTCCTCCTCCCTCTTCCTCCTCCTCCTCCCTCTTCCTCCTCCCTCTCACTCCTCCCTCTTCCTGCTCCCTCTTCCTCCCTCCTCCTCCTTCCTCCTTCTCCCTCTGCCTCCTCCCTCCTCCTCCTTCTTCCTTCTCCTCCCTCCTCCTCCCTTTTCCTCCCTCCTCCTCCTCCCTCTACCTCCTCACTCCTCCCTCCTCCTCCCTCTTCCTCCTCCTTCCTCCTCCTCCCTCTTCCCTCCTCCTCCCTCTACCTCCTCTTCCCTCCTCCTCCTCCCCCTCCTCCTCCCTCCTCCTCCTCCCTCCTCCTCCCTCTACCTCCTCCTCCCTTCACATTCCTCCTCCTCCCTCTTTCTCCTCCTCCCTCTCCTCCTCCTGCTCCCTCCTCCTCCCTCATCCTCCCTCCTTCTCCTCCCTCCTCCTCCTCCCTCCTCCTCCCCCTCCTCCTCCTAATCCCTCCTCCTCCCTCCTATTCCTCTCTACTCCTCCTGTCTCCGCCCTCCTCCTCCCTCCTCCACCTCCCTCTTCCTCCTCCCTCCTCCATTTACCCAAGACAGACAGACAGTCAGACAGATAGTCGGGAACGGGATCTTATATGACTACTTATATGATTTAAATGAGATGCTCTCCACCATGGGCTGGACTGGGTCAGACAGACAGACAGATAGATAGATAGACAGACAGACAGACAGTCGGGAACGGGAACTTATATGACTACTTATATGAATTAAATGACATGCTCCCCATCAGGGTCTGGGCGAAGACGGGCTGGGTCAGACAGACAGACAGACAGACAGACAGACAGACAGGCAGTCAGTCGGTAACGGGAACGAGAACTTATATGACTACTTATATGAATTAAATGAGATGCTCCCCACTAGGGTCTGGGCGAAGCCGGGCAGGGTCAGCTAGTATATATATATATATATATATATATATATATATATATATATATATATATATATATATATATATATATATATGATGTGGCATTGTGTATATATATATTAGGTCATGGCATGTGGTACTTCCTGGAGTAATTCCGAACGCCGAATAGGTCGACGCGTGATAACAATGCGTGCCGTCGCGATGTACATATGCGTTCTGAATTCTTGTCTTAGCTATCCTGTTCTTTCATACTGGCGCTAGTGCGAGTGAATGCTAGGGCGCTGCAAGTATGGAAAGATGCAAGGAGGTTGTATGAGACAGGGGACAGATAGGATATGGGGTATTTGAAAGCAAGTTATGAAAGTATAGGTTGGCAGACCAGGCCAACGATGAAGTTCGGTCCCGGCCAAGGCTAAACCACTTGGGAGGGCGGAACTGGAACATCACCCTTGGAACATGTGGGGAACATGTATTCTCAAGAAGGCTTCTTGACTCTAAGGAAGAGTCTGATAAGAAGAGTTTGCTATGGCGTGGGCAGGTGGTCCCACCAGCAAACAGGCATGTGTACATATTGGATGTGATCATGTACTATTCCTATATCCCGAGGGATGGTATATTGATCAGTATTATGTTTACTAATGAACATTGATGATGTAAGGTAATGTAATAGTACAGCGAAGTGACGATGAACTGGTAATAACTCCAAGACAGTTCTGGTTTCATATTAATTTATTCATATTCAACAAACCTTCAATCAAGCCAGAAGTCACTCAGCTAAATCATACCTCCATATCGAAGGATGGGTCGTTCACCACTGACTTTGTTTCTACGATGCTCGTCATAGGACGAGCCACCCTAACTACCCCATATTATGGTGCTTGACCGTGCCCTACTTCCCTATTGACTATGCACACCTCGTTGCCCCTTCTTCCTATTCCTAACTCTGTTACATTTCCTCCCTTTCTTCAACCAAGACTTTTCCCTGAAAAGTCTTGATCCCACAACTCATTTACCCCACATCTATGACCCAAGACACTTAACCCAAAAATTCCACACAATCAAAGTTACTTCTTCTTCGTTTTATAAAGTCATAAGCAATCCGCTTACCACCTGAACTTACTCAACTCCCAACTACAGAAATCATATACCACTTACTCATTACACTTCTCTCTATCCCCACTATTTATCGTAGTGCCAGCCGCCACGACCTACAACCCATACTTCTTCTTCGTAATAGAATCCACATATATCATATCACACAAGCTCATTCTTGTATATGTATCTATCGTACATCATAATATTTCTGCATTACAAGATCTTAGTTTTATACAACACATGACAACATATTTTCGGAATACTTTTTCTACTCTTCATAAGCAATCCGCTTACAATTTCAAACGCTGTACTCTTCTGATACCAACTCCCTATTGTCATCACCAACATTACTTACTAATTCTCTATTTTCAATCAACCTGAGAACACTCGCACATGATAGAAAGACAAAGAATCGGTGCGCACCGGAGATTCAAAGAAGTAGAACTCTTTCTCTCTAAAAAAAACCACACTTAGCTAAATCACACACACCTTTACCCCCCCCCCCCCCCGCCCTATGTCATTTGAGACTTTATGTAATAAAGTCTAAAACAATTATCTCTTCTACAGTACCACTTATTATGGTAACAGTTTACCCTGCTATCTACAGCATCAAGTACCAACCATCAAAAATTCACTCCCAAATGTCTATATATTACAGACAGTACACAATTAACAAGGTCCATCATCCCTCTAGACCTCTTACACATCACCTCATAACTAATCTTCTCAAAGAAGTAGAACTCTTTCTCTCTAAAAAAAAAACCACACTTAGCTAAATCACACACACCTTTACCCACCTATGTCATTTGAGACTTTATGTAATAAAGTCTAAAACAATTATCTCTTCTACAGTACCACTTATTATGGTAACAGTTTACGCTGCTATCTACAGCATCAAGTACCAACCATCAAAAAATAACTCCCAAATGTCTATATATTACAGACAGTACACAATTAACAAGGTCCATCATCCCTCTAGACCTCTTACACATCACCTCATAACTAATCTTCTCGTATACCTCACTCAGAATTCTCTCTTAATTTCGCCGAAAATTTCAGCGACCCCTTAATGTCCATTTATTATGGGCATCTCTACTAAAACCTCTACTTATGCCGTTATCAACAGCAACAATATACCACCCTTGAACTCATGTCCATGACCTTCTAACCCCTCACTGCTTGCAATTAACGTTATTCTTTCTCATTCCATATATTACGGACCCTCAAAAACCCCATGTCATTATGTCTCCACAATGTTCATTTCTCCATAACACACTTACAACCCTTTACTATTGTACTGCTATCCACCGTATCTAATCATTCTTCGGAGTCAAACATGGATTCAATTCATGTTTTGTTAATTGCCTGGCGTAGCACGTTACCCACTTCTTCTTCTATAAGCCAGCAATCTCGTGTCTCTTATGAAAGTATACCATGGCTCTTCTGACTCCATGGAAACTATGTTCAAAACTTTCCCCTAATTTACCCCACTGCTATATACGTTATTCACTTTAATCTTTTCTTCCCCAATATGGCGTCCAATCCATATATCTTCAATTAATGCTCACTTAAATTCCCCATAATCATTTTACTTGTGTAGTAACCCCGTCACTTAAGTATGGCCTATGTTTCCACAACTTAACCTCCCAACGCTGATTATCACAGCAATCTTGCTAGTAGAATATACATAAACTTGTTATTCACAAGGAGAATGTGTCTCTCTTCTAGTCCACAGTAGTTTATTACTATTTTCAGAACGAAGGGTCCTAAATAAAGCCCCATGTATTGTCTTTATTCTATACAAAACCATGTAAATTAAACATAACTTAATTAATTACTATTTAACATACAAAACAGCGAAATAAAATCATAACAGGACATCATACCCCCCCCCCAAATTTTTATAACATCATTTATGTTTCCCCTCATATCAATTAAAGGTATTAACTCATTCAAAGAAAAACATATATTAAAATAATACAACATACATCCTAATCTACTGTTACCTAATACTACTGGTCTCTTTTACGGACCAATAGTTTGTACGCAAAAGTCTAAGAACACAATAATCCTATTCTAAAATCAAATAATAACAATCATTTTACAGGACCAAATCAAGCAAAAACACATATTATATATGAGGCATTAAAAGCTCAAATTCAATAAAAGCAACTGTCTTCTCGCTAAAGAGAAGGTTTTCAAAAAAATATAATTCACTTAGAATTAACTACGTACAGTGACCCAGCAACCTTGGCCTCCTATACGAACTAATGTAACACATATCTATTCACACAAGTCATTTTTATAAGCGAGAAAACACCACAACTCACTGCCAAGTATATATATATATATCTGTTACCTACAGATCAATTCCTAACTTAGAACAATATCTGTTCTCTCAACAAAAATCATCAATCAATAAATGACCGTCAATCATTGATTCTCTCCCCTCACAATATTCTACCTTTTACCAGACTAACTCCTAAGACATCACAATATCTGGAATATCAGCCTAACCAACTGCTGTAAACTGCAGCACAAATCACTTCACTTACTACTATTGTGGCGGCTATCCCAGCACACTACAACTCATTTCTCTACTAAAGGAAACCGTACCTCGACACACTAATTGTTTCCCTTGGATTTGTTCCAAGTATTACTACAACTACTTAATCATTATTACCGTTATCTACGGTATCTCCATCCTCCTACGTCCAACAAAACTTTGTCTATTTACTATATACCTCTCACCAATACAACTAATTCTACTTTTAAGTTTCTCGTCTATCCGACGCAAGTAATATTTCATTCTCCTGCATCAGTACTTTCAACATCTCACCACAACAACTCTAAGCTATCCTCAAGTCTCACCTAGCGTTCTTGCACCGCGATGATACTAGTCACACTTATCGGAACACG
Organism: Cepaea hortensis; assembly: GCA_963921405.1. Lineage (NCBI taxonomy): Eukaryota > Metazoa > Mollusca > Gastropoda > Stylommatophora > Helicidae > Cepaea > Cepaea hortensis. Next base: position 127,550,908 of record OY992882.1, on the reverse strand, counting down.
TTCTCCAACATTCATTTAACTAATCTTATTTACCTCCGTATCTTTCACTCCTCTTCCATTTATCGGGATTCTTACAGAACAGCAACTCACACCACTTATAACTGACAACGGACCTCACTTTCCTCATTTCTCAGTATCAGGCATTCATACTTCAACCTGTCCCTGTCAACAATACTAAACATATTTTATGAAACGTCATTCAGAATGTTAACTCTCTTTCTGTCAACCTGTCATTAATTCCGTCCAAGATAACACATTCCAAACAAAAGACATCACACCTTTCTAATCATGTTCTTTCTATCTCTCAATTTTCATATACTCAGTTACTTTATGCTCCACGTTTTATCAACATCACTTATCATCCACACTTCGCATATTCACACGGACAGTGATACACAACCTCGCTCTCATCTCACGACTATTCTCGCATCTCGACAACCTAACGTGTCTATACTATTACTTCAAAAAAAAAAAAAAAAAAAAAAAAAAACAATTTAGACGCCAATTCAACATTCCAACAATCACTCACCACAATCTAAGCGTATCGACCTCCTCTACACACATTGACACAAGATATATCAGCGCAACTATTACATTTTATCTATGTACTTCACTTAGGCGACGTCTCCAACCCTCACTCCTTCTTCACTCATCGCGACGAATACCTGTTTGTCTAGAATTATACTCACGTACGAACTAAACGCCTCGTACATGCATGCTGTACTTATCATTTACCATCAGCCATTCTCGACGTACATATTTTTGTCTTAGTTCTACTTTTTTTTTCAATCATTCACTCGTTTTCAAAGGTCAGAATCTATATATTATGTATCGCCAAGTATATCTCTTTTACAACACTATCAACTATCTCTCAAAACAAACCTCACTCCAACGGGTCACTAATCTCGTAACTATCATTCTAAACTTCTCCACACAACAACTTTCTCAGATTTAATCACCTCTTCTTTCTTCACAGGCATCATATAATTACGTCATCCCCCTCACCAAGAACTCGTATTCTTCAAGCATCAACTTCTACAGTCTTTTACTCTTAATATTCTCGCGTTCAACTGGCTATTTTACACACAGAATATTCAATTCCTCCTCAATCTATATCTCCTCACCAGACACTCTCGGTTCACCTGTCAACAATACTATACTTTCTTCTCCAACCAACAAGCAAAACTATCTCAGACATCACGTTATAGCTCTGAGTCGAACCATTTCTAGTACGAACCTTCATACTCTACTTTAATCGCTCTAGTTATACATCACTCAACGTGATTAACTCTCTGTATCTATCCATTCCGGACAAAGGACTATTTTAATTTCTACCTTGTTTACTCTCCCTACATCGCAACTAAACACAAGATATCCTGTATTACGTATCCACGTAGAATATCATTTGCCGTAACTCAACAACACCATCGCCTACCCTGTACCATGTGATGCTACACCAAAAAATTCATCTGCCTATTTTAGACAACCCATATATCTATATGCTCAAACCGCAATTCTTCTCATAAGCCAAAAACTATTCCATATGTCCTTCGTCACCCAAGGAATTTTAACAGTTATAGAGTGTATCTAAGTTAAATATTTCATTGTCTCTCAGTACATTAGTACGTCTTTCTTTTATTATGTCATCTTCACTATCTGTTGTTAACCTGTTAAAGTACTCAGGTCTTAAGGTCATATATTCTTCTATTTTTCTTAAGTCACTTTCTGTCGTTGAGTAAATTCCTGCTATCTGTCTATTATTCTTCTTCTTCTTAAATGATTTCTTTCTATTTCCTTTATTTGCGTCGGTCTGCTCACTGTTTCCTGTATACCTTACGTAACGTTTGCACTTCCCCATCTCGTCTTCAGATGACACACTGATAATAGTTCCTTCATCAGACTCATAATAATTTACCGCAGACACGTCGACCCTATTCCCATAGTCGGCTTTAGAACGTCTGACTTTCTTTCTCTTTCTTGGTATTCGTCTCTTAGCCTTCCCTACTTTCCTGTCATATAAACTGGTATCTAGTTCTAAAGAGTCACTAACTAAAACTCTGTCCGTCTGTCCACCATCAACTACACCGTATGAGGGAACATCACGCTTCGAGTCAGGATCTGCTCGTAGTGTAATTCTCTCATTCTCCGAATCATCTGTATTCACAGTTGTCTCAGCATCACGGTATGTACTATAACATGCGGCGGCAGAAACATCTTCTCCGTAACCTGAACTCTCACACCTAATATTCCTACACCATTTGGGGATTAGTTTCATGTCTATACCTGAGGAACTTGACATAGCAGTACCTCTATTAACTATCATACTACTATTTCTTTCTTCAATACTTTTACTCTTTGGTTTCCTTTCGTCTTTGGTTCTCGTCTGTCTATCCTTCTTAATTTCAACTGTGTCTCCCTTTTCTAATTTCAGCTGATGAGTTTTAATAGTTTGCACTTGGTCATTCTTCTCTATATTATCTAGCTGAGTCTGTGTTTCCTTATCTATCATTTTATCTGCTTGCGTCTGTGTCTCTCGGTCTATTTTCTTTATCACCACCGTCGTTTTATTTTTCTGTCTACTAGTCACAATCGCAACCATTTTAGGATTAGTTTGTATTTTATTTACAGGTTCAACTCTGTCTCTTACACCTGAGTTTAGATATTGTCTTTGTCTTTTTTCAAACCATTCGTCACGTCTTTTCCTAGCAGTCTTGTCATGGGATGGCCACTTCCATAACTTATTGGAAAAGTCTCTCTCAGGACCATTCTTGTATCTATAACAGCTATACCAGTCCAACTTTTCACCATTACGTCTGTTCTCATCGTCTTTTACTCTATATACATCAAGCCTTGGTTCATCATAACCATATTGTCTGTCTTTATTAAACAGTGGCTGTCTCCTGTTATTCTTTCCTACTCTATTGTAGTCTACCTTAAATCTATAAGGGTCTTGTCTAGTCGTTCTGTTCTGCAAAGTTTCTACAAAATTTTCTACCTCACTAACTGCCTCTTTTAATTCTCCCAACCATGTACTAATACGTTGTAATTCTACATGTAGGTAATTCATATTAACTTCTTCTTCTGTATATTCCTTGATACCTGAAAAAAAAAACTCGTCCTGAGCTCAGCTACAATAAGAATAAAAGAAAACTGTTTCTCTACTGTGCTGTGACGGTCTGCTTGTTGCCATATCCTGTTGTTTCTTTTGCTGTGTTAAGTCTATCCATCACTGTTCCTACCCCCGTCAAAACTTCTGCCAATGAATCCTGTTCCGTCATGCTGAAATATTTCTATATATAGCAAGAAAATATCAATTTCACACTTGTAATCAGCTAAATTAACAATAAGATTGTATTTACTTTATACAACAGAATTGTTCCACTAGTCAATTGTACGTAAAATAATATTTAAAGTTCACCAATTACCCTAATTTGCTCCCGATCCAAGAAAGACGGATTCCTCTATGTTCGTTATCAGGTAGAATTCAAACGGTATTAGATGAAATGCTCGCTCCTCCAATCACGCACTTCAGGTAGTTTCTTCTTCGGACGCCCCAGTAACTTCAACCCCTGGTTGGGTCCCTACCAGTCTTGAACCTTCTTTTCACCCGATAACAGGGCACATCGAAGCGACGTCTTGAGAACTTCACAAAAGCGATAATTTTGGGTCCCCTCTTCAGTAGGTCGGCAGCCCAGTCTGCCCCTCCCACTTCCGAGAGTCCCCTGACGATATCGCTGCTGTTGATGACCTTTTCATTTCTGCAAATGAGTGACTGACTTGTTTCTGCAAACTCTCAAAAGGTCACGATTTAACGGTTTTCAATTAGTTCGCTCCAGACAATCTTGATGCGAGTACATGTGTATAACGTCTCTACAGGAGTATATTTGCCTTCAAGTTTCTTCTTCTGGAGCCTCTTATTTCAAACGATCCAGAAAAAACGTGCTGGTCTCTCAATCCTTTGCTCAGCGCGATGATCACCAGTGTACCGCAACTCAGTCTGGCAAGTTAGTTTTCATATTTCCGCTGATAATGACTGCCGCCTGTATAGCGTAGCGAGGCTTCTTGACAAGAGGTCCTTATAGCGAGGATTCTGAAAAATATTTACAGACAACCACCCCTAGCCGGGCTTTTGGCTGCTGTAATTCTCACAGACGACGTAGTGGCCATTTTTTTTCGACTTCGCTTTTTCGTTTAACATAAGTATAGAACTGTGCCGTACTTCTGTCTCTGGGTATTTGATGCAAGCAGAACGAGATCTTCAAAACTTTGATTTTAGTTCGATGTTCGACCTGGACAGCATATTGTGATTCGGCGACACTCCAAGTTCGTATCCTGTGTCGTGGGCACCATTTCTGTACTGTAATAGTACAGCGAAGTGACGATGAACTGGTAATAACTCCAAGACAGTTCTGGTTTCATATTAATTTATTCATATTCAACAAACCTTCAATCAAGCCAGAAGTCACTCAGCTAAATCATACCTCCATATCGAAGGATGGGTAGTTCACCACTGACTTTGTTTCTACGATGCTCGTCATAGGACGAGCCACCCTAACTACCCCATATTATGGTGCTTGACCGTGCCCTACTTCCCTATTGACTATGCACACCTCGTTGCCCCTTCTTCCTATTCCTAACTCTGTTACAGAACGAGTCCGGGGACTCTTTACCTTAATGTTTAGTTCGATTAAATTAGAACTATGATAACAGCCTACTATCACTACTGACGTTAGCGACGACTGGTAGATGATTAGGGATAGGTGAGACCTACGACCAGACTCGTCATTCTGATTTCTTGCTCTGTTTGACGGGCTGTTCTGTGAGGCAAGCTGACATTACTGAACCCATGCTTTACTACTCTCCATATAGAGATAATGCTTTGGTTATATGCATAACTAAATAGCAAGACTGAGGGTTGAGTAGTCATTGGTAGGATGCATGTGGACTAATGTTTGGGCCAGTATACTCTCACCGGTCGCTCTTCCTTTTCAGGAGTTTGCCTGTTGAGGAACCAGTCAACTATATTTGTCGTTGGCGGGAAACCACTTCGTGTAACACAGCGAAGGGTCCAATTCTTTACTTATCACGCCAGACTCAACCACGCCATGTACCCAGTGTGATTCATCATGCGTGAAGGTTTGCATCCAATGATTCAGGTGCCCTGAAGGGGCACGTGTGGGACATGCTGGTTTGTGATGTTTTTCTGCTTTAGAAGATACTCTATTTCAGCCAGGAACATTTCAGCAACTTGAGCAATCATACTCAAAGAAAGGAAACACCTGACCGTATATTATTACGGTGGTTCCGCCTAAACGCGGAAAAACGAGAGTTAGACACTTGAATGGTTCTTATGACAGCTTTGGTGGCAGGTCTTGAGAAGAACTACACCAGCTATTAATGATAACTTGTGGCAAGTGTTACCCGGTGGAAGGGACAATAGATTATAGTCCAACCTGAATTGTCTTCCTTGAAAGTAGATATCTGATTCTAATAGTGTACTGAAAGAGTATGAAGATTTTGAACTGTGTTCGTGTAGGACTCAGTGACATATCAGTTGCTTTATCTGATTCTTCAAGCAGTGTTACTGTGCTATGATTGCGGGACCATTAGATTGGTCAGGGACTTATTCTATAACCAGTGATACTGTGTTGTGAGTACGGGACCATTGAATTGGTCAATAGACTTATTATCCAACCACGGGTAATGTACTACTGAGGGACCATTAGATTGGTCAGTGACTACTTAGGTTCATCGAAGTCACGAATACTTGGAGTCAAATCCAGGAGGATTGTCTCCCAGCCAGTGTTGAACGAGAACTGTGTATTAACCGTGATGTAGGAGGAGTGATAACGATGCAGTTGGTCCAGTTGAGTGAGGTCCAGCGGTGACTCTATTGTTGTGGATCCACGCTCTGGGGACGGAGTGGTCTCCTAGGTTCTAGTCATCTCACTGGAAGGAAGCCGGGTGAGTGGCGGACCGACTGGACGGGACATCTGCATCCAATATACTTCTCAACCTGATGATGACAACCATATCTCTGATTCTGTCTCTACTCTATCCTCTATTTTTGTAAATAGATTATTCTATCTGGATGTTCATTTCAGTTCTATATTCTCAAGGGTAGAATAAACTTTATGTAAGTTGACTTGCTCTTTGTATAATGATTGAGTGTGGTCTCGGACGATGCCTAAGTGTTCATTGTTCCACAGGAGTAGGTAGTTAGTGGGGGTCTAGAATCTGGAGGGGCTTGTAGACATATTGAACTAATACGAGGTCAACCACAGAGTAAAAATGTGTATCTGCCTGTCCAACCCCTGGGGCTAGAATACACGGGAGTGCTAGAGACACCTCGGGTGTGGTCCACTCTCACTACCCAAGGCGATCTTGTTACACTGGTGTTGACTGCAACTCCCTGTAAAGGATACCCAACATTAAAAAATTATACAGTGAGTAAGGGACATAAACATCTAATATTGTTACAAGGGGAATTACTTGAATTTTAAACAAATAAAGCATATACTAGCAATAGTATTATTAAATAACTTTGTACTTCTATTCTATTTTCTTATAAATATAAAATGTGAGAAGTAAAGTAAAATAAGAAACGGAAGTAAATATTTTAATGCCAGATATGATAATTTTATGTTTTTACAAACATGTTTTTAATCTTTACATACTTACATTTTGTAATGAATTTTTTTCTTATATAATTATTTCTTAACTGTTATTTTCACTTCAATATGTGCTGGAAAAGCATTTTTTTACTGGCTTCCTAGGGCCACAAAAGAAACAGAAAATTACCGCACCCATCCCTCTCTTGTGCCATCTCTTTGTCATGACATATATAGACAATATATGTAAAGAAACCAGCCAAACAGACACGACAATAACACCGCATGTCGAGAACACAGAAGAAGAACCATCTGCAAATTACACCATTAGAGAACTGTTTGCGGGCGACCAAGCACTAATAGCAAAATCAGAAGCTGAATTACAAAACCACATGAATAGTCTAAACCAGTGGTTCTCAACCGGTGGGGAAATTACTTGAAACCAGTCAACTCCTATACATACATTGTCCCTTCATTTCTCAACTTTAGTCATTAGTTGCGGGTCCAACATCACAGCAAAGGGTCTTCCCCATTATGCTCCATTCCTGTGCCAGTGAATATCACATAAAATGTCCCTCACTACCCCATGTGAAAAGTGGAAAAGACAGGAGTCTAGACAAACAACGGCCCGCTCAGGCACACTGTGCAAAAAACCACAACCGGAATGTCACCATAATAGTCCTCTACGAACCATACAGTTCATCCTTGATGGAAGTGGCACTCACTTTCCCAACCAGATGTTCACCTACAAAGTCTCGATGTTTCTAGATATTGTTGTTCCGTTTCTAGATGTTTTCTAGCCAGTCACGCCATTTTTTCTCCGAAATGTAGATCACGAAACAAAACAACCTCGGAAAGATGTAAAGAAACATTTCACTGTACATAATGCCGCCACCAGAATGCCAACACAAAGGTCCTCCTCGAAAACACAGTTCGTCATAGATGGATACGGTAGTCACTAGGAAAACCAGCAGCCACACATTTATGAAGGCAAGAAAACCGGTCGCTTCTGCGACACACCAGCCGCCATACTTGCAGATTTTTCTGGATGTTGTTCTTCCGTTTCTAGATGTTATCTAGTCAGCTATGCCATTTTGAGCATTTCACAAAATAATTTCCACCAACATTGATCCACCCATCCCAGAGTTCCACCAGTCCTCCCAAACCGGCAGCACAGAACTGCACGCTCTATTTTCTATACCACAGTTTCACTTCACATTCAACTTCGGCGTTACTTGCAAAATGTCTCAATGGACCAGAAAGGTGGAAATTGCTAGGGGCTAAGTCAACTGAAAATCCACCTGAAGTGGAAACGTGGTATAGAAAAAGAGCACATAGTTAAATGCAGCCGGTTTGGTAGGACCGACAAAACGCTGAGACAAGTGTATCAATGCTGGTGGAAACCATGTTGAGAAATAAAGGGACAATGTATGTATAAAAATAAGGTCATGGTCTCAAGCCGTTATCATACTTAGTTACCCCTCCACAGCCATTTGTGACCCACTTATTGAACTACCCTTGTACAAGAACCGATTACTTGATATTATTTTTCCCTCCATACTTTACAGTTCTGTACTCCTCTCCCTTCTGAAATTCATTTTATAACATAAGTAGAACCGCAAATCATGTTTTATGTAGACGTCTAGACTTGTTCTAGTATGTGTTATTAAACTTAGCTTCTATTTTTACGTATACTGTGTGGGAGGGAGGGGGAATTTATAGGGAGGAAATACTAAAAGGGGAGGAGTAGGGTGAATGACGTTCTGAAAATATCGTGAAGGGGTGCACGGTCCAAAAAAAAAAAAAAAGGTTGAAAACCACTGGTCTAGCCAGGGCCAGATTTAGACTTGATAAGACCCTAAGCTATTTGAAATATGGGGCCCTTTATAAGTCCAGATATTCTATGTCAGTGACAAATATGATTTTCGGATACCTAGAGGGTTAAACTGAAATACAATTAAGAAGTATATTGATAGTGAAATAATAAATCATTTTTATTCATAACAAACTTAAAAATGCAAACTCTGGTAAAAAGAAACAAAAGTTCTTTTAAAAGGCAAATTTACAAAGGCTTATTATCTAATCTCTTGAAACATGTTATAAAGATTACTGAATTATATTAAACTAAAATATTTTCTTTCTTGCCTTTGCCAGAGCAAAGTCACTGATGACATCATCAAATGATAAACTGCGTAGTTTGTCGCTTTCTATGCACATGAGACTGAGGGAACATAATTTATCTTGAGTCATTGTTGTTCTAAATTCATTTTTTATCCTCTTCAGCTGAGAAAAAGATCTTTCTCCAGAGCAATTTGCAACCATCATATTAAGAAACAATCTCAAAATTCCTTCTACATTAGAGAATGCTGATTGGACACGATCGTTAAATATTACCCTATACAGATCCTGATGTGTCAGACTATCTTGTTCCGCTGAACTATGGGCTTGACTATGTCTAACATATTGATGAAAATGCTTGACTTCTCCTACAAGATTCATGTCCACATCTTCAGGATATGTTTGGCATAAAGTACTAACTCCTTCATGAATCTCTTCTTCTGTAGCTTCTAGTTTTGTTAAGAATGAAAACGTTTTTGCAGCATCATTGTGTACTGAGGCCCTCTGTGCCAGACTTGACTCTAATGCATCCATCACAGGTATAAATGTTTTGATTCTGAACTTGTCTCTTGGCTCAAGGTTCTCTAAAGCATCATCTTCATCATCATTGATATGCCTTCTTCTATATCTTCTTTTCTTGTAATCAACATCAGGCAATTTTTTCTTTGCTTCTTCTTCAAAATGATCGAAAAGATCCCTGGAACCTTTAACAAAATCCGAAAGTGAAGCATACAATTTCCTACATACATCTAGACTAATTTGGGGGTCTTGCAGTGATTGACTAGTCTTGTGAATTTCATCCAGCAAGTAACTCCACAAACATAACAATACCATAAATTCAAAGCCATATGGCTTGATTTCTTGTTTCGCCTTTCTCTGTAGTAACAATATGCAGCTGATGCAATGCAGAAATTATTCCATCATAACTATCAAGTATTGCACTTGTGGCCATTGAATGTGCTTCCCATCTAGTCTTTGACAAAGACTTTGGATCTTTTGAATCATCTTTGAAGAATGACAACAGTACTGCCCATCTATGTGTAGATGATGAAAAGAAATTATATGTTTCTTGAACAATTCCAAAAAAGTTTACTGCATCTAAACAACAGTCAACTGCTGCTCTACCAACAAGATTCAGGGAATGACCAGCACATGGAATATACATAGCATACTTGTTAATCTTCAATATTATTTCTTGCATACCCTTGTATTTGCCAGATATATTGGCAGCATTATCATATGACTGGCCTCGCCACTTACTAAAATCTATTTTGCACTCATTTGTAAGGTAGTTGTGCACCATCTTAGCCATACTTTCCCCTGTGTGGCTACCCATCTCTAGGAAAGTTAGAAAACGTTCAACAGGGATCCCATCATCTGGTGAAACATACCTGACAATAACAGTGAGCTGATCAATATGGGACCGGTCTGGAGTGGAATCTACAGATAAACTGAAGTCAATTGTTGAGCCAAGTTTTCTTGTAAGATATGTTACCGAAGCTGTTCTATGGTCTACAGAGTTATCATGACTTTGAACAGAAATAGGTGTTGCGCCAATCACAAAATCCATCGGATGATAATGGTGTAGAAGAATTAGAAAAGAGTTTACACACGAAACAGTATACACGACCTGTTGCTGGCGAATATACTAACCATTCTCTGCAATATTTTTCACCATTAGCCCGTTTGGGATAGAACAAGCTTTTCGATCAATATCTGTCTTGGTTTGCAAAAAGCTTCTTTGATTTTTCAAATGAGCCATTTGAGTGCTGACATTCTGACGGACCTTTTTCTACCCAGTATAAAATCTCATCTTTGCTTAAATCACCCCATACCCCAACATCATTCTGTTTGTTTTTTGATGCTGAATCTTCTGTGCTTGTACTACTCTCTGGTTTATTAATCTTAATATTTGTTGCTTCATTCGTTGAAGTAGATTCTATACAACTAGATGTCAGTCAGGTCTTAGTCAGATATGACTGAGCTACCGTATAACAGTAGACGGTACTACCTGGTTTCTGTTAGCGCCGAACGTTGGGCGGCGCTTACCAAACCCGACACCCCACATTGTGCCAACGGCTTCGGGCGGAAGAGCGCAATTGGGAGGGTACAAGCCTTACCCTGGTGCGAGGAAATGCAAGCTAAAGACAAAATTGTCATGGCAGGGCAGACCAGGCCCTAAGCCTTGGTTGGCGACTGGTCTAGGATCGAAGCTCCGACAGGCGGACAGTTAGAGCATTGCTTTGCTGATCCGGCAGCTTCTGCAGCTTGTCTTGTTCCAGATGTAGGGGTGTTATCTTTCCTCTGGAGTGAACTAGGCAGGCCGAGAGAGGGATCATGCTGCATGGGCAACACATGATCTCTATATTTTAGCCCAGGCTTTGTGCTATGGAGAGGCAATAACTCCATCCCTGGTCTTAACTGGTCTCGGAATCAAAGCGAGAGGCAACTGTTACGGGTTATAAGTCCTTGTCAGTTGGCGTAGACATGGGGCGCCACGCGTTGCCTCTGACGGTGGGAGACACCTATAGGTGTCACTGATCAGCTACCGCCCGCCTCAAGCTGGGCAGCCCCCAGCCAATTGGGTGCTGATCCGCCACAGCCTGCCTGCTTCAATGGGTGCTTGGGGCTAGGACAAAATCTGAATCGCAGGCTGTAAAACCAATGCACCAGGTACAAACAAAAATATAAATAGAAACCTCAAGCTACGGCTTGCAACCTGGAACGTGAGAACCATGTGTCCAGGATTTTCCACTGACTTGACCAATATTGACGATGTGAGAAAAACGGCTGTGATTGATGCCGAACTCAATCGTCTTAACATTAATATTGCTGGCCTGCAGGAGACTCGCCTCGCTGAGGAAGGGTCACTCAGGGAAAACAACTACACCTTTTTCTGGAAGGGTAAAGGGCAGGCAGAAAAAAGGCAACACGGTGTGGGCTTTGCAGTGAAGAATTCGCTACTGGGAATGATTGAAATTCCAGCAGGAGGAAATGAAAGACTATTATCCCTGCGCTTGGCAACCTCTTGTGGGTTTGCCACCATTATTACTGCATATGCACCGACACTCGATTCCTCTGATGATGTGAAGGATTTGTTCTATGAGGAGTTAGACTCTGTGATCAAGGCAGTTCCAAAATCCGACTTCATTTATATGCTCGGTGATTTCAATGCTAGTGTGGGCAAGGACTCGAGTTCATGGCCAGTGTGCCTTGGAAAATACAACATCGGTCGCATGAATGAAAATGGGCAAAGGCTGCTGGAGCATTGCACCAGTAATGACCTATGTATTACAAACTCTTTTTTTAAAACAAAAGAGATGCATAAGGTCACATGGAAACATCCAAGATCCGGCCATTGGCACCAGCTGGACTTCATCATCACACGGAGACAACATCTGAACCATATATCATTGACTCGTAGTTACCATAGTGCTGACTGTGATACGGATCATTCTTTGGTTGTTGCAAGGGTTAGACTGAGACCAAAGAGAATCTACACAGCTAAACACAAATCTAGCCCCAGGATTAATATTATTAACACTCATGATCCTGAAAAGTGCTTTCAGTTTCAACAGCAACTTGAAGACGCTTTCACTGATACACCAGAAAATTGTACAGTAAATGATAAATGGAATAAACTTAAGGAAACTCTTTGTAAAACTGCCGTAAAGGTTTACGGCACTGTGGATCATAAGAGGCAGGACTGGTTTGCGGCCAACAGCGAGACTCTGCAGCCCTTGATTGATAAGAAGAAGAAAGCTCTCTTAAGAAACAAGGAAAGATCAACGCGTAACACTCTGAGTGAGCTAAGGCAAACTAGGAAGGATGTGCAAAAGGCTGCCAGGCAGTGTGCAAATGATTATTGGATCAAGTTATGTGAGTCCATTCAAATCGCAAGTGATAAGGGAGACATAAGAAGCATGTATGAAGGAATAAAGAAAGCCTGTGGTCCAGTGATCAAAAGAAGTGCACCATTGAAAACCTTGACTGGAGAAGTCATCACTGATAAGAAACAGCAGATGGACAGATGGGTAGAGCACTATTTGGAGCTTTACTCAAGTGAGACCAAACTAGCGGATAATGCCCTCAACGCCATAGAGGCTCTACCAACTCTTGACCACCTGGACACACTTCCCACCATAACAGAAGTTAAGTGTGCTATAAATGAACTTGCATCTGGCAAGGCTCCAGGTAAGGATGGGATTCCAATAGAGGTTATCAGGAGTGGGCAAGACACACTCACTATACAGATCCACCAGCTAATAGAGCTATGCTGGCGTGAAGGACAAGTCCCACAGGATTTCAAAGATTCAAGCATCATAACACTGTACAAGAACAAGGGCGATCGGAGCGACTGCAACAACTATAGGGGTATCTCACTTCTGTGTATTGTTGGAAAAGTATTTGCCAGAATTGTTCTGCGCAGACTTCAAGTCCTAGGAGATCAAGTCTACCCCGAATCACAGTGTGGCTTTCGACAGAACCGGTCTACCACTGATATGATATTCTCATTGCGACAAATGCAAGAAAAATGCCGTGAACAGAATCAACCACTGTTTATTGCCTTCATCGACCTCACAAAGGCATTTGATTTGGTCAGTCGTGAGGGTCTGTTCAAGGCACTAAAGAAGATTGGCTGCCCACCAACTCTTCTGTCCATTGTGGAATCGTTCCACACAGGCATGAAGGGTATAATCAAGTTTGATGGTGCAACTTCTGAAGAATTTGAAATCAAGAGTGGAGTTAAGCAAGGTTGTGTACTAGCTCCCACCCTCTTTGGAATATACTTTTCACTTCTACTGAAATATGCATTTCGTGATCAGGATGGTGGTATATACATTCACTCACGCTCAGATGGCGGCCTCTACAATGCTCAGAGATTGAAGGCTAAGACCAAAATTAGGAGGGTACTGATCAGAGAGTTGCTTTTTGCAGATGATGCTGCAGTTACGACCCACTCTGAGGAAGAATTGCAATGTCTACTATCTGCATTCTCCAATGCTTGTTCTGAATTTGGTTTAACAATTAGCAAAAAGAAGACACAGATTATGTCACAAGGTGCACATGGGGTACCATCAATCTTTATTGACGACGCCGAACTAGAGATAGTAGACCATTTTACATATCTAGGATCGGTGGTAAATAGCAAATTATCCCTAGATCAGGAAATCAACATCCGGATTGGTAAGGCAGCAACAACAATGAACAGGTTAAGAAAAAGAGTCTGGGAGAACAGGAAGCTTACTGCCAAAACAAAAGTCCTTGTCTATCAAGCCTGTGTCCTTAGTACTCTTCTCTATGGCAGTGAAACCTGGACAACTTACTCACACCAAGAGAACAATTTAAACAGCTTTCATATGCGGTGTCTGCGAAGAATTCTTGGTATTAAGTGGCAAGACAAAATCACAAATACTGAAGTATTGGAAAGATCAGGTTGTGTGACAGTTTATTCCATGCTCAGTCTTCGTAGACTTAGATGGATAGGACATCTTAGGCGGATGGATGATGGTAGAATACCAAAGGATATCTTTTTTGGTGAATTACAGATGGGTAAGAGATCTCAGGGTCGGCCTCTACTACGATACAAAGATGTGTGTAAGCGGGACATGATTGATACAGGCATTGATAATGCACATTGGGAGCAAGTCGCCGCTGAACGTGTTGCATGGAGGGCAAATATCAGAAATGGAATAAAGTCAAAGGAGAAAATTATTGCAGAAAAGTCACACACCAAGCGTTTGAGACGTAAGATGGTGCATGATGGTGGAAATGACCACGTGTTCACATGCACCCACTGTGAACGGACATTTACAGCGCAAATTGGCCTTATCAGTCACACTCGCTACCGCCATAGTTAAAAGTTATTATGCCTTTTTAAAGCACAAACTATCGTCTGTCAAGACGGCAAGGTGCCAATGTAGATGTACCAGGCTCTGTATCAGGAATAGGGTGAATATCCTGTGACTGACTCATTGTGGTAGAGGCTTTTGATTCATCAGGTCCCTTATCTATCTTTGTTAAGAAACTATCTAATTTTCTTATCTTGCTAAGCTCTTCTTCAACTCTCTGCTTCTTTTTCCTCTTTTGAGCTCCACTTTTATAACTTCTGGTTGACATCTTGCAAACTGTGGGCAGAATATTTAATATAACTATAAACATACATTTAAAAGTAATATAATGCATGACATTTTTTTTTAATTGAACATTTCCTGTGATATTACCACTACTTACCAGCAAGCGATATTTTTATAATAAATAAACATGCAAAGAGAAAATTAACAATATCCTCTCAAGTTTTAATATTAGTTTAATTAATTAAATTAAAGAAGAATAAAAAATTAACATATACATTAATACTTAATTTAATACAATCAAAACAAAATAATATGTATTTTTTTAATGTGCAGTTCTTTCAAATATATATTTAATAATATTAAATTGTAAGTTCATATATTGCCGGCTCCGTGGCAGAGGGGTTAGCAGCTTTCTCCGCTAACCCCGAATACTCTCGTCACGTGACGCGACGAGAATTAGCAGTGGTTCAAATCGCAAAAGTGACTTATGAGAGTATGGAGCCGGTCGCTCAGAAAGTCGTGGCGTGCTGATGAGCGTAATCTAGCCTAGGAATAAACATACAGCTGAAAGATGCTGGTGTTTACCGCAATATCCTGAAACAGGATGGAAACGCGGGGAAAAAAAAAAAAGTTTATATATTAAACTTACAATTTGTTATTATACAGACCAAAAAAACACATCAAAAATGTATGCTATAATTACAGCTACAGGTGTCCGCATAGGATCGACCTATCCATAAATTTTAAATATGGTATCTAATGTTTTATCACTTATACCTGTTTAGGACAATTTTTCATTAATTTGAATACGTTTTACCAATGTTTATTTACAAAAAATTGTTATCATGCAAAGTCTACTGTTATTTTGACTTGAAAATATAGAAACTAGGTTCTCTATTTTCTATATTCTTTCAATTAAAATACGATCGCAGAAAAATTATTGCATGCAACACCTGTACTAACCATGTTAATTATGCACAACTATCTAACAAAGTATTTTTAAGATCAAAATATTGTAAAAAAAAATTAAATGCGGTAGAAAATATTCTTGCGTTAGTTAGGTTATGTGCGTACTTGTGTAAAATGCACTTACCTCAATTGTAACTCTAGTAAGGACACACAAAAAACACACTGTTCAAAATAATGTCAACAATCAAATTATCAAAGAAACACACTGAGAATACTAAATAAAAGGTCAGAAATATTGTATCGTCTGTCGGCTCACTCGAACTACAAAAGGTCAGCGCATGCTCGAGTGCAGCAGAGCAACACAGGGGAATCCGGGAATCCCCCCTAGGGTTAGCATAACCGGTTATCGGTAATGCAAACCCTAGGCAAATAGCGCTGTGTTCTTCGAAAAGACGCGCTAAAACAATTGGGTGAAGAGTTTGGGACGTCCCGGACGTGCAGCCTTGGGACTAATTATGCTGCAGTATATTTAAGTATACATATATGACAATTGCTGCAGTATATTTAAGTATACATATATGACAATTGCTCCCTCGGACAATATTTTTTGGGGCTCCCCACTTTCTTGGGGGCTCAAAGCTAAAGCTTGTGTAGCTTATACGTAAATCCTGCACTGCCATATCACATTGGTTGTGTGTACACTTTGGATAATAGTCTCATGCTCTTTCTATCTAGTAGGACAAATAACTCCAAAGTCTAGTGAATTTAAGATTGTTAAATCAATAGCTGCGTCATTATTCTTGCGTCTCCATGTCGATATGTTTAGCCGCCTACCTCGCACTCTGAAGGTTGTAACTTTGTTCCCCAGACTGCAACATTCAGACCACGAGTTAAATTTTTCCAGACCCCTGCGAGCCACTGCTGAAGCTAAGGCATTTGTACTTTATGAGATACTCTCGGCGAATGGCTTAGCATACTATGGAGAGAGCCCGTGCCAGATAGCGCAAGTTAGGTGCATATTCTTTACAGTTGTTACAGTCAACCCCAGCATTTTTTCAGCAGTTTACGTTCAGTAGTTTGCCATTGCTTTTTGAAAAACCAGTGCTCATACCATTGTCTGAAAACCAACAGAAGGCGGGCTGCTTCCAGATTGCTTGCAGCTGTGTTTGAAACAATTGTAACCCCTTCCGCACAGAGATAGGCTAACACCGTATGCAATGAAATAGACCCTCTCGACATTAGTACTTTATTTTTCTTGATGCTGTCATTTTGTGATTTATTATTCTTGATGCTGTCATTTTGTATTCTATTATTCTTGATGCTGTCATTTTGTACTTTAAAATTCTTCATGCTGACATTATGTATTGTATTGTATTATTATTGATACTGTTATTTTGTACTTTATTATTCTAGATGTTATAATTTTGTACTTTATTATTCTAGATGTTGTCATTTTGTATTTTGTTATTCTTCATGCTGTCATTTTGTATTTTGTTATTCTTCATGCTGTCATTATGTACTTTATTATTCTTCATGCTGTCATTATGGACTTTATTATTCTTGATGCTATCATTTTGTATTTTGTTATTCTTCATGTTGTCATTTTGTACTTTATTATTATTCATGCTGTCATTATGCACTTTATTATTCTTGATGCTATCATTTGGTACTTTATTATTATTAATACTGTTATTTTGTACTTTATTATTCTAGATGTTGTAATTTTGTACTTTATTATTCTAGATTTTGTAATTTTGTACTTTATTATTCTTGATGTTGTCATTTTATACCTTATTATTCTTGATGCTATCATTATGTACTTTATTATTCTAGATGTTGTTATTTTGTACTTTATTATTCTAGATTTTGTAATTTTGTACTTTATTATTCTTGATGTTGTCATTTTATACCTTATTATTCTTGATGCTGTCATTACGTACTTTATTATTCTTGATGCTGTCTTTTGTACTTTATTATTCTTCATGCTGTCATTATGTACTTTATTATTCTTGATGTTCCCTGGACAAGGATGTAACTACGTTGTTCGTAATCCCGTATATCCATGTGGGGAAAACAGCTGCGCGAGATCCGCAGCGGATCGCGCTGCGTGAGTAACTTATGGGGGTATGTGAGCCAGTCGTTCTTAAGGCAATGGCAAACTACTGAACGTAAAGCTTGTCTAGTACATCAACAGCAGCTGAAAAATGCTGGTGTTAACTGCAACGCCATGTAAAAGATATCCAACATTAAAACATAAAAGCAATAAGTAAGGGGCATAAACATCTAATATTGTTACAAGGGAGATTACTTGAATTTTAAACAAATAAAGCATATACTAGTGATAGTATTATGAACTAACTATGTACTTCTATTCTATTTTCTTAGAAATATAAAATGTGAAAACGGAAGTAAAATATTTTAATGCCAGATATGATAATTTTATGCTTTTACAGAACATGTTTTTAATCTTTACATACTTACATTTTGCAATGAACTGTTTTCTTATATAATTATATCTTAAATGTTATTTTCATACTTTCAATGTATGCTCATTGCGTCCATGTTAAAGATTCCCCCATATGGGGGAAAAGCATTTTTTTTACTCGCCTCCTAGGGCCACAAAAAAAAAAAAAAAACAGAAAATTACCACACCCATCCCTCTCTTGTGCCATGTCTTTTTCAACGACATATATAGACAATATATGTATAGAAACCAGCCAAACAGACACGGCAAAAACACTGCATGTCGAGAACACAGAAGAAGATCCATCTGCAAATTACACCATTAGAAATCAATAATATCGGCCATCTTTACTTTTTAGGGTTTTCATTTGTAGCCCTATAATGATAGTGTATAGGTCTCTACGACACTGTACAGACCACTACTAACCGCTACCCATCCCTTACCAACACATTTCACTAAGATATACCCACTAAAATCAATAATATCGGCTATCTTTACTTTTGAAGGTTTTCATCTGTCACCTGTATGATGATAGTGTATAGGTCACTACGACACTCTACAGAGCCCTAATAACCTCTACCAACCCCTTACCAACGAACTTCACCAAGCCATACCCGCTACAATCAATACTATCGACCATCTTTATTTTTTAAGGTTTTCATTTGTGACCCTATGATGATAGTGTATAGGCCGCTACGACACTCTACAGATCACTAATAACCGATACCCACCCCTTACCAACGAATTTCACTAAGCTATACCAGTTACAATCAATAATATCGACCATTTTTCGTTTTAAAGGTTGTCATTTGTCACCTGTATGATGATGATGTATAGGTCACAACGACCCTCTACAGAGCGCTAATAACCTCTACCCACCCCTTACCAAAGACTTTCACCAAGCCATACCCGCTACAATCAATAATATCGACCATCTTTACTTTTTAAGATTTTCATTTGTAACCCGTATGATGATAGTGTTTACACCACTACGACCCTCTATAGACCCCTAGTAACCGCTACCCACCCCTTACCAACGAATTTCACTAAGTTATACGAACTACAATCAATAACACCGATCATCTTCACTTTTTAAGTTTTTCATTTGTAGCTCATATGATGATAGTGTTTACACTACTAAGACCCTCTACAGATCATATAACTGCCATATTTACATGCTTACCTATTACGATTTTCATATGACACCTGTCACGACCCGAGGTTCGAACCACCTAGCCTTACCCCACACGACGACATCCATGCCCCACCTCTGAGCCCCCATCTCCACGCCGGCCCGCCCTCTAGACCACCCCGAGGAAATGCACTGTAACACTAAGTCTTACACAGCACCAATGGAATGCTGATAGTTTTTGTTCCCACTACATATACAGAAAGAAGACAAAATAAAACCTAGGAGGAAGAGCACTGTACCTTAACACCATCACTAGTATGATAATAGTTTTTTTTAAGCCCCACCCTGCTACAATCAATAATGCCAGCAAATATAAAACTTTTAAAGATATAAAATGTATCACACAAAAATGGAAGTAATAGTGCAAAAATACGTTCGATTATTTATTTATGGGTTGCATCCCTTGAAAATTTGGTCGCCGATGGATCCGGTTTTTGACGTCATCGATCTGGAGCTATACTTTTTATATAGTAAAAAATGACGTCACAAATCTGGAGGGACTCCATAAATAATAATCAAATACAACATGACATACTACTAATGTGGTTTCTGAGGAAAATGCAAAGAGTACAATGGACAGATAGAAAAACCAATGACCAAGTACTACAGGAGACAAATGAAAATCGTAGACTGATTAGAGAAATTATACGTAGACAGTAAAAAAAATTTTGGACATGTTATGAGAAGAAATGGATTGGAGAACTTATTGACAACTGGCAAGATCGATGGGAACAGACCAAGAGGAAGACCGAGAAGAAAATACCTGGATGGCTTGGCCACGTGGCATGGACGAGACAGGAACACTGAGCTGATCCACGACTCTGGTGATCGAATGAAATGGCGAGTCATGGCCGCCCACGCTTTCCGGCATGGCACATGATTGATTGATTGAAGAAGTATTCAGACTGCCACACTTCATACAAAAGGTATGTCGGTTACAAAAGCGTCCCAGAGGCATGAAATGGAATATTGCTTGGATAGCAAATCCATTACGTGGAAAGTCCGAATCAAAAGCTCACTGTATTGGCTTCATAAAAGGTGGGAAAGGTGTCCTAGTGGCACGAAATGGAATATTACTTGGATAGCAAATCCGATACGTGGAAAGTCCGAATCGAAAGCTCACTGTGTGGATGTCATCTGTAGACTGCAGTCTTCTGGTTTCCGGAAGAACAGCCTATGGTGAACGGAAGGCCCAATATACGGAAGTGAGGCTAAGCAGCCATGTGCAGGACGTGACGATTCCTTGGGTGAGCCCAGTACCAGAGCTCTGTGTGTCGGTTCTGCAAGTATGGAAGCTTCCTTGGATGGCAGGGAATGTCCAAGGTCTGCCCCTGTCTTCCCTTGAGGTCATCTACACAGATAGGTCGGTCGTCCGACATGTGAGAAGCTCATGGGCCTTTACAGCTCGGGCCAGAGGGATAATTGTGAAGGAGGACTCTGGTGCTTTCACTGAAACCACAAGTAGCCTGACTATGGAAGTCATGGCAGTAAGTAAAGCAATAACATGGCTCGAGACACAGACATTCACTAGGGCATGTTTCCTTAGCGACTCAATGAACATGATCAAGAGGATAGAGGAGGGGTCGATCCGAAGAGAATGGTTGCTGCCTCTGGAGCGGTCTCGGCTGACAAAGATTAGTTTCATCTTCGTGCCAGGGCATGCGGGAGTACAAGGAAATGAGCGGGCTGACAAGCTCACAGGTGAGGCTACTGTGGAGGGCGGACGCGCCATGGACCAGGCTGACATTCTGAATACTCTACGAGAAGTAAGACTTTTGCGTGAACCAAGTGATGACTGTGAATCTACAACCATGGCCAGACTGCGAGAACAGCAAATTAAAAGAGAGGTGGCCAAACAAGAACACTACGCAAGAAGCCAAAGAAGATTGATAAACCAACACAGAACTGGTGTCGTTAGCCGCTACACGTTGCGGGATTTGCTGAGGGGATCCGAGCACTTATGGGCTGAATGGTTCGATGTGCAATGAGGACGATCTGTCGACTAACTAACTAACTGACCAGGATGTCTTTGGCTGTTCTATATGGGCCAGCTGGGATGGGGGGATAACACCACAACAGTGAGAGTCAAACGTCCTAAGAAATCCCCGGGAAGGTTAACCTGGTCAACAAATGCCCGCAAAAGTCGGATGTGTCGGCCTAACGGCGCAAGAACGCAGCTCTGCTGTAAACAGGCACAACTTAATCACGTCCGAAAAAAAAAAAAAACTCCGGATGAACGCAAAAGAAAAAGAAGAAGATGATAATAACTCATACAATTCAAGTTCGCTTGCATTTCCCTAGTTGCTTAGAGCATATTTACAAGACCATAATAACATGATAGTAATGCCTTGATTGATCACTACACTTAATAATTATGATCAAGCATTCCGCGAAATAACAAGGTATCTAAAAGAAAAACACTTAGCCGGTCTCCCTGGCCATGGTGTTTACGACGTTGTTCGTAATCCCGTATATCCACGTGGGGAAAACAGCTGCGCGAGATCCGCAGCGGATCGCGCCGCGCTGGTAACTTATGGGGGTATGTGAGCCAGTCGTTCTTAAAGCAATGGTAAGCTACTGAACGTAAAGCTTGCCTAGTACATCAACAGCAGCTGAATAATGCTGGTTGTGACGAAACGCGTTTATTTGTCTTGGGTCGTCAGGATCCCGCACTATTTTGGCGCGTCATCGGGGGACTTTCCCAGCTAAAAATAGAGTGAGGAAAGCCGATAGAGGAATTACCATCTAGAATCTTCTCGGAACACCTGAATTTGAGTGACCCGTGAGGCTGGGTATAGCACTAAATTCTCGTGCAGAGAGATCTAGAAATTCTAGGCGGGGAATGACTGTTTCCCGAGAAAGTGTCTTTTCCCAAGAAGCACTAGCTCCTCGTGCGCATTGAGTTGGCACGAGTGGGGAAATTGACTAAACCATTCATTCACTTCATTTTGCTCGAAGAGAGCAGACGCAGGCCTGTGTTAAGCCATTTTGTGTTGCGTATCACCTCAACCATGGTTCGGCTGACTGTTATAGAAAGGAGGCTGAGGAGCCCTTGAACAGTTCTGAAAGCTGACTGGAGTCTGGTTCTGAACATTCAGGTACTTATGTGTTTAAATCATTTAACTTTGTAAGTGTGTACAAAACGCCATCGTTCTAACCTCATTACCTATGCGGATGTCCTTGCATAGATAATTAGCAAACCGATCGATAGCGCTGTTGAAGGCTAGGTCGTGTGTTGTTTACCAACGGGTGTTCGCGAATCAGCTGTTGGGAACGCAGGAATGCGATATGGGCGATTTGGGTTTAAATTATATTTACCATGTATCGCAAATCGTTGCATCTATTAGGTTGCTGTGTTAGAATAAAACATAGTTACTTGTGCCTGATAGAAACCTAGATTTATGTCAGTCAGTTGCTGAAGCAAGGAGAACGGTTAGAAAACCAGGTAAGTTGGTAGGTGGAGATTCAGACAAAACTGTGCTTAGTTACTAAGTAAAGAAAGAACTTAGTTCTGTGCCACCAGGAATGATGTAACTATTGTGTAGTAACTTAATAGTGAATTCATTGTGTGGAACACGGGATTTCTGTGTGAAGGTAAGTCTGCTTTGATGATGATGATATATATATATATATATCTCCCCCGATGGTGTTTCCACCTTGTCGTGGTGGGGGAGCTTGAGTTTCTCAATGACCCTGAGAGCTATGCCGGCGGTAGCGTAGCTACCAGCAGGGCCTCCCAAGCCGGACAGGTCAAAGGGTAGAGAACAGACAAAGACAAACACCCTGGTCCTCCAGGTTGGGGGTTGAAGCGTGGGGTTAACATCCCCACCTTTGTAAAAACCTTTCTTTGTTACGAAACAAATACATGAGCCTCGATATCGGACTGACTTATCTGGACAACGACCTTGGAACGTTAAAGGACTTTTGAGATTTGGAACATGGAATGTACGGACACTATATCGAGCTGGAGCGGCCGAAGAACTAACCCGGGAGCTGATTGAATATCAAATGGATATAACAGCAATTCAAGAAATAAGGTGGCCAGGAGAGGGTACTTTAGAGCAAAATGGAATGATTATAATATATGGAGGAAACACCCAAAATAAACATGAATTAGGAACAGGATTTGTCATCAAAAAAGAGTTATGGGGGAACGTTTTAAACTTTAAAGCTTTTAATGACAGGATTAGTAAATTACGAATAAAAGGTAAATGGAAAAATATAACGATGATTAATGTACATGCACCTACTGAAGAGAAAGAAGATGATATTAAAGAAGACTTTTATAATGATCTGGAAGATGTCATAGAAGAAACCCCCAAACAGGACATCCTGATTGTGCTGGGAGACTTCAATGCAAAAATAGGTAGAGAGCAAACTAATAAAAAAGTGGCCGGTATGGAAAGCCTACATACAACTTCAAATGATAATGGATGGAGAGTCATCAACCTGGCAGAAGCCAAAGGACTGCAGGTTAGCAGTACCAGACTACAAAGAAAGGATATACACAAACAAACTTGGAAATCATGTGACAAGAGAACCTATAATCAAATAGATCACATTTTAATTAACAACAGAAATGCATCAAACATACAGCAAGTCAGAAGTTATAGAGGAGCTGAGTGCCACAGTGACCACTTCCTCGTTGGAGCAAAATTTAAAATAAAACTTAAGAGAGCTTTCTATACTAAATTACAAAGATTACACCCAACATATAACAGAGAAAAACTGCAAGACATTACAGTCAAAGAGAAATTTACAGATGAAATAAAATGTAAACTTGAAACTCTGCAAAACCCTTTGGAGGAAAGCATTGACCAAACTTGGTTGAACATCAAGAATACAATTCAGTCTACCGCAGAAGAATGTCTCGGTGTGTTAACCACGCATAGAAAGAACAGATGGTTCAATCAAAAATGTGAAGAAGCAGTCATTAGGAAGAAGAATGCCAGACATGTATGGTTAAATGACATCAATAACATCCAAAAGGAAGAGCATTATAGAAATGAATGTAAAGAGGCTACAAAAATAGTCAGACAGCAGAAGCGAGAATATATGAGTAATATAATCAAAGATATGGAGACTAATCACCAGAAAAATGAATCCAGAAAATTTTTTAAAGAACTGAAGTCAATGAAACGAGGGCACCAACAAAACACATATGGTTTAAAAGACAAAAATGGGAATATGATAAATACCAATGAGGAAATGTGCAACACATGGAAAGAATATTTTATTGAATTACTAAATTGTGAAGCTCCAAGTAACATTTTCTCACAGGAAGAGGTTCTAACATGCGAACCACAAATTGAAGAACCTACATTTGAAGAAATCCTATATGTAATCACACGACTTAAAAACAATAAGGCAACTGGGACTGATGGAATTGCTGCTGAATTTATAAAGGCAGGTGGCCATGCATTACATCTAAAGCTATACGAACTAATAATAAAAATCTGGAGGACAGAAGAATTACCCCATGACTGGAAAGAGTCATTATTGATACCTATCTTTAAGAAAGGAGACAAGTTCCAATGTGGAAATTATAGAGGAATATCACTACTGTCCACAAGCTATAAGATACTATCCGCAGTATTACTAAATAGACTAAAACCATATTCAGAAGACATATTAGGTGACTACCAGGCGGGTTTTAGACAAAACAGATCAACAATAGATCAGATATTTATCTTACGACAAATAGCCGAGAAACATTGGGAATATAAAAGAGATCTCCATAACATTTTTGTGGATTTTAAAAAGGCTTATGATAGTGTCCATAGGAATAGTCTATGGAATGCTATGCAGGAATTTGGAATACCAAGGAAGTTAATCAACATGACCAGACTATGCATGGAAGATACTTATAATATAGTAACATATAAAGGCAGGAAATCAGACCCCTTCCAAATAACATCTGGCTTGAAACAGGGTGATGCACTATCGCCGCTACTCTTCAATCTGGCTCTAGAGAAAGTTGTAAGGAAGGTAAAGGAGGAATGTGATATTGGAGGAACATCCAAGCTGCTTGGTTATGCAGATGATATAGATATTATAGGGCAAAGAGAACAAAAGACATTGGAAATATTGACTCACTTAAAGGAAAAAGCCCAACAGATGGGGCTGGTTATCAACCAAGATAAGACAGAATATATGGTAATTTCAAGAGACGGAATGGCTAGAAACTCTGGCCACATACAAATAGATAATATGACCATTAAAAGAACGGAAACATACAAATACCTGGGTACGATCTTCAACTGTTCCAACATCATAAGGGAAGAAATACAAACTAGAATCAACTCTGGAAATAAGATATACTATGCACTACAACATCTACTAAAATCAAAGGCGCTATCTCGTAACACCAAAATCACAATATACAAAACACTGATCAGACCAGTTGTGCTGTATGGCTCTGAAACCTGGAGTACAACGAAAGGAGACGAAGCCTTGTTACAAACCTTTGAGAACAAAATTTTAAGACGCATCTTTGGACCCATTAGGGATACACACAGTGGAGAGTGGAAAAGAAGAAGTAACAAAGACATTTATGATCTGTTTAAGTCCCCGCTAATCACTGGTATCATGAAGGCTAATAGACTACAATGGCTGGGGCATATAGAAAGAATGGAAGATAATAGGGAAACAAAACTCGCTTACACTCAGGAAATAAATGACCGTAGACCCCGAGGTAGACCAAGAAGGCGGTGGAGAGATAATACATGTACAGACCTACAAGCACTTGGAATTAACGACTGGCAAGAGAAGGTCCACCAGAGAGACGAATGGAGACGGATTGTATTTGCAGCAAAGAACCTCAATGGCTCGGAACGCTGAAGAAGAAGAAGATATATATATATATATATATATATATATATATATATATATATATATATATATATATATATATATATATATATATGATGTGGCATTGTGTATATATATATATTAGGTCATGGCATGTGGTACTTCCTGGAGTAATTCCGAACGCCGAATAGGTCGACGCGTGATAACAATGCGTGCCGTCGCAATGTACATATGCGTTCTGAATTCTTGTCTTAGCTATCCTGTTCTTTCATACTGGCGCTAGTGCGAGTGAATGCTAGGGCGCTGCAAGTATGGAAGGATGCAAGGAGGTTGTATGAGACAGGGGACATATAGGGAATGAGGGATTTGAAAGCAAGTTATGAAAGTATAGGTTGGCAGACCAGGCCAACGATGAAGTTCGGTCCCGGCCAAGGCTAAACCACTTGGGAGGGCGGAACTGGAACATCACCCTTGGAACATATGGGGAACATGTATTATCAAGAAGGCTTCTTGACTCTAAGGAAGAGTCTGATAAGAAGAGTTTGATATGGCGTGGGCAGGTGGTCCCACCAGCAAACAGGCATGTGTACATATTGGATGTGATCATGTACTATTCCTATATCCCGAGGGATGGTATATTGATCAGGATTATGTTTATTAATGAACATTGATGATGTTAGGAACGAGTCCAGGGACTCTTTACCTTAATGTTTAGTTCGATTAAATTAGAACTATGATAACAGCCTACTATCACTACTGACGTTAGCGACGACTGGTAGATGATTAGGAACAGGTGTGACCTACGATCAGACTCGTCATTCTGATTTCTTGCTCTGTTTGACGGGCTGTTCTGTGAGGCAAGCTGACATTACTGAACCCATGCTTTACTACTCTCCATATAGAGATAATGCTTTGGTTATATGCATAACTAAATAGCAAGACTGAGGGTTGAGTAGTCATTGGTAGGATGCATGTGGACTAATGTTTGGGCCAGTATACTCTCACCGGTCGCCCTTCCTTTTCAGGAGTTTGCCTGTTGAGGAACCAGTCAACTATATTTGTCGTTGGCGGGAAACCACTACGTGTAACACAGCGAAGGGTCCAATTCTTTACTTATCACGCCAGACTCAACCACGCCATGTACCCAGTGTGATTCATCATGCGTGAAGGTTTGCATCCAATGATTCAGGTGCCCTGAAGGGGCACGTGTGGGACATGCTGGTTTGTGTTGTTTTTCTGCATAAGAAGATACTCTATTTCAGCCAGGAACATTTCAGCAATTTGAGCAATCATGCTCAAAGAAAGGAAACACCTGACCGTATATTATTACGGTGGTTCCGCCTAAACGCGGAAAAACGAGAGTTAGACACTTGAATGGTTCTTATGACAGCTTTGGTGGCAGGTCTTGAGAAGAACTACACCAGCTATTAATGATAACTTGTGGCAAGTGTTACCCGGTGGAAGGGACAATAGATTATAGTCCAACCTGAATTGTCTTCCTTGAAAGTAGATATCTGATTCTAATAGTGTACTGAAAGAGTATGAAGATTTTGAACTGTGTTCGTGTAGGACTCAGTGACATATCAGTTGCCTTATCTGATTTTTCAAGCAGTGTTACTGTGATATGAGTACGGGACCATTGAATTGGTCATGGACATATTCTTCAAGCAGTGTTACTGTGCTATGATTGCGGGACCATTAGATTGGTCAGGGACTTATTCTATAACCAGTGTTACTGTGTTGTGAGTACGGGACCATTGAATTGGTCAATAGACTTATTATCCAACCACGGGTAGTGTACTACTGAGGGACCATTAAATTGGTCAGTGACTACTTAGGTTCATCGAAGTCACGAATACTTGGAGTCAAATCCAGGAGGATTGTCTCCCAGCCAGTGTTGAACGAGAACTGTGTATTAACCGTGACGTAGGAGGAGTGATAACGATGCAGTTGGTCCAGTTGAGTGAGGTCCAGCGGTGACTCTATTGTTGTTGATCCACGCTCTGGAGACGGAGTGGTCTCCAAGGTTCTAGTCATCTCACTGGAAGGAAGCCGGGTGAGTGGCGGACCGACTGGACGGAACATCTGCATCCAATATACTTCTCAACCTGATGATGACAACCATATCTCTGATTCTGTCTCTACTCTATCCTCTATTTGTGTAAATAGATTATTCTATCTGGATGTTCATTTCAGTTTTATATTCTCAAGGGTAGAATAAACTTTATGTAAGTTGACTTGCTCTTTGTATAATGATTGAGTGTGGTCTCGGATGATGCCTAAGTGTTCATTGTTCCACAGGAGTAGGTAGTTAGTGGGGGTCTAGAATCTGGAGGGGCTTGTAGACATAATTAACTAATATGAGATCAACCACAGAGTAAAAATGTGTATCTACCTGTCCAACCCCTGGGGCTAGAATACACGGGAGTGCTAGAGACACCTCGGGTGTGGTCCACTCTCACTACCCAAGGCGATCTTGTTACACTGGTGTTGACTGCAACGCCCTGTAAAGGATACCCAACATTAAAAAATTATACAATGAGTAAGGGGCATAAACATCTAATATTGTTACAAGGGGGATTACTTGATTTTTAAACAAATAAAGCATATACTAGCAATAGTATTATTAACTAACTTTGTACTTCTATTCTATTTTCTTATAAATATAAAATGTGAGAAGTGAAGTAAAATATGAAACGGAAGTAAATATTTTAATACCAGATATGATAATTTTATGTTTTTACAAACATGTTTTTAATCTTTACATACTTACATTTTGTAATGAACGTTTTTCTTATATAAGTATTTCTTAACTGTTATTTTCACTTGAATGTGTGCTGGAAAAGCATTTTTTTACTGGCCTCCTAGGGCCACAAAAGAAACAGAAAATTACCGCACCCATCCCTCTCTTGTGCCATCTCTTTGTCATGACATATATAGACAATATATGTAAAGAAACCAGCCAAACAGACACGGCAATAACACCGCATGTCGAGAACACAGAAGAAGAACCATCTGCAAATTACACCATTAGAGAACTGTTTGCGGGCGACCAAGCACTAATAGCAAAATCAGAAGCTGAATTACAAAACCACATGAATAGTCTAAACCAGTGGTTCTCAACCGGTGGGGAAATTACCCCCACCCCAACCCCTCACCCCCCGCCCCACAGGTGGAATTTTAGGGTTTCCTAGGGGAAGGGGTTGCGAAATTAAGATTATTTCAAGATCCCGCTAATAGAGGGGAAGTCGATAAGTAAGTCACAAATGGCTGTAGAAAAATAACTAAACATGACAACTTGAAACCAGTCAACCCCTATACATACATTGTCCCTTCATTTCTCAACTTTAGTCATTAGTTGCGGGTCCAACATCACAGCAAAGGGTCTTCCCCATTATGCTCCATTCCTGTGCCAGTGAATATCACATAAAATGACCCTCACTACCCCATGTGAAAAGTGGAAAAGACAGGAGTCTAGACAAACAACGGCCCGCTCAGGCACACTGTGCAAAAACCCACAACCGGAATGTCACCATAATAGTCCTCTACGAACCATACAGTTCATCCTTGATGGAACTGGCAGTCACTTTCCCAACCAGATGTTCACCTACAAAGTCTCGATGTTTCTAGATATTGTTGTTCCGTTTCTAGATGTTTTCTAGCCAGTCACGCCATTTTTTCTCCGAAATGTAGATCACGAAACAAAACAACCTCGGAAAGATGTAAAGAAACATTTCACTGTACATAATGCCGCCACCAGAATGCCAACACAAAGGTCCTCCTCGAAAACACAGTTCGTCATAGATGGATACGGTAGTCACTAGTAAAACCAGCAGCCACACGTTTCTGAAGGCAAGAAAACCGGTCGCTTCTGCGACACACCAGACGCCATACTTGCAGATATTTCTGGATGTTGTTCTTCCGTTTCTAGATGTTATATAGTCAGCTATGCCATTTTGAGCATTTCAACAAATAATTTCCACCAACATTGATCCACCCATCCCAGAGTTCCACCAGTCCTCCCAAACCGGCTGCACAGAACTGCACGCTCTATTTTCTATACCACGGTTTCACTTCACATTCAACTTCGGCGTTACTTGCAAAATGTCTCAATGGACCAGAAAGGTGGAAATTGCTAGGGGCTAAGTCAACTGAAAATCCACCTGAAGTGGAAACGTGGTATAGAAAAAGAGCACATAGTTAAATGCAGCCGGTTTGGTAGGACCGACAAAACGATGAGACAAGTGTATCAATGCTGGTGGAAACCATGTTGAGAAATAAAGGGACAATGTATGTATAAAAATAAACTGGTCTCAAGCCGTTATCATACTTAGTTACCCCTCCACAGACATTTGTGACCCACTTATTGAACTACCCTTGTACAAGAACCGATTACTTGATATTATTTTTCCCTCCATACTTTACAGTTCTGTACTCCTCTCCCTTCTGAAATTCATTTTATAACATAAGTAGAACCGCAAATCATGTTTTATGTAGACGTCTAGACTTGTTCTAGTATGTGTTATTAAACTTAGCTTCTATTTTTACGTATACTGTGTGGGAGGGGGGAATTTATAGGGAGGAAATACTAAAAGGGGAGGAGTAGGGTGAATGACGTTCTGAAAATATCGTGAAGGGGTGCACGGTCCAAAAAAAAAAAAAAAAAGGTTGAAAACCACTGGTCTAGCCAGGGCCAGATTTAGACTTGATAAGGCCCTAAGCTATTTGAAATATGGGGCCCTTTATAAGTCCAGATATTCTATGTCAGTGACAAATATGATTTTCGGGTACCTAGAGGGTTAAACTGAAATACAATTAAGAAGTATATTGATAGTGAAATAATAAATCATTTTTATTCATAACAAACTTAAAAATGCAAACTCTGGTAAAAAGAAACAAAAGTTCTTTTAAAAGGCACAATTTACAAAGGCTTATTATCTAATCTCTTGAAACATGTTATAAAGATTACTGAATTATATTAAACTAAAATATTGTCTTTCTTGCCTTTGCCAGAGCAAAGTCACTGATGACATCATCAAATGATAAACTGCGTAGTTTGTCGCTTTCTATGCACATGAGACTGAGGGAACATAATTTATCTTGAGTCATTGTTGTTCTAAATTCATTTTTTATCCTCTTCAGCTGAGAAAAAGATCTTTCTCCAGAGCAATTTGCACCATCATATTAAGAAACAATCTCAAAATTCCTTCTACATTAGGGAATGCTGATTGGACACGATCGTTAAATATTACCCTATACAGATCCTGATGTGTCAGACTATCTTGTTCCGCTGAACTATGGGCTTGACTATGTCTAACATATTGATGAAAATGCTTGACTTCTCCTACAAGATTCATGTCCATATCTTCAGGATATGTTTGGCATAAGCACTAACTCCTTCATGAATTTCTTCTTCTGTAGCTTCTAGTTTTGTTAAGAATGAAAACTTTTTTGCAGCATCATTGTGTACTGAGGCCCTCTGTGCCAGACTTGACTCTAATGCATCCATCACAGGTATAAATGTTTTGATTCTGAACTTGTCTCTTGGCTCAAGGTTCTCTAAAGCATCATCTTCATCATCATTGATATGCCTTCTTCTATATCTTCTTTTCTTGTAATCAACATCAGGCAATTTTTTCTTTGCTTCTTCTTCAAAATGATCGAAAAGATCACTGGAACCTTTAACAAAATCCGAAAGTGAAGCATACAATTTCCTACATACATCTAGACTAATTTGGGGGTCTTGCAGTGATTGACTAGTCTTGTGAATTTCATCCAGCAAGTAACTCCACAAACATAACAATACCATAAATTCAAACTCCTCTATTTTATTCAAAATGTTTATGGCTTGATTTCTTGTTTCGCCTTTCTCTGTAGTAACAATATGCAGCTGATGCAATGCAGAAATTATTCCATCATAACTATCAAGTATTGCACTTGTGGCCATTGAATGTGCTTCCCATCTATTCTTTGACAAAGACTTTGGATCTTTTGAATCATCTTTGAAGAATGACAACAGTACTGCCCATCTATGTGTAGATGATGAAAAGAAATTATATGTTTCTTGAACAATTCCAAAAAAGTTTACTGCATCTAAACAACAGTCAACTGCTGCTCTACCAACAAGATTCAGGGAATGACCAGCACATGGAATATACATAGCATACTTGTTAATCTTCAATATTATTTCTTGCATACCCTTGTATTTGCCAGGCATAATGGCAGCATTATCATATGACTGGCCTCGACACTTACTAAAATCTATTTTGCACTCATTTGTAAGGTAGTTGTGCACCATCTTAGCCATACTTTCCCCTGTGTGGCTACCCATCTCTAGGAAAGTTAGAAAACGTTCAACAGGGATCCCATCATCTGGTGAAACATACCTGACAATAACAGTGAGCTGATCAATATGGGACCGGTATGGAGTGGAATCTACAGATAAACTGAAGTACCCTGCTAGTTGGCAGTCAATTGTTGAGCCACGTTTTCTTGTAAGATATGTTACCGAAGCTGTTCTATGGTCTACAGAGTTTTCATGACTTTGAACAGAAATAGGTGTTGCGCCAATCACAAAATCCATCGGATGATAATGGTGTAGAAGAATTAGAAAAGAGTTTACACACGAAACAGTATACACGACCTGTTGCTGGCGAATATACTAACCATTCTCTGCATTATTTTTCACCATTAGCCCGTTTGGGATAGAACAGGCTTTTCGATCAATATCTATCTTGGTTTGCAAAAAAGCTTCTTTGATTTTTCAAATGAGCCATTTGAGTGCTGACATTCTGACGGACCTTTTTCTACCCAGTATAAAATCTCATCTTTACTTAAATCACCCCATACCCCAACATCATTCTGTTTGTTTTTTATGCTGAATCTTCTGTGCAAGTACTACTCTCTGGTTTATTAATCTTAATATTTGTTGCTTCATTCGTTGAAGTAGATTCTATACAACTAGATGTACCAGGCTCTGTATCAGGAATAGGGTGAATATCATGTGACTGACTCACTGTGGTAGAGGCTTTTGGTTCATCAGGCCCCTTATCTATCTTTGTTAAGAAACTATCTAATTTTGTTATCTTGCTAAGCTCTTCTTCAGCTCTCTGCTTCTTTTTCCTCTTTTAAGCTCCACTTTTATAACTTCTGGTTGACATCTTGCAAACTGTGGGCAGAATATTTAATATAACTATAAACATACATTTAAAAGTAATATAATGCATGACATTTTTTTAAATTAAAAATTTCCTGTGATATTACCACTACTTACCAGCAAGTGAAATTTTTATAATAAATAAACATGCAAAGAGAAAATTAACAATATCCTCTCAAGTTTTAATATTAGTTTAATTAATTAAATTAAAGAAGAAAAAAAAATTAACATATACATTAATACTTAATTTAATACAATCAAAACAAAATAATATGTATTTTTTAATGTGCAGTTCTTTCAAATATATATTTAATAATATCAAATTGTAAGGTTATATATTAAACTTACAATCTGTTATTATACTGACAAAAACAAACCGTTAAAAATATATGCTATAATTACAGCTACATGTGTCCGCATAGGATCGACCTATCTATAAATTTTAAATATGGTATCTAATGTTTTATCAGCTAAACCTGTTTAGGACAATTTGTCATTAATTTGAATACGTTTTACCAATGTTTATTTACAAACAATTGTTATCATGCAAAGTCTACTGTTATTTTGACTTGAAAATATAGAAACTAGGTTCTCTATTTTCTATATATTTACAATGAAAATACGATCGCAGAAAAATTATTGCATGCAACACCTGTACTAACCATGTTAATTATGCACAACTATCCAACAAAGTTTTTTTAAATCAAAATATTGCAACAAAAAAAATTAAATGCGGTAGAAAATATTCTTGCGTTAATTAGGTTATATGCGTACTTGTGTAAAATGCACTTACCTGAATTGTAACTCCAGTAAGGACACACAAAAAACACACTGTTCAAAATAATGTCAACAATCAAATTATCAAAGAAACACACTGAAAATACTAAATAAAAGGTAATAAATATTGTATCGTCTGCCGGCTCACTCGAACTACAAAAGGTCAGCGCATGCTCGAGTGCAGCGGA
This sequence comes from Cepaea hortensis, assembly GCA_963921405.1. Classification (NCBI taxonomy): domain Eukaryota; kingdom Metazoa; phylum Mollusca; class Gastropoda; order Stylommatophora; family Helicidae; genus Cepaea; species Cepaea hortensis. Next base: position 127,516,606 of record OY992882.1, on the reverse strand, counting down.
GCAACACAGGGGAATCCGGGAATCCCCCCTAGGGTTAGCATAACCGGTTATCGGTAATGCAAGCCCTAGGCAAATAGCGCTTTGTTCTTCGAAAAGACGCGCTAAACAAATTGGGTGAAGAGTATGGGACGTCCCGGACGTGCAGCATTGGGACTAATAATGCTGCAGTATATTTAAGTATACATATATGACAATTGCTGCAGTATATTTAAGTATACATATATGACAATTGCTGCAGTATATTTAAGTATACATATATGACAATTGCTCACTCGGACAATATTTTTTGGGGCCCCCCACTTTCTTGGGGGCCCCAAGCTATAGCTTGTGTAGCTTATACGTAAATGCTGCACTGCCATATCACATTGGTTGTGTGTACACTTTGGATAATGGTCTCATGCTCCTTTTATCTAGTAGGACAAATAATTCCAAAGTCTAGTGAATTTAAGATTGTTAAATCAATAGCTGCGTCATTATTCTTGCGTCTCCATGTCGATATGTTTAGCCGCCTACCTCGCACTCTGAAGGTTGTAACTTTGTTCCACAGACTGCAACATTCAGACCACGATTTAAATTTTTCCAGACCCCTGCGAGCCACTGCTGAAGCTAAGGCGTTTGTGCTTTATGAGATACTCTCGGCGAATGGCTTAGCTTACTATGGAGAGAGCCCGAGCCAGATAGCGCAAGTTAGGTGCATATTCTTTACAGTTGTTGCAGTCAACCCCAGCATTTTTTCAGCAGTTTACGTTCAGTAGTTTGCCATTGCTTTCTGAAATACCAGTGCTCATACCATTGTCTGAAAACCAACAGAAGGCGGGCTGCTTCCAGATTGCTTGCAGCTGTATTTGGAACAATCGTAACCCCGTCCGCACAGAGATGGGCTAAAACCTTATGCAATGAAGACCCTCTTGACATTAATACTTTGTTTTTCTTGATGCTGTCATTTTGTGATTTATTATTCTTGATGCTATCATTTTGTACGTTATTATTATTGATACTGTCATTTTGTACTTTATTATTATTGATACTGTTATTTTGTACTTTATTATTCTAGATGTTTCATTTTGTACTTTATTATTCTAGATGTTGTCATTTTGTACTGTAGTATTCTTGATGCTGTCATTTTGTACTTTATTATTCTTGATGCTGTCATTTTGTACTTTATTATTCTTGATGCTGTCATTTTGTACTTTATTATTCTTCATGCTGTTATTTTGTACTTTATTATTCTTGATGCTGTCATTGTGTACTTTATTATTCTTCATTCTGTCATTATGTACTTTATTATTCTAGATTTTGTAATTTTGTACTTAATTATTCTTGATGCTGTCATTTTATACCTTATTATTCTTGATGCTGTCATCTTATACCTTATTATTCTTGATGCTGTCATTTTGTACTTTATTATTCTTCATGCTGTCATTTTGTACTTTATTATTCTTGATGCTGTCATTTTGTACTTTATTATTCTTGATGCTGTCATTGTGTACTTTATTATTCTTCATTCTGTCATTGTGTACTTTATTATTCTTCATGCTGTCATTTTGTACTTTATTATTCTTGATGCTGTCATTTTGTACTTTATTATTCTTGATGCTGTCATGTTATACCTTATTATTCTTCATTCTGTCATTGTGTACTTTATTATTCTTGATGCTGTCATTTTATACCTTATTATTCTTCATGCTGTCATTATGTACTTTATTATTCTTCATTCTGTCATTTTGTACTTTATTATTCTTGATGTTCCCTGAACAAGATTTTAACGACGTTGTTCGTAATCCCTTATATCCACGTTGGGAAAACAGCTGCGCGAGATCCGCAGCGGATCACGCCGCGCTGGTAACTTATAGGCGTTTGTGAGCCAGTCGTTCTTAAAGCAATGGCAAACTACTGAACGTAAAGCTTGCCTAGTACATCAACAGCAGCTGAAAAATGCTGGTGTTAACTGCAACGCCCTGTAAAGGATACCCAACATAAAAAAAAATAAAACAATAAGTAAGGGACATAAACATCTAATATTGTTATAAGGGAGATTACTTGAATTTTAAACAAATAAAGCATATACTAGCGATAGTATTATTAACTAACTTTGTACTTCTATTCTATTTTCTTAGAAATGTAACATGTGAAAACGAAAGTAAATTATTTAATGCCAGTTATGATAATTTTATAATTTTACAGAACATGTTTTTAATCTTTGCATACTTACATTTCGTAATGCACTTTTTTCTTATATAATTACTTCTTAAACATTATTTTCATACTTTCAATTTTAGTCTGTTCAGTAGAATCATAATATTCCCCCATATGGGGGAAAAGCATTTTTTTACTGGCCTCCTGGGGCCACAAAAGAAATAGAAAATTACCACACCCATCCCTCTCTTGTGCCATCTCTTTGTCATGACATATATCTATATCTATAAAACAGAGTGTATGTGGTTTTGTGTGTTTGTGGTCAGCTATGTATTGGATGCGTTCGATAACGGTACATCCGATTGAGATGAAATTTTCTACACGTCTTCCTTTCATTCCTGTGCAACCGACTATAATAGTTTCTTAGCGTAAAATCTTCTACTTATTTAATAACATTTACTTTTTCATTTTTCATTATATAATTTCTATATAGCAGGGGGACTTCACTCTAGAAAAGTTATTTCAAGGGGCATAACTTTTAATAACATTTCTATATACTTTATAGTCATATTGTTGGACTTACTTGCACTATTGTTAAACTCTTTGTCTATAGTTATTTTCAGGCATATGAGTTATAATAAATAATGATATAATCTTTAAGGCATTTTCAAAGTTTTCATAAAAATAATGCATAACATTGTAACCCATCTTTTTCTGCTTAAAGAACTTATCAACTGTCATGTCGGTGATTAAAAACAGTGTTCATTAAAAATAATGAATGGTGTGTGGAAGGACATTCTTTTAAGTTACTGTGCGCCAGGAGCTGGGCGAAACCACGCCGGGTCAGATAGATAGACAGACAGACAGATAGTCGGGAACGGAAGCTTATTTGACTACTTATATGAATTAAATGACATGCTCCCCACCAGGGACTGGGTGAAGCCGGGCCGGGACAGACAGACAGACAGACAGATAGACGGACAAACAGATAGTCGGGAACGGGAGAGCTTATATGACTACGTATATGAATTAAATGAGATGCTCCCCACCAGGGACTGGGTGAAGCCGGGCCGGGTCAGACAGACAGACAGACAGACAGACAGACAGATAGTCGGGAACGGGAGAGCTTATATGACTACTTATATGAATTAAATGAGATGCTCCCCACCAGGGACTGGGTGAAGCCGGGCCGGGTCAGCCAGACAGAGATACAAACAAGCAGACAGACTGATAGATAGATAAATCCCCTCCAGGGCCTGGGCGAAGCCGGGCCGGGTCAGCGAGTAGACAATATATGTCAAGAAACCAGTCAAACAGACACGACAAGAACACCGCATGTCGAGAACACAGAAGAAGCACCTGCAAATTACACCATTAGAGAACTGTTTGCGGACGGCCAAGCATTAATAGCAAAATCAGAAGCTGAATTACAAAACCACATGAATAGTCTAAACCAGTGGTTCTCAACCTGTGGGGAAATTACCCCCCCCCCCCCCACTCCCTCACCCCCCCCCCCCCACATGTGGAATTTTAGGGTTTCCTAGAGGTAGGGGGGGGGTGGTGCGAAATTAAGATTATTTCAAGATTCCGCTAACAGAGGGGAAGTCGATAAGTAAGTCACAAATGGCTGTAGAAAAATAACTAAATATGACAACTTGAAACCAGTCAACTCCTATAATACATTGTCCCTTCATTTCTCAACATTAGTCATTAGTCGCGGGTCCAACATCACACCAAAGGGTCTTGCCCATTATGCTCCATTCCTGTGCCAGTGAATATCACATAAAATGTCCCTCACTACCCTATGTGAAAAGTGGAAAAGACAGGAGTCTCGACTAACAACGGCCAGCTCAGGCACACTGTGCAAAAAACCACTACCGGAATGTCACCATAAAAGTCCTCTACGAACAATACAGTTCATCCTTGATGGAACTGACAGTCACTTTCCCAACCAGATGTTCACCTACAAAGTCTCGATGTTTCTAGATATTGTTGTTCCGTTTCTAGATGTTTTCTAGCCAGTCACGCCATTTTTTCTCCGAAATGTAGATCACGAAACAAAACAACCTCGTTAGTTAGTTAGTTAGTTAGTTAGTCGACAGATCATCCTCGTTGCACATCGAACCATTCAGTCCATAAGTGCTCGGATCCCCTCCTCAGCAAATCCCGCAGCGTGTAGCGGCTAACGACGCCAGTTCTGTGTTGGTTTATCAATCTTCTTTGGCTTCCTGCGTAGTGTTCTTGTTTGGCCACCCCTCTTTTAATTTGCTGCTCTAGCAGTCTGGCCATTGTTGTAGATTCACAGTCATCACTTGGTTCTCGCAAAAGTCTCACATCACGTAGAGCATTCAGAATGTCAGCCTGGTCCATGGCACGTCCGCCCTCCACAGTAGCCTCACCTGCGAGCTTGTCAGCCCGCTCATTTCCTTGTACTCCCGCATGCCCTGGCACGAAGATGAAACTAATCTTTGCCAGCCGAGACCGCTTTAGAGGCAGCAACCATTCTCTTCGGATCGACCCTTCCTCTATCCTCTTGATCATGTTCATTGAGTCGCTAAGGAAACAAGCCCTGGTGAATGTCTGTGTCTCGAGCCATGTTATTGCTTTACTTACTGCCATGACTTCCATGGTCAGGCTACTTGTGGTTTCAGTGAAAGCACCAGAGTCCTCCTTCACAATTCTCCCTCCGGCCCGAGCTGTAAAGGCCCATGAGCTTCTCACATGTCGGACGACCGACCCATCTGTGTAGATGACCGCGTCACCGTCTAGCGAATTCTCGAAAATCAACGCTTGTACTTCAGCCTCAACAGAAGCCGGATTTTCTTGTCTGCATTTTCTATCTAGTTGGATGCAAACTGAAAAGGATGTGCAGAAGTCTGTTGGCACTTGCACCCACTCCTCGCCAGGTTCTAAGTCCTCAAGTGAACACACCTGTTGAAGAATGTCTTCGGCTTGACCCATCCACGACCGTCCTCTTTTTAACCTGCTGCCCTTCACCTTCCTAATTTCACTATGCAGTGGATGTTGTGTGTTTGCGTTAATTCTGAGGTAGGCGCGTGCCCTGCAAACTTGTATTCTCTCTTCAATGGTTGGAAAATCAAGAAGGTAGCGCATCGCCCTGCATGCTGTATCTCTTGTACATCCAAGAATAATGCGCATAGCTTCATTCTGTATCCTTTCCATCCTTTCTATCTGCTTATGGCTGAGAGTCAAGATTGCCATTGCATACTCCAAAACAGACATGACCAGCCCCTCGTACAGAAGACATAGATGGCGGTGCTCACAGTTTGCTGCCGCCATCACCCGCATCGCTGCCAAACCCCGCTTGGCCTTTGTTATCACCTGGTCTATGTGCACATTATAAGCAAGGCTTCGATCAAGCCGTATCACCAGGTAATTCATTGCCTGCGTTCTTTCCACCGTCTCTGAACACAGCATTACAGTTGGTGTTGGATTGTTGACAATATGATTATTCAACGAGAACCAAGTCACTGTTGCCTTTGTTGGGTTGACCATTGCCCCAGCTTCATCACACCAAGTACTTATGCGATTGAGTTCGGTTTGTAGTTCCCCAGCAACCTCCTCTCTATCCTTACCCTGACGATACACTAAAACATCATCGGCATATGACAATGTCCTGCCAGGTCCAGTGATCTGCTCACTAGTGATTCTCACTGTGTAGGCGTTGAACAGTACCGGAGATAATGGTGATCCCTGTGGTAGGCCAGGATATATTGTTGTTGGTTCCGAAGTCCAACTGCCACATCTAAAAACTACTTTCCGTTGGAAGAGGGCTGCAGCGATCCAACTAAGGAGGAATGGACTTACGTTTAGTTCAAGAAGCTGAAACATTAAAAAATCCAGTGGTACTCTGTTGTATGCGTCCTCAAGATCAATCGCTGCAGCAACGGTTTCAGTGCCTGAGTGGAAACCTTCATAGACATCATGGGCAAAGACTGCTGCATTGGTCCAGGTTTCTCTTTTTGGACGGTACCCACCCAGGGTAGGTGGGAAAACACCTTGCCTCTCTAGTTGGCTTGATATTTTCCTGGCAATTACCTTCTCCAACAGCTTGCCTATTGTATTCTGCATGGTTATAATTCGATATGCCTGAATTTTTGTGTGGTCTTTGTCAGGCTTCGGCAAGGGAATCAGATAGCTGTGTAACCATTCCTCCTTGATGCTAGCACTCCCTATACTGTTGTTGTACATGTCTGCTAGTTTCTCTAGCTCATTGTCGGTACACCTATTTATGTCGTCGTATCTTACGCCATCAGGACCTGGAGCACTGTTTTTTGATCGTCGAAGCACAGCCTTGATTTCTTTCACTGTCACTGTGTCTTCATCCGAAGTGTTCTGGGCCTTGCATCTGTCTGAGGTGACCTCCTTGGCCAGATTTCGACCTCCCATGTCTGTCTGGTTGCTCTGCTCAAGGTAGCGTTCAAAGAGGGCTTTGCCCTTGTCCTCGTCAGTCCTCTGCCAGATGAGGTCAGCACCTTGGAAGTCAGAAATGCTCTTATTCTTGACTACACCACTCATGCTTTTATGTAGTCGCCAGAACAATTTCAGTGACTTGTCTGTGCTTACTCTTTGACACACCTCTGCCCATTTTTCGCTTTTAACCACCGTGACCAGTTTTTTGAAATAGCTTACTTTTGTGTGCATCTCTCTTTCTAAGTGCAAGCAGGGACTAGGATGACCAGCTCTGTTCTTCTTGGCATTTTGCCATCTCCTTACAGCACTACGCTTATCCACCCATGCCTTCTACACCTCGAAACTCCACCACGGTGGCTGCTCCCAGCTTTTTTTTCCTGCCCTGAAACGTTCTGCGCTTGTCACGTCTTATTTTACTCACCACATCTTGCCCTGTACTGTCATACTGGAACGTCTTTACCTTTAGCTTGTGCTGCCTGGTTCTGCCTTTCTTCACCAATATGCTGCAAGGGTGGTGGTCGCTGCCATGGTGTCCTAGGACACCCCATCTACACACTGTAGTGAGTAAAGGTGAGACTAGCGCCAGATCAATAGCACTGTCCTCATCGCCTGGACGGCTTGCTGTCCTGGTGACACAGCCACTGTTGATACAAACCAGGTCGATGGTTTCCAGTGTAGTCTCGAGCTCCTCCCCTTGTGTATTGGAGGAAGTGTTTCCCCATGATCTGCCTTTACCGTTGAAGTCACCACAGAAAATAACATTTCTCTCGTGGCCTAATATGCCACTTAAGCACTGCCACTTCTGTGCGTCCACACTGGCATTGCGGGCATAAACATTAACCAACACGAATGGTATACTGGAATGAACTCTCAACGCCTGTATTTGTATATCGTCACTGTCCCAACTGGACATGTTTAGCTCTGACGCCACCATGCTGTCGCGAACGAGAATCGCCATTCCCAGATGTCGTCTGTTGTAGAAACATTTGAAGCCGGCAATTCGGAGTGGCTGATCGCCCAGTCTCGTCTCCTGGAGTGCTACAATGTCGTGGAATTTTAGGGCTTTTTTTTGTACAGAGAGAGACACATACACAAAGACACAGAGAGAGAGACACATGCAGACAGAAATAGACACAGTGAGAGAGAGACACAGTGAGAGAGACACACATCGATACACAGATAGATAAAGAGGCACACATTGCTCGTGTTACTCATAGTTGTTCTCGTGTTACTCATAGTTGTTCTCGTGTTACTCATAGTTGTTCTCGTGTTACTCATAGTTGTTCTCGTGTTACTCATAGTTGTTCTCGTGTTACTCATAGTTCTTCTCGTTATACTCATAGTTGTTCTCGTGTTACTCATAGTTCTTCTCGTGTTACTCATAGTTGTTCTCGTGTTACTGACTGTCCGCACCACGGCTTTGAGAATAGTGAAACTGTGTGTTTTTTTTTTTTTTTGCCGGTTTCAAGATGGCAACGGACGGTCGTGTTGTTTTGTGTTCGTTAACTTTTTCGCGTAGGGGATGGATTTATTCATCTCTTGCGTGTAATTGGTGTGCCAGGATGTAAAACCAGGAGTTTCTACTCAAGATCTGCGCGGGTGCTACGGAGTTCGTGCATCGAGCGAAGCCTTCCTTGAGTGAATTTTCAGCAGCGTGTGTGGTTCTTAGCAGTCTGTGTTTACGTTTTTTCAACATGTCGGAACAACGTGTGTTTTCCGAGGGTTCAGCAGTCAACATAACGAAGCGGCGTGGTAGCCGCGCAGGGAGGAAGAAACAAGGTAAGCGCGGTGGTTTGAGACGTTTTAGACTCAAGTGTCACCGTCTAGGACTCAGGAACATCCGTATTCTATATTGGAACTGTGCCAGTGTAAAACAACGGGGCTCTATTTTAGAAACCCTAGTTTACAAAACAACCTCGGTAAGATGTAAAGAAACATTTCACTGTACATAATGCCGCCACCAGAATGCCAACACAAAGGTCCTCCTCGAAAACACAGTTCATCATAGATGGATACGGTAGTCACTAGGAAAACCAGCAGCCACACATTTCTGAAGGCAAGAAATCCGGTCGCTTCTGCGACACACCAGCCGCCATACTTGCAGATATTTCTGGATGTTGTTGTTCCGTTTCTAGATGTTATATAGTCAGCTTTGCCATTTTGAGCATTTCACAAAATAATTTCCACCAACATTGATCCACCCATCCCAGAGTTCCACCAGTCCTCCCAAACTGGCTGCACAGAACTGCGCGCCCTATTTTCTATACCACGGTTTCACTTCACATTCAACTTCGGCGTTACTTGCGAAATGTCTCAATGGACCAGAAAGGTGGAAATTGCTAGGGGTTAAGTCAACTGAAAATCCACCTGAAGTGGAAGCGTGGTATAGAAAAAGAGCACATATTTAAATTCAGCCGGCTTTGGAGGACCGACAAAACGATGGGACAAGTGCATCAATGCTGGTGGAAACCATGTTGAGAAATAAAGGGACAATGTATGTATAAAAATAAACTGGTCTCAAGCTGTTATCATACTTAGTTACCCCCCCCCCCCCCCGCCGCCATTTGTGACCCACTTATTGAACTACCTTTGTACAAGAACCGATTACTTGATATTCTTTTTCCCTCCATACTTTACAGTTCTGTACTCCTCTCCCTTCTGAAGTTCATTTTATAACATAAGTAGAACCCTCCCCCGATGGTGTTTCCACCTTGTCGTGGTGGGGGAGCTTGAGTTTCTCAATGACCCTGAGAGCTATGCCGGCGGTAGCGTAGCTACCAGAAGGGCCTCCCAAGCCGGACAGGTCAAAGGATAGATAACAGACAAAGAGAAACACCCTGGTCCTCCAGGTTGGGGGTTGAAGCGTGGGGTTAACATCCCCACCTTTGTAAAAACCTTTTTTGTTACGAAACTTATACATGAGCCTCGATATCGGACTGACTTATCTGGACAACGACCTTGGAACGTAAACGACTTTTGAGATTTGGAACATGGTATGTACGGACACTATATCGAGCTGGAGCGGCCGAAGAACTAACCCGGGAGCTGGTTGAATATCAAATGGATATAACAGCAATTCAAGAAATAAGGTGGCCAGGAGAGGGTACATTAGAGCAAAATGGAATGATTATAATGTATGGAGGAAACACCCAAAATAAACATGAATTAGGAACAGGATTTGTCATCAAAAAAGAGTTATGGGGGAACGTTTTAAACTTTAAAGCTGTTAATGACAGGATTAGTAAATTACGAATAAAAGGTAAATGGAAAAATATAACGATGATTAATGTACATGCACCTACTGAAGAGAAAGAAGATGATATTAAAGAAGACTTTTATAATGATCTGGAAGATGTCATAGAAGAAACCCCCAAACAGGATATCCTGATTGTGCTGGGAGACTTCAATGCAAAAATAGGTAGAGAGCAAACTAATAAAAAAGTGGCCGGTATGGAAAGCCTACATACAACTTCAAATGATAATGGATGGAGAGTCATCAACCTGGCAGAAGCCAAAGGACTGCAGATTAGCAGTACCAGACTACAAAGAAAGGATATACACAAACAAACTTGGAAATCATGTGACAAGAGAACCTATAATCAAATAGATCACATTTTAATTAACAACAGAAATGCATCAAACATACAGCAAGTTAGAAGTTATAGAGGAGCTGAGTGCCACAGTGACCACTTCCTCGTTGGAGCAAAATTTAAAATAAAACTTAAGAGAGATTTCTATACTAAATTACAAAGATTACACCCAACATATAACAGAGAAAAACTACAAGACATTACAGTCAAAGAGAAATTTACAGATGAAATAAAATGTAAACTTGAAACTCTGCAAAACCCTTTGGAGGAAAGCGTTGACCAAACTTGGTTGAACATCAAGAATACAATTCAATCTACCGCAGAAGAATGTCTCGGTGTGTTAACCACGCATAGAAAGAACAGATGGTTCAATCAAAAATGTGAAGAAGCAGTCATTAAGAAAAAGAATGCCAGACATTTATGGTTAAATGACATCAACAACGTCCAAAAGGAAGAGCATTATAGAAATGAATGTAAAGAGGCTACAAAAATAGTCAGACAGCAGAAGCGAGAATATATGAGTAATATAATCAAAGATATGGAAACTAATCACCAGAAAAATCTTCTTCTTCTTCAGCGTTCCGAGCCATTGAGGTTCTTTGCTGCAAATACAATCCGTCTCCATTCGTCTCTCTGGTGGACCTTCTCTTGCCAGTCGTTGATTCCAAGTGCTTGTAGGTCTGTACATGTATTATCTCTCCACCGCCTTCTTGGTCTACCTCGGGGTCTACGGTCATTTATTTACTGAGTGTAAGCGAGTTTTGTTTCCCTATTATCTTTCATTCTTTCTATATGCCCCAGCCATTGTAGTCTATTAGCCTTCATGATACCAGTGATTAGCGGGGACTTAAACAGATCATAAATGTCTTTGTTACTTCTTATTTTCCACTCTCCACTGTGTGTATCCCTAATGGGTCCAAAGATGCGTCTTAAAATTTTGTTCTCAAAGGTTTGTAATAAGGCTTCGTCTCCTTTCGTTGTACTCCAGGTTTCAGAGCCATACAGCACAACTGGTCTGATCAGTGTTTTGTATATTGTGATTTTGGTGTTACGAGATAGCGCCTTTGATTTTAGTAGATGTTGTAGTGCATAGTATATCTTATTTCCAGAGTTGATTCTAGTTTTTATTTCTTCCCTTATGATGTTGGAGCAGTTGAAGATTGTACCCAGGTATTTGTATGTTTCCGTTCTTTTAATGGTCATATTATCTATTTGTATGTGGCCAGAGTTTTTAGCCATTCCGTCTCTTGAAATTACCATATATTCTGTCTTATCTTGGTTGATAACCAGCCCCATCTGTTGGGCTTTTTCCTTTAAGTGAGTCAATATTTCCAATGTCTTTTGTTCACTTTGCCCTATAATATCTATATCATCTGCATAACCAAGCATCTTGGATGTTCCTCCAATATCACATTCCTCCTTTACCTTCCTTACAACTTTCTCTAGAGCCAGATTGAAGAGTAGCGGCGATAGTGCATCACCCTGTTTCAAGCCAGATGTTATTTGGAAGGGGTCTGATTTCCTGCCTTTATATGTTACTATGATGTTACAGTTCCAAGATGGCGGTGTAAACCGCGTCGCTCGATTCGGAGATTAATTATGTATTCTGTGCGTGTTTCTTAACATCAATTTGTTCAAATAAGGATGAACCTACGACAGGTCCAGCAAACCGGTAGGGAATTTATTTGTTCAAGAACTATTGCTCGCGAATTATGGAGGAAATTGAGAGAAAAACGCAGCTCTATCAGCGTTCACGCCGGAAACTACACACCGAAGCGTCACAACAAACGACTAACGGCGACAACCGCTAAATTTCGACACACTTCAAATAGAAAGGAGATTTTTGCAACTTGGAATGTTACAGGTCTAGGATATAAGGAACCAGCTCTTGTAGAGTTTATGAAACAATCAAATATTCAATTATTAGGACTCGCAGACACTAGGAAAAAGGGGCAGAACACGAAACAAACACATGAAGGTTACGTCCTTATATGGAGTGGCGTCGATCAGCGAGCTACAGCTAAACATGGAGTGGGTTTTTTGTTGCATCCAGACAAAGCGAAAGCCATTATCAACACTAAATTTATATCAGAAAGGATAATACTAGTACAGATCAAAGAAGGAAATAGAACAACAACTTTTATACAAACATACGCCCCATGTAATGACACTTACAGCGACGAAGACAAAGACGAATATTTTGATAAACTTGCAGACACGTTAAATAATGTCAAGGAGACAGATGAACTAGTTGTGATGGGTGATTTTAACGGACGAATAGGCACACGAAGAACACCGTGGGAGGATTGCATGGGGCCATTCAGCGACACAGAGACTGATTGTAACAGCAATGGTCAACATCTACTCAACATATGTTCGGAACATAGACTAATAATAGCAAATAGTTTTTTTCAACATCGTCGTAGCCACACCAAAACCTGGTATAAATGGAATGACATAAACCAAGCATCCCAAATTGACTTTATTCTAATTAGGAAATCAGACAGAAGGCTACTATTAGATTCAAGAGCACTCCCAAATACAGATGTTGATACTGATCACAAACCAGTCATAATAAAAAAGATTTCATCACACAGGAGAATAAGAAACAAAAAAGTAACAACACATGTCATCAATTATAGGAGGCTGCAGGAAAATACAGTTAAAGACGAATTCAATCAAGAAATCCAAAACCTACATAAGAACATCCCTGATGACCACTCAAGCGTAGATAAGGAATGGACATGTTTCAAGGCTGCCATGCTCGACACACTGAAAAATAAATGTGGAACAAAGAAAGTAGGGCAAGACAAAAGATTAAGAACAGCCTGGTGGAACAACGAAGTTAAAGATAGCATATTCAAAAAGAAGGTAGCATTCAAAAAGTGGATCACAACTAAATCTGAACAGGACTATATTACTTATAGAATAGCACGACGTAATGCCAAACGAACAATTAGAGCATCTAAAGATGAATCCTGGAGTATATACGGTGAACAGATGGCGACCCTTAGCAAAGACTGCCCAAGAGAATTTTATAAACGTGTCACCACAATGAGAAACAGAGATGCATGTTACAACCCAACCACCATCATAAACAGCAAAAGAGGTATACCAATATTTAATCCACAACAAAGACTAGCAAGATGGGCAGAATACTTTCAAGAACTACTTAACCCCACACATAACATAGGAAACCTCACTTTTGTGCCTAACCGCCAGGGACAGCAAGAACCAAATTTCATACATGCAGAAGTCAAAGCAGTTATACAGAAAAGTCCTAAGAACAAATCACCAGGTCCAGATGGAATAACCACAGAAGCTATTCAGGCCTGTGGGGAAACAGGAGTTAAATGGCTAACAAGACTTTTTAATATAGCATGGGAAGAAAGAAAAGTCCCAGATGATTGGCAACAGGCAATAATAGTACCAATATGGAAAAAGAAAGGCAATATGAGAGAGTGCGAATCATACAGAGGTATATCACTCCTAAGCCATATAGGGAAAATGTATGCAAAACTATTGGAACAAAGAGCTAGACCAATAGTTGAACAACAGTTAAGCAAAGCACAATTCGGTTTTCGGAAAGGTAAAAGTTGCACTGATGCATTATTTACACTTAGACAAATTTGTGAAAAAACTATTGAATATAGTGACCAGCAGAATATTGTGTTTGTAGATCAGGAAAAGGCTTTTGATAGAGTAGACAGATACAAATTATGGACCATCCTTGAAGACTATGGGATAGAAGGGCAACTGCTAGAAAATATCATAGCCATGTACCACTCGAGCCAAAGTGCAGTAAGAACACAGGAAGGTATATCAGATATGTTCACAGTCAATACAGGAGTGAGGCAGGGATGTGTGCTCTCTCCCCTGCTATTCAATATCTACATGGACAGAATTTCCAAAGAAGCAAGTCTCGACAGACCAGATTCAGAAAATTTAGAACTCTTTACTCCAGATGAAACAACTGACCCACAGGGAATAAATGAACTTCTATTTGCAGATGATCAGTGCCTGTTTTACAGCGATGAGGGCAGACTACAAAATCATATTACTAATCTGAGTTCAACCTGCAGCAGATACAATATGAGTATAAACACAGCCAAAACCGAAGTAATGCAAGTTAGCAGATCGCCAGGCCCACTAAATATACAGATAAATAACACACCTCTGAAACAAGTTAAAGAATTCAAATACCTTGGAAGTATGATCACAGAAGATGGCAGATTGGACAGAGAAATTGACATCAGATGTCAAAAAGCTAGTGCACTTACATATCAACTATCACCCTTACTGAAACATCCAAACATACCCATGTCCGCAAAACGACAGATAATAAACAGCATATTCACACCAACCCTATGCTACCAATCTCAAACCTGGACTTTATCCAAATTACACCTTCGCAAAATCAACACCTGCGAAATGAGATGCCTGAGGAGAGCTGCCAACTTAACAATCCGAGACCGAGTAAGAAATGCTACTATCAGACAGACTGTGGGATCAACACCTTGTGCCACATTTATTGACAGACAGAAGATCAAGTGGTTTGGCCATGTCATTAGAATGCAACATCAACAACTACCATCACTGGCCTTACATCAAAGATCATCTGCGACGAGACCACGAGGACGTCCAAGAAGAAAATGGATTGACGACATCAGAGACATTGTACAACCTCACGGAATGACACTATCCAGTGCCGTCCACCGGGCGCTGGAACGCAAATTATTCCTCCCCACGACGCTTGACGGCAGAAGTGGAAGATGATGATGATGATGATGATATGTTACTATATTATAAGTATCTTCCATGCATAGTCTGGTCATGTTGATTAACTTCCTTGGTATTCCAAAGTCCTGCATAGCATTCCATAGACTATTCCTATGGACACTATCATAAGCCTTTTTAAAATCCACAAAAATGTTATGGAGATCTCTTTTATATTCCCAATGTTTCTCGGCTATTTGTCGTAAGATAAATATCTGATCTATTGTTGATCTGTTTTGTCTAAAACCCGCCTGGTAGTCACCTAATATGTCTTCTGAATATGGTTTTAGTCTATTTAGTAATACTACGGATAATATCTTATAGCTTGTGGACAGTAGTGATATTCCTCTATAATTTCCACATTGGAACTTGTCTCCTTTCTTAAAGATAGGTATCAATAATGACTCTTTCCAGTCATGGGGTAATTCTTCTGTCCTCCAGATTTTTATTATTAGTTCGTATAGCTTTAGATGTAATGCATGGCCACCTGCCTTTATAAATTCAGCAGCAATTCCATCAGTCCCAGTTGCCTTATTGTTTTTAAGTCGTGTGATTACATATAGGATTTCTTCAAATGTAGGTTCTTCAATTTGTGGTTCGCATGTTAGAACCTCTTCCTGTGAGAAAATGTTACTTGGAGCTTCACAATTTAGTAATTCAATAAAATATTCTTTCCATGTGTTGCACATTTCCTCATTGGTATTTATCATATTCCCATTTTTGTCTTTTAAACCATATGTGTTTTGTTGGTGCCCTCGTTTCATTGACTTCAGTTCTTTAAAAAATTTTCTGGATTCATTTTTCTGGTGATTAGTTTCCATATCTTTGATTATATTACTCATACATTCTCGCTTCTGCTGTCTGACTATTTTTGTAGCCTCTTTACATTCATTTCTATAATGCTCTTCCTTTTGGATGTTATTGATGTCATTTAACCATACATGTCTGGCATTCTTCTTCCTAATGACTGCTTCTTCACATTTTTGATAGAACCATCTGTTCTTTCTATGCGTTGTTAACACACCGAGACATTCTTCTGCGGTAGACTGAATTGTATTCTTGATGTTCAACAAGTCAGTCCGATATCGAGGCTCATGTATTTGTTTCGTAACAAAGAAAGGTTTTTACAAAGGTGGGGATGTTAACCCCACGCTTCAACCCCCAACCTGGAGGACCAGGGTGTTTCTCTTTGTCTGTTCTCTACCCTTTGACCTGTCCGGCTTGGGAGGCCCTGCTGGTAGCTACGCTACCGCCGGCATAGCTCTCAGGGTCATTGAGAAACTCAAGCTCCCCCACCACGACAAGGTGGAAACACCATCGGGGGAGAGAAATGAAAAATGAATCCAGAAAATTTTTTAAAGAACTGAAGTCAATGAAACGAGGGCACCAACAAAACACAAAAAAGACGAAAATGGGAATATGATAAATACCAATGAGGAAATGTGCAACACATCATCATCATCAAGTGCCGTGCCGGCTGGCTTTGGTTTTCTGGATCAACTCTGGTGCTGATATTCCTCCATGCCACCGTCTCAATCCATCCAGCATCACTTCTCTTGGTCTACCTCTGCCTCTCTTCCCCTCGATCTTTCCAGTTGTTACGATGTTCTCCAATGCCTCTCTTCTCATCACGTGACCGAAGAAAGATGTTTGTCTCTGTCTTATTGTTGTATATAATGTTCTAGTTTCATTAGCCTGTTTCAGGCAGTCGTCGTTAGTTACTCTGGCAGTCCAAGGAATTCGCAACATTCGTCTCAGGAACCACATCTCTGTTGCTTCTAATTTCTTCTTAATTTGTTCATGTACGTTCCAAGATTCACTGCCATACAGCAAAACTGGTTCTACATAGCATTTCAGCACTCTCTTTCTTACATTCAGTGATAGTGACTTATTGCATAAGATACTCTTCATTTTCTGAAAAGCGGCTTTTGCCTGCCCTATTCTACTCCTAATCTCTGTTGTACATCTTCCATCTGATGTTATAAATGCCCCTAGGTATCTAAAATTATCTACTTGGTTAAGGATTTTCCCTTCTATTTCTATGTCACATTTTGGTGTCACCATTTTCTTTGATATTACCATTGTTACTGTTTTCTTGATATTCAAGGAGAATCCTTTCCTTGCACTCTCTGTTACTACAACGTCTAATAATTGTTGTAGGTCTGTTGAATTATCCGCCACCAATACTGTGTCATCTGCATAGCGTATATTATTTATATTATAACCTCCAACTAGTATTCCTGGCATCTCTTTGATCTCTCTCATTATTACTTCGCTATACAGGGAGAAAAGATCTGGTGACAAGACACACCCTTGTCGTACTCCTAGCTTTATCCGTTCGTAACTACCCTCTTTATTTCCCATTTTAATTGCTGCTATTTGGCTCCAGTAAACATTCTGTATTATTCTTAAATCTTTTCCTTCAATGTTGATATCTTCCAACATTTTAATCATTTCATCATGTTTTACTTTATCAAATGCCTTAGTATAATCTATGAAGCACAAATATATGTCTCTCTGTTTCTCTATTGACCTTTCTATTAGTGTCCGTAATGTATAAATTGCATTGTTTGTGCCCTTTCCTTCCACAAATCCATACTGTTCTTCACTAATTTCCATTTTTATTTTCTTTTTGATTCTTCTCATTATGATTCTGAGTAGAAGCTTAGTGATATGGTTTATAAGGTTAATTGTACGAAAATCTTCACAATCAGTTGCTCCTGGTCTTTTTGGTATAGCTATAAATAAAGATTTCAGCATATCACTGGGTAAATATCCACTGCTGTAAATATCATTCAACATTTTGGTTAATATATCTACTCCAAATTCTCCCAATACTTCTAATTCTTCTATTGTGATTTCATCTGGCCCAGCTGTTTTTCCTTTCTTCATACGTTTCATAGCGTCAGCGACTTCTTCTTTCAGAATAGGTGGACCTTCTAAGTTACTATCTTCTGTTAATTCTCCCCTTTCTCCTTCATATAATTCTCTTATATACTCATTCCACCTCTTCATTATAGCATCTTCCTCTAATATTATCTTTCCTGTTTTTGATTTCAAACACCCTGTATTTATTCTTATTTTTCTTCCTGTAAGCTCACTGATTTTTCTGTGCATATTTTTTGTATCTTTAATGGAATTTAATTCAATTTTTTTT
The DNA here is from genome assembly GCA_963921405.1 of Cepaea hortensis. Lineage (NCBI taxonomy): Eukaryota > Metazoa > Mollusca > Gastropoda > Stylommatophora > Helicidae > Cepaea > Cepaea hortensis. The sequence continues at coordinate 127,498,513 of OY992882.1, read as the reverse complement.
GCATTGCTCGTTTAACCAACTTTCTTTAGCCTTCCCACATTTATCTTTTATTTCTTTATTTATCTTAGCGTATTCTTGTTTGTCATTTTTACTCTGTTTTCTTTTGTCCATCAGTTTTAAGATATCTTCATTCATCCATTTTCTCTTAGCTATTTAGCCTCTCTCCGGTAATACTTCTTTGCTAGTTTGATGAATGGAGTCCCTTAACATTTCCCATTGTTCATCTATACTCTGTATTTTAGTTATTGCATTGTACCTATTTTTCACAGTCACTCTGTATTGTTCTAGCATTTCTTTATCTATTTTCAGAACCTCTTTATTAAGTCTCATGTTCTTAACCATTTTTTTCCCTCTCTTTAATCTTACTTTTATTTGTCCACATAGTGGTACATGCAACACATGCAACACATAGAAAGAATATTTTGTTGAATTACTAAATTGTGAAGCTCCAAGTAACATTTTCCCACAGGAAGAGGTTCTAACATGCGAACCACAAATTGAAGAACCTACATTTGAATAAATCCTATATGTAATTACACGACTTAAAAACAATAAGGCAACTGGGACTGGTGGAATTGCTGCTGAATTTATAAAGGCAGGTGGCCATGCTTACATCTAAAGCTATACGAACTAATAATAAAAATATGGAGGACAGAAGAATTACCCCATGACTGGTGTCGTAAGTCTTTCTTACTTACTTTAGTGTCGTCCTTGGAGTGATGGGAATCAACACCACATTTTTATTACCCCAATATTGTTGTCTTAGAGAAACCACCAGACTCCGTCCACAACACTCCATTAGTCTGTCGACACCTCTTTCTTACTCTCACTCACCCTTAGATCATGCCCCCTCTCACCCTTCCCCAACATAACATACTCCACAACTCTAGCTTTAACAAATAAATACAAAATAATTTATTAAGCAAAGAGTATAGGTCTGAGAAGTGTGTGTGTGTAATGTGTAGAATGTGTGTCGAATATTCTAGTGGGTGCAGACTTAGACCAAGTAGCTGAAGAGCCCAGCCCGATCATCCCAGAAAGGATCACACCACATCTTCATTCAGTCCACGATGACCTCACCAAGGCATGAATCCATCCTGCTAGATGTCGACTTCCACCGGTGGTTGATTGATCACTCAAAAGAACTAGTCACAGTCTGACACTGAATCCTGTCTGGATCACACCGTTAGTATATCTCTCTATTGTTCTTATACTTACAACATCCTTGTCTAGTGAGGACACGAAAATACTGTTCTTTGAAATAAATGTACTTCCTGTCTCAAGTGTCTACTGTTCACACGACCATTGTTATAATAACTTCCTAATAAGTTCATACTGTTCTATTCCATGTCATGTGGAAACCCCGTACCTATTAGTCTTTTCAACTGTCGTGTGATAACATAATACCCACTGGACTTTCCCATGTGGTGTAAAAAAAAAAAAAATCACTTTTTATTGTTCTGTTCCCAAGTGATGTTTGAAACATTAATCTGACGATTGGTCCTTCTCCAAAATGATGCGGAGAAAAAAACAATCACTAGTATTCTGCTACCGTTTGATAAATACTTTCATGTTTTTTCCTTCAAACCCCTTTCCTCATGGGCCCAGTGCAAAAGCTGCTGAATAACTGCCTGCTCTAAAGTATCCATTCTCAGTGACTTGAGTGACCTAAAGGAACCTGTCAACGAGAGAACAACACATTTGGTGATAGCAACTGTCCCTGACCTCCATTAGATGGGGGGGGGGGGGGGGTGTCCGCATCACTCAGATACATGACAGTGAACCAACTCTGTCATGGGCATAGGAGTTCTTCACTCCGGTCTGCAGTGGGTTAAGATCAGGACAGAGCAAAATGTAAAGTGTAGACCCCTAGCAGACCTCACTGGAAGATCCCATCATTGTACATTCTCCCCATCCCCAATCTCCGCAAATATCACCCCACTACACAATTCTCACTAGCAGAGCTAATTCTATTCATTAATCTAGCTAGTTTTACCGAGGCTACTGCTTATATTAATTAGGCTTAAATATACTCTCTACAATACCTTAAGCACAACTGCATCAATCCTGGATGACATCTATAACTTGCCATTAAGGCATATGTTATCTAATGTTACTTAAATCTAACACAATAGATGCTCTCCGAATTTCCTCACAAAAACATGTCAATCTTAGTCACAACCCTTGGCCACACTCATGTATCCCAGTCTTGTTTATTCACAGCGCTAGGAGTGTTCCCGAGACATCTTGGCCACACTCATGTATCCCAGTCTTGTTTATTCACAGCGCTAGGAGTGTTCCCAAGACATCTTGGCCACACTCATGTATCCCAGTCTTGTTTATTCACAGCGCTAGGAGTGTTCCCGAGACATCTTGGCCACACTCATGTATCCCAGTCTTGTTTATTCACAGCGCTAGGAGTGTTCCCGAGACATCTTGGCCACACTAATGTATCCCAGTCTTGTTTATTCACAGCGCTAGGAGTGTTCCCGAGACATCTTGGCCACACTCATGTATCCCAGTCTTGTTTATTCACAGCGCTAGGAGTGTTCCCGAGACATCTTGGCCACACTCATGTATCCCAGTCTTGTTTATTCACAGCGCTAGGAGTGTTCCCGAGACATCTTGGCCACACTCATGTATCCCAGTCTTGTTTATTCACAGCGCTAGGAGTGTTCCCGAGACATCTTGGCCACACTCATGTATCCCAGTCTTGTTTATTCACAGCGCTAGGAGTGTTCCCGAGACATCTTGGCCACACTAATGTATCCCAGTCTTGTTTATTCACAGCGCTAGGAGTGTTCCCGAGACATCTTGGCCACACTCATGTATCCCAGTCTTGTTTATTCACAGCGCTAGGAGTGTTCCCGAGACATCTTGGCCACACTCATGTATCCCAGTCTTGTTTATTCACAGCGCTAGGAGTGTTCCCGAGACATCTTGGCCACACTCATGTATCCCAGTCTTGTTTATTCACAGCGCTAGGAGTGTTCCCGAGACATCTTGGCCACACTCATGTATCCCAGTCTTGTTTATTCACAGCGCTAGGAGTGTACCCGAGACATCTTGGCCACACTCATGTATCCCAGTCTTGTTTATTCACAGCGCTAGGAGTGTTCCCGAGACAACTTGGCCACACTAATGTATCCCAGTCGTGTTTATTCACAGCGCTAGGAGTGTTCCCGAGACATCTTGGCCACACTCATGTATCCCAGTCTTGTTTATTCACATCGCTAGGAGTGTTCCCGAGACATCTTGGCCACACTCATGTATCCCAGTCTTGTTTATTCACAGCGCTAGGAGTGTTCCCAAGACATCTTGGCCACACTCATGTATCCCAGTCTTGTTTATTCACAGCGCTAGGAGTGTTCCCGAGACATCTTGGCCACACTCATGTATCCCAGTCTTGTTTATTCACAGCGCTAGGAGTGTTCCCGAGACATCTTGGCCACACTAATGTATCCCAGTCTTGTTTATTCACAGCGCTAGGAGTGTTCCCGAGACATCTTGGCCACACTCATGTATCCCAGTCTTGTTTATTCACAGCGCTAGGAGTGTTCCCGAGACATCTTGGCCACACTCATGTATCCCAGTCTTGTTTATTCACAGCGCTAGGAGTGTTCCCGAGACATCTTGGCCACACTCATGTATCCCAGTCTTGTTTATTCACAGCGCTAGGAGTGTTCCCGAGACATCTTGGCCACACTCATGTATCCCAGTCTTGTTTATTCACAGCGCTAGGAGTGTTCCCGAGACATCTTGGCCACACTAATGTATCCCAGTCTTGTTTATTCACAGCGCTAGGAGTGTTCCCGAGACATCTTGGCCACACTCATGTATCCCAGTCTTGTTTATTCACAGCGCTAGGAGTGTTCCCGAGACATCTTGGCCACACTCATGTATCCCAGTCTTGTTTATTCACAGCGCTAGGAGTGTTCCCGAGACATCTTGGCCACACTCATGTATCCCAGTCTTGTTTATTCACAGCGCTAGGAGTGTTCCCGAGACATCTTGGCCGCACTCATGTATCCCAGTCTTGTTTATTCACAGCGCTAGGAGTGTTCCCGAGACATCTTGGCCACACTCATGTATCCCAGTCTTGTTTATTCACAGCGCTAGGAGTGTTCCCGAGACATCTTGGCCACACTCATGTATCCCAGTCTTGTTTATTCACAGCGCTAGGAGTGTTCCCGAGACATCTTGGCCACACTCATGTATCCCAGTCTTGTTTATTCACAGCGCTAGGAGTGTTCCCGAGACATCTTGGCCACACTCATGTATCCCAGTCTTGTTTATTCACAGCGCTAGGAGTGTTCCCGAGACATCTTGGCCACACTCATGTATCCCAGTCTTGTTTATTCACAGCGCTAGGAGTGTTCCCGAGACATCTTGGCCACACTCATGTATCCCAGTCTTGTTTATTCACAGCGCTAGGAGTGGTCCCGAGACATCTTGGCCACACTCATGTATCCCAGTCTTGTTTATTCACAGCGCTAGGAGTGTTCCCGAGACATCTTGGCCACACTCATGTATCCCAGTCTTGTTTATTCACAGCGCTAGGAGTGTTCCCGAGACATCTTGGCCACACTCATGTATCCCAGTCTTGTTTATTCACAGCGCTAGGAGTGTTCCCGAGAAATCTTGGCCACACTCATGTATCCCAGTCTTGTTTATTCACAGCGCTAGGAGTGTTCCCGAGAAATCTTGGCCACACTAATGTATCCCAGTCTTGTTTATTCACAGCGCTAGGAGTGTTCCCGAGACATCTTGGCCACTCTAATGTATCCCAGTCTTGTTTATTCACAGCGCTAGGAGTGTTCCCGAGACATCTTGGCCACACTAATGTATCCCAGTCTTGTTTATTCACAGCGCTAGGAGTGTTCCCGAGACATCTTGGCCACACTCATGTATCCCAGTCTTGTTTATTCACAGCGCTAGGAGTGTTCCCGAGACATCTTGGCCACACTAATGTATCCCAGTCTTGTTTATTCACAGCGCTAGGAGTGTTCCCGAGACATCTTGGCCACACTAATGTATCCCAGTCTTGTTTATTCACAGCGCTAGGAGTGTTCCCGAGACATCTTGGCCACACTAATGTATCCCAGTTTTGTTTATTCACAGCGCTAGGAGTGTTCCCGAGAAATCTTGGCCACACTAATGTATCCCAGTCTTGTTTATTCACAGCGCTAGGAGTGTTCCCGAGAAATCTTGGCCACACTAATGTATCCCAGTCTTGTTTATTCACAGCGCTAGGAGTGTTCCCGAGACATCTTGGCCACACTCATGTATCCCAGTCTTGTTTATTCACAGCGCTAGGAGTGTTCCCGAGACATCTTGGCCACACTAATGTATCCCAGTCTTGTTTATTCACAGCGCTAGGAGTGTTCCCGAGAAATCTTGGCCACACTAATGTATCCCAGTCTTGTTTATTCACAGCGCTAGGAGTGGTCCCGAGACATCTTGGCCACACTCATGTATCCCAGTCTTGTTTATTCACAGCGCTAGGAGTGTTCCCGAGACATCTTGGCCACACTAATGTATCCCAGTCTTGTTTATTCACAGCGCTAGGAGTGTTCCCGAGACATCTTGGCCACACTAATGTATCCCAGTCTTGTTTATTCACAGCGCTAGGAGTGTTCCCGAGACATCTTGGCCACACTAATGTATCCCAGTCTTGTTTATTCACAGCGCTAGGAGTGTTCCCGAGACATCTTGGCCACACTAATGTATCCCAGTCTTGTTTATTCACAGCGCTATGAGTGTTCCCGAGACATCTTGGCCACACTAATGTATCCCAGTCTTGTTTATTCACAGCGCTAGGAGTGTTCCCGAGAAATCTTGGCCACACTAATGTATCCCAGTCTTGTTTATTCACAGCGCTAGGAGTGTTCCCGAGACATCTTGGCCACACTAATGTATCCCAGTCTTGTTTATTCACAGCGCTAGGAGTGTTCCCGAGACATCTTGGCCACACTCATGTATCCCAGTCTTGTTTATTCACAGCGCTAGGAGTGTTCCCGAGACATCTTGGCCACACTAATGTATCCCAGTCTTGTTTATTCACAGCGCTAGGAGTGTTCCCGAGACATCTTGGCCACACTAATGTATCCCAGTCTTGTTTATTCACAGCGCTAGGAGTGTTCCCGAGACATCTTGGCCACACTAATGTATCCCAGTCTTGTTTATTCACAGCGCTAGGAGTGTTCCCGAGAAATCTTGGCCACACTAATGTATCCCAGTCTTGTTTATTCACAGCGCTAGGAGTGGTCCCGAGACATCTTGGCCACACTAATGTATCCCAGTCTTGTTTATTCACAGCGCTAGGAGTGTTCCCGAGACATCTTGGCCACACTAATGTATCCCAGTCTTGTTTATTCACAGCGCTAGGAGTGTTCCCGAGACATCTTGGCCACACTAATGTATCCCAGTCTTGTTTATTCACAGCGCTAGGAGTGTTCCCGAGACATCTTGGCCACACTCATGTATCCCAGTCTTGTTTATTCACAGCGCTAGGAGTGTTCCCGAGACATCTTGGCCACACTAATGTATCCCAGTCTTGTTTATTCACAGCGCTAGGAGTGTTCCCGAGACATCTTGGCCACACTAATGTATCCCAGTCTTGTTTATTCACAGCGCTAGGAGTGTTCCCGAGACATCTTGGCCACACTAATGTATCCCAGTCTTGTTTATTCACAGCGCTAGGAGTGTTCCCGAGACATCTTGGCCACACACTAATGTATCCCAGTCTTGTTTATTCACAGCGCTAGGAGTGTTCCCGAGACATCTTGGCTACACACTAATGTATCCCAGTCTTGTTTATTCACAGCGCTAGGAGTGTTCCCGAGACATCTTTGATGTTCCGCGGTTGTCGCTCAAGTGCCCTAACTAAGTTCAAAATCTTAGCTCCCTTGTCGTTACTCAATGCAGGAGTTAACTTCTCCTGTCCTGACAGCTACAACAAGCCAGCGTGTTACAACCAAGTGCCTACAATTCCCCGACATAGCTTCTGTCTCTCCAAGACTTCTCAAGGTCAGCGGTGTCTTTGATCTACCTGCCATTGGTTGTCAACAACTGCAGCTGTGCATTCAGACTTTATTGGTTTTCTGTCCCGGTTAAAAACAAATGTAGCCCTGAACACATGCCATGAATCTGACCGTCTGTATTGTCATTATCTGGTTAATACACAGTGAAATCATGACAACTGGAAAGAGTCATTATTGATACCTATCTTTAAGAATAGAAATAAACCTAAAGTGAAGTACTCAGCATGCAAGTACTGCAAATTATCACATGATGATGACTCTATGTGTGATAGAAACCCAAATTATAAACATTACCTAGAAATTATGGTGAACAAGCAAAAAACAAAGCGTACAGAGTACAAAAGGGCTGGTAAATGCTTCTTTTGCCGGGCTTATGGCCACTATTCTTCGAACTGTGAAGGTCGTTGCATGCTAAAAGAACCAAATGCTATTTTGATTAATACCTCATCAAGTGAAGATGAGAATGATACAGAGAGTGAAAGTCAGCATGAGAATGTGAATGCGTTAGAAGTTATTAATATATTTAACCATGATGAATTTAACACCTGTAAGAAATTTCATTCAAATAATATTTTAGAGTGTGGTCACACAATTCCAGTCAGAAATGAAATTGCCAACGTCGCCTTAACATCAAAAGGCAAACTGGACTTCCATAAAGACTTGATAAACAAACAGCCATGCAAAATCATTTGTGATAGCGGAGCAACCTTGATTGGAGTCAGAAAAACATTTATACAAAACACTGACTACATAGGAAACTTTGTAACATGTCACACATTTTCAGGGAATATTGAGAAATATACTCTAGCACTGACAGAAATTCACACACCATTCATATCAGATCGTGTAATTTGTGCAGTATTAGACAATCCTTGCGCAGACCTTATTATTGGAAATCTTGCCGATGTCAAAAAATTGTTCCATCAAACATTAAAATTTGGGAACAAAGGCATTGCAACATTAAAGCAGTAACAAAACTGACTGCAATTAAACAAAATTATAAATGCAGAAAAGAAAAAGGTACAAGTAAAAACTCCAAGGGAGACTATCAGTGACAAAACAATACAACAATCAAGTGGTTTGCATTATACTTGCTCTGCCCAAGTTTATCAGGTCAAAGTGACATATAAAATAGTCATCAACACTGCTGACAAATCTACAGAAGTTGCCACCATTACCAAAGTAATATCGCAAGACAGCGACCATGCAGAGAAATAACATGTAAATAAAACAACGCAAACGAAACAGGTAAGACAGAAACCACATACTCTGCTCCCACATACAGAAAAAAAAACCGGATTATGCAAAAAACAGGGGCAGAAATCAACCTTCCCCAACACTCAAGAGTGCAGAAACAAATGACAACATTAAGACTGATATAACAATAATCTATTCAGAAAAAGACAATATCACCTTCCCTAAGACACACAATGTGATCAACAGATCTAAATACCCAGATTCACCATTGCGTACAATGAACTTGTGTACAATATTTCTACTACTGCTGTTAGTAAGTACCCTCATCACAGCACTGGTGGTACCGCACAAATTAACGTCAACCAAAACACTGTTGACAAATCAATTATCTGTGATAATAACAATTATGTTAATAAATCAGTTAACATCACTTGATTGCTGTGATAAATTTAGATCTACTCTTATAGTTTTCAGTAATTTTTTTTATATGTAATTAAGACATTTCAAACAAATTGCATTTGTAAGAGTGCCTATTTAGATGACGCAATCAAGAAATTGAAATTGATATTTTCCAATCCACCCATTCTTCGTCTTCCAGATATTAACACTCAGTTTATATTAAAAACAGATGCCAGCACTACTGCAGTATCGGGAGTTTTGATGCGAAAGCACGACGGGATAGAACATCCACTTATCTACGTCAGCCGCAAGCTCAAACCTGCAGAAAAAAATACAGCATTGCGGAACTTGAAGGACTAAGTGTGGTCTATTGTGTCCTTAGACTTGCGAAATATCTCAGAGGCACCCACTTTCTCATCCAAACAGACAACTCACCGTTACTGGTAATCAAACAAGTCACAGCCAAAAACAACACAATTGCACGGTGGGCCTTAATACTGCAAGATTTTAGCTATGACATTCAACATATTAAAGGTTCTAAAAATATCTTACCAGACCTTTTGACAAGAATGCCTGAGTCACCAGATGAATAAAACACCAACTATTATGCCCGGATATACAAACTGTGATATTTTATTCTGATGGATCAATCAAACAGCAACATTCTAAATCCGCCAGAACCCTGTGACAAATTTTCTACATTTGGACATTCTTCTTGCAATTTACCATGAATTGGGACAGAACATTTCCAACTAAAACACGCAACGAACTTTTGACATCTATCACCTACATGCTTCATCAAAGACTTCATAAGAGGGACCAGCAAGTTAATTAGTTAATTTAAATTTCAATTAAATGTGTTTTGTTATGTAAACCTTTCAGTTCAAGTGTAATTTGTAAATATGATATATATAAATTCACTGATTTTTCATATAAAATTAATATAAGCTTAATGTAAAGTACGGCTAGAATAAGCCTAAATGTAATTTCATAATTTTTTGCTATTTGTTAATCGCGTTGTTAAAATTGTTTTTTCTAAATCTAATTCGCTGCCAACACTTTTTTACATTGGCAATAACTATTCCTAAACTTCATTTGTAATTTTAACAAGATAAGTAAGAGGAATTTTTGTTGAATGAAAGACGTGTGAAAGACAGAGTACATGAATTAAAAACAATGTATGGTCTTCACAGCGTGCAAATTGTAAGCGCCAGTTTTGTGTTTATATATTGTTTGCATCTTCTCTAACACATATCATTCCTATTGAATCGTTGTAAGTGTTTCATAACGTAGTAATAGACCAAATAAATTATGAATCTAAGAATCATAGCTCGAAAGTCTACCTCATGAATTACACATATACTGTGGATCATAACGTTGGAAATTCTAGCCTTTGACACTTAGATAAATTAAGACATCACACACTATAACACACGCAGTTAGCACAAATATTAAACACACCAGTGTAAATATATTACTTAGAACACTCAATAAAAACAGATAAAGTGCATACACTTTAATAGGACAAACACGGGAGATTAGTCAACACTTACAGGATAACAAGGGACTTAAGTAATTCTGTATGGAAACAAAAGATGTTAGTTAGTTAGTTAGTTAGTTAGTTATCAGTTGGGGTATCTTCGTTGCACTCCGGACATGTCCATAGGTGCTCAGATCCTCCCCCCAGCATATGCATCAGCGTCCGGTGGCTAATAGTGCCAGTTCTGTGTTGGTTGACGAGGCGCTTTGTTTTCCCGATGTACCTCTCGCGTCTGGCTGTGCCGATTCTTACTCCCAGGTCTTTCATCCTGGAAAGCGATGTGGAATCACTGGCGTCAAAATCCTCTGTTCTCGCCATATCTTTAAGGGCGTTAATAACATCGGCACGATCCATGGGCTGGCCATCTACAGGGGGTGCAGAGCCAGCCAATTTATCAGCTCGTTCATTTCCCTCGACTCCCGCATGTCCCGGGACGAAGATGAAGGTGACTTTGCGGACAACAGACTTCCGCAGCGACTCAGTCCACTGTCTACGTACAGATCCAGCTTCGACCTTCTGAATCATGCTCATTGAATCACTTAGTACACACACGTTGGTATAATGCTGTGATTCCAGCCATATGAAAGCCTGTGTAACTGCCATCACCTCCATCGTCATGCTGCTCGTGGTCATGGAGTGGGCACCACTGGATTCTTGAACGGTTCGGCCCGCTGAGCGGGCTGTAAATGCCCACGCACTTCTCTGCTGCATTACAACAGATCCATCTGTATAGATGAGCACTTCGGGGCTATCTGAGTGATCATAGATGAGCGCGTTAACCTCTGCATTGACAGCGGCAGGGTTCTGCTCTCTGCACCGTCTGTCGAGTGTGATAATGCAGGAGAAGGTACACTTAAAAGCTGGAGGCACCGGCACCCATTCCTTGCCGGGGTTGATACTGGTGAGACTGCAGACCTGTCCGACGACATCTTCCGCCCGACCCATCCATGATTTGCCCCTCTTTAGCCTGTCACCCTTTTCTCTGAATACAGCGTCATGCAGAGGGTGCTGCTCATCTGCACTTATTTTTAAGTATGCACGAGCTCTCCAGATCTTGATCCTGTGTTCCATTGTCGGGAAGTCAAGGAGGTATCTCATTGCTACACAGCTGGTGTCTCTCGTGCAGCCCAAAATGATGCGCATGGCTTCGTTTTGTACCTTTTCAAGTCTTCCAATCTGTGTAGGGCTGACAGTGAGGATGGCCAGGGCATACTCGATGCGTGAAAGCACAAGTCCTTGGAACAGAAGTAATAGCAGTCTTTGCTCGATATTGGCACTCGCCATGACTCTCATTGCTGCCAAACCTTTTCGAGCCTTCGTTATGACATAATCGACATGATCTCTGAAGGACAGGCTACGATCAAGCCTCACGCCAAGATATGTCATTGACTGGGTTCTGCTCAGAATGCTCCCATCCATTCTTACTGCCGGCAGGTCTGTTTTCACAATATGGTTGTTTAGTGAGAACCATGTAACCGTTGCCTTTGCAGGGTTGACAAGGGCATCGGCATCAGCACACCATGAGGAAATTCGATCTAGTTCGCCCTGCATATAGTTGGCAACCGCCTGTCTATCTCGACCCTGTCGATACACGAGGATGTCGTCAACGAATGATAGAGTCCTACCCCTCCCATCCAACTGTTGTTCAGTGATCGGCACCGTATACACGTTGAATAGTACTGGTGACAGTGGTGAACCCTGCGGCAATCCTGGACATATCGTTATCGGCTCAGAAGACCAACTCCCGCATCTTAGCACCACCTTCCTTTGGAGTAGAACTGCAGCTATCCATCGTACAAGGTGAGGGTGCACTTTCAGTCTGAGGAGGGTTTGCATCAAGTGCTCGAAAGATACTCTGTTATATGCGTCCTCTAAGTCTATGGCGGCCGCACATGTCTCTTCTCTGACCTGAAATCCTTCGTAAACATCTTGAGCAAAGACCGCCGCATTCAGCCATGACTCTTTGTTGCGTCTGTATCCTCCAAGTGTGGGCGGGAAGCTGCCGAGCTGTTCCAAGTCCCAAGCAAGTCTGTGTGCTACAATTTTCTCCAGTAGCTTGCCAACAGTATTCTGCATCGTAATGATTCTGTAGCCGCTTATCTTGGAGTGGTCTTTGTTCGGTTTTGGCAGCGGCAGCAGGTAGCTGTGTAGCCATTCTTCTTTGACCTGACCCCTCTGGATACTGGTGTTGAAATCTCTGGCCAGTTCTTCCATGTCATCATCTGATATCACCATTAGGTCACCATATCGGATGCCGTCTGGGCCTGGGGCGGTGTTAGGTGATTTCTTGAGCATCGCACGCAATATGTCAACTGTGATCGTCCATTCTTCGTCTGTCCCGACCCCCTCGCACAACTGAGAGAGTGTTGTTGTGGTCCTCTGTCTGGCGGGCTCGTCTTTCTGGTCAGTCTGTTCTATGTAGCGTGCAAGAAGGGCCTTACCTTTATCCGCATCCGACTTTTTCCATGCGAGGTCTGTGCCTTGAAAGTCTGGAATACCCCTACGTTGTGCAGCACCGTTCATGCTCTTGTGGAGGCGCCAGAATGTCGTAAGAGATTGCTCGGAGCACACCTTCCTGCAGAACTCGTCCCATTTGTCGGCCTTGGCCTGTTTGGCGCAGGATTTGAATAAAGTCGTCGTCCTAACGACCTCAGTCTTCAGGTTCGCCAATTCAACCTGCGGCATGTTAGCCTTTCTGGCCTTTTGCCAGTCTTTGACAGCCTGCCTCTTTCCCAGCCACACCTTCTCGACCTCTCCATTCCACCATGGTGGCTGCAGCCATCTTTCTTGTCTCCTACGGGAGGAAGTTAGTTTCCTTCTTCTGATCTTGCTTATGGCGTCTTGACCAGTGGTGTCGTACGGGAAGGCATTGGTCTTGTTTCTTTGACTCATGGCCCCGTCTTTCTTGATCAGGATGACACAAGGGTAGTGGTCACTATCGTGGTATCCCAGTGTGCCCCACCGGCACCTTGGTGCGATGGTGGGCGACACCAGAGCCAAGTCAATGATGCTGTCAGAGTCGCCTGGTCGAGTGGCCATTCTAGTGACCTTCCCATCATTCAGACAGATTAGGGCAGCAGATGCCAGGGCGTCCTCCAAATCTTCTCCCTGTCTATTGGTGATGCAATTCCCCCATTGACTGCCTCTGGCATTGAAGTCCCCGCAGTAGATGATATGCCTTTCATCCATATCGAACAAACTCTGCCATTGTCGCACGTCGACCTTCCCATTTCGCGCATAGACGTTAACGATTACAAGCTGCACTGGTGTCATTATTCTTAATGCCTGCACTTGCAGGGCATCGCTGTTCCAGGCGGACATATCGATCTCAGACACTAGTATGTTGTCGCGGACCAGAATGGCCTGTCCGAGGTGCCGCCTGTTAAGGAAACCCTGAAATCCCGCCACATTGACTGTTCCGTCGGTGAGGTGTGTTTCTTGCAAGACTACAATATCGTTTCCGTAGAGTAGTTTTTCAAGAATGGGTCGGCGTTGACTAAATGATGCACAGTTCCAGTACAGTACTCGAACATTTCCGATACCCAATCTGTCACATTTTAAGCGCCTTCTGCGCGCGCCCGCCCTCTTACCACGTTGTGTCCTAGCTGGTCGTCTGGCCGTCATGTTAGGCTTAACTATCGCCACCGGGCGCCGATGATACACCGAAAGAAGACCGGACGCGCGTGCACGAACTCCGTTGCACGGTCCGAACTCCATTTCACCACGAAAAAACACTTAATCCATACACATTTCGGAAAAAACACGTTCCATTTTACGGGACGAAGAAATGTCCCGCCATCTTGCTCAAGGGAACTCACTCTCAACGTTGGGAAACAAAAGATGTCTAGTACATACACTGCCAACATACGGGAGTAACAAAATGTTATACGGTTAAATATACACATGTAGGGACAATGGGTTGCAAGCATTCTTAATGGGACCAAGGATATTTCCTTGATGAGTCTCGGTAAAAAGAGCCATTGTCCATGACATCATTTTGGATGTCTGAGAAGGATGCATTTGTGGACAAGAGTTCACAATGTGAGACGTTTCGTTACTTCGGTCTGGATGGTCCTTTAATTAAGATTGACGAGAGTATGAGACTCTTTGACAACCACTCAAGATGTTAGTACAAATAACATTAGTTTCTTGTGCTTCAATAGATATCAGACAGTTCCCACCTACTATATTACTGCCCTTGGCCCTTAGATATCATGACAGTAATAATTATTTCCCTTAGGCCCTTGACAGAATTAGTGCAGTCTAATTAAAGGAATACACCACGCAGGAGGGGAGGAAGAAAAGTATGTCAAGGTCCTGTAGGGGACAGAGTAAAGGAAAGACGGTAGAGATAGGGACATGGGGTGAGTACGGGGGAAGGAGAACAGTCTAGATGCTTAAGACAGTAGACACAGGACTTTACCCGTGAAGGACAGGGTCACCTTGAACAGAAGTACGCAATACGCCTAGCCTCAACCAGGCGTATGCGAGACATATGACTTCCCACGGGCTGCATGAGGGGCAAATACCTCGTGACCACCGGACAGTAGAGGAGAGGTCAGACGGGCTTCGGGACACGACGGAGCGAGGATGCATGACTGAGAGTGTGACAGGATAGACTATACCTAGAACTTCAGGGCCATTGAATAGCTTAGCCGTTTGACTTGTGCTTGTGTGTGTGGCTGTTATACGAGAGCGTATTGGATTGTATCGTAACGTATTGCATTGCTACATTATTATTTAGTACGAGAACGAACGTTGAAATGGTAGATTAGATATTATATATCATTATATCGTTGAGGAATAAATAAGATCTAATTGACTCATGTGTTTATGTCTCATCTATGCTCGTACTATCTGCCTGTCTTGAACCCTTTTCCTTCTAATATCTCTATACGTTGACAACAATATTTGTTACTACAGCCTCAAAGTTTTACAATATTTGTTACTACAGCCTCATAAGTTTACTATATTTGTTATTACAGCCTCACAGTTTGACAATATTTGTTACTACATCCTCACAGTTTGACAATATTTGTTACTACAGTCTCACAAGTTTACAGTATCTGTTACTACAGCCTCAAAGTTTTACAATATTTGTTACTACAGCCTCATAAGTTTACAATATTTGTTACTACAGCCTCACAGTTTGACAATATCTGTTACTACAGTCTCTCAAGTTTACAGTATATGTTACTACAGCCTCACAAATTAAGCGTAATTGTTGTTACAGTCTCACAAGTTTACAGTATATGTTACTACAGCCTCACAATTTTACAATAGTTGTTGCTACAACCTCACAAGTTAAGGTATTTATTGCTGCAACTTCACAAGTTTACAACCTGTTTTGCTACATTCACATAGGTGAAGGATATTTGTTGCTACATTCACATAGGTGAAGGATATTTATTGCTACATTCACATAGGTGTAGAGTATTTGTTGCTACATTCACACAGGCGTAGGATATTTGTTGTACATTCACACAGGCGTAGGATATTTGTCGTACATTCACATGCACAACGTACACAGCTGAAGTGATGTATGACATGAGTTTCAGATTATGGACTCGCCACAAAGCACGTGTCATGACACACATCTGTAGCCAAACATGTCCACAACAACCCTAAACAAAAATGATGAATAGAAAGTGAATATTCCAGAAATCACCGTCTGCTTTATGTTGGAGACACCTCCTGGCTTCTGTCTCATCCAAGAGATACAATCTGTGTTATCTTGAAGCTGTCTCAATGAATGATGTTGGCTGTTTGTCTCAGGAACATCAAATGTGTCATGAGTGAGTGAGTGATGTCTGACTGATGTATCACGAGTGAGTGAGTGATGTCTGACTTATGTATCACGAGTGAGTCAGTGATGTCTGCTGACTGTATTGTAGAAGATGTAATGACTGTCTGTAGATGAGCATTGTAGCCCACATGCTGTCTGGTAGAATATGTCACGACAGTACAGGTTAGCACGTACTTAGAATCACAGATATGTGGATTATTTGTGTATTTAATGTGAACTGTTCTGTCACAACACACACTTACTTAGAATCACAGATAAGTGGATTATTTGTGTATTTAATGTGAACTGTTCTGTGACACTACACACACGTTCTTAGAATCGCAGATATGTGGATTATTTGTGAATTTAATGTGAACATTTCATGAACTGTTGCACGTGACAGCATTAGTTTTGTGTTACTGGTTGTGTGGAGTGACAATTGTAATTGGATCTGTAAGTGTCTGAGCATCGATAAATCTGTATTGTGGGAAGATTAATGGATCATTGTTAATGAGAACATTAATAAATATGTTATTGCCTGAACATTTATAAATCTGTAATTGTCAGAACATTAATAAATCTGTAACTATGAGAACAATAATGACTCTGGAATTATGGAAAAAATCATTAATGTTAAATTACAAGAACATAAATGAATCTGTGATTTTCATAACATTAATAAACATTCAAAACTTGTTTCCCGTATTGAGCGAAGACACAAACAATAGATGGTACGATTTATTGCCTGGCATATTTCACTGCATCTCATCAGGTACATATCAACACACATACTCACACAGTAGTTTGAATTGTCTACCACCTTAAATTTAAACTGAATATCATGTCTAATTGTTTGCAAAAAGTTGGTTTTTGTAAATGAATGGCAATTGCCTCTGCTAGCTTTAAAATGCGACTATTTTATGTGTTAAACAACACACGAAATATTTTGTCTCAATCAATCATGTGACCGGTTTCCAAAATGTGCCGTCCAATCGATGGCGGTGTGTCTTTGCGGTGTGTAGGCTTTGTCAGGTGACCAGAGTCTTTGCTTATTATTCTGTCGGTTTTATTAGGCATGTGTTCGACCACCCTGTTATGTTATTCACCTGCCTCTCTGTTCTGCTGATGTAGGTAGACTGGCACCTGCATGTCAATTTATAAATACAGTTGGATTTGATGTACAGAGGGACAGGTTCTTTTACTTCTGTTGTTGACTGGGTTTGAGCTGTTGTTGACTGGGTTTGAGCTGTTATTGACTGGGTTTGAGCTGTTGTTGACTGGGTTTGAGCTGTTGTTGACTGGGTTTGAGCTGTTGTTGACTAGGTTTGAGCTGTTGTTGACTGGGTTTGAGCTGTTGTTGACTGGGTTTGAGCTGTTGTTGACTGGGTTTGAGCTGTTGTTGACTGGGTTTGAGCTGTTGTTGACTGGGTTTGAGCTGTTGTTGACTGGGTTTGAGCTGTTGTTGACTGGGTTTGAGCTGTTGTTGACTGGGTTTGAGCTGTTGTTGACTGGGTTTGAGCTGTTGTTGACTGGGTTTGAGCTGTGGTTGACTGGGTTTGAGCTGTGGTTGACTGGGTTTGAGCTGTTGTTGACTGGGTTTGAGCTGTGGTTGACTGGGTTTGAGCTGTGGTTGACTGGGTTTGAGCTGTTGTTGACTGGGTTTGAGTTGTTGTTGACTGGGTTTGAGTTGTTGTTGACTGGGTTTGAGTTGTTGTTGACTGGGTTTGAGTTGTTGTTGACTGGGTTTGAGTTGTTGTTGACAGGGTTTGAGTTGTTGTTGACTGGGTTTGAGTTGTTGTTGACTGGGTTTGAGTTGTTGTTGACTGGGTTTGAGTTGTGGTTGACTGGGTTTGAGCTGTGGTTGACTGGGTTTGAGTTGTTGTTGACTGGGTTTGAGTTGTTGTTGACTGGGTTTGAGTTGTTGTTGACTGGGTTTGAGTTGTTGTTGACTGGGTTTGAGTTGTGGTTGGCTGGGTTTGAGTTGTGGTTGACTGGGTTTGAGTTGTGGTTGACTGGGTTTGAGCTGTTGTTGACTGGGTTTTAGTTGTTGTTGACTGGGTTTGAGTTGTTGTTGACTGGGTTTGAGTTGTGGTTGACTGGGTTTGAGTTGTTGTTGACTGGGTTTGAGTGGTTTTTGACTGGGTTTGAGCTGTTGTTGACTGGGTTTTAGTTGTTGTTGACTGGGTTTGAGTTGTTGTTGACTGGGTTTGAGTTGTTGTTGACTGGGTTTGAGTTGTGGTTGACTTGTTTTGAGCTGTTGTTGACTGGGTTTGAGCTGTTGTTGACTGGGTTTGAGTTGTTGTTGACTGGGTTTGAGTTGTTGTTGACTGGGTTTGAGTTGTGGTTGACTGGGTTTGAGCTGTTGTTGACTGGGTTTGAGCTGTTGTTGACTGGGTTTTAGTTGTTGTTGACTGGGTTTGAGTTGTTGTTGACTGGGTTTGAGTTGTGGTTGACTGGGTTTGAGTTGTTGTTGACTGGGTTTGAGTGGTTTTTGACTGGGTTTGAGCTGTTGTTGACTGGGTTTGAGTTGTTGTTGACTGGGTTTGAGTTGTTGTTGACTGGGTTTGAGTTGTTGTTGACTGGGTTTGAGTTGTGGTTGACTGGGTTTGAGTTGTGGTTGACTGGGTTTGAGTTGTTGTTGACTGGGTTTGAGTTGTGGTTGACTGGGTTTGAGTTGTGGTTGACTGGGTTTGAGCTGTTGTTGACTGGGTTTTAGTTGTTGTTGACTTGGTTTGAGTTGTTGTTGACTGGGTTTGAGTTGTGGTTGACTGGGTTTGAGTTGTTGTTGACTGGGTTTGAGTTGTGGTTGACTAAGTTTGAGCTGTTGTTGACTGGGTTTGAGTTGTTGTTGACTGGGTTTGAATTGTGGTTGACTGGGTTTGAGCTGTTGTTGACTGGGTTTGAGTTGTTGTTGACTGGGTTTGAGCTGTAGTTGACTGGGTTTGAGTTGTGGTTGACTTGTTTTTAGCTGTTGTTGACTGGGTTTGAGCTGTTGTTGACTGGGTTTGAGTTGTTGTTGACTGGGTTTGAGTTGTTGTTGACTGGGTTTGAGTTGTGGTTGACTGGATTTGAGCTGTTGTTGACTGGGTTTGAGCTGTTGTTGACTGGGTTTGAGCTGTTGTTGACTGGGTTTGAGTTGTTGTTGACTGGGTTTGAGTTGTTGTTGACTGGGTTTGAGGTGTGGTTGACTGGGTTTGAGTTGTTGTTGACTGGGTTTGAGTTGTGGTTGACTGGGTTTGAGCTGTTGTTGACTGGGTTTGAGCTGTTGTTGACTGGGTTTGAGCTGTTGTTGACTGGGTTTGAGTTGTTGTTGACTGGGTTTGAGTTGTTGTTGACTGGGTTTGAGTTGTGGTTGACTGGGTTTGAGTTGTTGTTGACTGGGTTTGAGTTGTTGTTGACTGGGTTTGAGCTGTTGTTGACTGGGTTTGAGCTTTGGTTGACTGGGTTTGAGCTGTGGTTGACTGGGTTTGAGCTGTTGTTGACTGGGTTTGAGCTGTTGTTGACTGGGTTTGAGCTGTTGTTGACTGGGTTTGAGCTGTGGTTGACTGGGTTTGAGCTGTTGTTGACTGGGTTTGAGCTGTGGTTGACTGGGTTTGAGCTGTTGTTGACTGGGTTTGAGCTGTTGTTGACTGGGTTTGAGCTGTTGTTGACTGGGTTTAAGCTGTTGTTGACTGGGTTTGAGTTGTTGTTGACTGGGTTTGAGTTTTTGTTGACTGGGTTTGTTGACAGGGTTTGAGTTGTTGTTGACTGGGTTTGAGTTGTTGTTGACTGGGATTGAGTTGTTGTTGACTGGGTTTGAGCTATTGTTGACTGGGTTTGAGCTATTGTTGACTGGGTTTGAGTTGTTTTTGACTGGGTTTGAGTTATTTTTGACTGGGTTTGAGTTGTTGTTGACTGGGGTTGTTAACTGGGTTTGAGCTGTTGTTGACTGGGTTTGAGTTGTTGTTGACTTGTTTTGAGTTGTTGTTAACTGGGTTTGAGCTGTTGTTGACTGGGTTTGAGCTGTTGTTGACTGGGTTTGAGCTGTTGTTAACTGGGTTTGAGCTATTGTTGACTGGGTTTGAGTTGTTGTTGACTGGGTTTGAGTTGTTGTTGACTGGGTTTGAGCTGTTGTTGACTGGGTTTGAGTTGTTGTTGACTGGGTTTGAGTTGTTGTTGACTGGGTTTGAGCTGTTGTTAACTGGGTTTGAGCTGTTGTTGACTGGGTTTGAGCTGTTGTTGACTGGGTTTGAGCTGTTGTTGACTGGGTTTGAGTTGTTGTTGACTGGGTTTGAGTTGTTGTTGACTGGGTTTGAGCTGTTGTTGACTGGGTTTGAGCTGTTGTTAACTGGGTTTGAGTTGTTGTTGACTGGGTTTGAGTTGTTGTTGACTGGGTTTGAGATATTGTTGACTGGGTTTGTTGACGGGGTTTGAGCTGTTGTTGACTGGGTTTGAGTTGTTGTTGGCTGGGTTTGAGCTGTTGTTGACTGGGTTTGAGCTATTGTTGACTGGGTTTGAGTTGTTGTTGACTGGATTTGAGTTGTTGTTGACTGGGTTTGAGTTGTTGTTAACTGGGTTTGAGTTGTTGTTGACTGGGTTTGTTGACAGGGTTTGAGTTGTTGTTGACTGGGTTTGAGTTGTTGTTGACTGGGTTTGAGTTGTTGTTGACTGGGTTTGAGCTATTGTTGACTGGGTTTGAGCTATTGTTGACTGGTTTTGAGTTGTTGTTGACTGGGTCTGAGTTGTTGTTGACTGGGTTTGAGCTGTTGTTGACTGGATTTGAGCTATTGTTGACTGGGTTTGAGTTATTTTTGACTGGGTTTGAGTTATTTTTGACTGGGTTTGAGTTGTTGTTGACTGGGGTTGTTAACTGGGTTTGAGCTGTTGTTGACTGGGTTTGAGCTATTGTTGACTGGGTTTGAGTTGTTGTTGACTGGGTTTGAGTTGTTGTTGACTGGGTTTGAGTTGTTGTTGACTGGGTTTGAGTTGTTGTTGACTAGGTTTGAGTTGTTGTTGACTGGGTTTGAGCTGTTGTTGACTTGGGTTGTTGACTGGGTTTGAGTTGTTGTTGACTGGGGTTGTTAACTGGGTTTGAGCTGTTGTTGACTGGGTTTGAGTTGTTGTTGACTTGTTTTGAGTTGTTGTTAACTGGGTTTGAGCTGTTTTTGACTGGGTTTGAGTTGTTGTTGACTGGGTTTGAGTTGTTGTTGACTGGGTTTGAGCTGTTGTTAACTGGGTTTGAGCTGTTGTTGACTGGGTTTGAGCTGTTGTTGACTGGGTTTGAGCTGTTGTTGACTGGGGTTGTTAACTGGGTTTGAGTTGTTGATGACTGGGTTTGAGTTGTGGTTGACTGGGTTTGAGTTGTTGTTGACTGGGTTTGAGTTGTTGTTCAATGGGGGTTGTTAACTGGGTTTGAGTTGTTGTTGACTGGGTTTGAGTTGTTGTTGACTGGGGTTGTTGACTGGGTTTGAGTTGTTGTTGACTGGGGTTGTTGACTGGGTTTGAGTTGTTGTTGACTGGGGTTGTTAACTGGGTTTGAGTTGTTGTTGACTGGGGTTGTTGACTGGGTTTGAGTTGTTGTTGACTGGGGTTGTTGACTGGGTTTGAGCTGTTGTTGCCTCACGTTGAACTTTGAACAAAGAGCACTTGTTGTAATGGCGAAACGTATTGTTGGTTTTGTTCAGCAACAGTGCGGCCTACATCCGTCTTGCTAATTCTCCGTTGTGCTCATTCTCTGTTGTACTCATTCTACGTTGTGCTCATTCTCCGTTGTGCTCATTCTCTGTTGTACTCATTCTACGTTTTGCTCATTCTCCGTTTTGCTCATTCTCCGTTGTCCCTTGCGATGATCCCCGCGTTTATCATGTTCATGTTGTTGCCGGGGCCCATACAGGGGAGCAAAGAATAGTAACACTGTTGCCTACCATGCACGTCGTAAGAGGCGACTAGGGAGGATATGGTTCCGTCGCCCTGCTACTGAGTGAGTGCGTGGCGCGACACTGTGAGCTGTGAGTTTCGCGTGGAATACTTTTACATCTGTCCGTGGTTGTTTGTAGCGTGAACTGCATGTTCGGCTGTTGCTGGATTGACTGGTTTGCCATTTCGGCTCACGAGTGCATTTTTCAGGAGACACCTGGGAGTCGCCGCTGGAGCTATGGAGTTCGTTCTTTGTGCGGCGCTTTCGGCGGGTCGTCCTGCGGAAAGAGACCGAGCCATAACGGATAAAACTCGGGTCAATGAAGTCTTTCTGGTGACTGCCCTTTCCATCTACAATGAACTGTATTTTATGTGGAGGACTTTTGTGTTGGCATTCTGGCGGCGGCATTATGCACAGTGTACCTGTGCGGGCTGTTGGCTTGCCGATACTCTTGTCTATTCCATTGTTCACATAGGGCAGAAAGGAGCATTTTGTGTGATATTCACTGGCACTGGAACAGAGCAATATTGGGACAACTAACTAACTAACTAACTATGTTGTTAATGTAGATAAGGGACACAACTCGTCAACTTCATATCTCAACAATTGCTGGTGATTATCTCCCGTAGATTATAACATTCAAATCAGATTCTGGCTTGGATTTCAGTTGGTGACCGAACTCTGGACCGTCAGACAAACAGTCGGTGAGTGGTTATTGGCCTGCCACTCCGACCATTATTTAGTAGAACAACAGTACAAGTGTTTACATCTGTTTATTTCCATTGTGCATATCTTTATGTGTGTGTTTGTATCTATATGAGCGCGTACGGGAATGTGATTATGATATCTTGCAGACGTCAGACAACCCTCGGCTACTAGATTCTCCTTCTTCTTTCGTTAGCCTGAACTATGTTTATAACTGCAATGTTGTCTCTTGTATGAATCTAACAGTCTTTTTTTAGTTCATTCAACGGTCCATAGAGTTTATCTTCCACTGTTGTCTCTCTAGGCCAGAAGGTTCGCCTGGATATGTTGTAGTTTGGGCAATCCTGGAGTATGTGCTCTGCTGTCTGCGACGCCAATCCACATGTGCACATGGCTGATTCACCAATCTTGAATTTTGTATACAAGTGGTTGCGTAATCTATTGTGTCCTGTTCTGAGGCGCAGAAGAATGACCTGTTCTGGTCTGTCCATAACGTGGTAGTCGTCTTGAGTAAGGTTTGGTGGCTTTCTGATTGATTTGATCATTCTTTTCTTTTGGTGGTATGTAATAGGTACATCAGGTTGTTCTTCTGTTGCTCCTTCCTTAGCCAATCGATCAGCTCTGTCGTTTCCGGGGACTCCACAGTGGGATGGTATCCACTGTATGGTGATCTTACGCTGACTGCTAAGTTCAGAAAGTAGTGTCCTCAGAACTGGCAATTTCCCAGACAGGAGCGCCTCTATTACGGATTTTGCATCTGTCAATATCACTGCAGGTTGTGTACCATGGCTGGTATTTTGTAATTTTTCTGTGGCTATCTTGATTGCCTCAATTTCAGCATCATAGTTATGGCAGTACTTTCCTGTTGGAATTCTGGCCGTGTCTCTAGTATTATTTGGGTATTCTATGTACACTCCCGCTCCTCCATTTCGAACAGCATTTTGTGCTGACCATCTCTTTAGACTCGGATCCAGAGATCCTGTGGGTATTCATCATCAAGGAAGCTGAGAGTGGCTGTTCTGCGCTGTACACTGTTCTGTTCTTCCTTGTCCAATATTCCTCTCACTTTTGACTGGATTTGTAGCGATATTCTATGTTCATCTTTCCACGGGGTTCGCTCTGGAATAGTTGTCAGGGGGATACCAACTGTGGGAAGATCGATGGTTTCTCTGCAGAGTTCTTTGGCCTTGTGGATGAAACTACTTCTTTTCAACCGCCCCATAGCTAAGTTTTCAAATCGGTTCTTCATAGGGTGGCCTGGCAAGCTGAGAAACTTTTCTGCTTGTATTAGTGTTTTTGTATCTCTGCGTTCTCTTAAAGCTTGTGTCCTCCCCATTTTCTCCATTGCTACTATAGGGGTTGATCTCATCCCTCCTGTGATGACTCTAAGAGCTTGATTTTGCACCTTGTCCAGCTCCTGCAATGTAGTTTTTGATGCTGAACACCACGCAGTTGACCCGTATTCCAAGTGTGGTCGTATGCTCTGTTGATAAACTTTGCTAAGTATTTTCCCACTGGCTCCCCACGTGGTTCCAGTTAGCTTTCTCAGGATGGCAATTTTCCTTCTGGCTTTTGCTACTGCTTTTTTGATGTGTTTTCTCCATGTCAGCCTGTCGTCGAATGTTACACCAAGGTATGTTGGTTCCTTATCTTCTCTTGGGGGTGTTCCATTTATCTGAATGATCCCTGCCTTTTGTTTCGGAGAAAGGGTAAATAGAGTGGTGCTGCACTTGTCAGTGTTTATGCTGATACACCATCTATCCGCCCATGCAACAAATGTATCTACAGCTCTCTGTAGCAATATGGTGGCCACTGATGCATGTTCATTTGCGCTCCACAAAACCAGGTCATCAGCGTACATTGCCGCTTTAATTCCATCGGGCAGATTAGCAACAAGATCATTGATGAAGATTAGAAAAAGTGTTGGGGACAAGACTCCGCCCTGGGGAACTCCGTGACGTAATAGTACTTTCTTGCTCTTGAGACCGTCTATCTGTACTCGGGCTCTTCTGTTGTGCAAGTATGCTTTTACCCATTTGTACATTCTTCCATTGACTTTACAGTTTCTCGGTTTCTTCATCAGACCCTCTTTCCAGACTTTGTCAAAGGCTTTCTTCAGATCTATCCAAGCCGCAAGTACCAGCTTCTTCTCTTGGAATGCATCCTCAACTTCTTGAGAGAGGTAGGTTGTCTGATCTTCTGTAGAGTAGCACTGCCTAAAGGCAGCCTGTTGTGGCACAAGGATGTTTTCACTTTCAATGTACCACTGTAGCCTGTGGTTGATGACGCGTTCCATTGTTTTGCAGAGACAACTGGTGAGGCTAATGGGTCTGTAGCTGGAGGCAATGGAACTGTCTTTCCCAGATTTTAGGAGGGGTATCATGATTGCTTCTCTCCAGACTTGTGGAACACTGCCTAAGGTCCATGTATTATTAAAGATCTGTAGCAACTTTGCTTTGGCCTCTGTTCCTAGGTTCCTGATCATTTCATTGGATATACCATCAGCTCCTGGCGATTTTCTCATTTTCAGTTTTGATATGGCTAGCTCCAGTTCACTGAATGTGATAGGTGTCTCCATAACCTCATGTACAATTTCCTTCTGTCCTGTATTTTGCCATTTCTCTCGAATCTCCTGTTGTTTCTCTGGACTAATTTCAATATTGTTATCTTGTGCGAATGAGTCCGCAAAATGGTCAGCTGCTTGCTTTCCTGTTAAAATGTTTCCGTCTTTATGTAGCGCAATTTTTGAGTTTCTCCCTGTGCCCTCATCGTTAAGCTGTTTTATTAGCCTCCATAACTTCCTTGTGTCTCTTTCAAAGTTCAGTGACTCTGTTTTCTCCTGCCAGCTTTTCCGTCTAGCCTAGTCTAGATTACCTGGATCGCAGAATAATATTACCTAGACTGTGTGTGAGAATGTTTTCACATGCATCTACTGTGGGCAAACATTTGCAGCAAGAATTGGCCTTACCAGCCACACTTGCCACCGCCATGGGTCGTAGTTATTAAGCCTTTTTGAAGCACAATGTACCAAACTATCGTCTATCAAGACGGAAAGGTGCCAATGTAAATGTAAATTAACTAGAACTCTGCGTAGGAGTTAAGTGCCCAGTTCTAGTGCACTTCGATACTCATCATCATCATGAGACATGTCGATAAGCGAGGGCGGTCATGTTTCGCCATCTCACTCGATCACCAGATTCGTGGATCAGCTTTGCATTCTTCTCTCGACCATGCCATGTGGCCAACAAATCTAGATATTTACTTCTCTACCTCCCCTTGTTCTTTTCCCCGAAATATTGCCTGTTGTCACCAAGGTCTCTAGTTTATTTCGTCGCATAAGATACCCAACAAATTGTGACTGTCTATATCGAATTCCTCTAATCTGTTTACGGTTTTCATTGTTTTCGTGTCCGGAATTGCATATTAGTTTTTCTGTCTGTCCATGGTATTCTTTGCATTTTCCTCAGAAATCACATCTCCATTGCCATCAGATATTTTTCAGCTTGTGTGAGAGGCGCTGTGTGAGAGGCGCTGTGTGAGAGGCGCTGTGTGAGAGGCGCTGTGTGAGAGGCGCTGTGTGAGAGGCGCTGTGTGTGAGGCGCTGTGTGTGAGGCGCTGTGTGTGAGGCGCTGTGTGAGAGGCGCTGTGTGTGAGGCGCTGTGTGAGAGGCGCTGTGTGTGAGGCGCTGTGTGAGAGGCGCTGTGTGTGAGGCGCTGTGTGTTAGGCGCTGTGTGAGAGGCTCTGTGTGAGAGGCGCTGTGTGAGAGGCGCTGTGTGAGTGGCGCTGTGTGAGAGGCACTGTGTGTGAGGCGCTGTGTGAGAGGCGCTGTGTGAGAGGCGCTGTGTAAGAAAAACATGAGGTAAAGTAAGCATAACGTGAAGAAAACGTGACTTGAAAACAGAAACAAAACAGAACAAAAAACAATGTCGATTCATTCTGTGAGTTGAGCTTAAACCAACAACTTGCACGTCCGAGATCCGACAGAGATGGTTAGACATGACCCCCTCGGGACGTTCTTCATCAGTCGACAATCAGATGTACGCGGAGGTAGGTCAAGGCCATGCCAGGGTCGATACGCTGCTTGTTGACAATATCCCCAAGGAATCAATGTCGACAGCATACCCATTCCGTTCTGTGTCTATAACCTACACATTGGACGACACACTGATAGTCTCACCCAAGTGATCTCACAACATAGCATCCACACATTGATACACAGTCTCACCCATGTGATCTCACAACATAGCATCCACACATTGATACAGTCTCACACATGTGATCTCACACCATAGCATCCACACATTGACACACATTCTCACCCATGTGATCTCACAACATAGCATCCACACATTGATACAGTCTCACACATGTGATCTCACAACATAGCATCCACACATTGACATAGAGTTTCACACATGTGATCTCACAACATAGCATCCACACATTGATACAGTCTCACACATGTGATCTCACAACATAGCATCCACACATTGATACAGTCTCACACATGTGATCTCACAACATAGCATCCACACATTGATAGTCTCACACATGTGATCTCACAACATAGCATCCACACATTGACATAGAGTTTCACACATGTGATCTCTCAACATAGCATCCACTTATTTATACAGTCCCACACATGTGATCTCACAACATAGCATCCACACATTGACACACAGTCTCACCCATGTGACCTCACAACATAGCATCCACACATTGACACAGTCTCACACATGTGATCTCACAACATAGCATCCACACATTGATACAGTCTCACACATGTGATCTCACAAAATAGCATCCACACATTGATACAGTCTCACACATGTGATCTCACAACATAGCATCCACACATTGACACACAGTCTCACACATGTGATCTCTCAACATAGCATCCACACATTGACATAGAGTTTCACACATGTGATCTCTCAACATAGCATCCACTTATTTATACAGTCTCACACATGTGATCTCACAACATAGCATCCACTTATTTATACAGTCTCACACATGTGATCTCACAACATAGCATCCACACATTGACACAGTCTCAAACACGTGATCTCACAACATAGCATCCACACATTGACACAGTCTCACACATGTGATCTCACAACATAGCATCCACACATTGACACACAGTCTCACACATGTGATCTCACAACATAGCATCCACACATTGACACAATCTCACACATGTTATCTCACAACATAGCATCCACACATTGACACAGTCTCACACATGTTATCTCACAACATAGCATCCACACATTGACACAGTCTCACACACGTGATCTCACAACATAGCATCCACACATTGATACAGTCTCACACATGTGATCTCACAACATAGCATCCACACATTGACACAGTCTCACACATATGATCTCACAACATAGCATCCACACATTGATACAGTCTCACACATGTGATCTCACAACATAGCATCCACACATTGACACACAGTCTCACACATGTGATCTCACAACATAGCCAGGGGCGTCTCTAGAGGGGTGCGGGGGTGCGGGCCGCACCGGGTGACACCATCAAGGGGTGACACCAAATTAAAAATATTGCAAATTTGACAAAGCAGACATAGCAAAATAACAAAAATTTAACTTTGTCCGAGTTTGTCGAAGTTCTTTATTTATGTTTTACCTGAAGTATTGAAGTTATATTGTTCAATTTGTTTTCTTTCTTATGTCCTTATTAACTTTTTGACTTATTTTACAAACATTACTATATGCGATTATATATGGTACAGGAACACTCGGAAGAAGACCATGGTGAAAGTCTAGAGGGGTGACACCAAGAGTTTACCGCACTGGGTGACACCAACCCCAGTGACGCCACTGAACATAGCATCCACATATTGACACACAGTCTCACACATGTGATCTCACAACATAGCATCCACACATTGACATACAGTCTCACACACGTGATCTCACAACATAGCATCCACACATTGACATACAGTCTCACACATGTGGTCTCACAACATAGCATCCACACATTGACACAATCTCACACATGTTATCTCACAACATAGCATCCACACATTGACACACAGTCTCACACATGTGGTCTCACAACATAGCATCCACACATTGACACACAGTCTAACACATGTGATCTCACAACATAGCATCCACACATTGACACACAGTCTAACACATGTGATCTCACAACATAGCATCCACACATTGACACACAGTCTAACACATGTGGTCTCACAACATAGCATCCACACATTGACACACAGTCTAACACATGTGGTCTCACAACATAGCATCCACACATTGACACACAGTCTAACACATGTGATCTCACAACATAGCATCCACACATTGACACACAGTCTAACACATGTGGTCTCACAACATAGCATCCATACATTGACACACAGTCTAACACATGTGATCTCACAACATAGCATCCACACATTGACACACAGTCTAACACATGTGGTCTCACAACATAGCATCCACACATTGACACACAGTCTAACACATGTGGTCTCACAACATAGCATCCACACATTGACACACAGTCTAACACATGTGATCTCACAACATAGCATCCACACATTGACACACAGTCTAACACATGTGGTCTCACAACATAGCATCCACACATTGACACACAGTCTAACACATGTGATCTCACAACATAGCATCCACACATTGACACACAGTCTAACACATGTGGTCTCACAACATAGCATCCATACATTGACACACAGTCTAACACATGTGATCTCACAACATAGCATCCACACATTGACACACAGTCTAACACATGTGGTCTCACAACATAGCATCGACACATTGACACACAGTCTAACACATGTGGTCTCACAACATAGCATCCACACATTGACACACAGTCTAACACATGTGGTCTCACAACATAGCATCCACACATTGACACACAGTCTAACACATGTGGTCTCACAACATAGCATCCACACATTGACACACAGTCTAACACATGTGGTCTCACAACATAGCATCCACACATTGACACACAGTCTAACACATGTGGTCTCACAACATAGCATCCACACATTGACACACAGTCTAACACATGTGGTCTCACAACATAGCATCCACACATTGACACACAGTCTAACACATGTGATCTCACAACATAGCATCCACACATTGACACACAGTCTAACACATGTGGTCTCACAACATAGCATCCACACATTGACACACAGTCTAACACATGTGGTCTCACAACATAGCATCCACACATTGACACACAGTCTAACACATGTGATCTCACAACAACCAGGCTTTCTGATCACGTGCCCTCTTGCTTCAGTCGACACAAACCAACCGTTGGAAGTGGTTACGTGATGTGCAGCCAGGCAGCCAACCACAAGAGCAGATCCTACAGCTATCAGCTCCTGCAACAGTCTGAATCCGAGGTCCCAAGGGCTGGAATATGTTAGAGATGAACTCACACCTTCACAGAGTTGAGTTTCGAACCATCGGGGGGTGGGTCATACGTCACTGCAGGTCTGCTGTTGGAAACAAATATATCCTGCGCTTTCTGGCATGTGAATTACACATCTCAGCCTGCACACGGCGTGGCGACTGCCCAGGCAAATGACCTATATTCCTCCCTCCCCTCTCATCCAGTACGAACTCCCCGCTCCCATTTTTCCTATGCAGACACTGGCAATGATGCGCACGACATACGAGAGACAGAGACAGAGAAAGACACAGAGAGACACAAAAAGATAGACAGGGGGAGAGACACACAGAGAGACAAAGATAGTCACAGAGGGAGATGCAGAGAGATACAGAGAGAGGCAGATATGCGTACAGAGAAACACAGAGAGAGAGAGAGAGAGAAACAGAGACACGGATAGACACAGAGAGGGAGACATACAGAGAGAGAGAGAGAGAGAGAGAGAGAGAGAGAGAGAGAGGGACACAGAGAGAGAGAGACATTGAAAGTGACAGAGAGAGAGAAAGGCACAGAGAGACACACACACAGAGATAGAGATACACAGAGAGAGACAGAGATACAGAGACAGAGAAAGTGAGACACAGTGAGAGAGAGACACAGAGAAAGAGATACAGAGAGAGAGAGAGAGACACTGACAGAGAGACACAGAGAGAACTGATCCAATGAACGACTGATTCTCTCGTATAACGACGTCGTGTTGGCACAGACCGAGGGCATGGCGGAGGTGAACAGGCGACACTCTCATGGCGGAAATATTCCCAGTATCAACACACGGCACTCGCGTCTGCTGGATGGGTCTGTTTATATCACTCGTCTCATAACTAGACTGATCTATTCATATCACTCGTCTCATATCTAGACTGATCTATTCATATCACTCGTCTCATATTTAGACTGATCTATTCATATCACTCGTCTCACATCTAGACTGATCTATTCATATCACTCGTCTCATATCTTTTCTGATCTATTCATATCACTCGTCTCATATCTAGACTGATCTATTCATATCATCCGTCTCATATCTTTTCTGATCTATTCATATCACTCGTCTCATATCTAGACTGATCTATTCATATCACTCGTCTCATATCTTTTCTGATCTATTCATATCACTCGTCTCATATCTTTTCTGATCTATTCATATCACTCGTCTCATATCTAGACTGATCTATTCATATCATTCGTCTCATATCTTTTCTGATCTATTCATATCACTCGTCTCATTTCTAGACTGATCTATTCATATCACTCGTCTTATATCTTTTCTCATCTATTCATATCACTCGTCTCATATCTAGATTGATCTATTTATATCACTCGGCTCATAACTAGACTGATCTATTCATATCATTCGTCTCATATCTAGACTGATCTATTCATATTACTCGTCTCATATCTAGACTGATCTATTTATATCACTAGTCTCATAACTAGACTGATCTATTTATATCACTCGTCTCATATCTAGACTGATCTATTCATATCACTCGTCTCATAACTAGACTGATCTATTCATATCACTCGTCTTATATCTTTTCTGATCTATTCATATCACTCGTCTCATATTTAGACTGATCTATTTATATCATTCGTCTCATATCGAGACTGATCTATTCATTGCATTCGTCTCATATCTTTTCTGATCTATTCATATCACTCTTCTCATATCTAGACTGATCTATTCATATCACTCGTCTCATATCTTTTCTGATCTATTCATATCACTCGTCTCATATTTAGACTGATCTATTTATACCACTCGTCTCATAACTAGACTGATCTATTTATATCACTCGTCTCATAAGTAGACTGATCTATTTAAACCACTCATCTCATAACTAGACTGATCTATTTATATCACTCGTCTCATAACTAGACTGATCTATTTACACCACTTGTCTCATAACTAGACTGATCTATTTATATCACTAGTCTCATAACTAGACTGATCTATTTATATCACTCGTCTCATAACTAGACTGATCTATTTAAACCACTGGTCTCATAACTAGACTGATCTATTTATATCACTAGTCTCATAACTAGACTGACCTATTTATATCACCCGTGTCATAACTTTGGAAGTACATCGGCCATGTACTCAGAATGGACAAGACTCCCCAACCAAGCCCTCATATAGTCACCGGTAGGGAAGAGAAAACGGGGAAGACCAAGACAGACCCTGCGTAGAACCATCATTAGAGAAGGCTCATTCAATGGCCAAGTAAATATCCAAGATC